>OZ024920.1:39605623-40205623 GCA_964017225.1 Netelia inedita
GGACCAGCGACGTTGTGTGATGCACCACACTACACTATAGGTACCTACCTACCACGAATGCTTGGCCACGATCACGATAGGTACCAGTAGTGGAGAGAGAGAGAATCCCCGAGACCATAATAACGGTAAAGGTTGCGAGCCTTCCAGGAAAGTTCCAGCTAGCGAGCACGGTAGTATAATACTTGAAAAATCCTCTAGTGTGGTATTTACACGTTGTAGAAATCAAGGATTCTTCGAGAATTTCGAAACTGGACGGATTTTGTGACAGCAGGTAGGGAGCAGTATAGTACGGTTTGAAAAAAAAATGATAAAAATGGGAACAACAATGTTTTTGAAAGGAACGAAATGTAATTGTCGTGGAATTAAATTAACAAATGTATCGATATTGTTTATGCATAAATAAAGAAATATAATAGATGTTGGCAATAAGGAAATTTCAATAAATTAATTATCATTTTTATTCGTTGAAAAGTATTGAGCTAATCCCCTTTTTTCAATAATTAAAGAAAATGGCAATTGATTATTTCTTATTCGTAATTAATTTCTATTAAATTATTGTGGATCGAGAACGAATTCTCGTACATCGAAAGATGAACCATTCCCAATATTCCCCCGAAAATAGGATGAAAATAAACGTAAAAAAAGTAGTAAAAAAAATGTAAATATAAGTCTCGCGCCCATAAATGTTTCGAATCGCCTCAAGTCCACAAATCACGGATTACACTAAAATTCATAGACCATAAAGCAACATTCGTGGGTCGATTCAATTCGTCGGGTAGGGGGTTTCTTTTTGCTTAATCCGCTCGTCTACTCGATCTCCCGCCGCATGTTTCTCTCCGAGTCCTTTAAGCCTCTTCCACCCTCCTCGCTCCTCCTCTTCCTCCTTCTCCTCCTTCTTTCCTCCTTCTCTATACAAACATCTCGCTGGTCTGGCATGGCTCTGTGGCGTGCCTGATTATTTAGGCAGCGAATGTTTAATCGAAGCATTGTATCGGTAGTCCTCCTACCCGACTCTCCGTACACCACCTCCCCACCCCCAACATTTCTCCTCTCTCTCGGTCTCTCTTTCTCTCTCTCTCTCTCTCTCTCTGCCTGTCTCTCTCGCATCGTGTCCTCTGCGCTCTCTCCCTCTCTCGTCCTCACGTGTGTTTGTCGCAGAAGATGCTCCTCTCCCCCACCCCCAACTTCCTTCCCACCCTCCTCCCTCCTTCTTTTACTCTCTCTTTCTCTCTCTCTCATCGTCTCCTCTATACCTCGCTTCTTCTTCTTCTTCTTTCTCCTTCTTTATACTCGTTGGTTTATTTGCTGGTGGCTGATACCTCATTACCGCGACAGATCCATCGATAAGGGCACCGTTCTCGGAAACACACAATGCGCCCCTCCTGCCTTTCGTACGCTCTCTTCTCTGGGAGAGGTGCATTGCAGAATCCACAGAGGGAGAGAGTGAGAGAGAGAAAGAGAAAGAAAGACTCTCTTTCTCTTCGTCGTTGCCGTCGTCGTCGTTGCCGTCGTCGTCGTTGCCGTCGTCGTCGTCGTCGTCGTCGTCGTCGTCGTCGTCGTCGTCGTCGTCGTCGTCGTCGTCGTCGTCGTCGTCGTCGTCGTCGTTGTCGTCGTCGTCGTCGTTGTCGTCGCCCGCGCGATATCCTTCCTTTCCTTCTTATTCTTCGATTCTTCCTCCTCTTCTCTTACTACTATAGACCCCCCCCCCCGCCTCTATCCTCTTCCCAGCTTCGTCCTCCTTTTTCATCTTCTTCTTTTCCTCTTGGCCACTTACTCAGGATCGAGAGAGAAAGAGAGAGAGCGCAAGGTCCCGGGCTCGCGCGACTCTCATTTACCAAGAAAAGTAGATATCACACCGCCCCGTCGGCGCTTCACCAACGCTATTTACCTCCCTCGCCCGCGGTTCATCCTCTTCCTCTCTTCTTCTCGTTCTCCTTCCTCGTTCTTTCGCTCGTCTCGTCCTCTTCTTCTTCTTTGCCTTCTTTGCCTTCTTCTTCGTCTTCTCTTGTGGGCCATATAACTCCATCCCCGGCGGTCGGACACCGCGTTTGTCCACGTCGTATACTTTTATCTTCTGCAGAGATTCAATTCGAGAGAAAAGAGACCGAGAGTAAGAAAGAGAGAGAGAGAGAGAGAGAATTTTCGGCACTCTAGCTACGCCGGGCAGAACGTCCGTCCTCTCTTCTCCCGTCCAATCGAGACCGGCATCACGTACGAATTTATCTTTCTAGCGTACGAAGCAGGTTCATCCCTTTTGGTGGCTACGTACATTCGCTATAACGAGAGAGCAAGAGACAGAGGGAGAAAGACCGCCACGCTGCCAAGGACCCCTGACGAGATCTTGCGACAGTCCCGTTTGAAAAACGTTCCGGACTCTTTCGAAAAGAAAGTCGACTGTACGCGAGCACATTTTCGATTACATATACATCGCTCAATCCCCCACATGCTCTCGCGATCTCACGTAGATACCCCGCAGTATTTACATACTACCGGCCAGCGACGATCTCGAAGTTGCGCGCCCATCACGTATCGAACGCTCCCGATTATCGGAAAAAGTGCCCAAAAATCGATACGATCGATCGTTTTCTTTAAAACGTCTCTTATTTCTAAATCTGTTCCATCTTTTAGCGGAGAGTGGGGTAAATACGGACGCCGGGTAATTTCGGACACCTCGGTATTTGGTAGGCTAGCCCCCCTCCAAGTCCGCTAATGCAGTGATGCGATTGTATTAGCCACCAATAGTGCACGGAAAGCTGACAGAACGGCACGCCGACCGCATGTTTCAAGATAAGTCTTATTAAAGATTTCTATGATATTTGTTATAATTTTTCATGATTTGAAATGTTGTGTTTATGGAGCTATATGTGTACGAGTGAAGTACTTTCTTTAGTTATGAACAGTTATTATAAATAGCAGTATAATCCTATATCAAGAAATAATTTAAGTAAACCTGACCTATAAGCTTTGATTTTTTTAATTGTCGAAGTCAGTTTGGGTCAATTGCGGACATGCGGTGTGGGGTAATCCCGGACGTCCGCAATTACCCCTAGATCTTTAGTCCTTCGACTGAACGTATACTTTATGAAATATTATTGCATTCAGCTAAGAAACATTCGATCATTTTTACCAGCACTCCTGAAAAATCTGAGCTAGAAGAGAAAGATCATAAAAAATTGGAGAAGCAAAAGAAGCTCCTTGAAAGAAAACAAATAGGTATGGGTAATAAAAGAAGAAAAGTAGAGACTAGAACAAAAAATGACAAGGAACCGAACAACAAGATTACAAAGTCCCGAAAAAGTGTCAAAAATCTAAAATTTTGACACTGATAAGGAGGACGAAGCGTATTTTTGCATTTTTTGTAATGAAAAGTATTGTTCACCTCCTACAGAAGATTGGATAATGTGCAAGAAATGCTTAAAATGGGCACATGAAAATTGTACAGGCGGATCCTCATCAAGCGGCTATGTTTGTGATTTTTGTAAGGCAAATGGTGATGGTTCGTAATTACCCCAAAGCGTGTCCGTATTTACCCGAATGGCATTGGGTAATTACGGACAGTAAGATTTTTTTCTTTTTTAAATACGATTGTTTGTTGATTAATTATAAATAATTAATGATGTTGATCTCGTTAGGTAATGCCCAAATTTTAATGATTAATAAAAAGAAACTGATCCGTATTAATATTTTGACTTTTATTGAAGGTTTTCTTTAAGTGTCCGCAATTACCCCACTCTCCCCTACCATTTTTTTCTCAAATCATTCTTATTTTAGCTCGGACCGTTATCAATCGCCGTAGGCTTTCGACAATATATCGATATTGGTCTCGATGAAGACAAGAAAGGAACAAAAAACGAGCAGAGGGCATTGGAGGAGTGGGCGTTATACGTTTTTAATGTCTCATCGTGCGAATACACGTAGGGCGGTCTATTTTATCTCTCTCCCTCCCCCACCTCTCCTTCTCTTAAGCGCACCCATTGAAGTTTATTAACTCGATTAAGCGACCGATAATAGTCGTAGACGATTTACAATGAGGGTAGACTGTATCAACGTTCGTACATTACGACGATACGATATAGGACGAGAACAAATGTCGTGTGTGTCTGTGTGTATATACATATTTCTGGATTATCGAGCGTAGGCATACACTCACTCCCCCTAATTAACATACAATTTCTGTCATCGTGTGCTCCGTTGAACCTTTTTTTTTGCCTTTTTTTCGTTTGCTGGATAAGCTCACGCGTGTACTAGGACCCTCGTGCAACTCTCCGCTAAATAGCTCACGCACCACGCAATGTCTCTCCTCTGAGCTCTATCTCTTCCTTTCTCGCGCGAGCGCGCGATCTCGCTCTCGCTCTCGTCCTGTAGAAAATATCAGTTCTCCGCATGCCCTCGGGGAGACTTACGGCGCTCATGCCCAACCGCACACTTGGGACAAATTGCGCACACTGGATTTACATATCGCGAGTACACCCGAGCACACGCGTGATTTTCCTCTCTCTCTCTCTCTCTCTCTCTCTCCCTTCCTCCTCCTCCCTCCCCCCTCTCGGTCACCCGTTCGCACACGCTTTCATAGAACACCATGCGGCTTTGCTGAATACACACACACGCACACACACACACGCACGCGCGCGCGCGCACACACACACACACACACGCACGCGCACGCACGCACGCACGCACACACACACACACACGCGCGCGCACACACACACACACACACACACACACACACACACACACACACACACACACACACACACACACACACACACACACACACACACATATATATATATATATATATATATATATATATATATATATATATATATATATAACTTGTACGATAAGAAATACAGCTTTTCGCTACGCGCTCGTAACAACGTGGTAATATATACTATAGCATTTTGCGACCCTAGTTAAAACGGTACATATAGTTATACGAGAGATTCTCGCGTTCAACGTTGGATTATAACGACGAGAGATAGGCGACTCGGGCTTCTCGCAATAGATTCTCTCTCTCTCTCTCTCTCTCTCTCTCTCTCTCTCTCTCTCTCTCTCTCTCTCTCTGTTTGTCGTTCATTTTTACTTTTTTTTTAAACTCAGCGATGAATATCTTTCTAGATGTTTATTGCCGTTCTCTCCACGTGCTTATGTACGATTGTCGAAAATTCAGCAATCTTCGATGGTAGCGAAGCTCGAACGAAAAAAAAGGTCGATCAAAACGAGTCGGGCGGAGAGGGGAGGAGAGGAGAGGCGTCGTCTTGAAAGGGAAAAGATAAGTGGGATGGAATACGAGAGGAGAGGAAGAGTTGGCCCTGCCTCGCAGTTTGCCTTGCGGAAAAGAGTAAAAGCACGGAGGCGAGGATGGGATATATCGAAGAGGACAGGCAACCCCCCGCGGTTCGACGTACAAGTGCGCAGCGAGGCAGGACCTCTCTTCGCGGTGTTGCGTAGTCTCGCTCGCACGCATGCGCGTTGCGTCTAATACGCACGAGCGATAGAGAGAGAGTGAGTGAGCGAGCGAGTGCGGCAGGGGCGGGGGAAGGGTCGTTGCTCATCCTCCTTAGACGATAGCAGTGTGTCGGTGGGGTAGGCGCGAGATGGTGCGCGCGCGTTTCTGCGCAAAGTTCTGCGCGTTTATTCCTCGGACAACGCGCGGGACCTCTATTCATATGCAAGAACGTGCGTGTGTGTCGGAGTGGGGGTCGGCCTGGCGAACGAGTAGGATGGTGGGGGGAGGGGCGGCAAAGGGGAGGCAGAGGAGCATACACCGTCGGGCATACATAATTAATATTTGAACAAGGCAACATCGCGGGACTCTCGTTCTTTCTTTCTGTCTCTCTTTCTCTCTTGGTCGCTCTCCTGACGAAAAATATATTCTATGCGCGCGTGAGGATATATATATATGTATTTATGTATATTGTACGGAGTATAGCAATGGCCAGAGCAAAGCTCGAAGCTAAAAACAAAAGGGAAACGGAACGAAAGAGAAGAGAGAGAGAGAGAGTTCGTCATTTCAATCTCTCACAGTTGCGTTAACCTCCCCGTCCCCCCATATGTCCCACAGGTGCAGGAAGAGAGGGTCTCTAACCCCGTGGAACATATGCGTTTGTACATTATTTCACGCGCGCGCGCATTCACCTACGGTGGACGAGAAGAAAAAAATTGATTAACCGACGCAATATCATCATAAAAATTAGTCACGGTGAATCAGTACGGTTCGCGCATATTTCGACCACCGGTTGTCCCTTCTACCGGGTTTGTGTATGTATATGAGGTGTGAATTTTAGTTCATCCAGATTTTCATGTCGAATAATTCCAAAAATAATAATTATATTCGTCGCGAGATAATTTTTTATTCGAAATTATTATTGACCATATGAACAAACAAAAAAAAACAAGAACTTGTTAATGGGATTTTTTTTTCGTCTTTCATTCACTAATTATTTCCTTCCAAAATGATTTTGAAAGGTGGTTTTTGTTTCGTTTGTTAATTTCTTTTTTTTTTTGTTTCATTCGACCGTTGCCCATCCCTGGATTCTCTCGCGGTATTTTCGTCCCGCCGTGGTCTCTCTCCCTTCAGTCTTGAGAACCAATCCCTCTTTTCATTTTTTTCTTTTTTTCCCGTTTTCTCTCTCTCTCTCTTATTCTCTCTCTCATTCTCATTCTCATTCTCATACTGCGAGGGCTCTCCTCACCGTGGCTTCTCTCTAAAACCTGCCAGTGGCCTGTCCAGGTGCGTGCCCTCCCAGTTAATTTGAACTTTGTGCGCTCTGGCGAAAGACCGTATGTGTGAGAGAGAGAAAGAAAGAGAGAGAGAGAGAGAAAGAAAGAAAGTTGTACGTCTTTTGTTCCTCTTCCTCTCTTTCCATCTCCAATAAACGAACCGCGTATGTATATCGCGCGCATCCACGAACACGCATAATGCAACAATTCGATCTTTATCCGATGCTGCGGATGTTTCCATCGATTATTTATCGGCATAACCCAGCCGATATATATTCGTACTCGGCCTCGAATTCAATCGGGCGAATAAGTTTTCGGAGAGAAATTTTTTCGATTTAAAAAAGCCAGCGTTATAAATGCGCTAGGCTCGAGACAATGGGGTGGCCACTCCGGACGCGCCGCGGTTTATTAATTGGCACTCCGGGCCTCTCTCTCTCTCTCTCTCTCATTCAGCTCGTCCGGTTCTCCTAGGTAGGAAAAAACGTCGGCAAACAAATGACCGCCCGGTGAAGCCCAAAATCTCGCTACGAATCCGGAAGGCGAACTACACGTGCGCGTGCGTACGTGCGTGCGAGAGAGAAGACGAGAGTGAGAGGGAAAAATCACCGGGAGGAAGAAAATCGAAGGAAGAAAGAAAGAGAGAGAGAGAGAGAAAGAGAAAAAAGGATGAAGGAGGTGGTCGAGAAGGAGGAGAGGGCGGTAGTGTCGGGCAGTTCTACAGAAACGACCAAGCTGATGTATAGCGTGGCCCCCGACGTAAAGGTAGATGGCTTCCACGCCCAGAAACGACCTCGAAACCTCTTCTTCGATTCCCGCATTCCCTTCCTCCCTCTCCTCGTGCCCCCTCGAGAAGCATAGAACCTTTATCTTTTCTCTCTCTCTTTCGTTCTCTATCTCTCTTTGTTTATTCTCAAGAGTTCCGCGGGTCTAGAGAAACGAATTTTCAGCCTAATGCGCGCTTCGCTTCTATCACCGTTCTCCCCTCCCCAACTTCCAAACGGGAAAACTTCTTCTAAAGCCATTTTTCATACACAGTTTCGTGCCTCGTATGTAATTTCTTCGATCTCTCGGCTCCGTTCTGCTCGATTCACGCAGTGCGCGCTATACCTATTATTAGCCTTTTTTCTCCATTCTTTTTTCTTCGTTACTCGTACACCTAATTTATTAACCAAACGATGAATTGGTATAGTCCATGCTATCGTGAAAAATTTGACGCGACGAATTTCGTACTCGATTCCTGAATTGTTTCGATAAGCTTTATAGAACGAGAGAGAGAGAGAGAGGAATGAAGAACAAGAAGAACGAGAGAGAGAGAGAAATATGTAAAAACTGGTATAGAGCAATCCTTTGGTGTCTAACGTGAGCGTAAAATCGTGGAAGGCAAGAGAGAACAGCAGCTCGTTAACGACGGGTTGTATCCGACGCTCACGAATTAGTGTGGCAAAAGCCCTCCGGGGTCTCTCCCTCTCTCTCACTCTCTCTCTCTCTCTCTCTCTCTCTCTCTCTCTCTCTCTCTCTCTCTCTCTCTCTCTCTCTCTCTCTCTCTCTCTCTCTCTCTCTCTCTCTCTCTCTCCTTACGTCACCGTGGGACTGTCTCGCGGTCAACCGAACTCTCGTTGTCTTTGTCGTTGTCAGAGAGGTAAGAGATAAAGATAGAGGCAGATAGCCAGAGTGAGAGAGAGAGAGAGAGAGAGAGAGCGAGACAGAGAGTGGTACTAGCGGTCGGAGAAACGACCGAAGAGAGGGGACAATAATTTCTACGATTGCAAGGCAAGACACTAATAAGGAGCTACGCTTCTGGCGTCTATATATATAGATACGAAGAGATGTTTGCTTGATGGCAGCACCTTCACCATCGCCGATGTTACACACGAACATCGGTGTCTGGTAATAGTGTGTATATAAGGGAATATAAGTCCCTGAGGAGAGAGACGAGAGAGAGAGAGAGAGAGAGAGAGCGGTTAGAATCATTAGTAGTGCCACCGTCCTCCCGATGAGCCTTATTCTCCTCCTTATAGCACACAGTAAGAGGTCCAATCACCGCTGATATTCAATCTACCGCAGTCTTCGAAAGAACATTAAACGCACTACGACCGATTATTTAAGTGCTCGTGAAGCACGTGTCGCATCGACTATAATCGTTTGTATCGAGGAAAAACTAAAAACAAAAAAGACAAACATATTTATCTCGCGCGAATGAAGCTTATTCTAGGGAAAATTTAATTCTCTAGTCAAATAAAGACGGAAATAGACGAGTTGACGTCGAGATTTAAAACATAGACGTCTTGGTATCGATCGAGTCACGTTGAATTTCTTCAAGTACTAATAAAATAAAAGCGTTTCCAATCCTCCGAGGGAATGGAAGCGAACGAATACGAAGCTAGTTTGGCCGGCTCTGTTATCCTCGTTGCTTTACCTGGAAGCATCTCATCGCTTCGATCGGTGAGTTTGCTCTCTTGCTGAGAGAAGAAATATCTCTTCTCTCTCTCTCTCTCTCTCTCTCTCTCTCTCTCTCTCTCTTAGCTCAGACGCAGCCACTGCCGCTTCGAGAATACTATGTAATTATCCTTGGAGGGTCCTTGAGCGAGAGAGAGAAAAGGGAGGAAATCTTCGAGTGACCGAGAGAGTCAAAGACGAAGTAGAAGGAGAAGAAGTAGAAGTAGGAGGAGAAGAAGAAGAAGAAGAAGAAGAATAAGAAGAAGAGAGGAGACCACGAAGTGCAGCGTCATTGGGTCACGCTTGACTTTGAATCCTCGCCGTTTGATCATTCTCGGCTCAACAGCCTCATCATCCTTCGCCCCGTCCTTACCCTCCTCGTATACCTGAAGAATATTCGAAAAACCGAAGGCACGAATGAAAATCAACGATATTTCGGTGGCTGATGCATCGCGCGATCCTAAGAATCAGGAGCGAAAACGACAGCTTGCGAAATACGTTCCGTCCGTTCGTCATCATTTCCGACCCGGGGATGAAAATTGGCCCGAGCACGAGAAAAAGAGCAAGACAGTATCACCGTGGGAGGGTGAATCGTACCTTCGTGAGACGATTTCCTCTCTCGTGATCGTAATCGCGAGGCTTTCGTGGAATTTCCAAATTTTTGTGTAAAACGACGAGGCAAAACAACGCGATGCGAACGAGAAAGAGAGTGAGAAGTTACCGGGCAAAAAAGAAACGAGCTAATTTCACGCGAGACGGGATGTCGGGGGTGAGCGCGTTTTAGTTTTTCTATATCCGTTTTGTCCCCGGTTACACTTACTTTTTTTTATCTCGTTAATCGCGGTATTCGGGGTTTTAAGACGAGTGTGCGCGAGGAGAAGTGCCGGTGCCGACAGGAGGGAGGGAACGTCGTGGAACGCGATATGACGGAAAGACGAGGATGCGTAGTCGGGGTAGGACGCGCCATTTTGTCATGAGAAAAGGGACAGAAGGGAAAGCGGTGGCTTCTCCGCATGCGCACTCCTCTCTCTCTCTCTCTCTCTCTCTCTCTCTCTCTCTCTCTCTCTCTCTCTCTGTGCGGCGTTGCGAGAGAAGTAGTAGTTGTATATATAGAAGAACGGTTAAAGACCCGACGGAGAATGCAGGAAGGTCTAATTGTGAGAGTGGAGGCCCCATTACGTGGGCCGAAATTACAGGGCCCGATACCCCCGACCACATCGCGCGTCCTTACAACCGACCGAGGGAGGGAGAGAGTAAAAAGATAGTCAGTCTCCGCCAGCTATATCCTTTCTCTCTCTCACTCTCTCTCTCTGTCTCTCTGTGTACCTTACTACGACTACCACTATGATCATTGCCTTTAGCTGTCCTAGCCCGTTTTGCCGTTGGTCCCACTCTCTCACTCTCGTCGATCGTCCTGTGGGCTCCACCGCGCATTCCAAGAATGACCAGCGAGCGTATTATCTCCTCCCGGGTCTCCTCGCTTCGCGGTTATAGTCTTGTCATTTCGTGGATTGCCTAATACTGATTGGAACGACGCTTTTTTCTCCAGACTCTTTGCTTACCTTCCGGAACAAAAATCCTATTCTTCGTAGTTTGCGAAGTTTCGTGCGAAACTGGAACGAGGCGAGAGATATCCTTGAATCCATTTACACTGTGGCTTTCGCGACTGGAAAATTGTTGGGTGTTGGATTCGTGTTTGAATCGACTCTAATACGTTGTTAAACGAGAAATATTTCTAAGTACGTTTTACATTTCGAATTAGTTGAGAATATTTAGATTTCAATATTTTGGGTATTTCTTATTTGTTTTTTTTTATATATATTTTTGATTACTTTATAACTTTCAAATATTTTATCCCTTTTCTCGTCATTCAACATTTTTTTATAAGTTCGGTTCAAATAACTTCAAAGAACTTAAATATTTTTCATAATTTAATTGTTTTTTTAATTTCAAATATCTTCCGATACTTTGCACGTGCTATTTTTTATCACTTCCTAATTTACGAATATTTCGGTTTTTTACTTTGAAAACAAGCCTGAGACGCGTGTTTTATAAAACACGCGTCGACATTAGCAGACCGAGTGACTTAGAGCCTGTCGTCGACAGTGTGGACGATAAATCGCTTTCGTCACAAAACAGACGCGAGTATGTCAATCACTTTTTCATTTCAATCTCATCACTTTTTCGTTTCAGCCTCGAACCCTACCCCCCACCCTCAACCCCTTCTCAAGTATTGAATAATTCACCCCGAAATTGTATTGGCACTAATTTACATCGGATATAAATTCACGATTATATTTTCTCGGATATATCGAGCAAGCTCGGGTGAGTCTATATTAGCCCGTGTCAAGCATCACCGTGGTAAGCGCTCCAGTTGAGACGAGAAAGGCGACGAGAGATAAATATCGTGAGGGGTCAGTGTGAACTCGGCATATTTGCCGGACGTCGCATTCTCGATCCGTCTCCGATCTGTCATCGAGAATGCTGACCGGACGCGAGGCCGAGGACCACGACGACGGGGGCTATGGGCTTCTCCTCTGGTTATATCCAGGAGAGCCCGAAGCCCGGGACTATTAATCAGTCCTCTTGGACGCTCGGTGGTCCCTTTAAACGGATTTAAAGGACGACACCGACAAAGAAGAAGTTTTTCGGCGGTTGAGAGAGAAGGAAAGAGCGAAAGGGGGAGAGAGTGAGCGAAGGGGTATCCCGCCTCTCTATCCATATGCCCCGGTATACTCTATATAAAACTGCTTGCGAAGGTACCTCCCTCGACAAGGGCCCACTCGAAACCGCGAAGGCATTTCTCCGCCTTCTCGTAGCGTTAACGTTGAGAATAGAAACCGCGTGCGAAAACGACGATCCGTGAGTTCTCTCCAAACTTCTTTTCACACTGTAAGAAATATATATATAGAAATATTTCGCGAACGAAATCGTTATCTATCTATCATGTGTATTTAAATATATACAACATAAATATCGAGGAATATTTTTCTCAACGAGGGTGAGAATGATTCGGAATTTTTGTATGTTTTGATTATTTAATTAATTTACGTAAAATGTTCATTAAATAATTTGTCAAAAAAGTATTGTTTATTGTTATATCATCGTTTGGCAAATATTGAAAAATATTGTTCGTAAATTTTCTTCAATGTTCTGACGTTTGTTTTTAAATCTGATAAAAAAAATACGTAAAAATAATATGCGGTAATTCCTACGTAAAAATTAAAAAAAAAACATATTATTTGTGGTTCTTTTTTATTTTTGTACGGAGTTTGGGGTTGCACCGCGTGGTCCGGAGAATTGAGTTCGATATCGTCTGGCAAAAAAGGAGACGTAATCGATGTAGACTTTTGGGGGAGATTGTTCGCAAAGTGCCTTTCTCGCAAAATCCATCGGTGGGGCCGGTCCTAATCATTGAGGGTGGTGGAGGAGAAGGGGGAAACGTTACTGATGATGGCGGGACGCGCGAGAAAATTGCTCTCCGGGTCCCAGCGTAAAACAGCTATCCCCAGGTATATGACACGAAGCCTGGCGATTTTTTTTCACCGAAATTAGGCGCTCATTAAACCAAGCTCGACTTTTTATTCAGTTTCCGTCTTTTTTTATACCTATTTTTTTATACAGACGTATATGTATATAGATAATTTTTTTTTTGCTAGAGGGTGGGAAGTTTCTTGAGTAGAGAAGGTGCGGAATAAGAAGATCGCGACTGGTGGGATTTGTGGCGCCTGCGCAACCACAGAAGTGAGAGGAAGAGAGAACGAGAGAGAGAGAGGAAAGAGAGAGAGAGAGAGAGACAGAGACAGAGAGTAGACTCCCGGCACTAAAGGCATCATTACGGTTGGCCAGCCCTAGGGGTGGACCCCCGGATAATTTAAGCCATTAAAATTTCCTTCTCTCGCGAGACAGTGAGCGAGAGAGAGAGAGAGATAGAGAGAAGGAGAGAAGCCTACCGACGACATACGATAATCCTTATAATTCTCCGCTTCCATGGAGGGGATCGCGACGATGTGGTCAGTTAGCTTATTTAGAAATGATCACTTGCTCCCCCTTCCCGGCTTCTCCCAGGCCTTAAGGAGTAAAGTCAACTTTACGGGCGAAATTGGGAACACCTACTTTAAAAAAAATCGCAATTTCTAACATAAAGTCATACGAAACGATTATGCGATTAAACACTTGTGAACAGCAATATTGTTAAGGTAGTACTGTCGATACTGCAATAGTCAAATGTATATACAGTCATTTTCAACTTACGTAGTATTTAGAATAGGCAACGCCGCGATAGAGTGAGAGAGACAGAGATGGTCTGTTTTGGTATGTTTCACTCGAGAGGTGCTCAAAAGCTAGATTAAGACTGACGGGTGACGGGCGCAGTTAATGACAAATTAATAATGACACCACGCGTAAAAAAAGAAAAAATCTACCACTGGAAGGGCAAAAGAGTGACAGAAAAAATGTACCGCAAAAGGTTGCAACAGATAAAAGTGGCAAAAAAGTCGAAAATTAAATATATAGTCAAAATTAAATATAACCAGCGATGATTTACTTGACTCTTTTTTGAGTTGGGACGATGCTTCTAATAAAATAATATTTTTTCAAAACTTGCCTAC
Organism: Netelia inedita; assembly: GCA_964017225.1. Taxonomy (NCBI): domain Eukaryota; kingdom Metazoa; phylum Arthropoda; class Insecta; order Hymenoptera; family Ichneumonidae; genus Netelia; species Netelia inedita. Next base: position 39,619,399 of record OZ024920.1, read on the forward strand.
TGCTATGAAAGAATTAAATTTATTAAAAGGCTGTGTATCAACGGGTATGAGAAACAAATGGTCGCTGCAAACGTAACTTACGAAATGCTTGTAGACGTATATAAACAAGATAAGTACAATGGCTTATCGAGAGTTTTGGGCAAAGATGAGAACGGTAGTGCTAAAGTCACCAAAAATAAAAATATATTACAAAGAATCTTCGATTTTTTCGAAAATCAAGAAAAAAAATAACCAAAAAATTGTTGTTATTGTTATTATATTGAGTTGAAAAAGTATGGCTCTGTTAATAAAAGTTTAGTTAATAAAGAATCTTTATAAAATATATACTCCCATGTTTTATTCATTTTATAATTTCGCGCGCATTGTAACCTCTTCGCAACGTTGCCACGCTACACTGAACTACAATATAAAAGTACATTTGGGATATTTATTTGTTAATTACGCCCATCACAGGCTCTCAACCTATATTTTTAAGGATTCAAAATGTTCTTTATAATATGTTCTCTTATTCTACCCTTTTTTATTGAAATCTGAACGGTACTTTTTGTAAAATACAATGAAAACTGTGATTTCACATAAGACTCAGTGTTAAATGCATGAAATTGTTAATGCCAATATCTTTTTTCTGGTTCTCTGTAGCCTCTTAAAAATTTAACTGGATCTTGTTCTTATCATAAACTACTACTGTACCAAATTTTATTAAATTCTGAACGGTAATTATATAACCGACAGTACTACCTTAAGCCACGGGTGTTGAATATATCAATATTAATAATTAAATAATTGCGAGACAAAATAATTTTTGCGAGTTATTCAAACAATTATTCCCTCGATGAATCAAATTATCGTTAACCATTGAAACATTAAACAGCAATTATTGTTTAAAAATTAATATCAGTATTTCTATTAAGTAATTATTATCGACATTTGATTCCAGCGATTCTTCCATTCTATTAATAGTATGAAAAACGCCACGTGCGTTGTCCCGAAAGACAAAAAATTGTGTTCTTCGAGGTTCTTGCCTCTCTATATTTGGACGCGAACCAAAATTAGTAGTTTTCATAAAAAAAGAAAAAAGAAAGAAAAAGATGTTTAAATAAGAAAAAAAGAAGACATACAAAAAAGATCGTGAGAGGAAGACTCGAGAGTACAGGAGTCCAGCAGGTAGTCAGATACGCTAACGTGAAAAAGAAGGCGACATAGGATATAGCGAGAGAGAGAGAGAGAGAGACAAAGAGTAAGAGTAAGAGAGAGAGAGAGAAGTTATAACCGAGATGCTCGTAGAGTAGTCTCACATCGCGCGCGAGCATCGACTCATTAATCTCTCGCAGTAATTGCGACCATATTCCGAGAGAGCGGTATATAGTAGCTCCGCTACTCATTCTACTGTACACTCTTCTCTATACCTGATTTCTACCTATACGTATACCATACATACTCGCACCACGATCTCGCTCCTTGCTCTCTTCTTCCTCTTCTCGTACTCACCACAGCCTGCACAGCTTTTCTGCTGCTTCCTCTTTTATTTTTTTTCAACTATCCTTTTTTCCTTCTCGTCTCATCTTTCTCTAGTATTCCTGGCTTCTTACTTCCACCTCTCATTTCTCTGTATGTCTCACTCTCTCTCGTTCTCTCTCTTGCTCTTGCTCTCTCTCAGTCGCTTCTTTTTCACTCTTTTCCCTCGTACTCTCATACCAGTACTTAACAGCTTTTCTTTATTTCATCCACGTTCTCATCTTCGTGTGTATTCTCCGCTCTTTGCCGGGGCTTTATGCTCGAGCGAGTTCCGTGCTCAACGGACTAATCTGCCGGACTAACTTGTCGCGGGATTATACATGTGTTGTACAAGCCTGCTCAGCATCTTTGTATTTCGTCTCAACGGTTATACGCACAACGCGGTGTATTATACGCGTGTAAATACGAGGGTGAACAAAAAAAAATTATTTTAAACGTAGACCATTGCGATTACGATCGGCTGAATTTTCCAGCCTCTTTATAAGAGCGATTATTTTATTGTTTCGAGTTAATTTTATCGATCCGTTTATCGCCCGATTTGATAATAAACGAATAAAAATTGTATTTTTCGATCGCTCGATTAAAAATCAATTTTCATTTGTATCTTCATTCCCGTACGAAAATTATTTCACGTCGCATCTTGTGTTCGAACGATTCGTCGCAAAATTCGATTAATGAGGAAGATTGATGACTGCATTGACTTCCCGCAAAATATTGCACTCCTCGAGCGCATCGGCAGCACTTTTGCTCGTAGGGAATTACATGTAAGTCACTCACGACCCTCGATTGCCTCTTGCGCAATCTTTCTTAATTACTGGAGATAAAGGGAAGACCAGAGCCCAAGAGAAAATGCTTCTCGTACGATCGATGGTAAATTAATTATGAGCTTGCACATTATTTGGACGGTAGAGGCCTCGTGACCCTCTGTCCCTTTCTCCTTCCCTTTCTCTCTCTCTCTCTGTCTCTCTCTCTCTCTATCTCTCCTACCCACGTTTCCTCATCTACCGACAGTTTTCTCGGTTCGCGTTTGCCTTCGGGCGTACATTGAAGCATAACTCGCGCGACTTGCCGCGGAGCGAGAGATATGCCCTCGTGCGTCATTAATTATCGGCCAAAGTAATGAACGCCGTCGACCGAGAATTGACCGAGACTCGTCGCTCTTTCGAAGACTTCTCTCTCTTTCTCTCTCTCGTTAGATGCTTCTAAGCACACGAGAAACGTACAACCCCCGCCCCCCCCCCGTGCTTCAATGTGAGCGTAAATTCTATCGATACTTAGTTATATGTAAAGGACGTTCCATGTCACATCGAATTATTTATGATTCTCGCTAATTTGATCTAATTATAGATTTTAACATGCTTTAACGCGTCGATAAAAACGCTATTATTTTTCGCAAATTATTTTTCTCGCCTTTTATACAAAAATAACAAATTTACTCGTCTCACCGTGATTAATTTTTCCAAATCTTTCAATTTTTATTGCAACATTTTAATCAATCGCATCACCTATCTTCCTCTGTTTCTCTTCAATTTAATATTGAAACGGTCTAAGACGAAGGATGAAAGGAAATGAAGGATTGATAAAATTATTGAAAGTTTCATTCAGCATGGAATTCCCCGTACACATTAGCGGACTTAGCGCACGTACAACATATCTATATACACGTATATCATAGAGAATACCCGAGGTGTTTTATCTCTCGCCTGTCTAGAGCAAGAAACTTTACCCGGTGCTGCTTCCTCGACGTCTCTATTTCCCTTAGGTACGAGACGCGCGGCCCGCTCCTCCTATACACTTTCTATTCTTTTTAACCTGCAATCATCGCGTCTATTTCTTCGACGTACGGTAATACATAGAGCTACACATAAATACATGTATATGTATATGTATAATATAATAATATTCATTCTTTTCTCAAGGCTGTAGGAAGAGAGAGAGAGAGAGAGAGAGAATATTACAGCCTTGCTCATTAAGGTACCGAGAGTGTTAATTATCATTAGCGACGAAGCCACTTCAATGATGCATTAGGATCTTTAACGGTGTATTAAAAATTTTCGATATTTCACATGGTTGTCCGTCGATTTCCATCAATCGCCATCTCTCTCTCTCTCTCTCTCTCTCTCTCTCTCTCTCTCTCTCTCTCTCTCTCTCTCTCTCTCTCTCTCTCTCTCTCTCTATCTCGTCAATTATTTCCGGGTTTCTCATTATAATCATCGTCCCATCCGTTCGTCGAAACTGAAGGCTTACATTTCGTTGACTCGAAGAGACGTTTTCTTTTTATTTTTCTATCGTCGTACATAACTCCCCCTTCCCTCCGCGTAACTTTTCATCATTCTTTCATTTTGCCCTTCCCCTCTTTCTCTTTCGCTCATTATCGACTAACGCACTTTTCACCCTTTCCACTTTTGCTCCTCGTCTTTCCGGTGTCCAAGATTGCACTCGGTACGCTCGTGCGGAGTGAACACCGAATAGGGGGTGTGCGAGAGGGGGGGGGAGGGTGGGTCGAGGGCACGAGTGGAAGGGAACGAGAGAGCATACAACACGCTTCTGGTGTGGTTGGTGTGCTCCCGTTCGCTCGAATAAATCCAGGCCCTCTCATAAATTGCGGCGCAGTAGCATTAAAGTGAAAATAATGTATGAAATTTGCCTTTTGATCATTTTGTTGGCCGGGGGCGCGTTGGCTTCTGCGCTTCTTCGGCTTTTTCCCCCCCGCGCTTGCCCTCTTGCCTGCAGCCCCCCCCCCCCTCCCACCCTCAACCTCTTCCTCTTTTCTCTACACTTCTCTTCTCTTTCTCTCGCCACACCATCGCCATCGTCGCGCTACCTCTCACTCTCTTTTCGCCCTCTTTCCATCTTCTACTGTGTATATGAGCGTCTCTTGTCTTTCTTTCCTGTCTTTCTCTCCTTTCTCTCGAGGTCGGCGAATTTCTCGTGTCCTCTCTGCCTGTCTCTCTCTCTCTCTGGTTCTTTCGCTCGTCTCGTGACTCGTGAAGCATCAGAAACAGGCCGGTGCTCTGGCTGGTCAACAGCAGCAGCAACGGGCGCGTTACCTTTGCCCGGGGCTTTTCTTGCCCGTGCGCACGTGGTCTCGAGATTCTCTTTCCTCGGCCAACCCTACTCATCTTCTTCTCTCGTCTCACGGGCACGTATATACGTACATTTAAGTATTTTCACACGCGTATTTGCCAATACGGGCGATCATCACATTTTTCTACTTCTTTTTCCCGACGAAATTTTTAAATACAATGAAATTTTCTTACTCGTATGTTTGATTAAATAACGATTCGATCTGATAACGAAGATAATCGTAAGACCGATCGACTGGAATCATTAACGATATCATTAACGACGAGATTTAATTAATATTTCCGTCAGTCGTTAAGTTGAACCGATCTAAGGAACGATTCACTCTCTACAACTTTTAGCAGCGTCTCGTGAATCTCGCGGTATACAAAAAATAAAGAGGGATAACAAAATAAATAAAAAATTTACTGAACGGATCGAGTCTCTGTATAAGGTATTGCTTAATACGCGAGGAGAGTGATTTGCTAAAAGTAGTGCCCAGGCTAAATGCTCCGTTGCTACTGCATCCGGCTGGATTACAGGAGCAAAAGCAGAAGTGGATGGGACTCGAGGACGAGAGAGTGAGAGAATTGCTCGCGATGAGAGAGGCGCTTCTTCTGATCCCTTCTAATCTGTCATCAAAGCCTCAGGCCCTCCCGTACGCTACTCTTGCTCAACTCTCTCTCTCTCTCTCTCTCTCTCTCTCTCTCTCTCTCTCTCTCTCTCTCTCTCTCTCTCTCTCTCTCTCTCTCTCTCTCTCTCTCTCTCTCTCTCTCTCTCTCTCGCGGCCTTTACTGCAGTTTGGCTCCCGAGTTCTGCGCATGTGTGTGCCCTCTTTCTCTCTCTCTCTCTCTTTCCCTCTTCATCTCGCGTTCTTCCATCCTTCTCAAACTCTCAGGCGTTGCTTTTTTTACACACTTCCGTGCCAGACGCTGTGTTCCCTATACACTGAATCACGCCGGTTTCTATTGCTGTATACGTATATATTGTGTATATATGTATATACAAGTGCGTGCTCGAATACATATATATATACATATATGTGTGTATACCTAGGTACGTGATACACCGGGCGCGACAAAGCACGCGCGTGCCGAAGAATGTACGCGCCGCGCGAGCTCTCGAGACACAAGATTTTCTCTCTCTCTCTCTCTCTCTCTCTTTCTCTTTCTGTTCGTTGCCTTCTCTCTCGTTCGTTCTCCCTTTCTCTCGCTCTTGCCATTGACCGACAGCCGGCGTGTGTGTCACTCTGATTCGAATGGCACATCGCAATCCACCGGTATACGCGATTCTTCTCTCTTTTCTCTCTCTCTCTCTTTCTGTCTTCACTGTCTCTCGCTCTGTCCCCGCGTGTCTTTTCACTTCTCTCGACCCGTTGATGTTTCATCGTGTTTTATTGCATTGTGCGAGTTCCCAGGCGTGAAACGACACTGTGCGCGCCTCGAAGTGACGAGAAATTCTCGCTCGAAAATTAAGTGATCGATGCAGAAGGACGCCTTCTCATTCGCATTGAGCGGTAAAACGCCGGGAACATGGACGCGGATCGTCCTTGAAAACGTGTATAAGGCGGGCTAATGTAATTTTTTTTTGTTTCGTAGTTTCTACCGCACACCTACGTTTCGGCCTTTTCGATCTCCGTACACTTGTTCCTCGCTATAATTTTCGCGTTCTGTATTTGTCGCGAGAGACGACATTTTTTTGATATTTTTTTTGTTTTCGGGTAAAAAAAAGAAAATTGCAATCGTCGCGCATAATTTATTTTCGCGTTAACGCGAGAATTCGCGAGAGCGGATGAAAGGAAGGAGGAGAAGAAGAAAAAAATGGAGAAAAAGAATCAGGAGTCGAGGAGAATCGGCGCGAGAACGGGAAAGGCGAAAATAGTGTCAAGGAGCCGCGATAAATTGGACAAGAGGATCGAGGGAAGCCGACGACGTGTTTTGTACGTTTGCGCACGTCGAGTGTGCCGCGGATGAGACTTTTGCCACGATGTCCTCTCGCGCGACCGCTTATCCGATTCTTTAATTAATACGAACGTTCATTTTTATTGTCACTTTTTTCTTTTTTTTTTTTCGTCGCCGATCGCTTAACGCGTTTCGAGAACGGGAGGCCGAATCTCGTCGCGCTCGTTCTCACTCTCTCGCCCTCTCGATCTCGCGGCGAGCATGTCGGAATGCCAGTCGACCCTCGACTTATTATCGTTCTTCTTCTTTTTTTTTTATTCGGCGACCTCCGATGTGTTCCTAATCTTCGGCGTCGATTTTGTCATTCTCTGTCGCTAATTTTCATCACGGGACAATTTAAAAAAAACGTTGTACTCGTAACAAAGCCAACTACCTAGGTATTTTCAGGCCTTGGATTATTAAATAAAAAAATCACAGGATCGACGCGTACAAAATTAAAATGAATCGAGTTCATCGTTATAAAAATACTCACGATCGAGTTCACCGTCGCGAGACTCGAACGAGCCGATATTTTCACTCTTAGTTTCCCCATTCCTCGTATAATACGTCGAACGCCGAAACACGAGGTTGTAAATTTGTACCAACAGATTTCTCGCTTGTATCATCCGGTACCGGTGAGCACACGCGCATCTATCTCCGACTCTCGTCGTTCATTCTCCTCTCTCTTTCTCTCTCTCTCTTTCTCAGAGTCCCTCTCGCCGTGGCAAGTAACACGCGTGCAAGAGCGCGTTCCTCACTCGCAATTAGTATGGGCATAGGCGTGTGTTTATCTCGGTAGGAGCTGTGACGTTGCTGTATATATGGGTAGCATCTCGTTGCATGCGCTGCTGCAACACATCTCGGGGCTGCTCTGTGCCTCACGAAACAAAAAACAAAAAAATAAATAAAATAAAATAAAAACAAATAAAAGTAAGAAAAAGGACGAGTGAGAGGGAGAGAGGGGTCGCGGGGATCTCGTCGGCGCGCACACGAGAGACACGAGCGACGATTAAATGTATAACCACGAGAGAGTGTAACTGCGTTACACCACCAGTCGTGGATCCGGCCGAGGCCTCGTCCAAGCTTTCGTACGTAAGCACGTCGAACGAGAGCAAACGACGAGACTTATGCGCCATCAGCTTAGAACATGTACATGCTTATAAGTTTGTGTGTGTGTGAGTATTTGAAAATGGTATACATAATTTACTCGTCGATATTAATTATGCTCGGCGACGTTAATAGATCGATTTATCGCTCTCGCAGACTCGTACCTCTCGCGCACAGTAGGTACGCCATAGAATGGAGAAAGAAAGCGGTGTATATCGAGGGACGGACCCCGGGTTTTATAGATGGGATCCGAGATTACGACGACTCGTTTTCATTCGAGGGAAGAATCCTGCGGTCTGGTCATTCTAATCGCTCGCAATAACTGCGTTACCAATGTATTATTCATTTATTTTTATTACTTTATTTATTTCGTATTATTATTTTTCGCGTAACGTTCACCGAAATAGATCCACTTTATGATAATACAATTTCAATATGCTAACGAGCATTTTACAGATTCGTTATTTACGTTACGTTCGTGACAATATCTTATCGTCGCGATACGTATCGCTAATGATTTCTAATCTTATTGTTATTTTTTCGAGATATTTTTGTTTTCTTTATCGTGTGAAACACGAGGAGGAGGATGATAGTAACGAGGACGAGAATGATTTATTTTAAATTTTCGTAGGACGATGGTAAAATACTTGGCGAGGCTCAAAATGAGTAGAGGGAGGGCAGGATCTCGTCGCCGGAGAGTACAAACCTGTGTCTAACCTCGATAGTGCCAGCGATAGAAGAACGAGGCAGAGCCCATTTTTTATACGTGGACGTGTACGAGTGAACGAGTGAAAGAGATGAGAATTGATGAGCACACACACATATATGTGCGTGTATAGGCGAGACGAGATCCAGGGCCTCCCCAAATCGTGTGTCGAACTCGATCAGACCGATCGAGCGTGAATATCACGCACGTGACTCGGTGCGCGAGCAGTCCGCGTGTTTCAAGAGGACGAAGATTGTTCGTTCGATGATGCATCTCTCCTTGGGCGATCCCTCTCGTCCTAAATTATTGTCAGCTAGAGACTGACGATACGACGCTTCTAATACGACCCGTAGATACCTACTTATTTCACGTTCTAGAAGCCAAATTCGTCGCTTTCCCAACGGTGTAGAGACGAAATAATTTATCTCGGCTACCACTTTTTTTCTCTTTTGAACTTTCGATCAAATAAACGAAATGGTATTTTGTTCGTCTCACTGGTGATTCGCATTACGCGTAAGTCATTTTATCCGGGATCCGATTGCAATGAAATTCGATTGCTCGTAAAGTGTGTTTATGAGGAAAAAAAAGTAAAATGTCTTGTAAAAATAGTATGTCATGTAATTTTACGAGAAATGCAACACCGCGGGGGGAATCGTACGTGGGACAGCTAGTAAGCCTGTCCGAGAGTTGTAGAAGCTACCTGACCACAGTCTACCCTGATACTACATATACAGATATATCTATACATATATACAATAGATCTGTATATATATAGTGAGTAGAAGGGACGTAGGAAACGACCATAGTCGTGTAGGGAATTTAATACCGAGGCAACTCCAACAGCGACGTGAAAACATATAGAAGAACGTGTGAGAAACACATAGACGTAAGAGATGCATCGAGCGATCGGTGAAGTTGAAAGCTTCGAGTTAGCACCTATGTGTTACTTCGCTACTCCGTTGGTATTGAAAGGGTTCGCGATATTCATCGGAATGTTTAAGAAACGATGAAAAATGCATTCGTGTGTTATCTATATATACAGGGTGGGCCATCTGTTGGTACGTTTTTGAATTTCGTCGTATGACAACTGCAAACGAGCTACAGACCCGAAATGTTTACAGTTCATTAGCCATACTGTCCGCGGCACGAAACAACATGTTTTCTCTTGAAGAGCGTTTTGAAATTTTAAAAACTTATTTTCAAAGTCAGTGCTGTGTCGCCGAAACTGTGCGAATTTTGAAAAGAAATATGGGTCGTGATAAAGCACCCACCGAAGGCGCTATACGCAAATTGGTGAAGAAAGTTCGTGAGAAAGGGATGTTAGTGGATGACAGAAGTGGTCCCAGAGCTCGGACAGTGCGCACACCCGAGAATATTGAGGCTGTGGCCCAAAGTGTGAGACAGAATCCGACGACCTCAACTCGACGCCGATCGCAGCAACTGAGCATTAGTCGCACCAGCCTGAGGAGAATACTGCACAAAGACCTCGGATTATTCGCCTACAAGATCCAGATGACTCAGGAGTTGAAAGCAAATGACCATCCGCTTCGATATCAGTTCGCTGTGTGGGCCATAGACCAGCTCAATAATGACGTCGATTTTGGTCGAAAAATCATCTTTTCGGACGAAGCGCATTTCCATCTCGGCGGATATGTGAACAAGCAAAACTGCCGGATTTGGGGTTCGGAACAGCCACACGCAATCGTAGAGAGACCAATGCATCCTCCAAGAGTCACAGTTTGGTGTGGATTTTGGAGTGGTGGCATAATTGGCCCATTTTTCTTCGAAAATGATGCTGGCAACGCCGTTACCGTCAATGGCGAATGCTACATAGCCATGTTGACCAACTTTTTATGGCCTAAAATCGACGCTATGAATGTGGACGACCTTTGGTTTCAACAAGATGGCGCCACATGCCATACAAGCCGACTTACGATCGACCTTCTGCGCACCAATTTAACAACCGCATAATCAGCCGTTCAGGAGATGTCAATTGGCCTGCGCGTAGCTGCGATTTGACACCGCTGGACTTCTTCCTGTGGGGTCCCGTTAAAGACCGATGTTATGCGGATAATCCAGAGACAATTCCAGCTTTGAAAAACAACATTACGACTGTTTTGAGTGAAATTGGCGCCGAGGTAGTTCAAAATGTCATCACTAATTGGGGTGACCGAATGGCATACTGTAAGGCCAGTAGAGGGAGCCACACGAACGAAATCGTTTTTCATTCTTGACAGGGATACTTTTAGCTTTACAACAACAACAAAATTAATAAAAAATATCAATGCATACTCTTTTGATCGCATTTTTAAAAACGTACCAATAGATGGCCCACCCTGTATATATATGTATGTATGTTAGGGTATGGTGCATACTACAAACTACCCCGAAAATTCTTGAAAACTACCCCAAAAATATTCCGAATCGGACCCTGTGGCACTGAAAATCGTGATTTTCTAAGTGCAATCGTTGTTCAAGATCTAAAAGCCTATGTTGGTCGTAAATTTCCCGTACAATAAGAAAATTATGGTTTCGTTTTCGATTTTTCAGATTTGGTTGCCCTTAAGTGGGTTAATCGTTATTTCAGGTTTTTGCGGTTTTCTCCTAGAATTTTTGGCATATTGGACGAAATAACGTTATAATCTTCATCAGTGGGAAATTTCCGATTCCGTAACCTCCAGTTGAAGCCTTTTTGGACGAAAAAAAATGTTGACCCCTGCCAGGTGCCGATAGCCGATATTCGTGATTTACTTTCCTGACTTTGGGGGGGGCCGGGTGGGTCAAAATTTTTATTCCTCCAAAAACACTTTGTTGGGTCAGTTCGGAATCGGAAATTTTCCGCGTAACTCGAATATCACGATTTAAAGACGATTTGGAGCAAAATAAAATTAGACACCATCCTAGGTCATTTTTTCACGTATGGGTTCTGAAAATCGCGATTTTCCAAGGGTCGCCACGGCCACAAAAATTGAGCTATCCGGATGTTCCTTGACTCATTCCTCGCGTCTTGGCGAGCTCTTCAAAAAGTTACTCCTGAAATTTTTTGTAGGACGAACGAGAACGGAGATAGAGCATCATGAAAAGTCCATTTTCCGACCTTTCGCGATACCATCCAAATTGGTCACATACTGCATTCCGGTCAATTTTAATCGTTTCAAAAGCTGTAAGAACTTATGTCGATCGGAAATTTGTCACTGATGACGAATGAATGGGTCGCTTTTTGCTGGCACTAGAATCTGTTGTTGAAAAGGTCGAAAAACTGAATATTTGCGAAAATTACAATATATCGAGGTTACAATGGTGACGTTCGTGTTGCGCGGGTTTTCGTCGATTCCGTAACTCACGCCCCTAGAAAGTCTTTTTCGTCGAAAAAAAATTTAGTCACGTAAGATTGAAATAAAAAAATAAAAATGATTTTTGTCCTCTATAACCAGGAGTTTCGAAGTCACGTTCGCGCTGGACCCTAAGCAAATAGGTACTTGCCAGATGCGTCTCGGGCACGAGACCAGGAGAATATAGAAAAGAATAAGCATTACCGGGTTAAAACAGGGGAGGACCTTTGAACCGTTTGCAAAAGAAGTCTCCTTCGCGTACCGGGAGATCAGACGGACGCACCGCAAGTTTAAAGAGATTCCACAATCTCTCTTCTATTTCTCTCTTTTTTTTCTTCTCATCTCCCTGCTTTTTCATATTTGCCCAAGTTTGCGACGATATAGCCCTCAAATATTTGGGCTTTCAGGGGATGTGTTTGAAAAGGTTAAGAGCAAGCATCGGGTCAGCAAGACAGGGAAAGAGAGAGAGAAAGAGAGGAAGAGACGAAAAATGGTCGAAAGAAGAGGAGAGAGAGAGAGCGAGGAAACGTGAGGACAGGGCTGGAAGAATAAGAGGTCTCGCCGCGGCTTATATTAGGGTCCCGATGGGTAACACGAACCGTCTTTGCTTTCCCATACCTCTTTCCTCTGTCATTCGCCGCGACCCATCCACCTGATAAATCTCCATTCACCAAATGTGTGTGTGTGTGCGTGTGTGTTCCCTCTCCTCCTTTCTTTTTCTTCCTTCTTTATCGTAGATATTTTTTTATTCTTTCGATCTTTGTTTCTCGCTTTTATTTCTTTTTCTTATATTTTCTCAGCTTGCCTTTTTATTCGTCATAAACACAGTCTATCCCCGTCAAAAGTTATAGATAGCGACAGAGAGATAGAGAGAGACAGGCAGATATAGACAGACAGAGGGATGCGAGAGTGCGAAATAAAAAGTAGCTACGAACAACGTAAGTAATGCTTCAATTTTGCTATACTCCTATGCATTCTCAAGCTTACCGTTATACAACTCTGCATCCTCACGAGCTCGGTATTTTCTTTCCCGAGTTCTCTCGCACTTCTTCCTCGTTTCTGCTCCCTTGGCTTCTCTTCCAGACTTCGTTTTTACACACGTTTATAATACGCATGTGTTGTATATATATATGTAAGATATAACCCATATCGCCAACGTTGCGTTTATTATACATATACATTTCTTTTTGTCGTATCGTCGTGTTTCTTCTCTCAACCGCGGTTGCTGCTTCTCCACTCGCTCTGTGGTGGCTTCCATCATTTCCGAGCATGCGAGAGAGGAGAGCCACGCCTTTCCCCTCTGCCTTCCCTTGTCGATCCTATCGCTCTCCTCTCTCTCTCTCTCTCTCTTAGTCTCGCTCAAGCATGCTTCTTCTTGTCTCTCTCTACTCCCCTCCCCCTCCCCTTTCGTTTAATTATCTCCGCGCTGATTGGTAGCGAAGAATTTCACGTCGGGTAATTTTGATCCCTTCTCGCCGCTCTCTCGCCGGTTCTCGATCGAGAAACGATCCACTCTCTCTCTCTCTCTCTCTCTCTCTCTCTCTCTCTCTCTCTCTCGCTCTTTCCCTCTTGGCCTCTTCCCTATTCGTGGGGCTATTATATACAGGTTCCTGCTCTTATCTCTCTCTCGGCAATCTTGCTAATATTATATCAACGCGAGCGCCCGCGCGTCCGCGATACTTCGTTCGGGGCAGCTTATCTCTGAAAAGGTGCCCGTTTACCGCTACTATTATCCGGCCTCTTTCTCTCAAGCTTTTTCTTTCTTACTTCGGACTTTATAGATTCGTTATAAACCCGGACTTGTATAACTATGGATGTTTATACCTATAAAATACTATATCGCTATAGCTATATATAGCTACCTATATATAAATACGCGCGGCGAGTATTTATCGCATTCGAATCGAACGGTTGCCGTTATTAGCTTCGCCATTAATTTATTCAACCACTTCTTTCTACGTCTCCCTTTCTCTCTCTCTCTCTCTCTCTCTCTCTCTCTCTCTCTCTCTCTCTCTCTCTCTTTCTCTCTCTCACTTTATACCGTCATGCGTGTGTACGTATGCGAACGTCGAGCAGGGTCACTGTTGCAAGAAAATATCGCGTGTAGGGGCGGTGTACGCCATATATACAGATATAGCATTAAAGCCGGGAAATATGGACCACCAACGTATCAACGTCTTGTAACACTTAGCACCGGAGTCCGAATGGCGTTTTATGGACACGGAATTTCCCGAAGAAGTACGGTCTATAAAGTTTCTCGAGTCGAAATATTTGTAAGAAGGTTGTTTTTTTTCTACGTCTTCTTCCTTTTTTTCAATTTTAATTTTACTACCGGTACCTTTCACGACATTCTTTCCACTGGTCTGGTCGGGTAATATGGACCACCGTGATTAGAACAACGTGGAATCTCGGATAAAAGCTTAAAAGTCCCAGACATTTTTTTCCAATCATGAAAAGAGCTTCCATCGAGTTTCGCTCATGGATAATTAATAGATTTAATGAAGATTCAATGGCAGGCCATTCGTTTCACACAGCTGTATAACCATCTCGTCAATGGACTTTTTTATCACCTATGTGTCTTCTCTAACTGTTGTTAATGTAAATAAACGACTTGTAAAAAAATTCTGACGTTGTTTTTTTGTTTGTGTTAAACTGGCTGGTCCGTCTTAGCTGCCTAGGCCATTTTCCCCGACTTTTCTTTATAGCTAGCTTATCCTATATGAAAATGCGCATTATTACTGCGAGATGACGCATGATGTAGGTACATCGCCTTATCGCGGCCCTCTACTCGGTAGATCTATCCTTTATATCACATATATATATATATCTATATGATAGAAGTGAACCGCGCGAGAGATCCTCCCACAAGCTATATCCCCGTGGGTTAACCGAAGATAGCTAGGCCACAAGCGCAACCACACATCGTCGTGGCGCAGCCAATCTCAAGCTGGAGTGCGTGTATTTACTAATATACGCAGGTGCAACGCCTCGTCCAACTTATCTCGAGACTCGTGATTAAAAGAAAGGAAGAAAAAAATAATTAGGAAAAAAAAAGTAAATTTATCGAGTGTTAATTAGTCGGGGCACAGATATTGCGTAAATGATCGAATCCCACGCGCGCGTTACGAGATCCGCTATTCACCTGATTTGCGTGTGGGTTATTATGATTAATGGGTCTCTCGTGGAGATTTTCTTTGTTCGTTTTCTATCGCGTAGTCGAGGCGATTGTCTCCTAATGAATACAATGGAACTAAAAATGATTGACGCTTTTGTCCAGAAACGTTTCGAGCTTTTGGTCGCGAGAGAGCAAACACACTTTTAATGCTTGGATAACAAAAAATAAAACATAAAAAAGAATTGAATAGTGAACGTAAGAATGAAAAAAGAAATAAGGAACGTTTTTGGCGAATATATTACGTTGATGTCAATTTCGCAAGAAGATTGAACTGTCAAAGGGAGCTCGACGTACGTGTCGACGGCGAGTCCGGTAAACGGAAACCGGTAACGAAATTGAGCGACTAGAGAAATGTGGTCTAGGGTTTCTGACAGCTGTTGGGCGATCCAGAGCTGTGCGGTGGTGAACGAGTGGGCAAAGAAGATAAGAGGAGGACAGAGTGAGAGAGAAAGATGAACCGATGTAAACCGGCAACTAGTAATTACTCGTAATAAATCATTATATTCCGTCATTATTGTTTAATTACAATCAGAAATCGAGTCTTGAATATTGATTAAAATGATCGCCCGCGAGAGAAAGAGAGAAAGAGTGAGAGAGAGTGAAAGAGAGAAAGATGTGCCGTGCAAGAGCTCATCCGAGATGAGATTATGAGGGCGTCGATCTCACTGGGGTGTTTCGCATTCGCGGCTCTTCTCTTTAATATCCTCTCACGAATCGCGCAACTGTCTCTCCGGGATCGTTTTAAAACGTAAAGTATATCAGATACAGAGCTATTTTATTCCTTTTCCTTTTTTTCCCCACCTCTCTCTCTCTCTCTCTCTCTCTCTCTCTCTTTCGGACGTTTTTTCTAGAAAAAACGAATGACGAGATAATGATAAAGATTGTGCGGAATAAGGAGAGAGTGAGAGAGGGAGAGATAGAGAGATTCAGCTTAAGTTTCTCGGCAGCAAAACTCTTCAGTTCAGGAATAAGAAAGAAACGAGGATACCGTGGTGCATACACCTATACAGCTGTAAAAGCTGTTAGAGGTGTATATGATACGCGCTGTGAGAGAGAAAGAGAGAGAGAGAAAAAGAGGAGAAGAGCGCGAACGAGCGGCTTATAGATCCAATCAAGTATTGCCTCTCATAATTCTCTGTTGTAATTATTGCAGAGTCTTGGAGGGCCCTCTCTGCGTATATCCCTCTCACGCCAAAGAGAGAGAGAGGGAGAGAGAGAGAGAGAGAGGCTCTTATCCCCAGCTCACAGAGCCCTCGTGGCCGCAGCTTCGTCTTTCGCGATCCTCTTATTTTATTGATTAAATTGCTATTACGTTACTTACGCGGGCTCCGAGGAGAAACTTGCGTCCGCTATACACGTATACGCCGCTATATACACCCAACGGCGCGTTATTGCTACACAAGACTTCTCTCGCTCGAATGTGACGAACGTGTACGAACAAAAAAGACGTCACAAAAAGATAATTTTTTAACGATATAATTATGAATGTTCATTTCGTAAAGCATTTATGTTCGTTTTGGAGCAAAATCTACGATTTCGCAAGAAGTTTGATTCGTTCAATGGGTGATTCGTATCGTGGGTCCTGAGAAAAATAATTATAGACTACATTCGCTTCTTCGTTCGTTCGATGAAGATTCTAAAGAGAGAGAGGAGAGAGAAAGAGAGAAAATGCGGTATTAAATTTCTCAAATTTTTGTTCCCTCTCCCTCGTTCCCGTATCGTCGTCGTCGTCTTTCTTTTTATTCTCATTTTTTCCCTCTCGTATCACCTTCCTCGAAGCCGAAGCCGAAGAATCCAGAGAGAGAGAGAGAGAGAGAGAGAGACAGACAGACTTTAAAATATTATCAAACAGTACGAAGACGTCGGGACAATGACGATGACGAAGAGAAAAAGAGAGACGTGTGCGTGATGGAGAGAAAAGGAACAAGAGAGAGGGCGTACGCGAGAGAGGGTTCTTCGATTTCGGGGGCTCGGACGGAGAAAGAGAGATCTTGCTGGTGGCCGTACCGCAGCATCTTCTCGCATCTCTTACAAGAGAAATATATATGTATACAAAGACCCCACCTCTGAAGAGCAGAGTCCTGAAGGATCGCGCGTTACCGAGGAAGAGAAGGATTAATATCGGCGTGCAGCGTATATTATCAGGAGAGAGAGAGCGAGAGAGAGAGAGAGAGAGAAAGAGAAAAGAGAGACAGCGAGCGAAGGGGTTATCCGGTATAGCTCGCAGGGTTATCCCTTTACACGAGTTCCTTCTCCCTCCTCTCTTACCTGGACGAGAGTAAGAGCAGCATGAGCCAACGAGAGTCTATGTGTGTGCGCGCGCGCGCGCGCGCGTGTGTGTGTGTGTGTGCGTGTGCTGGTTGCGAGAGAGGAACACTGAACGCGCGTCGGTTTCTTCGCCGTGAGCGCTCTGACATATTTATCCGGTTCCTCCCCCTCGCAATGTTGGGGCGTCCCTTCTCACTCACGTTTACATATATATACGTATGTATAAATGTATGCACTCGTATATGTATATATGTTTCTATACGTATATATATATCTTTCTGTGAGAATTTTGCGTGCATCGGCGCAGTTTTACACGGTAGTAATATTAGTCGTACAAATTTCATTTGTCCGAGCCGCAATCTCACCGCCGCGTATTGATTAATTGGATTTTTAGAAAGTATAAAGTTCGCTTACGAAACAAAAAAAAAAGAAAAAGAAACGGAATGCGAATGAAAAATGGTTTTTACGAAGAAAAAAGGAACAGAAAAATTAAATAATACCTGCGTTCTCGTACGATTACTCGATTCGAGCCGAAGCGCGAGATAACGATAACTCCGTATCGATGTGGAACGCGACGGTGACACCCCACGTGTGTACGATCGAGGGTTGTATATATATTTTTTGTTTCGCATCTGAATTAAAAATTTGCGAAACAAATTGGTATCGAGCGATAAAAATCTCCGCGAACTAAAGTGCCATTATCGTATAAAATTGTGCTGAGGAGAGCGCGCAAATTATCGCGGCTAATTAATTAAAATGACTTTTTAACTCGCCACGATTAAAATTAACGTGTCCCTCACTCTCTCCATCTCTCTCTCTCTCTCTCTCTCTCTCTCACGTCGATATTCTAAATTCCCTCGTACAGATTAATCTAAATGTATAACGTATATTTTTAAATACATTTTATAATTGCGTACGAAATTACAACAATAATATACCAATCGGATAATTGCCTACTTGGCTATATATCATAGTTACCGCTCGTATGCATTAGTTGATTGCTCTTGGATACGAGAAAATCGAGTTTTCGCAGTTTACCCTACAAGTACACACGTATAAAGGCATCGGTAATAAATCTTTTCTCGCGTCAACGTACTTCGATGCAACTCGTGAGGTGATAGAGAGAGAGAAAGAGGCTGTGCGTATGTGTATGTGTATGTGTATGTGTGGGAGAGAGAAAGAGAGATGAGTGGTGTTCGAGGTGATCTTGTTGCGGGCGCGACGATCGTTCAACGAAGAAATATATATATGTATACATAAGTATATGAACATATATAGGTGTATATATATATATATATGCAAAGTCGACGCGTGGTAATCGGTAGCTGAAACGATGGTGCGAAAGGGTAATATAGAAAGCGGCCAGAGTATTAAAAGTCAAATAAAAAAGAAGAAGCGAGGGTTGGGTGATCAGAGGGGCGGGGGGGGGGGGAGGAGGAGAAGGAGGAGAGTACGAGATGGGCGCGAGAAATTCAATAGGCCTCGCGCGAACTCTGCATGCAGTTGAGTGTATAATTATTCGAAATTTTGTTCTATTTTGTTTCTCGGGGCAGATATTCCGGTAGACCGGAGAGAAGAGAATCGAGAGCAACAGAAGCAACGCCAGGTGTGCTCTTCTTCTCTTCTCTCCCTCTCTCTCTCTCTCTCTCTCTCCAGGAATCGAAGGATTCTCGTTATGCACGGAGAGTGGAGCATCATGCATATAGGAATAAAAAGGGAAGGGGAGAGAGAGAGAGAGAGAGAGGGAAAAAAAGAAAAGAAGAAGAGTATATGTAGAAGAGCGCAAAGTTTTGCCGTCGTTCGTTCCATGGAGCAGGGCGATGCAAAACACGTAATCCGATATGTCCTACCTGCGACGAGATAGAGTCACTTGGTTTGGCCTCTTCTCGGACGCAAAACCCTCTCTCGCGCGCGCTTTTACTCCATACCGTCCTCTCGTACTTCGCCGATTCGAAGCCACTGGGCATCGTGTAGCTATGTGTATATATATATATCGCAGAGCCAACGTCAACGGTTTGCTTGCACTCTTAGCCAGGAGAGTGAGGGAGAGAGAGAGAGAGAGAGAGAAAGAGCTCTTTCTTTAGCACAAAGACAAATCGTTCTGGTGACAAGTTGCTCGTAAAAAAGCTGAAAGCTTCCCAACGTCTGAATGAACGGCACGCGGCCTCTCCGCGTGCCTGCTTCTCTCTCTCTCTCTCTCTCTCTCTCTCTCTATCTCCCTCTCTGCCTCTTGCCTCCCTGGCTTTCTATACAGTAGCAACCCCCTCGAGATCGAGTGACTTCAACACTGCCAAGACACTTGGCGCTTCGAATCTCTCTCTCTCTCTTCCTCTCTCCCTCTCGAGTCCACGAGACGTTTCAAACGCGAAAAAATCATTGACTCTCTTTGCAAATCGAACGAAATGATTTCATCCAGGATTCAGACTCGCGATTAAAGCCACTCTCGCAACAAGATGTTCTCGTGAACGCGACTCGCAAAGCCCTGTGTGTTGAGTCTTTACGGGGAGAGAGTCTTGCGAACTCACTCGACTACTAATGTGTCTTGCGGCCGTCGAAAGTATATGAGAGAGAGAGAGAGAGACAGAGAGGTAGCCTCAAGGTTTTCTCGTTTATATTTTTTCTTCCCTTTTTTTTGCTTTTGCCTTCATCTACCCTCGAGACCGTAGGCGTGTGTATATCGATGAAATCTCCGCCCGATGACTGTTCTCCCGGCTCCCACTAAACTTTAGTATTGGCGCGAGAATCGGCTCGGCCTTGCCGCACGCCCGTGCACGAGGCGCGTTAAAATAAATAGAGCGTTTCTTCGCCGTGCTCGTTTTCCAATGACCGGATATAAAAGACTCGGCCTATCATCGATGCCTCTCTGGAACAGGAGAGATAATAAAGTCGTGTACGCGGATTCTATCGTTTTCAGCCGAGGATAACGTTTATATTTTCCGATCTTTCTCGTTTTCTGCGTATAGGGGAAATTCGGGGCAATATGAACCACTTAAATACTCGTTATTCCCGTTTGCACGTTATCGCGATGAGAAAAGAACGTTATAGGCCTCGAGATATTTTCAGTAACTTAGTTTACATTTTTTCAAGGGTCTATTATATTTCCTTAGTCTCAATTTTTATTAATCGTGTTATACGAAATATTTCGGAAAAAGATAAAAAGTCCAATAATCTCACAATTTCATCGACAAAAATGACAATAATTCTCCCCTTCTCGATCCTCACGACTGTACTATTCGTCTTATTTCCTCCCTTCTAAAATACACGAGCGAGAATTACAATTTTTCCATCACTCGTGCGAAAACCTCCCGGTCCATCTAAGCAGCCTGGGTCGTATTCTCCGTCTTTATCTTTGCGGTATGTCGAGATCCTGAAAATTAAAAAAACAAAAGAGAAAAAAAAACAAAAGAAAAAATGTAGTGCAAATGTGAGGAAAATGAGAAGTTAGCTGCTGGAGAGAGAGAGAGAGAGAGAGAGAGAGAGAGAGAGAGAGAGAGAGAGAGAGAGAGAGAGAGAGAGAGAGAGAGAGAGAGCAATGCAGCGGCAGCACCGTCGACCGTACAACCTGGTGGTGGCGAGAGATGGTGGCGGCGGCGTTATTCCCGCGCGATAATGACACGGGGCGGTGCCTCGTCGTCGTAAACTATTGCCCGAGAATTTATGAGACTAGGTGGGCCGGTTGGGTTAGGTCAGTGCTCCTTCTTCTACCGCGTTCCTATCCTTCGAGAATGAGAGAGAGTGAAAGAGAGATCGCATAATAACCACGAAGCAAGGCACATACTACTACCACTACCACGACTACTACTATTATAACAAGCTACTATCACTACTTTGCTCCTACGCTCGTTTCTCGTGTTTCTTTCTTATTCTCTCTTTCTCTCTCTCTTTCTCTCTCTATTGGTTCGACTTTGCATGCATGCAAACATATCACTCGTTGCACCCTCATCAAGGACACAGAGCGTCGATACAACTACCCTAGTCACTCGCATCATCTCGAAGATAACTTCGCGAATCGAAATATTTTCATATTATATAACGAATTCGACTCGGCATTCGAAAGAGCGAGAGAACGTCGGAATATTGGTTGGAAAATCGTATACATATGGGGAATTTCTAATCTGAATTCGATATGTTCGATAAATTATATTTTATTCACTTTCACGAATTAATCTCACACAATATTCGAATTATTCAAAATATCCGGAGGGTTGGAATTGTTTTAATCGTAACATTGTCGATAAAGAGTCGTTCGCAAACGTCAGTGAGGCATTTTGATTCGAAGAATAGTTGAAAATTTCGTGGTGGACCGAGTCGACACGGAACGTCCTATACACGTTCGCGAGACTTCGCCGTATCAACGTTGTATTTCGTTGTTTTTATTTCTCTTGTTTTTCTTCCACGCCACCGTATTCCCGCCAAGTACGTCGTTTAAATTTAAAGCCGCTTGTGCGTAATACGTTTTCATAGGGGTAAAATCTCGCTCGGAACGAATTGAGCCACGGAGAATACGTGGTATTATTCCAGCTGGGAACCATATCGACCACCACAAAGTTCTCCTTCGCGACGTTGTTGGCGAAAATGTTTTCGAATCTCGCCATACGATAATCCTCTTCCCGGCTCCGCCCTCTCCGTTCTCTCGCATCTCTCAGTAGCGAGCGCCATTACGCGCGAGCCGTCGGCCATTTTGACGACGTTATACGCTTACCGATAAATAACGCGCTTAAGGTATTACTATCGCAAACTGGGTTGAAATAGGATTTTCTTAAAATTTTGTGTAGATATTCTTGACATTAAAACGAACAACTTTTCTATAAGACGAAACATTTTCTGACGTCTAGAATTTGAGATATTTAATTACCAATTTTTTATTTTCTCCATCTAAACCCGTATAAATTGAAGTTGCGTTTCATTTATCATAAATTACAAGAAAAATGGATTCAGGATTTTTCTGAAAAAAATTGAACTCATAGTCAGGAATTTAAAAAATTTTATGATACCAGAATGGAATATTTCTGACGTATAGTTTTTAAGAAAATAAATAAATTATTAATACAGATTATAAGAGTCCATCGGGGAGAAGTCGGCGATTATAACGTGTGGCAACACCGCTCTGCCTTCTGAAAATTTCAACAAGGTAGGCTCACGCAGTGTGTATGTATGCAACACGACAAAATAGCGTCAGTGACCAGCGATGTTGCCACGTTTATGCCACTGAGTGTCGGACATTAGTGTACGAGCATGCGTATACGTCCGATATCAATGTGTGCAGCTAGGAACGTATCAAAACTTTTACTGCCCGATACTTTAAAAAATATTTAACTAATTTGTGAATATTTTTGTTTTAATTTTACTATACACTATTATG
Source organism: Netelia inedita (assembly GCA_964017225.1). Taxonomy (NCBI): domain Eukaryota; kingdom Metazoa; phylum Arthropoda; class Insecta; order Hymenoptera; family Ichneumonidae; genus Netelia; species Netelia inedita. The sequence goes on from OZ024920.1 coordinate 39,641,867, forward strand.
TTTTCATTCGAGAGTCAGAACTATTAAGATTGCATAGCATTTTAGATAAAACAATTTCCACCTCTTTTGGGTTGGTCGGGATAATTTTTCTCTGACCTCTCTTGCCCCCAATCTTAGTGGTGATATGAGCGATAGTAATACCTTAAAACATGCACGATTTCGATCACTTATCTCCTCGTGTCCCACGCGTTTGGATTACGCGCTAGATGTCGCGCGCGTTTCCCTCGCCTACGACGCCATCTCACGGTGAAAAAGAAAAAGGAGCCCCCAAAGACGCGTGTAAAATTGGATTTCGTGCGAGAGACTGAATTCTATCCGTCGATTTTCTCATCTTCGAATATTTCGATAAACCGAGGGATCGAGGAGGTGGAGGAGAAGAAGCGAGAGGAAAGCATATCGGAGTGAAATAAGAGCGTAGTCGAGAGGGTGGGTAGGGAAAAAACGTACTTTTATAATATCGCTCGTTCACCGGCTCTGATGAAATGAGTACGGATAATATCTTTGGAGAGTCCCGCGAAAGCGAGAGAGAGAGAGAAAAAGTGAGAGAAATAAAAAAAATGATCGCTCGAGTGCGAGAGACACACGGAACGGGAGCGAGGCGAGTGCAAAAGGAGTATCTCTTTGGCATCTTCATCCTCTTTCGCGGAAGAATTTACCCACGATCGGGGGAGGCGAGAGACAGAGGGGGTTGGAAGGAGGAGGGTTGCGCGATCCAAGGGACTCGCGCGATTGCTCCACATAATAACCCTCGGTGCGCGCCTCTCTCTCTCTCTCTCTCTTTACGGATTGCCCGTAAGTTGGAAGATTAAACGACCTCATCGGGCTCTCCCCCGGACTTTTCTCTCTTTTCTCTCTCCCGATTTCGGGAGCATCGAGTTTCGTATATATAGACGTAGTACGTCGAACGCCTTCGATCTCCTGAGAGAAAGAGAGAGAGAGAGAGGGGAGAGATTGGAGGGAGAGAAAAACACGCGCGCATGTTGAGAGAATAAGAGAAGCAAAGAGAGAGAGAGAGAGCAAGAAGCACGCACGCCCAGCCTGAATCTCTCCGGTCGTCCTGTCTCGTGTGTACGAGAACAGCCTCCGTATAACAGCGATCGGAGAGGGCTCAGGCTAATCAGTCGGACATAATTGATCTCACTTGTGATCTTGAGATTCGAAAGATCGCGGACGGGGAGTTGAGGCTCGAACCAATAATTATTGTTAATACCGGACCTCCCTTATACCCCCCCCCCCCCCCCCCCCCCCCACTCTCCACCGCCACCACCACCACTTCTCCTCTCTACCCTCGTCTTCCTTTTTACCTTGCTTTATCCTGCTTCTCTGTATCTCGCTGTATCCCTTGCATTGTATACGTACAATATTCGGGCATCCGTCTGATTCGTACGATATACACAATTATAATAAATAGACGCATGTACGTGATCAGAATTTGATATATACGTAGGTATATAAAAGAGTATGTGTATGTGTGTGTATTTGTGTGTGAAAAAAAAATTGTACAGAATGATTCAGAATCGGAATTACTATACGTACACGATTCGTACTTTTCGTAGACAATATTAATTCTTCATCGTTTGAAAAATTCGTCTTCTCGTATTAATGTAGGTACTTACTGAAATAATTTTTAATGCGAAAAGTTTGTTGATTTCATTTTTTCTTTCCTTTTTTTTTTTAACTTTTTGCGATCGAATCTCGCTGATTGCGTCCTACCGAAATTTTTGCCCGTTCGCCTAAACGCCCCCTGCCGCTACGAGAAGCGATAGCTTCCTTAATTTTCGCTTACTTCGCTGGCTATCAGGTGGGCTCGGAGGTAGGAGGGACAAAATAATTTTCTTTTTCAGGGAATTGCTTTTTAAAAGAATGTTATAAAAATCTTGTGCGTTGAATCGGCCTGTATATAGCGATATAACGGGTTTACGTGTACATGGTAGAAAGAGAGGGAGAGAGAGAGATCGGAGCAACAGACTCGTTGGTCGAGTCTTCGCCATCGTGAAGGACTGCGATAGTCTCCTCGCGCGTCGTCTCTCTCTCCCTCTCGTCCACAGCTTTTATTTATATTAATTTTTCGTGCTTTTTGCTTTTTCGGTGCGTTTCGTATATGGCGATCTCGCGGGTAGAGTACGAGTGGAGGGGGGAGAGTGAGAGACGAAGAGGGGAAGGGTAGAGGGGGGGGGGCGGTTGGGGGGTTGGAAATATGAAATAATAATGATAATAATAATGAGGCATTTTGAGCGTAATAATATGTTGGCAGCGAAAGAGCTCGGGTTCGTCCGAGCTCGATCCGAGAAGACCGAGAGAGAGAAAGAGAGAGAGAGACGGAGACGGAGAGATATAGAATGTGCAGGATTCGTCCGGCTAATAACGTCGGGACTTGTGGTATCGGAGAACGCGTGAGCTCGCGCGCGCGCGCACTCCGCGATGGGTTCTCTCATTCGAGACGAGAGAGAGAGAGAGAGAGAGAGAGAGAGAGAGAGAGAACTGAATCCGCGGCTCCCTCGCCAGTCGCGTATTTCGTCTTATTTCTCGTCTTATCCATCAACGCTTTTCTGTACTCTCGATATACTTCCTCGATATCGTATGTACATGTACGAGTATATGCCATACATATAGATAGACGAGATGAGTGTAAAAAGAGGAACATCATAATAAAGTTGAATCGATCGGACATAAATCTTAATAAATTTGTTCAATAATTATAAAACATGATAAATTGCCCGTATCGAAAATGAATTTAATTATTATCAACGATATACGTATATACTTTGCTATAGGTTTGAAAACGTAGGTATTATGTTAAAAATGTGATCGATGCGATCGATGAAAAATTGTTCGACGAATGTTTTTTTATACATCTCGTTTTTCGGGAGTCACGCGCAAATAGATGTTTCTTTTTTTAATTTTTTTTTCTACAAATTTCTCGCGTTTCTTATCCCGCGAAGAACGTCGGAAAATATTAAGTACCTACCGGAATGAAAGAATAAAAAATTGCCTCGTCCCTTCGAGGAGTCCTAAAACTTACCGAGACTCTTTCTACTTTCGAGCCTCTATCTATATTGTGTTCGAAGTTGCCGAGTCGGAGATATAGAGAGAAAAAAAGAGACGAGAAAAGAGAGAGAGAGAGAATGCGTCGGCTCGCGCGGCTCTCGAAGATTTTATAGCGCGGAATGGGATTTGGGTACACTTAGCGCTCGTAAAACGACCGAGGTGCAAGGATGCGCAGAAGCTGCATCTCTCGTTCTCCTCCTGTCTCTGTCTCTCGTTGGCCGAAGGAAAGAAGCCGAGCCGGCACCTTTCATCCGTATATCGTTGAACAAGAGAGAGAGAGAGAGAGAGAGAGAGAGAGAGAGAGAGAGAGAGAGAGAGAGATGGAACGCATCATCGAGAGCCGCGCAACTCTTCGCTTCTCTCCCACCGAAAAATTAGCTTAATAATCCTCGCATCTCCCAGCTTCTCTCCAATCTCACTCTTTCTCACTCTCTCTTACTCCTCTCATATTTTTTCCTCACACTTATACAATATTATCTCCGTCCTACCGCCCTGACGCATTGTCGCTAGATACCTACCTACCTCGTCGTGTCGTAAAAATTAAATAAATTCAACGGCGCGACGTTGAATGAAGTGAAGAAAAAAGAAATAAGAAAATGAGACAAACAAAATGTAAAACGAGACAAAAATGAACGAAACCAAATAAAATCGGTACGAGACACGTACGAGAGACAGAGGGAGGGGGAGTGAAAAGAAGAAAGGAAAGTCCGAACGTTGGACGTAGCACAGGGCGAGTCCTCTTCTCGCGTGGGGTCAGAGGTCACGACGTGTCGTTCCAGTCCTCGTTCGCCGCAGCTTCTCGATACCGTTCGATTCACTCTCGCGCTGTGTACTACGGCCGCGAGAGGGAGGGACTGTAGCAACACTTGGCAAAGAGACGCAAAGAGCGACGGGGTGGCGGGCGCCGGGGAAGGGGGGGAGGGATCGGGATTCTCGGTGCGGCCACCGCGCGAGAGAAGTGGCTTGTACCTCACACCCAATCAACTTAGATCGGGGGAGCGAGATAAGAGGTCCTCTCCGCTTCGCGCGTGCGCGCGCGCTCGCGATTCTCCAACCACACGACTCGGCTCGTGGGTATAGCGACGACGGTCGCATACGACGTCGCGCAGCAGTCACCGTTCGAGTAAAGAGCGAGAGACAAAGAGAGAGAGAGAGAGTGCGCGAACGCGCGGGGGCGGCCAAGGAATACCAACTAGCCGTGGTGCCCTCTCGCTTGCCCCGTTCTCTATACATTTTATAGTATACGGACAGGAAGAACGAGTGAGAGAGAGCGAGTGAGAGCAAGGTAGAGAGAGAGAGAGAGAGAGAGGAGACTGCATGCTCTCGGCTTCGAGTAACGAGCTTTCATTAGCGACGCTGTAGGCTAATGAGCTGTGTTACCCACTCCGCGAGCAATAGCGCGCCTAGCGTGTGCGACGTTACTCCTCTTATTCTGCTTCTGTTTGCCCTCTTGACTCCCCGTTGCCGTATCAAAATCCTCCTCCGACGTCGTGCAACCCACGGTTCTTTAAACTTTTAAACGTTCGATCCAACGCAAAAATTCATTTAAATCGATCGACTCGAGACTTTGCGTCGAAATTCGGCAAAAAAATAAAAATAACAAATAACAAATAAAAAATCCGACGAAAAATCTTTATTAATTATCGTCGGTAACGATCGTTATTAAAACCGAGTAGGAAAAAAAATCCACAGAGAAATTATAATTTTGTAGCTGACGCGTTTCTCGAGGATTTAACGAGGCAATTAATTGATACCGATCGTGATATTGATTATTCGTTATTATCGTCTTTTTTTGTTGTTGCTGTTGTTTTTTTTTAATTAACGCACGCATATTCGAATAATTATGGGATTTTAAAATCACGCTCATCGACCATTTCCCGTATCGCCAAGATACTTATGCCTGGGGCAACATTGAGAATTTAACGCACAATCGTGGCTCTCGTTCGGTGCCTATTGTAAAATCTTTAACGATCGGACAATTAAATAAATCTTTTGGTTAAATGATGATTGCGAGTATGTGCGATCCGCTTGTGGGAGAGGAGCTCGAGAGAATAAAGTACACAGGCATTCGGTACGTACGGTGAGTGTTCGAAGAATTCCTGCTGGGAGATCGCGCCACTCATATACATATATATATACATATGTATGTAGTACATACACGATATACACGTATACATATTCCCATATGGTACACCGTTTCATTCGGCACGCCGACGACGCGAGGCATTCGAGGTCGATGATGTTTAATTGAATAAAATCTCGACGGGAGGGCACGAGGATATTATTGTATGTACCCATAAGCCGGGGAGAGACCCCTTTTCGCAATATAGAGCCAAAGCACCACTTGATCCAGTGTTGTCGCCTCGACAACGCTCCACCGGAAAAAAAACAATATACGTTATCGAAGCGCCTTGGGTTGCGCGATTTTTCAATATTTATCGCCTATCGAGCTCCTTAAATCACCCTCTCTTTCTCTCTCTCTGTTTCTCTTTAATGCACTATTCCTTAAAACGAACGAAAATGTTACAACTTTCTACGTCTGGATATCGTCGTCAGTACAACAAAAATTGTTAATAAAAAAAAACGAAAAAGATGTTCGATAAAAGTATCTCGTGATGAAAATCGTAAAACTCGACGAAAATTAATTGGGCGGAAAGATATAATTTATTTTTTTTGGAGACCTTTTTTTCATAACGAAGCAGACGAATTTATTTCGTCGATAAAAATAATCCAATAAAGAGGTATATTTTTCGTTTTTGAAATTTTTTTTGCGCAGTTATTTTTTATTGTATATTTGTGTCCGTGTCCCATTTTAATGACGAATGACTTCTCGTGCGAGAACGGGCGAGGCTTTGAAAAGTCCGTGGGGTGAAACGCTCGTGTTTTATGGTTTATAAGTCCCGTGAGACAGAAACAGAGAGAGAGCTGCTGGGATATTGAAAAGTTTGATCGCTCTCGGTCGGTTTAATTCCCCTCGCATTCGCGCGCTCTCGCGAGAAAGAGAGCGAGAGAGAGAGAGAGAGAGAGAGAGAGAGAGAGAGAGAGAGAGAGAGAGAGAGAGAGAGAAAGTTGGTGGGTATCCTGCAGCACAAACAGGACCGCGTTGCAGAACCTCGCGATAGCAAAAACCGCCCTCTCTCTTTCCGTCTCTTTTGGTATTCCTCGGTCCGGCAGACTCTCTCTCTCTCTCTCTCTCTCTCGCCTCACAGTCTTTGCCCGCCCTTCATCGTCTCGGGACGCGCCATGGCTTCGCGGAAATTGATTTTGCGGTCCCGCCAATCTCGCGTCTTGAGCGCGCTCTACCTACATAATGTCCAATTCGACGAATTTTATAGCGCGTGTCGATCTCTCTTCGACGTTATAAAGGAAAATATATGAGCCAAGGATAATAAAAAGTGAAAAGTATCGGGTTTACGCGTACGCGCGAAAGATTCGGTTCAATTCCAACCCTGCGTACCTACTATAAAAAATAATCAACAGCAATAATAACAACAATAATAATAATACCAATACCAAATGAAATCATTTCAAATTTGCAACGGGCGAGGCTCTACGAACTCTGGCCTTGATCCAACATAACGTACGTTTAATTATTTCATGGGGAAATTATGCGGAAAAAATAAAAAAATAAAAAATAAGAAAACTGGTGTTGAGGGGTAACTACCCTTATCGATCGTTATTTTAATGTTTATCGAACCAAGCGAGCAAGAGCCGATCGTGCACGAGCCGTAGCACGATAATAGTATTCTCCCTCTCCCTCTTTCTCTCTGTCGACTCAACCTAAGTAAATCGAATACCAATTCGCGAAGTTGAAGAAAAAAAGAATGGTGAAAAAAAGAGCGAAGCGGTACACGATAGCGGGCGCCGAATCGTCGAGATAAGCGGGTAAATATCGGCCGGTGAAATCGTCCTCGTATTCGGTATACGACCCAAGTTAGCGGTATAGTTGCTACTGGTTGGCTCGGCGGAGCGAGAGAGAAAGAACCAGAGAACGATCCTGCAGGCAAGGAAGCGCTGGTATTTATGTTAATTACCGTCAACGTTAATTAGTGCCAGGGCGGACTGGGCGCGCGCGCACAGTAGCTCTCTCGCGCTCTCTCTCTCTCTCTCTCTCTCTCTCTCTCTCTCTCTCTCTCTCTCTTCGACTCTCCCGAGAGAAGAGAAGAAACCTCGCAAGGAAAGATTCTCTCCTCTCCTTTCTCCAATGGTCTCGCGTTTCGATCCTTCTGTCCCGGCTTTCGCATCCTCGCGATACTCGCCTTCTCTTTCTCAATCTTGTACGGTGCGCGCGGGCATTGTCTGCCCCGAACGATCGAGTTTCGTCTCGCGCATTGATAAGTACGACCGCGGAGGTTGTCCCGCGATCCCGCTGTGTGGCAAGCTTGGGACGCGAACTATAGCGCGAGAGAAGCGCGGACGAAAAGAGAAGTTGATGCGAGCTCTCTTCTCGGCCAACGAGAGAGATGGCGGAGGGCCGTTTCTTCGTGGAACAGCCTCTTAATGAGACATCCAACTTCGTCTTCTTTATCCTCTTCTCGATTCTCTCGAGGTTCTCGATGCGAGAGAACCATCGGTGGTGTTAGTGGTGACTGAGAGGGGAGGAGGAGGAGGAGGAGGAGGAGGATAGAGCGCAAGCTCGCACGGAACGATTAAACGAAAAGCGAATATTGAGCCATGCGAGTGCTAGAGACCTCCACCCCCGCTCCCTCTCTCTCTCTCTCTCTCACTCGCTTTATCGTAATAGATATAGACACCGCATAGTCACGATCGTGACATTCGCCAGCTTCATTCTCCCTTGTCCGAGACGCGCACCTAACAAGCATTCCGGTAGCGTATTAGCTCGCTTGAAGCGAGCGCCCTTTTATAAAGCCGTATCGCGAGAGACGCGGGAATGACGCCGGTAAGGGTGGGTGGGGGGGCGGAGGAAGAGGAGAGCACAAAATACTCCAGAGGCGTGCTGCTAAAGTCTCGTGGAATTCGCAACTTATCGATCGTATTTTTCTTCTCGCGCGATCGAAACGATAATGAGACCGTAAAAATGATCGACGAAACGTCGCGATAGAAATTTTCGATAGATTCGATTCCTTTTTTCAGCGATTTTCGAGATTTCTTGGATAGGACAATTTTTGTTTTGTTTTTAGGAAGGTGGCTGTAAGAGGGTGCTCCACGTCGGGACGAAGAATCCCGACTTCCGTTTTCCCGAACGGCTAGAACTGAGAGAGTCTCTATTTCTCATACTTGTTCGCGACTCGGACGCGGGACGACAACTCGTAGAAACGCACACGAGGCGCATATTCCGTAATGCAACGCGTACTTTAACGTATATCTGTAGCGTATATAAGGCGAGGGGGAGAATCGCGGGAGGACAGTTTATGACGCGATGCTACGGAACTTGAATACTCAAACGTGCCGCGAGCGTTCCTACTCTTGGTTGCTCCTACTGCTGCCCGCTCGCTTTTGCCTGTACTCCGCGCTGGGCATGTAACGACACACACGCCGACCGTGGAAAACTCTGATTTCGCCTCTCTCTCTCTCTCTTTATCTTTCTCTTTTTCTTTCTCTCCCACTCACTCGGCTCTCGAACATCGCATCTTCCCTATGTATGCATTTTACAATGCGCTCCTTGCGCATGCATTATCTCGGGCGACCAACTACACTCCTCGCTATACCGGACATCCTTGTACGAGAGTACATTGCACTACATATACGTTCCTTACTTTACGTTCACGACCTGAAATTTTCGATTCGTTGCTTCCCTCATCCGATTCCGAACGGAAAAAAGCTCCGAGAGGTTCTTCGATGATGAAAATTTCGCTTTTTATCAGTGAAAAAAAATCGTCGATGATGGAATATTTTTTAATTATTTTTTATTGCAATGTTTTTTTCATTCTTTCTCTTTGCGATGAATTTATAAAAAAAATATCTGTAAGTATGCGTGAACAACAATATATTTATAAAATCGGCGAAAGGACAATTTTCATTCTTCTAAAAACTGTAAAATTAAAGATTCTCTTTGACGTTGGGTCGTAACACGTGTTTCACCCTGACCCGAGTTGACAGGATGAGCCTCGTTGCGTTATCGAATCTCCCTTCTCACGGAGTAAGAGGGAGGAGGGACCTCTCGAAAAGAGATATACGAATGCGTCGAAGCTACGAGGAAGCAACGATATACAAAACTCCGAAGAGAACTCGCGACACGCCGTAGGTACTCCGGCAACGAGCGGGCAGCATCGAGAAAAAGGGGAGTAAGAGGAGGCAGGGGGGAGAAGGGGCAGAGAACTCGCGAATTTCACCGGGCCGCAATTAATTATCGGAATCTTTCCACCCCGTCTTTATATTCAACGCGGAGTCTTCTCGCGAGATTCGGCGTACGTGTGTGCCCGGTTTGTTTTCGTTACATTCGCCGCGTACTCCACGTAACAACGTTGAGAAAAGTGTCCGGTTACCCGAGAAACGGGCCGAGAGAAACGCGCCTCCTCCGCGACTTGGGTAAAGTTGTTTCGGGGACCCTCGTATAAGACGCGACCCTTCGCGAATACTCTCTTTCGTCCTCTTCGCCAGTGGTCTCACCTCCCTCCTCCTCCGCCCCCTCCCTTTCGCCACGTGGATAAATTCATCGTTTTCTTCTTACGGGACATTCGAGTGGACTGGAGATCGCTACGATTTGTGTAAAAATTTCGAGTACAACTACACTCTCGTATGGACGAAAAGTAAAATCATCCATTGGGTAGATTGTTAGCCCCCTTTCTCCCCACTTCTTTCGCTTGACAACAATTACTTCTAGTTTTTGCTGCGATAGATTAATTTTATTGTACAGAATTTATAATGTTTTTATTTGTAATTGACGCGGTAGAGTAATTTCAATGTTCTTAATTTTCTTTGTATTTTTTAGGCACTCACTATAATATATATAAATATATATTAAAAAGTACCTATTAATATCGCCTTCCAAAAATCTTCGTCACGGGAGCCGTCCGTCCGCACTCAAATCTCAGCAACGTATGAACCGATCGAGCTGAAATTTATACTACAAATGTATTTTATTATAACAAAGATGCCTTTTGTGTATAAATCCATTCGGACTTTGTTAAATATAAAAATTGTTAAAAACATACCTATTTTGGGGCCAAAAAGCTATTTTGTATCTATCAATGTCCGGATCTCAGCAATCTGTGAACTAATGTTTATATAACTTATAGTATTTCTTTATAAGACCTCAAAGAAGTGTCTTCTAGAGTTTAAAGACTTTACAATTCTGTTAATAATTCAATTTGAACAAAAAAAACGCTTTTTTGCATTTTTTTACAATTGCACAGAGACGCGTGAACGAATTTTTTTGATTCTCGCTTATTACTTTAATTTTAATGTATTTGAAGTACTTCAAGAGTTTCAAGTCATTTGAACAATTATAACATAGAGTTTTTTAAAATATTTTTTCAACATGTTTGACATAAAAAAACACTCATTTAACAAAAGTTATATCGTTTCTTGTCTTTGAATAGAATATGACACTTCTTCGAATTTATCCATTTTATATACACTTTTATTATTTGTACACATCAAAATTATTCATAATACTCACTGTTTTATTTTTTTTTCACTTCACAAATATTATTAATTCAGCATATAAAAAAATAACCTCGAACGTAACTATTAAAATATACTTATATAAAAAAATAACCTCGAACACTGTTAAAATATACTTCTTCACAAAAAAAAATGTTCATACAACAACACCACTTTTAATTCGATGAAATTACGCGAATTATCATTTATCGCGATTAATATTTTATAAAAGTATTTAAAACAAAAAAAAATCTTCGTAATTACACTGACAGGCATAGATCACCGATACACGAAAGAGAGGGAAGACTCATATCGACGAAGATCGAGTCCCAGCAAAGCTCACTTCGTGCCCCAGCGGTAAGATGTCGTTAGTATCGTCATGTGCTTGTTACGTTGATGTACAGTACGCTTATGTGTACGCAAGAATAATCCACCGGAATGTCGGGCTTGCTATTGGCTATCGTTAAAAGCCTTCACACACGAATCTCCGTAACAGGTAATATGTAAACCATAAGAAAATCCTCCAATCAGAGTCAACTATTAGCCTCTACAGAGGATCTACAGAGAAGCTTCTACAGAGCTTCAGTGCAAACAAAGATCTGAAAGTGAATATGTATATATGAAAGCGTTTATAGCGATCACGAGCCATTATGGTTTCGCATCTCATGATAAATATAGATTTATAAAAAAATGTGAATAAATGATATACTGATTATTTTTTTATTTATTATTTTATTAAACATACAACCGTATTATATGCATTATTTTTGCACCACAATTCATAGAAAATAAACATTGAAAATAAAACTAAAGAAATGAAACATTATAATATGAACACTTAAATATGAAACGCAAAACGCGACAATGCGAGTGAGAGGACTTGACGGCGAACCATCCCAAATGGACCACACAGCGGTTTGTGATAAGTCACACACACAAACACATGTATTACCAAATTCAATCTCAACTACATAAAAAATAGCTTTTCGCCCTTAAGGCAATATTAAACAAATACTTTTTTAAAGCTCGTGTAGTCAATTTCAATTATTTGTAACAAAATAAAGATTTTGTACCCATAAGCCAATAACAATCATTCAATTTCAGCACATTCTCAATTACCACAAAAAATGCTCATGACTCCTTAAGAATGCCGAAACGGCAAATGTGTAATTCATAAAATCCTTATTTTCCGATTCGAATATCAGTAATGAACCGTCAAAGGTTGATACCATGAAAATCGTAGTGTGTTCGTGATAAATTGATAAAAATTGAAAATTACGGTGTGAGTGCCTATTAAAACGTCCCTAAGGGACATGTTAATTAACATTCAAAATATATCATGAAAATAAAATATGCAATCCTTACATTGTAAAGTTATAATTGCCTATTAATGTAAGTCTGAAAAATTCAGACATCGCCTTGCGAACAATGACTCTTACTGAAGGTATATCATGAACGAAACACATAGTTCTATATTATCAATCATAATTCACAATAACATAAAAACACTTTAATATTTCAATACTTAACAATTTAAGTAAATGATCAACACAACGCGGAGCGCGAAGCGCGACGATCATAACGCGACCGCGCGCGGGGGGCATGGGGGGCGAAGCCCCCCATCGAGTACGCGAAGCGTACTTGTCTATATTTGAAAAAGTAAGGGGAATGGAAAACAAGCCGAACTGGGCCGAAATTTATCAAAACTTTACTTCGCGAACGTCGAAATTGCGATTAATGAAAAAATTAAATTCCTGAAATTCATCGACTCGCCTTTATCCTTCGGGAAAATAGAAAGAAAAAAACAGCGAATTAAGGTGAACGTTGCAGCCTTCCTTCGTCTCTTGTTTTCTCTCCCGAGTCGAGACTCTCTCTCGATCCCTCGCATGTGTTAGTCGACACTCACGGGCCTGAACCCTCCTGAGGACAAAAGTGTGCAAAACAAATGAGCGTAAATAACCGCCCACGCCCCCGCAGGATCGAGCGGGACGACGACGGCGACGACGACGTTCGACACCTTCGTTCCTTACCTGGTTACTTTGCCTTGCTAGAGAGAGAAAGAAAGAACAAAGTTGTCTGTATGTGTGTGTTTGGTCACTGCAGCATATCCAGCAAAAGGCCCTCCTCGATTCTTCGCAGCCTCGCCAGCCACGGTACATCGTGGCCATTATTTCATTAATTAGTGTCAGGAGCCACGCTCGGTCCTCTCACGGAGTATTCTAGCTAACATAAACACGAGAACTTCTGCGTTAGGGATCCATTCGCTCGTCGTGTTCTCTTCATCCCTCTCTCTCTCTCTCTCTCTCTCTTTCTTCCTCTGGCCCAAGATGCTTTTCTTTTTTTTTAAATCCCGCACTCGCTATCAGCAGCACGCCGATGCGGAAGCCTTCATAAATTTTTCTCCTCTCTCGCTCTCTCGCCACGATCAATTTTCTTCCACCCTCTAATCGCCCCCTCTCTTCTTCCTCTCTACGAGATCCATTCAGCCTCGCTTACGTTTCGCGCCACCTTGTTATTAACTCTTCCGCATTCCTTCTTATCAATACGTAATTTTCCTCGCGTCCGGAGTTTTGTCTAACGAGAGACGAGAGGGCGAGTGAGAAGAAGAAGAAGAGGAGGAGGAGGAGGAGGAGAGAGAGAGAGAAGCTGGATACGAGAAGTAGCCAGTCGCAAGCGCATGATAATAACACTTAACGACACTGTTATGTTTCCGAGTCGATCGTCGATATATAGCGACGAATAAATTATCGGATAAGTCGAGCTTTCGTGTTCTACGTCGTTACGACACGGAAGAATCAATCAGGGAGATATAATCGTCCGGGTGGCTACGTTCGTACGCGTAGAAAAGATAAGTTCGTTCTATTAAAAAACAAAAAGAAAAAGAAAAGAAAAGAAGTACATCAAGCAACAAATATATTTTCCTCGCTGTCTTAATGATCGAGGAGAATTTATTCAGCGATTCATATCAGCCGGAAAATTGATCGGCCATCTATGAATAAATCAGCCGATAAGTAGGTATAATTTTCGATCGCGAATACCATTCGAGCGGAAGAAGAGTCGAAAAAAGATTAAAGCGTGGAAATTAATTTCAATCTCTCTTTCTCTCTCTCTCGTCCCCGTCTTTCCGTTTCCTCGCTAATCACCCCATTTGCTATTTCTTTTTTCTCTCTTTTCTCCCGCAAATATCGGGCTTCCTACGCGAACACGACCAAGAGAGGTCGCACGTGCTCCGGCGAGAAAACGAGTATTCCCCGCAAAACACCCACACATCGAGATCGCACCGTAACCGTTGCCGTTTGATGTGTGTGCCCCGGCTCCTCGGCGTTCTCTCGACACTGCACCTGCAGTCCGCATTCCCTTTCTTCGCTCGAGTCGTCGTTGGGTCTCGGCGGCCCGGATCTTCGGCCCCCGGCTCGACGAAGAGAACGAGAGGTGAATGGTGAGTGGCGGGGGGGGGGGGGTGGAAGTATTCTTGCGCGTGCGCGTCTGTACGTCACGCGGTGCCTTTACCTATTCCAATCTCTGCGGGAGAGTCAATTGGTATATATAGGATACCGGATCGCCCGCGCAACGTAACACAACACTCTCCGAAGAACCGGAGTGAAGAACGAAAGGTGGCGTCGGGGGGAAAGGGGGGGGGGGCTGAAGAGGTGATGAGAAAAAAAGAGCGGAGGCCGCGGGCTGCGTCTCTCATTACGATTCGTCGTGGCTTTCATCGTGATCTTCTCTCGCTAGAGAGAGAGAGAGAGAGAGAGAGAGAGAGTGTGTGTGAAGTTCTCTCGTCCGAGAGTCATTTATACTTTACGGTGGCGCTCATCCCCCCCCCCCCCCCCGCCGTCTTCTCCTCGACACAGAAACTTCACGCGTTTATAGATCGCGTAAGTTCATATCGTTAAATATATATTTATAGTTTATCCGCACACACGTAAAATATACGAGTATGTATATATATTTGATCATGTACAGGAACGAAATCGATTCGACGAGATATCCGCAATGAATTTTGAAGTTTTACCCTCTCGTCCTCTCTCTCTCTCTCTCTTTGGTCGAAGTAGAAAACGAATCGTTTCATCGGGAGACAAAGTTTTGCGCGTCGATGAGAGATCTCTCGGAGAACCAGTAATGCATATACATATATATATATATATATATATAGCTCGAACGAGATATCCACCTCGGTCCACGTCGATCTCGAAAGGCACGCGCTCGTACAAAAACATTCCCCCCAGAATCATCATCCTCGTATATATTAATTACTTAGCGTTCCGCGAAACGCGTCGAGTCCATTGAAAATTCGCCGTGGATCGAATAGCTCACCCGCCGATACCTTTCCCTTCCGACGTTCGCGTGCATTTCGATCGGACGCAAGTAGGGGTGGGATGGGAAGAGGAACGGGGACGACCTCTCTCGGATGAGTTTCGCCTCGTTTGTCATTTTATTCTCTCTCGCATCCGTCCGTGGTAAAGACGAAAAGTGGGTAAAAACCATCGTGCACCCCAACAGAGAAAGAGAGAGACAGATAGAGAGGGATGTATCTCGATGCATATACATGACCTCTTGCTATTTATATATATATATGTATGTACGTACACAAATTTGCATAAGAATAAAGAACAACTCGCGTCGAGTCTCACGCATAATATCGCATTTGTCGAAGAGTCATTAGTCTCGATTTGATTTCTTTCTTTTTCTTTACCTTTTCCACTTCTTCTTTCTTTTCGCTATTAATTATAAAACGCGATTAACACTTTGCGTAGTAGTTCGATACGTTTATCGATCATTTTTGCGTACATTAACAGCGAGATAAATTCTAACACACAGGTTTGACAAAACTCACGTATACGTTCGTACCATACGTAACAACGTGGACTGTTATTTATGTGTGTGTACAGACACCGGGATGGTATTTCTATGCACGTATGGCGGGCGAGCGCGATCTTTTGTAACAACCCCCACAAACTCTCGCGTGCCCTCGGGCTGTACACGTGCATAAACAACTAACAATAATTGGCCCCGATGAAACAATAATTGCTCGGTGTGCTCGTCCTCTTCCTCCTACCCCCCCTCTTCTGTCTCACTCTCCCTCTCTCTCTCCCCTCCCCACCCCCGTGTTGGTTCGACTGTGTCTAAGTATGCGCATGCGCGCAGTGTGTGTGTGTGTGTGTGTGCGTAAAAGTGTGCGCTCACTCGCTCCTCTCGGTACATCGACGGCTCGTTAAACCTTCGAAGCACTCCTCGATCCTCCGGTCATTAGCGCGGGGATGTAATAACATCCCGCGCGCGGGAGCGCCGCGCATCTCTTCTCTCCTTGACTCACTTCCTACCTCTTTCTTTCACACACGTTTGCTCGCTCGCTCGCCCGCGTCTCTTATTCTTCGGACGATGCGCTCTCCGATTGCCAATAATCGTTAAATCGGAGTGATAAAAATGGTCGTTGGTGCGCCGAGAAGAGATCTCGTGGAATAAGCGATTGGTGGTCTTCCGTGTGATCGGCCTAGACCAGTTCTTTACCACTCTACCCCACCCCCTGTCTCAATTCTCCATCCGCCCCTTCTCCTATTCTACTTCATATTTATGCACATAATCGTTCTATATATGGCTCACCTGCGTCTATAGAACGATCGAATTTATCGTCGAGCGTATAGTCCCTGTAATATTTGAGAGAATAAGAAGAAAAAGAAGAAAAAAACGAAACGGAATGAAAAACCTAAAGGAATAATAAGAATGAAAAGAAGCGAGAGAGGGAGAGAGAGAGAGAGAGAGAGAGAGAGATATTCCCGCAATAATTTACCTTCACGTCGGGTCGAATCGAGTCGTGCGCATAACGCTCTCCCATGCTGAACATATTTATGTCGACCGTTCACGGGTGCATACACACGTACATCGGATGCGACTCACGGACACGGACAACCCTCAAATGCACCGTAGCATCTTTTTAAGACACGAAATTATTGTAAGAGGTCGAGATCGTTCGAATCTCTCTCTCTCTCTTACTCTCTTTTACTTTCTCTCTCTCTCTCTCTCATATATACATACACGAAAAACTCTTCGTGCGACGTCTCGGGCCGGGGAGCACTTGTGCACCAAGAAGATAGCGTCTCTCGGAATCTGAAGTCTCCTTCGCGCGACGATGGAACACTCTGGGCGACCTTAGCTCGCGACTCTTGCCACCATTCTACGCTTCGACGATCGTCTCTAATCCCCTAATTCCATAATTCACAGCTCCGCGCGCTGCTTCTATATATATACAATATACACGACCGGGACATACGGCCATATATATATATGTATGTACGTGTGTATGTATGATGTATGCACACAGTGAGAAGAGAGCTGGATTTCGGTTCTCCCGAGCGACGTTACGGTGCACACACACACACACACACACACACACATATATATATATACACATATATAGTCAGACAACAGTAAAGTTTTCTCTTTCATCTTTTCTCCCCAACCCCTCACTTACCCTCGGTCCCATCTTCGAGACCGCCTTATGTTGGCAGCGTGGATAATCGCGGTGCGTAAGGAAGAAGAACGTTCGTATAGGTCCTGGTCTCTGCATTTGCCCGCCGCATCTTCCTCGCCCTCTCTCTCTTTCTCTGTCTCTTTCTCGCTTGAAAGCGGAGAGGAGAGCACGAAGAGAGAGAGAGAGAGAGAGAAAGGAAGAGAAGTCGACTTACGCTTACTCGGGGTCTCTTAATTTATATCACAAGGCGCTATCTCTCTTCGAGGAAGATGCACCGGTGCATCACCAGATGCGTCGACCAAGTGCACCGGTACCAAAGTTCCATGGGCAAGAGCGTCCCTTAAATATTTTCACGCGGAAAGATCGCTGAATCGACTTGTTGTTGGTTGGTACACACGGTACGGATAAAAAAAAACGCGGAGAGAAGAGAATGTTAAAAAGAATATACTATATATGTGTGTATATATATATTGCTCACCGAACTGAATAAGAACGGCGAAAAAAAAGGTCGAAAAACTGAGAAAAAAGAAATAGAGAGAGAGAGAGAGAGCGGTGAGCCCATCGGGACGTCCCGTTCCGACGTCGCCGAACGCTCGCAAGGCGGTTATCGTATTTAGCGTTGGCAATTAATATCGCGTATATCGAGCTGCACAGAGACTCGCTGACTCACTCTCTCTTTCTCCCCCCCTCTCTCTCTCTCTTTCTCTCAGGCTCGGTTTTTTTACCGCGGGATATTCATCGGGTAAGAGGCCATGGACCTCTCGATCACGCCGGAGACCACAACGACCAAACGAGGAGAGCGTATGTTCCGAGAGAAATAAATATGAAGCAAGAGAGAGAGGAGAGAGAGAGAGAGAGAGAGAAATAAGACGAAAAAGAACGAAAGCGAACGGTGAACTTTTCGCCCTGCAACCCGGGAGTGTAATGCGTACGTGTACGGCGCGTAGCGTTCGCATTGTTACTCTACATACCCGTCGTTAAATATACGTGAGAGGAGATCCGTCGGTGAACGGGCTACGGGGACCATATGGGCGCATGCGCCTCGAGTTTATAGCGTCGGGCCGTTCTCACTCTCTTCCTTATGATCCCCTTCACAAACTCGTATCATATACATATACATGTCGATTTTACGAAAATAATGTCCTTGTCCCCGACTTGCACAACGATAAAAAAATCGACAGAAAAAAGAAACTTTCACGTTTTTTTTTCAATTATCGTCTGGCTAATTTTTAAATACGAGAAGTAAATTTTTTATGTTACTTTTCTATGGAAATTTTGAGATTTTATTCTGGCTTCTGGAATTCCGAAGGAACGAGGGCTGCGAAACGAGGGTGATTTTTTTTTGTAGAAATTACCTCGTGGATATCTATTCACATCGAAAATCTCTCGTAGATTTCGAATATAATATTCTTTTATGTATACCTATGTATATATATAGCTGGTCGCATTTATTGAATCGATATCCGGACCTCTCAGCGGGTCTTTCTCTCCGAGGCACGTACCGCCTTGGGCCAGGATATTTTTCATCCTGGAATATATCCCTTCGCACCAGCAACTCACCATCATCGGGGCGAGCTGTTCTAACCGACGTTGCGCTCTCTTCGGTCACAGAGCAAAACCGAGAGAAAGAGCGAGAGAGAGAGAGAGAACGATCGATAGATCGAGAGAGAGAGAAAGAGAAAGAAAGAAAGAGAAAGCAAGAGAACCGCAGAACGAACGAGCATTCCGTTCCACGAAGAAACCGCCTCTATTTCTTGCCACGGCTGGATCCTCTTTTTTTTCGTTTCCTCGAGCACTCGCATTCGCTATTCCCCGGGCTTAGGAACAGAAACGAACGGAGAACTGCCGTGACGTTAGGAATTTTGTTGTGGTAAGACGTCAGCTCTCCCGTGTTGGCGTTAAAAATCAAACTTTAAACGTTCCTGAAATAATGTTGCCACGATGGAAAAATAATTAGGTCGATACGTTTTACAATACTTTTTAAGTATCGCAATAATATATACGCCGGTGTTCGTTTAATACTGCGCGCGGGCAGAGTTCCGATATGCCTCGAAGTACTCGGGGTAGAACGTCGACGAGTTAGCGGATCGACCTTCGTTTTAATTGAACCCGGCAATTCGGTCGTTCGAGTTCTCCGGGGACTGTACTCGAGCGCATATCGCATCCCGGAAGAGAGAAACAGACGACGAAAACGAGTGGTTGAAGGGGCGCGGGGAGTAGGAGGGGTGGGGTAGAGGCCGAAGGGGGAAAAATACGAGGTTGTGGTTAGTACCGGCGCGAGAGCGCGCGAAAAGCGAGACCACCGAGACGGAGCCGAGTTCTCTCCTTCTGTCTTTCGACGTTTCGGTGGCTCTCTCATAAACCGATCCGTGTAATTAATTTGGGCCATCGCCGTACGAGAGAGAGAGAGCGAGAGAGAGAACTCGCCTCCCTGCGCAAGGACAATCGTACGCTTGCGCACAAGAGACATCCCCCCCTCCCCCCACCTTCTCTTTCGCTGTCCCTGCTGCACTCTCCCGGTGCACCGAGAGTATCGAGTCTCGCGACTACCGCGCGCGCGCGCATGCGCACAAACACACGCACACATACACACATAGGCGCACGTGTAAGAAGTACACTTCTCTTCGTTCGGACTCACTTTCTCTCTCTCTCTCTCTCGGTTTTATATGCTCTTGGAACTCGTTTCGACGGGTGCCCGAGAGACCTTCGAACGATCCTCGACACCCAACATCGGCAAAACCCACCAACGAGAGAGAGAGGGAGAGAGAGATAGAGAGAGATAGAGAGAGAGCAACGGGATGCACATATGCGCTTGCTCGAGGACTTTCAACATATTTGCCAGGACAAGTTATACGCAAATTCGAAAAGGACGAGTACGAAATTGCGAGTATGCGTGTATTTGTATACCTTGTGTATGTGTAGGTACGCGCGCTCGCGAGGAAATTGCGAGAGGTGCTAACGGGGGCGGTATATTCGTCGCTACGTGTCCCGCGGAGTATCTACCTGTAATAATATAGGCACTCTATATACGCGGCAAGTATACTTTTATTACCGTATGGGAGGAAACTTTGTGTGTCCGCTTGTTTCATTATTTTTGTTTGTTTGTTTTTCTTTTTTTTTGTCATTCTTTCTTTTCGTTTTTTTTCTTTTTCTTTTTTTCATTTGCCTGCTTTTGCTTTTTCTTCGGGTTGTGCGGTGACGCGCCGTCGTGCCGAAGCCACGATAACACACCACCTCGCACGACTAATTAATGAACGTAGCTCCTCGATCGATTTACATTTACCAAAGCTTCTCTCTCTTTCTCTCTTTTCTCGGCGGCACCGAGAGCAGCATCACCGCCTCCACCTTGGTATCACACACACATACACACACACGCGTATACACATATATGTATATATTTTTTCCTTTTACTCTGCCCATCTCTCGCTCTCTCACTCACTCGTTGCCGATCAAGCCACCGTTTGAGAACAACGACGTGAGGACTTTCGCGCGCTCGTTGCAAGTTCCCTGTTACCTTCGTTAGCGACAAACTCTATATAGCAACGGTGTCGTGCATGCACACAAACACATACACACACATATAGGCATATAAACACACACGTATACATATTTTGTACACCGACATGAGAGACTTTGCCAGGGTTGTTCTTGTCACGGATGTGCGCAGCATGCGGTATTGGATACAGCGTGACTCCTTTAATGATATACGAAGAGGGAATCCTTCGAAGGGTTCCTTCGTTTCTTCCTATTTCGAGCTTGTCGCGTTGCTATTTTTGGGGGAGGAAGTGTACTTCCTCTCCCATTTTGAGAAAGAAAATTGTCCGGACGAGGAGCGAGGAACGAGCTTCTTGCTAAGGGATGAAAGGGGTGGCTAGGTAAGGATGACAAGGATTAAAATAAATTCACGATCGAACTATGAACAAAAAAAAAGCGAGAAAAGGAGACGAGAAACTTACGTAGATTCGTGTTTGTTACGATTCTCGAATTCAAAAGAAACACCGCCATTATCGCTAAAAAAACGTGACGTGCGTGTCATCGGCGAAACTCTTCGTCTTTGATCGCGCGATAACGGAATCGAAAATTTGGATTCCGCGCTGACGGCTGAGACGTCCAAAAAATTTGCGTTCTTGCGTGTGTAACGATGGTAAAAAGTTATAAGAGGAGAGCACGCGGGCGAGGATGAGGACGGATGGGGGGGGGGGGGGGAGGATGTATCTATAAGGCCACAACACACGCGGTGATTGAGATCTGGCGATAAGAGACATTAGATTTAATAGCGAAAAAGGAGCTTGCTTGGCTCTTGCTCTCAGCCACAAGTATTTATGATCACGCGAGGTCCGAGGTCATCTTTTCTCCCTCCCTCTCTTTCTCTCTCGATCGTTCACCCCCTCTCCCTCATCCTTCGTCTCTGTGCGCTCGAGAGTCGCCGGTGGTGAACGGGGTCTCGTAGCGTAGACCGTAGGTGGGGAATGAGCAAGATAGACAGGAAGAATGAAGAGAACGAGAGAGAGAGACAGAGAGAAAGAGAAATATGGCGATGATGATGATGACCGAGATTGGCGGTGACTGTTGGTCGTTTTCAGCTACCGCGTCTCTCTCCCTCTCTCTCTCTCACACACACACACACACATGCACACACACATAGGACAGTCTCGTGTACGACCAGTCTCCCGGCGTATCAGCTAACACACACGCGTATAATACATTTGCGCCCGCCGCGCTGCCGTGATTCTCAAGCCGGCGGGCTATAATACACATTGTGTAATAAATTATCGAAGTATCGATAAGGAAGGAAGGACGAGGAATGTTGATGGGACCGGTTGACGCTCGATAATGCCCTATTGCCGATGCTGGCCGGGTGTACCGTTTGGCCCGAGGAGAGAAACAGCCGGAGAAACACACATGCACGGCATAGAACCAACCAACTTACCACCATGACCATCATAGTCGTCACTTTGGTCCCACACGTGTATAGTCGGAGCAATCATCGCGAGAGAAGCGCTGATAGACTCGTCCTGTGAAATGTCATTCCTCTCGTACATTTCGTTCTTCCTCTCCCTCTCTCTCTCTCTCTCTCTCTCTCTCCCTCTCTCTCTCTATACGAAGGTAGAGGATATGCTGAACGCGCTACAATGCCAATTCATGTCAGTGAGGCAAAGACTGCACTACAATGTATGTATATTCATTTTTAAAGCCGTAAAGAACTTGCTACCAAAAGAGTTAACAAATCGACTGCAAGTAGTAGGAGCGAGGGGCGGTAGGGTAACACGGCAAACTGATAACATCGTAATACAATTTAGAAGAACAAAAAGTGCACAAAAGAGTATGTATTACGAAGGAGTGCAAATGTACAATGAACTGCCGGCCGAAATAAAAGGCTGTGAAAAGGTTGTGCAGTATAAACGCATGTTAAAGGAATATATTGTATCAACTGTAAATTAATATATTGTAGAAGTAAGTAATAAGGAAAATGTGTATAAAATAGCCAAGAAGGCTAATAAACATCAATCAATCAATCAATCTCTCCACGACACTTCATTGACCCGATAGCCTTGAAAAAAATACAGTAATTTTGCTTCAACTACTCCGCTTCTCTTGTTTCATAAATATTTCGTTTTTTTTTGTTTTATTTTGTTTTGTTTTCTCTCCCCTTCTTAGTCTCTCCTTCCATCCGTGCCGTGCGCGAAAACATTTTGCGAGTCGAAGAAAAGAAACGTGTGAGAATGCGGGGAGAGCGAAGTCTCGGAGACTTTTATTGGTTAATAATAATCAGACATAACACGCGTATGCTTCTAAAAGATCGTCCGGTTTCCAGCCACTCTCTTTCTCTTATTCTCTCCCTCTCCCTCTCTCTCTCTCTCTCTCTTTCCATTCTCTTTCTCTCCTTAGTAAGACCGAGTGTCGATGGCCGCGCCTGGTCTCGTTGTTCTCTCCGTAGTCACCACCACTACGCTGCCGTTTCCTTCTTTTCTTTTTCTTTTTTTTCTTTTTTCTTTTTTGTTATACTCTTATATTGCGTCTACCCAACACAGTGGCGGGCGAGAGACATCTCGGGGCATACCGACAACTCAACACCAGAAACTCTCCTTGTATAACTATCGTAAGTCATGGGGGAGTTCCAACCGCGCGGGTCAGCACGATCGACGACGACGTGAAAATCTCGCCCCCCCCCCTCTTGCCGAGCGCGCGCTCTCGCCCCCCCCCCTGCCCCCTCAGTTTCGAACGACCACCGTGACTTTACACACGTTCTCGGCCGCCATTTTAATTCCATTATTATTTGATTTAATCGAAAGCGTGGCAAGAGACCGCGAGCTGTGTGCTATGCACGTATCTCTCTCTTTCTCTCACTCTCACTCTGTCTCTCTCTGCCTCTCTCACTCTATTATATCGAGGAATATGCGTTAGACATATGTATCGTTGCATAATCACGTATAGACGAGGTTCTCTATGTCTAGTGTACGTGTGTGTAACAATGTGTATCGGACGTAAGAGGGCGCTCGTGGGAAGGCTCCGAGCACGTGGTCCACATGTCGAGCTTCTGTTCTCGACGTAACATACACACAAGCGTCGTAACAACAGTATCTACTATAGCCACATTAGCGATATATACGTAATGTAGGCAACTTATGCGAGGCATACAGAGTACCTGTTGTCCTCGGATATAAACGCGAGGTATGTATATATATAGGTAGAAAGAGAGAGAGAGAGAGAGAGATTGTATTCGCTGTTCCGATAGCTTACGGGAGCGCTTTACTACGCTCGACTCATGCCCGACGTCGTGCAATATGGACCACAAAGTCTGGGATCTCGGGACGAAACGAGGCGGCAAAAATTCGTATCGCGCGTGGATTTATTTACATCGACAGCTTGTCGCAGATAAGGCGGGTTTGCTTGCACGTGTTTCCTTTTAAAAGGGTCGACGACGGGTTAAGTGTTTTGGGAAAGTGGAAATTACGAATTTTATTGGATGGATTTATCGAATTCTAGTGAGAGAGTTTTTTTTACTTTTTTTTAATCATTTTCTTGAAATCTTCGTCGATTTTACCACGTGGTTAATTAATTCTCGTCTCTCGGAGCATCTTTTCATTAATGATACTTCAATGTTTATCGAGATATTGATATTTGAGTCTTTAGCTGTTTACGATCGTCGATTTTCAATTCACGATGACGAATTTTTTTATGTCCCGCGTCATTTCCAAGATTCTTCGCGAGGAATATCATTTTTTTTCCTACGTAGCGAGAAACACGGATAAATTTCAGTCCGAGTTTCGAGTAACTCGATCGTTTTCGATTTTCCGACACAACCGTACCAAATTTCGTTCTATCGACGAACGAAACTTTCTACGCGTGTGTTGTGTGTATCCCCTTTTGAGACGACACCGACGCGCGCGGTGTCCTCTCTTGTGTAAATCGACAGGGTATAAACGTGAAAGAGATACTAATTTTCCTTTTTCCCGACGCTAACATTAAGGCTGCCAATGGCTACTAAATTGGACCACCTCGTATAATTCTTGAAAAAAAAACAAATTCAACGTGACTTTAGAATAGAATTGAAAAAAAAAATTTTATCCAGATGGGTACGAGTAAAAAATATTTCTTCGGTGGTCCGTATTTTCACGAGTCTCTGTACTATGGATATAGTGAGCACGTAGCTTGTTGAATCAGGCAGCGTATATGAGCCCGGAATATCTGCAACGTGGACCGAGTTCTGCCGAGTGCCGTTAACGGATCGTTGCACCTTGTATCACCCAGCGAGTTTCCACATGCTGCAGGAGACTAGCTGGAGTCTGTTCGTTCACTCACTCACTCACTCTCTCTGCCCCCCCCCCCCCTCTCTCCCTCTCTCTGTTTCAGTATCGCATAATCTCTCATTCTAGAGAATATTATATAGTAACTTTGCATACCAACGGTAGAAGAGGCTACACTTATATACATATTTATTACGATTACTGCCCTGAGCCTATTTCTCATATAATTTCTTCGCATAACTATTTTTTTCTCTCCCTGATCTCACGATTTTTTCTTTATCTTTTTTTTTCTTTCTTCGTTCCCTGGCACGGTTCGTCTAAGTTTCTAGTTCGTCGCCTGGAATTTTCACGAAGTTGAATTCTGGGCGAACGAACGAACGAACGTGAGGGGGGGTCGTCACGCACCGAATGCGAAATTCGCGGTTGCGGAACACCGGTGACAAATCTGGAGCACGCAGGCATTAATTTACCTCGGTCTATGACAGTTTATTAAGCACGTGCAGTCGTCATAGTGGATCGTTTGCTCCTTGAGAGAACAGTCATACCGTCTCGCTCTCTTTCTCTCTCTCTCTCTCGTTCTGTCGTTGAAAACAGGTTTTCACATTCCAAGTGGCACGTACACGGGTCGCTTCGAGTCTTTCATACACACCGTGCTAATGTATAATTGTCGTAGAGCACTTGTCGAGGCTTGAAACACTTTGTTAGGCTTCTTATTCTTCTTTATAAACGGGCACGGCCCGTTATGGAGATTAAACGCTATCTCTCTGTTTCTTTCTCTCTCTCTCTCTCTCGCGAAGGATATTATGCGATCGAAATGCGTTTGCTGGTTACAAGGGGTTGGTAAGGATATCGCAGTCGAAGGTTCATTCTCGTTTGGACGATGGGGGTCGGTTCGAGGATGAGGAGAATTGAAGAAGTAGGTGGTATAGAGAAGAAGCGAGCGAGAGAGAGAGAGAGAGAGCGAAAGAGGATGAAAGAAAAGAGAAGGTAGAATGAAAGAGAGAGAGAGAGAGAGTAAGAGCAAGTATATATCCGTATCCCATCATCTGGTCCAACAAAGATAAAGCGTAGTAATGCTTGTAAGAAGGCGCGTCTACTCGGTTGTTATGGCAGAGCGCAAAATGTCCGTGCGGTTTTGATCGGTCTCAACCGCGCGCGCAGCTTCTCATCTCTCTTTCTCTTTTTCTCTCTCACTCTCTCGCTCTCTCTTTTTCTCTTGCTGCTTTTCTGCTTCTGCTTGCTTCTGCTACGGGATTCACCATGGCCAGGCATACAGGCACGTTGTGCTCTTCCCTCATCTTATCCGCCTCTCTTTTCCCTTCTTTCTCTTTCTCTCTCTCTCTCTCGTCTATCCGGCCGTCCGTTATTAACTCTACACTATCTCGCACGACCATCTTTACGCTGCCGGATCGAGCGAGACGTGTATCCTTTCCTCCGCGCGCAAAGTTTGCTCGACCGTCCGAGAGCGATTGCGAGGCCCTCTACCGTACAACTTCGCGCATGCGCCACCAACACCGACGGACGTACACTGTATTACGAGTGGGATGGACCTTGTACGCTCCGCACGCCCGTCTGTATACTCCACTCTTTTCTCAAATTTTTTTCTTTTCATATTTCTTCTTTTTTCTTAATTTTTTTATACGTTTTTACGCAGTACGCCGTCCAAAAAGCTTTCATCTGTTCTTCCTTTTTTTTTCGTTGAATAAAACCACGTAATATACTTCGTTCCCAGAAAGATTTCGTCATATCTGCATTAAATTATCGATATCGAACTTGCGGTTCGCAAAAAATTTATTTCAGATCGGCGTGTCTCGATTCGATCGCGTTATATATAGATAAATAATTTTCAAATTGCCGCGTCGTCACGCTTCCCGAGCGCGTCGCCATTTTGACGTCGGTTTCGCACCGCGTACAGCGGCACGAAGAATGAAGATGGGGCGATTGGCAGAGCGGTAAGGGAGAAGAAGGGCGGGGGGATGGATCGCATCGCGGCCTCGTTGCTTTTACCAAATTATTATGTCCCCACCGCTTTGCCGAGCGGGTGGGCACACGGTGTGTACGCTCGGCGAGCACCCCAATCACGAGGGGATGCGCAAAGAGTCAAGAGCCTCGCCCGACATTGGTTGGTCGAATATGCGTCGAAGAGACGTGGACCCCCTTCCCTTTTTTCTCTTTTTTTCCAGACAGACGAGTAGAGAGCGAGCGTATATGAGGGGGGGAAAGGACGGGAGACGAAAAGACGAAGAAAAAAACAAAACAAATTTACATTATATTACGCGTACCTATATACGTATATCGCATGCGCCTTAATGCTTTTAGAGCTTCTCGGAGCTTATCGAAATCTTCCGAAATTCGAGATTTTCTAAAGGATTCAAGACTTTGTTTTTCTTTTCTTTGCTTATGGTCACGATGGAAAATTGTCTCGACGATGTCACGGGACGCACCGAAATCGATCGATCGAGATTTCGAACACAAAATTGCAACGTTTCTTTCAGTTATGGGATGGTTTTTTTATCATAAGCGTCGATATTGATTCATGCGGGAAAAAACCCGAGAGATATTTGCGGTTTGACGCGCATACACCGCACGTTATACGAAGTAAATTGTATCATCCGGCAAAGGCATATGAATAATTTGCGATAATGAAGTTACGAGGGTGAAGTGCGGACATTTCGCGATCAAACGTCGAACGTCTGGGTAACTTTGCACTCGATAAAACTCGCGAGAGAAAGGGTTTTCGCAATGATAGGATATTATAATGTATCCTCCAAAGAAAGATACTCTCCCAGAGGCGATTCCGCAAGATCCGCCAGTTGACTTTTTTCTCGTTTAGAGAGCGTAGGTATATTCGTTCGAAATGATGATGATGACCGCTTCTGTTCTTTCTATCCTCGTGCATCGTGGCGTTATATTCGCTCGGTTCAACGACGATGGAGAGAAAGAAGCGAGGAAGATCGAGAAAACAAGAGAGAAAGAGAGTGAAGGTTTGACCGCGGAGGAGGACCTTGGCAGTGGACGAGAAGCCGAAGAAATAGAATAAGAAGAAGAGGAAGAGGAGGAGAAGGAAGAAGAGGAACAAGAAGAGGGTGAGGTTGTGAGAGACTTGCTGCAACTGAGGCCGATGCAAGTGAAGCGGTGAAGAGTGGAAGGAAAAGAAGAAGAAGAAGAAGAAGAAGAAGAAGACGAAGTAGGCGAAGAAGAAGAAGAAGAAGAAGAAGAAAAAGGAGGAGGAGGTGGAGGAGGAGTGGCGGCTCGACGGCCAGGTTAATGAGATCACGCGTAACCGAAAATTGTCGGCCGTCCGATTTTATTGGACGGTCCAAGCTGGGCTCGGCCTTCGCAGTATGAGCCCATACACATACCTGTAATGTTGGTTCGCCGTGAATGCGAGCGAGAGAGAACCTAAAGAACGCGCGTATATAGGAACGAGAGACCCTCGCGGTATAAAGTGCGGCTGCAGAAAGCGGAGCGAGAAGAGGAAAAGATTGAGAGAGAAAGAGAGAGATGAAAGAGTGCGAGCACATACTTCTCTCTCTCTCTCTCTCTCTCTCTCTCTCTCTCTCTCTCTCTCTCTCTTTCTCTCGTTCTCTCCGATCGCTCGAGCCCTCGCGAGAGAACATATCCCGCTATATCCCATGCCATTATAATAATGATAATAACGATGATAGTAATAGCATTCGTCCCGGGCAATTTTCGCCGAAGCTTCTTGTCGCCCGGCGATCATCCCTGCGCGCGGCGCGTCGATCCAACCGGCGGCAGCCAAGCTCTTCGGCATTCCCATTCGCAAGGGTCTCGGGCAATAATCCGTGAGAAGATCATCAGTCGTTATTCCGTATACCCCCGCGTATTGGCACTCGCGAGTCTCGCGACGAGATATTTATACCCCTCGTGGCGACAAGTGCCAACTATCCACTTTTCTACGCCGAGACCTCTTTACAAAGTGTACGATCATGCACGCTCGCTTGGCCAACTATACACGCGCGTATCGTTGAGCGGGGAAATATAAGATCGAGAACTCAGCCGTTCGATCATTATCGGTTATACCAACCCTTCCAACAACCATCCCCCTTCTTTCTCTCTTCGTCTCATTCGATCTGCTTCGCGTACGTAATGATACATTTGTATCGGAGATGAAATGCGTCTGTACTATGTATATATATCTATATTATGTGTGTGTGTGTGTGTGTGTGTATGTAGTTATAGGAGAGAAGAAAATGGGGCGCGATACTCGCGGAGAATTGAAACCGACAATGCACGCGAGCGAGAGAACGAGCGGATACATAAACATTGCTTCGCACCCTCGCGCGATAACTTCTCCTCATTTCGTACTCCGGGATGAAGTTGTTCTCCATCAACGTACACTTTTCGTCGGCTCGAAGCTATTCTTTTCTATCCCTCGAATTGAGAAATTTCGTTTGAAAATATTTTACTCTTGGAGTTAAAAAAAAGTAAAAAATGTTTTTTCAAAGAAAACGAAATGTTTCTTTTAGAAATGCGAAATTTTCGCCGCTGGATCGATTATAGAAAAAGAAGAAGCTCGATTTCTTTCCATCTCGTCGAGAGGTGAAAAAAACGCGTAATTACTTTTTGGCCAGGACCAATAAACGAGTCCCGAAACTTGCGAAATGTCCAACGATCCGTACGAGGCTTTTACGCTTCCCGACACCGTACCCGGCTCTTCGCGGGACGAAACTCTCGTCGTCTCGCGAAGGGACCCTCGAGTACGGTGTAATTGTTTCGAAACGTATTATCAGCCCTCGTAGGATTTTTATTTCGCTCCTCTTCGACGTTCCTCGCGACCCAACCGCCTACCTCTTTCCGGCCCACCTACTTTAACCGTCCTCCTCTTCTTCTTTTATTCCGTCTCGTCTCTTCTTCTCGCTTCTTTATTTCTCTTCTTCTCTTATTACGAAGCCGAGGACCCTCGACGTCTCGGGCAACGTTCTACGTCGAACGTCAAATTTTCCCGTGAACTCGCACTGGACGAGACGAAATTATTAATTTTTATTCTAATTATTAGAAATAATTCCAACGACGAAGGAGGAAAGAGAGAAAGGATCTTGTTCGTAATCGGAAGAAATTCGATCCCGGGTCACGAGAGTATCGTGCGTATACGACACGTAAATACGCGTAAATGTTATTTACCCCATTGATCACCCGAAAGCCCCGTAACGTAACGTACGTCGGATAGAAATAAATATATAAACGCAAAACTCCGCTCAAAGGAAAAGGAGGGAACAACGAGATTGAAGAGGAGCGAGAGCATGCTACGTGGGCTTGGTAGCCCTCCTTTTGCCTGCTGCTGAGCTCTTCTCTTCGTTCGAAGGGGAGAAGGAGAGGTAAAGCGAGAGAGAAACAGAGAGAGAGAGGAGAGAGTCCGTACCGTATTATTAAGGTGGCCAACCGGTGTGACGCTTCTTCGGGCGTACAGCCAATGGGGACTTCGAGTCATCGGTGCCTGCAGGAATGCGTTCGTGTTCCTCCCTGCTGCTTGCCGCAGCTCTTCACTCCTCTTCGGGTTCGCGGCTATCGGAGTGCCTGGTCAAAAAAGAGTGCATTTTTCTCTCTTTCTTTCTCTCTCTGTCTGTCTCTCTCTCTCTCTCTCTCTCTCTCTCTCTCTCTCTCTCTCGTTCTAGAACGACTTTAGCCGGGTGCGAGCTAGCATTTCCGGCAGGAGAGAACCGTAGATTTCGTCCCCGCAAACCTTAGGTACTCTCGTCTCTTCGTCTCCGATGAAAGACGAAAGAGGCGGAGTACTTTCCAACGTATTCATCGGTCGCTTTACCGTG
Organism: Netelia inedita; assembly: GCA_964017225.1. NCBI lineage: Eukaryota > Metazoa > Arthropoda > Insecta > Hymenoptera > Ichneumonidae > Netelia > Netelia inedita. The sequence continues at coordinate 39,672,490 of OZ024920.1, forward strand.
TAGGCACCTAACGCCCTCTACTTCCGCCCTCGTTCCGAGAATTTCTTCTTCTTCTCGCGACGTTTTATTTTCAGTCTTTCCAACCCCTCGCCCTCGGGCTAATCGGGCTCGAGCACGCCAACGTTGAAACGAAAGATCCTTATCACTTCTCGTTATTTCGTACATGCGATACAATTTTAGCATTGTCATTTTGGTCAATTCGACGCGACGAAGAGGTAGGAACGAAATTTTCGTACCAAGAGGATCGAGAGACGATGAGAGGGTAGGGAGGGGACGAGTTTTAATACAAGGGCAATGATTGCGCGTAATAGCCATGGGAGGATCTCGTTCGCGTTCTCTTTTTCGCATGCGATAACACTTTTCCGTACGGTCAAAAAAGAGGGTACCTATACGACGAAGGGACGAAAATGCATCTCGTCGTCTCGTCCAACGTTCTCATCTTTCTCATCTCGTCGTTGAATCCACCGTATGCCGGTCGATCTCTCCGGCGGCGTGTGTGCGCGCGCGCGAGAGAGAGAGAGAGTTCCCTTCGTAGCTCCACTCTGCGTTTACCAATCAGGCTCTTAATAACGATGCTTATAGAAAAAAAAGGTAGGTGAGAAAGGATCGCTCTCGTCGTCCTTACGTAGCCTGATATACACGCGTGTAATAACAACAGCGTAGAGCCAACCTCCTCTCTCCTCATTCCTTCCTCCTTCTCCTCCTCCTCCTCCTCATTCTGCTTCTCCTCTGTCTCTCCTCTCTCGTGGACAATTTACGAGGGCAAAGTGGGTCATAAATGTAATTACGGCTAAATCATGATTATAGAGCTACCCTACAGTCTCTCTCTCTTTCTGTTTCTCTCTTCTTCTTCGTCTGTTCTCTCTCTCTCTCTCTTTTTGGTCCTTACGTTCTCCTTGTCTTTGGCGTGCACTTCGAACTGCGCTATATACTACCCTAAACGCGACGAAACGTACGTGAACCGAACCAGCCACCGATACACCCATTTTGACGTAAAGAACCATCGACCGATCGCGTCGTCCATACGAGCACGATGACGCGATGAAGAAAAGAATCAACTCTGATTTTTGTACTTCGCGTCCCTAAAATCCCTTCAATGAGATCTCCATATACCACTCTCAATCTTTTGTCAAGCATCGTATAAAATTCCTCCGTAAATATTGCACATACCGATCCACGAAGAAACGTTCGATACACTTCGAAGCCTCGAAGAGAAATCGTTATTGGAACGAAAAACCAGATGTTCCGGAACCCCCTCTCGCGAATATTCCATCCCCTTGTACTTTTTATTTCTTTTCCATTTTTTGTTTTGTTTTCTTACTCTCGTTTCTCCCTTCGCTTCGTACACTCCCGTACGCACGCTAGTGAGTGTGTATGCGCGCGGAGAGTTGCTCTCCCCAATTAAGATTACCGCGATGCCGTGGAGATCCAATTGGAAATAAAGATGCGCCCTCTTCGCCCGCCCCTCGGAGACTCTCGATTCAACGCGCACGGTCCTCGATGTACGCCGCAACGAGGAAGCCTTATGTGTACGAAGAGTGAGAGAGGGAGGTGGGCAGACAGGAAGAGAGAGAGAGAGAGAGAGAGAGAAAAGGGAGAGATAAAGAGAGAGAGAGAGAGAGACAAGATGTAGAAGGGTGGGGGGAGGGAGGGGTGCGATGGGCATATATGTGTCTCGACGCTTTCGTCCTTTCTCTCTTCCTCGTTCGTTCGTTCGTGTAATCATAGAGTCTCGCGATATGCTTATTAAATCGGTACGATGATCGTGGTAGCCAACCACATAATTCAGCTGGCCGTACCTATTATATACGCGCCGGCCCGTTGGCTTTACCCTGCTGCTAGGTATGGTATAGTAGGTCGAGGAGAGCCTGCCGGTACGATTGTCGATAAAAAGCCAAAGGCAGAAAAGAGATCGGTAAGGTAAAAGAAAAGAGTGGGGGAGATCGACTAATGACGCGAGATATCTTTCTCTTTTTCTCTAACGTTGGTGGGTGCAAGATAAGGTGAGGCGACAGGGCCCCGAGATACTCGTTGGAATTTTATACTCGCGCGTCAACGTCGTGTTTACCTAGTCGTCGCGTAACGTAACATCATCATTATCTCGACTCTCTCTCTCTCTCTCTCTCTTCATCTTTCTCTTGCTTTCTTTCTTTCTTTCATTCTTTCTCGAACTGACGCGGGAGATCGAATTGCGCACGAATTAAACAAGTGCGACGATGAGAATTCATTGCAGCGAATTTCGATCATCAATCCCAGAATCACCGATATACAAACTTCGTCCGGAACGAGATTGTCGTTTTTGTTCCGCTGGGGTTTCTTCCCCCCCCCCCCCCCCCCCGAGATTCGAGCTTCGTTACGAGGCTACCTACACGGTGAAGCAACCTCCTTTTTTACGATTATTTCGCTACGTTATTGCCGTTTGACCCCGCCATTAACCGGTTAAATACCCGGCAGAGAGAGAGAGCGAGAGGAGAGAGACTTTTGGTCCTTTTTATTCTCTCGCTCTTTCTCTCTCTCTCTCTCTCTCACACACACACACTGTGGCTTCCTCGCTTCATATTTACGACACTCGTTGTCCGAACCTCGGTTTTTCCTCTCTCTTCTTTTTCTCACTCTCGCGACCAGGGGGCGCGCTCTTGAGCAGAGTCCAAAACGCGGCAGGTCTCCATTCGACGCGCTCACCGGTCGCGAACTCTTCGCGTCCAATTTCTACGTATTTTCTACCCGGCATTTGTGTGTCCCACGCTGAATCTCTTTCGTCTTATTAATGATTACGACGTTTCTACCGGTGCTGTATGAATAACGAGGGACGTCGGACATTGAGAGAGAGAGAGAGAGAGAGAGAGAGAGAAATACGGAATGAAGACTCTCACTCTCGGTCCCGCAAGGGTAGAAAAAAATCAAGACGAAGAGGAAGAGAGAGAGAGAGAAAAAAAAGAAGATGAAAAAAACGAGATTCAAAGAAATTATTATTATCACCTCGGATCCCTGGTCGAGATACGTACGTTATACGATTTTAAACCGTCCGCTCGTACGGTATATTATATTATTTTATTTTATATTATATCGTACGAGCATGTGTGTGTACACCGTTACGTTGCAAAACGCGAGAATAGATAGAACCGACGATATCACGCTGCGTGGAATTTAAGGGTTGTACGCTTCACCGCATGTTAATTTTCAACTTTGCACACGTACGAAGCTCGACGCTCGGGGAATATGGACCATCCGTATAAACGCCGACGTCGCTTCAACAATATTTAACCCCCGTCGCACTTAGTCACTCCGAATTTTTAATTTACATACCGCTGAATTACGTAAGGTATTATTCCCGAACGAATGAATTTTCAACTTAACCCACAAAATTCTACGATTCAAAATTTCATAATATTTCACAAATATACTTTTTCCACAAGAATTTCATCCTTACAAAAATTTTAAACGAAACGTATTGTCCCGCTTTTTAGGGTATTAATGTCTAGTACAAAGTTCAGCCACCAGAGCGAGTGTTTAAATAGCAAGAGAGAAGTTCCTTCCCTAGTTTAACGTGACTATATGCGAAATTCTTTGTTTTTTCTTCTTTTTTATTTATTATTTTTCCCTTCCTCGTGCATAGAGTAGTACAACTCTCAGTAACTTCGTACTACTCGGAGCACACGAGAACGCGTGTGCTGGCTCGCGTCTCGGTCGTCTCAGTCGTCGTCGTCGTCGTCGAGAGGTAAGCCCATGTTTCATTCATGAGCTATAAAGTTCCTCGCACTGTATATATATGCGGGTGTATGAAGGCAGAGAAAGAAAGGAGTAAGAGAAGGGGGGGGGGGAAGATGCGAGGGCCGAGGGGTAAGGAAGCGAACCTAGTGAAAAAAAGGTATAGAGAACGCGAACCGAGCGCGAGGGGATTTCCCCGTTCTCTCAGCCACGATATACGTTCTCTTCTTCCCTGTTGAATCGTCTCTATCTCTCATTCTCTCTTTCTCACGAGCAAGACCCACGGCGCTTCCTGGATCTCTTCGACTCGTTTACCATACCGTCTAAATTTCTCCATTCGCATTATTCTTATCGATTATATTTAAACTCCCTCGTCGAAGATTTACCTCGCGCAGCACGCTCGGTGGTTTCACGCTCGTGGCAATCGTGCCTCTACATATTTTTTCACACTTTGGTGAAAAAAGAGAGCAAAACAATGGAGCTCTTGTTCGATTCTCTTTTTTTTCGTTCGAACAACGAAGCACCGAATTCGGTAACAAAATTCGCACGCGAAGATCCATCGTCAATTGCCAAGACTGAATTTCCTCTCCCGTGCGTTCGAAGAGAGAAAAAAGAAGAATTATTCACCTCCGCAACGTTGCCGTAATCTCATTGTTATCGGGAATCAATTATCGAGAGAGACGGAGGGATCATCTCTCTCCTTCTCTCTCTCTCCCTCTGCCGATGGTAGAGAGAACACGGCGAAACGGCGGTGAATCGTTTGGAATTTTCCTCGAACGCTCCATCGAAAGGGGCCTCGCTCTTGCACTCGCCCGCGGTATTTCCGGTCTTGTCGTGTCGAGGCGCTTAAGTTCGTTGGATATAATAGAAAATCCATTGGGCCCGAAGGGCCTCGATCGTATTGTGGCTACCGGCGAGATCTAACACGCTTGGGGGAACGCGAAGAACGTTTGCGGCTGCGCGGATCCGAAGGTTGGGGGGGTAAAAAGGCACTCCGCGCCTGCGCGCTCGCGCGAGAGGTAGCCGACTCGAGAACAAAGTAGGACGGAGCGAGGAAAGCGTTTCGCGAGGAATTTGACATTGTTCTCCTTGCTCTCTTATACCGCGTGGGCAGAATCGAGCGTTATAGGGCTTTTCTCGTTAGACATCCTAAAGATCTCCGTGAATCGAATTTACTCCGTCGTTCTCCATCCCGGCTCTCTTTCTCTCTCCGCCAGCAAGGGTTTTTCATAAAATTCTCCCGATACCCGGTAGTGTTTACGCCGAGACAACGAACGCTGCCAGAACTACGACTCTCTCTCTCTCTTTCTTCTTCATCCTAACATTGGTCACAGACTTACTCCGACTCTATCCTTTGTGCTATAAGAAAATGAGAGAGAGACACACAGAGACGGAGAGGGACCGTAGAGACGACGAGAGAAGAGGGAGGAGAGAGAGAGAGTCTTGAGCAAAGAGAGGAGGATGGATCTCACAGGGCGACTTCTCTGGTGGCACCGATGCTTAACTGGTCGCGGCTTGTCTCATTTGCATTCAAGCCAGGAACTCGAGCAGCCTCTCCTCTCTTCCGATCCTCTCCTGGTGAGCTTTCGCTTTGGCTATCCCCGCAGTGACTCTTCCACCCCCTTCTCTCTCTTTACCTTTCGTTGAACGCCGTTTCTGCCACTGATGGCATTGCTCCGGTAGCCATGCAATGAAGAGAAACGGACCTCCGAAGTCCTCCCCGTCGTCGTCGTCGTCGTCGTCCTCATCCTCTGCCGCGTGTCTCCGCGAAACAAACAGTGTATTTGTTTCTGCCCTCTTATGTTCTCTTCCCCTTCCCCACCCCTCACTCCTCGCTCCGTTATACAGCGACTGAAGCGCATGTGCGGTAGATCCCCCCATCCTGCTACCCCAACGCTACGCAGTTCGGTACCGGGTGTCCATCGTTCATACACGTACGCGGTGCTCTCCTCTAACATTTGCGCATGCGCCTCATCATGGCACATCCTAAACCTTTACGTATTCTTTATCCGCTGTCTCTCTCTCTCTCTCTCTCTCTCTTTTTCTCTATCTCATTCTCTCGCTCCCTCATTTTCACGAGAACGTCCTTTATTCTTCCAGACTTATCTAGCGTCCTTTTCTCACCTCGTGTCTCTATCTCTTGGTTTCTCTTTACTATCCTTTCTTTACTCGACTCCGCATGCTGGCTCTTCCTCATTCCATTCCATTTCGTTTTCCTCGGTGCCCTCTTACTCCTGCATCAACATCAATTCTTCAGGATAATCCTCATTGCATTCCCCCTCTCCGTCGCTCTTCTTGTCTTTAGCGAATTCAACCGCGGCAACCACACGGCCAAGAGCGGTTTCTTTTCTCGGCACTTCTCACTTCGCGTTGTACCGACGAGGCAAACGGGGAGAAAAGAGCAAAGATATTTCCGTGCTACGTACAGTCGGGACTATTATGCAACCGGGTCTCGTTGATTTTTCCGACAACCCTCCGCCCCCCTCTTTCTCTCTTTTTTCTCTCTTTCGCCTCCTCTCTTCCTTTCTCGTGGGCGCGTATATTACCCGCAGCATGCCGCAACAATGAGCGGTAACTCCGAGCTCCTTCGAAGCTGTACGTATATCTGCTGGCTTCACTCCGATCATTCCTATACCCCCATGCATGCTTTGTGTGATGTCAGTGGATTCGCTTGGGTTTCCAACGTTGACGTAATTCTGCTGCTGTTTCTTAGTCTTCTTCTTCCTCTTTTTCTTCCTTCTCTTCTTCAAGAAGTCCTGATGCCATTTTCCATTCTCTCTTGGAAGAGAGAGTGAGTAAGTGAGAGAGAGCTGGGAGAGAAGGAATATAACGGAATATCCTAGGTTGAAGCGAGATAGAACGAAAGAAAGAGAGAGAGAGAGAGAAAGAGGATAGAAAGAGAGAAGGACTCTTCTTGGCCACAAGCGAGCTAACGTAGTTCGTCGAGTTTCGAGTTACGCGAGGTAATCGCTTCGCTACACACAGAGGAAGAAGAAGACGAGGAAGAAGAAACTTCGTGCAAATTCTCCAATCTCACCTTCTTCATGCGCGCCACCGTTCTAACCGCGTCTACTTCTCGGGTTAACTCCTGCTTGACGAAGGAGCTCATATCGTTCGGTATTTCCGCGTGACGCCACCATTCGTCAAGAAATGCGAACGAGAGAGAGGTATTTCTATGATTTTTCTGTCTCTCGCATCGATGGATAAACCGTCTCTTTAACGGCGTTTTAGTCGACTTCTGCCAGACGAAAACAGATACGCTCTCCGTAATGTTCGAAAACCGAAATGATGCACATTCGTTTCGTAGTACTGGCGGTGTTTGGACCAAGAAGTCAATGAGGGAGCTCGTCCCTTGCGATTCTATGGACACTGTCCCATTTCCATGAAACGTGTTGTCTTGAGACACACACGCGGATGGGGGCCATGAGTCAGAGAGCAAACGAGCCAGAGAAATAAATATACTCTCTTCTTGGCTCCCTTGCACGGGTGAGACCCCCCCCCCCCCCCCCCACTATATCGCACGACAGCTCTCATACCACACTCTTTTCTCTCACGACGCCATACGAAACTCGATCCAATCTCCACGAAAGGATCTATGTAGAACGCGCAGCTCATTTGTCTACCCTGGGCTTTTGCAACGTGTAAGTACGGTAGCCCCGCTTGCTTGCCTGGCTGTGTTCCACGCTGCCTAAGTTTGCATCCGTCGTGTCGTCGTGTGCTACCGCTTTTGCATACACAACGTTACTGCCAGTGTTATATACCCCGGTAGCCGGAGTTACTGGCTGCAGCGGAGAAAATTCAAACTCACGGGGGTTTGCAGAGGGGAGGGGGTTGTAAGGAGTAACCCCAAAGAGCCAAAGGCGAACCGGATCCGCATTAACGTCTCTGAGATCACACGAATTCATTCTACGGTCGACGTGTAACGAGATACGAGGCTCGCTGTCGAGCGGCATAGATTTGTACTAATTTTAGTTCAAAGTTTCGCCGTTGAAATCTTACAGATGGCGCGACGTTTCGAATTTCTACATACCAACTCAGCAACTTGCGTTGATTATTTTGTTTCAAGAGTCGCCAACGCGGTTTCCACGGAGTATGGTATGAGGAAAAAAAAACATCCGTGGAACCGTCAGCAGTGGCATTAATGACTCGCATTGTATACATTATAACGCCACTGTACGCACTCGGAACTCTTCGTGTGTACGCGCTCTGCCGCAAGGATCTTCCAACCTAGCGGATAAGCGCTAAGAAGAAAGAGCGAGAGATGCCGAAGAAGAGAGAGAGAGAGAGAAGGGCAGAGACGTGAAAGAGAAACATATGAGGAAGGAAGAAAGGGTGGGAGTTCGCGGAGTCGTTTCTTGTGAGCTGTGCGGGGCTGTTGTAAAGCCCTCGGGTGCCACGCAGCGCAATGACATGCTGGCAAAAGCTATATAACATACATATATGTATATATCTACCAACGATCCTCCTCTTCTTCGGTTCTCTCGCTACGTAACCGCTGTTGCAACTACTCTTTTTCTTCATCGATCCTCTTTTTCTTCATCGTGAGCACCGGCAGTGGTACTTTTCTCTTCCCCCGTAATTATTCCTCTCGAATTACCGCGCCGAAGGGGTACCCGAGGAAACGTTAATAGCGCACACCACGAGCGAATGATCGCGGGCAGCGCGCGCATGCTGCCTTACTCGCGGCGTGCCAAGTGTGGGCGTGAAAAAAAACAGAAAAAAAACGCACCGAGCTTCGAAGCCAACTATTACTATTACCAACAACACTCTTGTTCTATTACTAACATCGTGAAATGAAATTCGGCTCTGAGACTGGTAATTTATCTGCCCCACGAGCTCTCTCACATTCGGGTTTCACATTGTTTGCTCAAATTTGTTTTAACAGGGTTTTCTTACAATTGCTCGGTGATAAACAGCAACACTTTTTAACCAATATACCGTCAACTTAATGCCTAATTACGTTGGATCTATGATTGGGCGGAGCTTGTTAATTCGTCAATCATTAGATTTTAGTCAATTTAGTTAACTGAACGGAGCGAATCCTAACGATGATGATGATGACGTTAAAAAATCGGTTTAAAAAAGTTACGACGTCCCGAGGCGTATTTGCATTTAGGACGTTGATTATGTGTCTCATTATGCAATTTTCATCTTGTAAATCGAGCATTTCGAGGAACATACGTCCGAGGATCATGCTAGCCCACGGTTGGACGAGGGCGTCGAAGCACCTTCTAAAATGACGTGCCATAACGCCGTACCCGACGTTTTCCTGGAAAAAAAAGAACGAAGGCGTGAAGCGCATTCGCCACTAAAAAGATAAATAACAGAATATTCTTCGCTCTGCAACAGTGAAAGAGAAGAAAGAGTTGAAGGGGAAGGGGGGTGGGTTTGAAAAAATCGTCGGTTCTCTCCCGTCGACTCTGATGTCCGTCGATCATCATCCACAACTCGCCAACGAGCTGTTTAAATTGTCTTTTGGCCTTCCCTCTTCGAAGGAAGATCCAGCGCGAAACTGACGGTAGAAAGAAAAAAACATCATCGACGAGTCTTCTCCCTCGCTGGCTCCTCCCTCCGTTTCTTTTCCTCTCTCGTTCTCTTTCTCTCTCTTCATTCTCGAAAACTCCGGAGCAAGCTCGCGTGGCAGCTAGCCATTGTCGTTTTATTTTTTATTTTCAACAACGAGACCGCGAACCCGAACGAAGAAATCCTCGAAATAGCGGATTTTTGTCGAGTAGCGTTGGGTTAATTCGCACGCGTACACACACACACACGTACACATATACACGCGTTCACGTTCCGCTTGCGTGCGGCCTCGTTTATCCACCTCTCGTACACTCGCACAAAACGCGTATAACATCGCGAGAGAGGGTGAGAGGGAATGTGTGTACGTGTGTGTGTGTGTGTGTGTGTGTGTGTGTGTGAGAGAGAGAAAGACAGTTTGCAGTGAATCCAAGGGTTTAAACCGAGCACAGACGTTACACAGAGAGTGTGCGTGATGCGTGCGAGTCTCACTTTTCGTCCGCGTACTGGTGGCGCCACGGTTCTCTTGTTTCCCCGAAGCAATCATCATTAACCGCCCTCTTATCGTACCTACACCTAGAAACGCCTTGACTGCGTCTTTATTTCTTCCTCGGTTTCTGCTCCCCTGGTGAAAAACTCGCAAGATCCACAAGGGGGAGGAGTAAAAGAAAATGAAAAAAATCAAGGAAGAAAAAAAAGAATTTGCAATGACGAAAGGATGTCGCGACGTGCTTACCGCGTAGTAGGCCGTTCGACACGGCAGGCATGAGAGGCCGACGGAACGAGCGGACAGTTCATATAATAATGTGCCGGAGGCAAACGAGGAGGGCGTTAAAATTTGTGTAACGAAGAAATAAAGCGCTCGAGCCTCGTGAACGCGTGCCGGAAGGTGATACTTCCCCCCCCCCCCCTGCTCTCTTACTCTCGCGGGACTGCGCGCTTCTCTCGCCTCCTCCCCTACTCGCCCTCGCCCCCGCCGCTGCACGGTGCTCACTCCACCTCGGACCACCGAGGTGAGAGGTCAGCGGCTCTCGGTATATTGAGAGATGCAACCGCGCGCCGAAAGAGAGAGAGAGTGAGAGCCCGTTGGAGTTCAGAACGAAACGAGACACGATCCGGGGGAGAAAGAAAGCGCTCACGAATACGGGAGAATATGAGGAGAGGAAACGAAACGAGAAAAAGAGGGTGAACACGTCGGGTCTCCAAAGACGCGCGTGGTGTCGATCCTCACGTTGTTGCGTCGTTCACCAACGAGCCAAGGGACCCGGGCGACCGTATGCTCGCTCGCTCGCTCCCCCTCACTCTTCTCTCTCCTCTACTTTACGAGACAGCGAAATTAGTTAAATGTGTAATAATGCCCAGCGGGGGGTGTACGGGTCGTGGCATCGCGGGACGGTCCCGTTCTCTTCGACTGGAACGAGCCGTTCCCGCGACGACGATCGTCCTTTCCCTCTCTCTCTCTCTCTCTCTCCATCTCTCGTCTCTTTTTCATTCTTTCTTTAACTACGCGACACCAGCCACGAGAGAGTCGCGCGCGTCGCCGATATTCTCGCACTCTCGCAACACACTTACACACGACGCTCGAGCTCGATCTTTCCTACCTTATTTCCTTCCCTTCTCGTTCCACCCTCCGTCTTCTCCTCCTCCTCCTACTCCTCATCTCTTACCTCCTCTTGCATATTTATTTATTCGTGCGAAAGGATCTTAAACATAAAACGACGACCTCGAGCGTCGAAAACAAAACGCCGCCGACGACGCGGCGATCGTTCTCACTTCGTTTTACGACACTGTCGCCGTCATTATCTCCCGTGAAATTGTACTCACGATTTTTCTTGATCTGTTTATAACGAGGAATATCTCCCCCCTCTCTATTTTTTTCTTCTTTTTTCTTTGTTTTGGCTCCAATTGAAATTTGAGAATTATTTTTTGTTTATTTATTATCTCAACATTAATAACCGAAGATTGTTTTTGTGTTTGTTGCAGGTAAGCTGAATATTCTTGGAAAATTCGAAGGGGATGTTTATGAACGTACGGACGAAAAGTATGTAAAGCATGAAAAGAGCATGTACAACTTAATCGAGAGATAAAACTCGATGTTGATCAAATCCATTTTTTTCGAGACTCGCCAAATTTTGGGAACTTCGTACGAGGATGAATTTTTTCGAACGTTCGTCTTTCAATCTTCACCAATATTTCCGTACTTAGCAAACGATACCGCTCGCGACATCACCGTCGTATATTTGAGCTATAAAATAACTATAAAAACATAATTTAAAAAAACGATAAAAAAAGAAACGATAGCAGAATAAATCGAAATTCGTGCCGAAATTTGCATGCTTATCGTCTATCGGCCTTACGACAGGAGAATTCCCCGTTACGCGGATCTACACTCGGCATTGAAATATCGCACGAGAAACGATCGAAACGTGCGTGTACGCATGCTGAAAATTATTTGAACACGGTGAGAAAAGGACATTAGAATTTCAAGTGGAAGTTGATCATTTGCTGTCCGTGAGAAATTTTTTCGACGACGTACGAGGTCGAACGAGAACAAAATTAAATTAATAATTTCTCCAATTACGCCCAATCTTTCCATATTAATTTTATATCATCCGAATCATTTAATTATTTTCCGCCAAACGAAAACGATTATAACGTAAAATATTCATTTATTATTAACATTTTTTCCGCCGCCAGCATAAAATTTTTTTTTTAACTTTCCATTTACAATTTTCCTCCCTGTATGTGCGTGTGTTTGTGTTTATACGGATAAATGGGCGATTTCTGTCGTCGTCATTGACTCAATCTAATGAACAACTCTCGGGACAGATATCTTTCCGTCGGAGGATCGAAGAGATCCCGAGACGCTGGGATTGCGCGATAGCCATCTGCAGTACATACGACTTTTTCTACATCGTACTCTAGTTCTACTCGTAGTCTCGTATATCTCGTTCGAGATACATCTAGGAGGTGTACACAGTAGCAGAGAGAGCATTGCTTTGATTTTATTATTTCCATTTCTCTCTCTCTCTCCCTCTCCGTCCCTCTCATCGGTAAACCGTCAAAGCTTCAGCTACGGTGCGACTAAGACGACTAGATACCGCGCCTGCGCGAGTGCATGCGCGCGCGCAGGCGCAGGAGAGAGAGGTTTGCTCGCGGGCACAGGAAAGATACACTGTTGTGTGTATGTGCACCGAAGAGAGTTCTCGTCGATGTTCGTTTCCTCTTTCTCTCTCTCTGGCTGTGGGCACCGGTAGCTAGGTGGCCAGTTAGCGGGCGAGTGTCGTGTTTGCGTTGGCTCGTCGTAAACCTGCCGAGAAGAGCGACCCGAGGATAGCCACCGTGGAGAAGAAGAGAAGAGAAGCCCTCTGCAGAGGGAAGGCACCTTCTGTGCCTTCTCTCTGCTTTCTGCCGTTCCTACGTATCCTCTACCCCCACCACACGCCCTATTCTACCCCCACCACTTGCTCCCCTACCTCATCCCTCTACCCTCTTCTCTTTCTCACTCTCTCTCTCTCTCTCGCATTTTTGTGTTTTCTCTTGCAAGACCGAGAGAGAATTGAAAAGGAGAATATGAGAGACGAGAAAGAAAGCTGCGGCACACATCGATTTTAAAAGCCGTGCGTGTTGTCCCGCGACGGTGAGACGCGTCGCGGCATCCTTCGAAGCTCGAAGACGACTGCCAAGAGAAGATGACGACCACCTTCGTATTTCTCGGATCGTTTCTCGCGCTTCTTCTACCACGCGTCTTCTTCTCTCGGACTTCTCCCTTTTGCGCCACACCGATGAAACCCTTTCCCCTCTTCCTCTCTATCTCTCTCTCTCTCTCTCTTTCTGCCTAACATTTTGCATCGTACTCACTACACGTCCATTTTTCGCTCCTTCTCTCGCGTTTCTGATGTCTGCCTGCTGCGATAGCCCTCTCTCACTCCTATTCTTTCTCTCTCTCTCTCTCTACCTCAGTGTTGGGTTGGCCCGGGTGTGTTGTGCCCGAGTAGTTTCTTTCTCCCAGTCCGGAATCTGACCTCTCTCCCTCCATCTCTCTTTCTCTCTCTCTTCACGCTGCTCTTTCTTTCTTTTCGTTTCGTTTTTTCCTCTCCTTTCTTTCTTCCTTTCTCTCTCTCTCTCTCTCTCTCTCTTCAAACTCCTCTGTGCCCCTCATCATCTCTTACCGGTGCCTGCATCCCTTGCACTCATTCTCTCGCGGGCACGATATACACGCTAGGCACTTTCTCCCTCTCTCTCTCTCTCTTTCTCTCTTTCTATATATAGAGAGAGAAAAAAAGAGTGAGAGAGAAGCGGGGCGGGAGGGAAGCCCGGACCCCGTGCTTTCAATTAACGTCGTGTCAGCGAGCGCGGATCAGCCGGCGGCGGGCGGTCGTCCCGCCAGCCACGTCGAAATATTTTCGAGCAATATTTATGTTAAACGCCCCGGCTATCTCGCTCCCTCCTTCCATTCTCTCATTTCTCTTTCGGACTCTTGTCTCGCGAGCGTTCACGAAGACGCAAAACTAAAGAAGACCAGGAAGACTGCAACGACGAGGACGAGTGTCGGGACGGACGCGCATCAACGAATTTACGAAATTATACCTATACGATTTCACGTTAATACGTACGTATAAACGATGTACGATGTGTTCTATAGAGCGTGTATCGCGGATATGCGCTTCGTCGACTTCTAATTCGATGGATAACTCACCTTTTTTTCCATAGACCCGCGTGCATCTCCACGAATCGTACAATGTTGGGTAATACGGTCCACCCCGACATATTACCGAAAAGACGAAATAAATTTTCGCACAGCAGTATTTTTTTTGCCTGAAACGTCAACGAGATCCGCGAATTTCCATAAATTTGCCTCGTAATGGATTAATTATCGCCGTCGGCGAAATAAATGATTATCGTAACGGCGTGACAATTTTTTCCGATTTCTCTTCGTGGCATGGTCCAAATTGCCCCAAATTAACCTCAACGTATATCTCTATACGCGTGATCGAGAATAGCGATTGCACGAACGAGGGACAGGATGCGCCGAATTTTGTACAACGCTATGTTTCCGGTCACGAAATCGTTCTAATAGTTCTTCCTTGTATTATTTGAAGAAAGACAGAAAAAAAAGAAAATAAATGTCTATTTTCACGAGGGCATTATTACGACTAACGAATGGTAATGATCGCGAGTCGAACGTACGCAAATGGTGGAAAATACCTTTTGGTATTTTTGTTTAAAGTTCCACGGGTGGCTCGATCTTGCTCTCCTGCCTGGTGCATCGACCGAGATGCATTCTGTCTCTTTCACTGTATCTCTTTTCCACGCTCTTCTCTCTGCCTCTCATTCTGTCCATCCTTCCGGAGAGAGCCCTCGCGAGTCGAATGAGAGAGAGAGAGAGAGAAAAGATATATATATAGAGAGAGAGGCAGCAGCTACCCTGGCTCCCTTCACGGGTAGCAGGAGCAGCAACAGCAGCAGCCCGCACCGCGTCTGCATTCCAACGTATTTACGGTCGAGCCTGGTGCTGCGCGCTCGGCTCTCTTTGCCGTACGAGCATTTTCTGCAGCGGCCACGGCAGCCAGCAGAAGCTCCACGGTGAATCCCGTGCCGCGTTTGCTATATGGTGAACCAGATAGCGTATACTGCTGGTCCCTCTCTCTCTCTCTCTCTCTCTCTCTCTCTCTCTCTCTCTCTCTCTCTCCCTCTTTTAGCTTTGAGAATTTCTCTCTCTCACATTATTCTCTTCGAGAGCACGTGGCATTTGTACTTAAGTATAGCGTAGATGTATATAATACACTTATACGTGTATATGGATCAACGTAATATTATATACAGTACGTCGAACAATGGCGTAAGCTTCTCGGCTCGTGTAATTTACGAAATAAAAGAATGTTGAGAAAAGAAACAAAACAAAAAAAGGAGAAACGGTGCTATATGCACTTGGCTATCATTAATAGTAGGAGCGAAGTGAGAGTGAGAAATTATGCGCATACTGTGGCACACGGAGATAATCAATTATCGGACGGTGGGGGTGGAGGAGCAACGATGATTATCACCGGATAATCCGTATTCATAAACGGAAGGTCCATTAGTGGATCAGACATCGTCTCGTTTCGTCTCTCATCTTCCTTCTTTCGCTCTCTCTCTCTCTCTCTCTCTCTCTCTCTCTCTCTCTCTCTCTCTCTCTCTCTGTGGAAGAGGCTCTTTTAGGCGCTTCTCGTGCTGTGCGGCGTGTGTGCGTGCGCGGGTGTGTGGGTCGGATGCGCATGCCCGGAGGATACGCGAAGGATGTACCTTGTATATATCTATTATACATTGCTGGGAGCAAATTTTTTTAGAAAATAAATTCGCACGTAGGACGTATGTGGCAGCTTGATGCTCGTTCGAGATACGCTGGAGATGGTGAAATATAAAGGAAGTTGAATGTGTTTGGGTCAAGTCTGGAATGAGGGAAGAAAGACTGCGCTTTTTCCTTCGCACAAACCGCACGAAAAAAGCTCATAAAATTCGTCCCTACGTGTTTGCATGTCGAAATCGATACGGAGAGAATCGCTATTATTATGACCTTTAAAACGACTTGTTTCTTCCATTGATGTTAAAAAAAACATTTCAAAAAAGCCCCGTTGTGTATCTCTTAAAAAACCGAGATTGTCGTGCGTCGCCAACAGAGAAAGTGCAAGAGAAAGAGAGAAAGAGAAGTCCAGTCGTTTTTTACTTCGCTTCGCGCCGCGGGAGTCCTCGCCACGATCCTCTTCGTCCTTTTCGCAGTTCGGCACCTTTACCTCCTCGCACACTACACATACCCCCCCCCCCCCCTCCACTCCTCGCGCTACTCCCTCATGCTTTATCCTCGAGGGGGTGCAACCGAGCGTGCGCCGTTCATATTCTCGCGAAACCTGGAACCTTCTCTCGCTCTCTCTTCGTCCTCTCTCCTCGCCAAGTCGTGAACATCGTGGGTGTAGGTACTACGCGGACGAATCCACACCGAGCTTTCCACACCTGTCCTCTCTTCAGTGTTTGCAGTCGAGACGAAGGAGAAAAATAATCGTGAAAGAGAGAGCGTCTGGGACTTTATCCGAGAAACAAAGTTGTTCGGTTCTTACATAACGTCCCGACAGACTGTGTAAGGATACTCGACACTTCGAAGTGACGAGAGAGTTACACGCCAATTGGTGCGTAACTCTCGGAGAAATTTTGCAAGACCGCCGCCAGACGAGAAAAATGGATAGTTGGGCACCCTTTTTAAATATATTCAACGTTCTCTCACTCTCTTTATATATATATATCTCTCTCGCGTTGGCCAAAAAGTCACTGCGTTTCCAATATATAGGCGTATACGGCCATCTATGAAAAAAAAACAGAACTATTTTTTGGCCAACCTAGTATATGTATATATTACACATAATGGATGTGTATGTATTGAAAGGTACGAAAGAATAAAGACGAGGGAGCGGTGTCTGGTATCGCGTTCGCGTTCACCTTCGGTAATAGGATACGACAAATCGAGGCGAGAAGAGAGCAAAAGAGAGAGAGAGAGAGAGAGAGAGAGAGAGAGAGAGAGAGCTAGAATCGAAATTCACTCGGAGGGCTACCAACGGTCCATACGCTAATCGAATGGACATAAGCAAAATGCGATCACGCGAGCCAACGCAAAAGTCCCTTTTCGCACGTGTAAGACACACGCGTACAGACGCACGAAAACAAGAAAATATAATAATATGGAAGACGGAGGAAAGGGATTGAGAGAAACCAAGTCGCTCTGGCTCCCGGTACGAGAGGGAAGCACGTGTGAAAAAGCACGGGCAACGATCGTTTGTGATTTTTACAGACGCCTTCACGACTCTCGCTCTCTCTCTCTCTCACTCTCCCTCTTTCCCTCTCAGGGCATAGCTATATATACGTGCCGTTTGCAAGTGTTCCTTTGCCGGTGCGACACATGCGAAATCGACAAAAAACGGTGAGAGAAAAAAGAAGGATTCAAGACTGTGGCGGGAACGACGGACGGAGCGTTGTCGCGCGACCGAGTCGGGCAAATGCGAAGGTGGCAGCGCGAGACGAGCGAAGGACGTCGACGGCCGTAAAGAAAAAGTGAATATATATGTATAAGTGGTAAATCTGTGCAACGTCGTACATGGAGCAAAAAGAAAATGAAGCGAGAATGAAGGAGGATTGCGCGTGGATATTATTTGCCGCCATAGCGCGCGCGAGAGAGAGAGAGAGAGAGACAATTTAAAACCTATTACTATTACTCACCCCGGGACTCGCGAGACTTGGGTCGGCGCATTCATCCCACTACGCGTTTTCCTCATAGTTTCTGTGCGCTTCTTCCGCAGAAAATCATTTCGTCCCTCATCGCATGACCGGCAAAAGTTGACGTCTCGTTCTTTGCTTGCGACCGTCGCTTCGTTCGAAACGATAAGATTTATCGTCGAAAAATCGTCAAATAAAGTCAATCGTGTGTTTACAGTTTGTGCAAAGGTAGATAATTATAATAATAACAAGGTTAATTATAAATGACGGGGTTTTCAATAAAATACAATCAATTTCACGTGAAACAACAACAAAAAAATAGTTTTTTATTTGATTTTTTTTCATCATCGTTCGTGACGAAATTCAAAAGTCTCGCGTGTATGAAAATACCTGCGATTCTTTAGATTCACGGTGACCGTGTGAGTTTAGATTAATGTTAAGGATGATTCCGTGTGCGAGTGGACTGAGAGAGAGAGAGAGAGAGCATCGAATTTCGAAATTCTCGTAAAATCACACGAACATTTTTCAAGCCTTCCCTTGTAGTGTTCGTTTCCATTTGTTCCTCTCTCTCTCTCCCTCTCTCTCTCTTGCTCACATGCACATACACTTCTTCAGTTCCTTTCTTACATAAAACTTTTAACTCGAAGAATTCTGTGGAAGGAACAAGAGCGGCTGGAGAATACGATAAGAGAGTGAGCGAGAGATTTCGAACTTACTCTCTCCCTCTCTCTCTGTTTTCGTGTGACCGAGCGACGAGAAATTCTCTCCCTTTTCCGTCGTTCCGTCCATCCGTCCGTCTGGCGGACGTGTCCATGGGTGCAATCCAGCGTACACGCGAGGTGTCTGCCCGTGTGACTCCGTGAAACGAATATTCCAACGGGTAAACGGGCGACGGAGATGAAAGAAAAAAAGAGGTCGCGAGAGGCGCAACGTTCTCGAATTCCTCGCGCGTAAGATTAAGATCGGACGACGGAGTAGACCGCTCGCTCCTCTCTCTCTCTCTCTCTCTCTCTCTCTCTCTCTCTCTGAACAGTCATTTTGGGATGTGAAACAACGGAAGAAGCACAACAGCTGAAGACCATAGTACTGGAGAAAATGGGAGAGAACTTCAAAGTGACCGAATCAAACCAACAAAAACCGAAAATCAAAATCGTTAATATGGAAGAGGAGGAATTAGACTTGGCAGATGAAGAACTGATTGAAACAATAAAAAAGCAGAACGCAGTGGAAGATGATGAAGGAAGGGAGATGAAAATCGTGAAGAGAATAAACAAAGAAGGGAGACACGAAGGATCAGTAATAATGGTAGTGGATGAAAGGACTCATTATGAACTATTAAATAAAGGAAAAATCAGTGTGGGGTGGAGGAAATGTCCAGTGTACAACCATATCAGTGTAAAACGGTGTTACAAATGCTGGGGCTATTATCATATAGCAAAGAATTGTACGAAAGAAGAGACATGTCATAAATGTGCAGGACACCACGAAGCGAGTAAATGCAAAGCAGCGACAAATAAGTGTGTTAATTGTGAGTTTAAAAACCAAGCATACAATCTACAGTTGAACACTGAACATGACGCCTTCGATCGGGAATGCCCAACGTATAAAAGAACAGTACAAGAAGAGAAGAGGAGAGCAGGATGGGACGACTAGCAACTACTGAAGGAGGAAACGCTATGGTATACGAATGCACAAAGTCTGATAGCACATAAGGATGAAATACGACAGCAGGTAGTGGACAGAATGAAGCCTGCATTCATAGCATTATCAGAGACCAGAGTGACGGAAGAAATTGGAGATGGCGAAATACGCATTCCAGGGTATGCTACAGTCAGGTGTGATGCAGAAAACAGGAATACAGGCGGGGCTATCTTATATGTAAGAGACGATATCAAGTATAACATGATACCAATAAATAAAATAGAATCAAACTGCTGGTTTGCGGGAATAGAGGTCAAATGTAAAGTTTTTAAAGGAGTGATAGTGACAGTATATCATTCACCAAGTGCTTCGGATGCTGACTTTGTAAGGCACATAGAAAATATGGTGGAGGAGTTAACAATAAAAGGGGACTGTTTAATAATAGGTGACTTTAATATCGATGTTGCGGTAGAAACGTTCTATAAGAAGAGATTGATATCAGGAATGCAAAGTATCGGGATGAAACAATATGTTAATGAGCCAACGAGAATAACGCAAGATAGTCGAACGATGATAGATTTACTATTCGCCAATAGGGATACACGAGCGCAGGTGGAGTATGAACCAAAGATAACGGATCATGGATGGATAAAAATCACTTTAGGAAGCAGGACGGAAACGAATGAGTATAGAGAATACAAAACAAGAAACTATAGTAAAATCGATGTGACGGAACTTACAAGGGTATTAAACGCGACAATAAAACAAGTGCAAGAAGTAGAGATAAATCAAAGAGCAAATATGTTTGTTAGTAATATAGTGGGGGTAATAGATAGGATTGCGCCCAGAAAAATAGTTGAGATACCAAGGGTGTGGGAAAGGAAAAAATGGTACTCTGAAGATATAACAGAAGCAGCAAGAAGAAGGGATGAAATATACAGAGTAGCAATTTCCAATGGAACGGAAGATCACTGGCAGCAGTTTAAAATAGAACGGAACGCGGTAGTTAAATTAATCAGAGAAAAAAGAGGGAATATTATGAAAAGATGATAGATGATAATAAAAAAGATGCAACAAAGATGTGGAAAACATTAAAAGAGGTAATCAAAGGAGAGGCAATGGGTGCAAAAGAGGCTGAAAACATAGATTTTGAGATATTGGATGATAGAATGGGAGGAAATATAGCTGATAAATTTAATGTGTATTATGTCCAAAGCATACAGAATATAATTAACTCCATACAACAAAATACATATGAGGGTGAAAGTCCAAACAGAAGGAGGATTTTAATGAGTGTTAGGATCAATAAAGAGAGAATAATAGAAAACTTTTAGCCTATTGAAACGAAGGACTTAGAGAAGATTGTGATGGGACTCCCTAGGAAAAAAGGAACGGAAGAAGGAATATCAAGTGATATCCTAAAAATGACAATCAGTGCAATAAAAGAGGAATTTGTGGAAATAATAAATGGATCTCTAAGGGAGGGATGTTGCCCGGATAGCTGGAAAACATCCACAGTTATACTGATCCCAAAGGTAAACAAGGCCACGAAAGCAAGCCAATACAGACCAATCAATATGTTGCCATTATATGAAAAGGTACTCGAGCTAGTAGTCAAAGATCAAATTGAAAAACACTTAGAAGATAATGACATTATAACAGAACACCAATCAGGATTTAGAAAGCAATATTCGTGTGAAACGGCGATTCAATCGGTTGTAGATGAATGGAAAGTACACATCAGTGAAGGAAAAGTTGTAGGAGTAATTTTTATGGACTTAAAAAGAGCGTTCGAAACAATAGACAGAGACATATTATTAGATAAACTATATCAATATGGGGTTAGAGGCAGGGTATTAGACTGGTTCCGTACATACTTAAGAAATAGAACCCAACGAGTATGGTTTAATGATAAATGGTCCCAGGTTATCCCAAATGAACATGGGGTACCGCAGGGTTCGGTATTGGGGCCGTTATTATTTATTATATATATAAATGATATAGTAAATTTGTGTCCAGAGGAATGTACTATAAAAATGTTTGCGGATGACACATTAATATATGTAACCGGAGAAGGCAGCGCGGAAGTGGAGGGAAGAATGAATATGACACTAGGTATAGTGGAACAGTGGATGAACAGAAATAAATTAAAAATGAATACTGAGAAAACTAAATATATGCTTGTTAGAAGTATAAAGAAAGTTGTGAGCGAGAATATTGTAATAAAGTGTCTGGATGGAACAGAATTGGAGAGAGTGGACGCCATAAAATATTTGGGGATAATGATAGATGACAAACTACGATTTAAAGAACATTGTGAATATATGCTGAAAAAGATTGGTAAAAAAACTACTTTTTTAAACAGAATGGGGCATTATGTATCTGCGTATACGCGATGTACTATTTATAAGACAATAATAGCACCGAATTTTGAATACTGTGCAACACTGTTGCTCGATATGGGAGAAACAGAGTTGAATAAACTGCAAATCGCGCAAAATAGAGCGATGCGAGTTATACTGCAATGTAATCGCTATACGAAGGTAGAGGATATGCTGAACGGACTACAATTCATGTCAGTCAGGCAAAGACTGCACTACACTGTATGTATTATTCATTTTTAAAGCCGTAAAGAACTTGCTGCCAAAAGAGTTAACAAATCGACTGCAAGTAGTAGGAGCGAGGGGCGGTAGGGTAACACGGCAAACTGATAACATCGTAATACAATTTAGAAGAACAAAAAGTGCACAAAAGAGTATGTATTACGAAGGAGTGCAAATGTATAATGAACTGCCGGCCGAAATAAAAGGCTGTGAAAAGGTTGTGCAGTTTAAACGCATGTTAAAGGAATATATTGTATCAACTGTAAATTAATATATATGTAGACGTAAGTAATAAGGAAAATGTGTATAAAATAGCTGAGAAGGCTAATAAACATCAATCAATCAATCTCTCTCGCAACCGAAAACCCCACACGATTTCTTTACCTGACTGTATCTTCTATGAACAATTATCCCACGCGTTTCGTGCATCCCTTCGTACAAAAACCTTTCCTTGCCCTCGTTTTTATTAATCGAACGCGATCATCCAATATTCAAATTAATCTTCGTGTTTACCCATCGTTTCGTAACGAGCTTTATTTTATTAGTTGAAAAAAAAAGAAAAAAGAAACAAACAAAAAAGAAAAGAAAAAGAAACGATACGCCTCGATTGCGATGACGGATGAAAAATCGTCGTAAAGAAATACACTTAATTACAGGCCTATTATCGATATTACATTCCGCGCGCTGGGTCTGCCTGCTCGTTTCGAACGCGAAGTTAACATAGACCGCGACAGGTGCAGCCAAGGTTTAATATAGTACACCTTACGCTCTGTTATAATACGATATCGCCTACGGGTCGATATATATATATATATATATATATATATATATCCTACTCGGGTACTCCTGGCGAAGGTCTGGTTTACAAAACGTTCGATAGAGAAAGAGCTTAGGTTGACTCGACTTTCATCGTATCTACACACACACGCACTCACATACATTTATATATCTATGTAGAAGTATATGCACCACGAACCAAGATCGTAAGACCTGCCGACCGCCTCTATTTGCGAGCTCGTGCGTGCGTATCGATATGGGCACTGCGATATCGCATAAAACTTATAAGAAGTACGTGAATGCTTATATATATATATATATATATATATATATATACATGCTCAATTCTGTGTAGAGTAAAATACCCTGGGTGAGCGAAATGATGAAATTCAATAATTCAGCAATTTATTTCTTGCGATCGATGTTCCAACGTCGAACGAATTTCAAACCGAATGATATACATACACCCATGTATATATTGTTTTTTGTTCTTTCGAGCTGCATTACCGATATATATATATATTTGTTAATTGCGGTATTGACCTCTTCCTAATTATATTACCTATACATATACCTAATTAGGAAGAGGTCAATACCACAATTAACAAATAACATGCAGTGCGTACCGCGCGGTACTGGTAAAAAAATTAAGTGCGGTCATAAGTAAACGCAGGTTGCAATATCGTTTCGCGACGATGAAAAGTGCTCCGCTCTCGATTTTTTCAGCTCGCTCGCGATATCGAAAAAGAGAAACTTTCGTCGTACGTAGATACGCCTCGCGATCGGTTTCTTATTTTTTCTCTTCACCGGCGCTTCTTCTCGTAAGCGCGTAACGAAAGTCCGCATCTGTTAACGTGTATACGCGTTTATGGGGGAAGTGGCGTGGAGGCAGAGGTGGTGGCCAATTAAAAGTAAGTTTAAAAAAAATAACTTCCGGACGCGAAGGGTGAGGCGATGGGAGAGAGAGAGAGAGAGAGAGAGAGAGAGGGGGGAGAGAGAGATAATTTGGTAAGTAACGTGATTTTTCGGTAGACGCGCAACTTTCGCTCGTAATTAACGTTCAGCCCCGTTTGCGTCACGTGTGTATATATATGTGATCACAAGACAACGAGAGACACAGAACTCTCGCTCTCGTATCTGTCTGTCGGGCAACACACCGTGCGTTCGCGCAAAAGTGCGAGAAAAATTTTCGAGCGTCGTGTCACGTACGAAAAAATTCCTACTCATCGGGCTATTATGCGATACAGAGAGAACGATAAGTGCATTTACAAGTTACGAATGTATATTAAGGGTAGAGAGCGTGAGAGAGAGAGACAGAAAACCTGCAATTTTTTCGGTTCACGTAACGACCCTCGAGAAGTCATTGACGATGAATGAATATGTTATTCGTAAATATTTGGAAGAGCGAGTGTCTCTCTTCGACAACAGTGAGAAAAGAGTGAGCAGCATGCAGGGGGAGGGGGAGGGGAGGGGGCTCATATAATGCTCACTCGAAGATTTCACCCAGTGTAGGTACTGTACATTTCTGCTTCGACGGGTGTTCTGTGTAAGAGAGTATGAATGGAAGAAAAATGAAGGAATAAGAAAATAAAAAAACGAAAAAACTTGAAACAAAACGACGAGAGAAGAAACGAGACGAAGAATCCTGCGGTACACTTATGCTCATCGAGGCGGTAGCCGAAAGCCCGAGGGCTTCGGAGTTCTCGCCCCCCCCCCCCCCCCCCCACCTGCTCCGCCATCTCTTCGCTCTCGAGAGGTTCTTTGCCCCAAAAATCTTTCCTTCTCTCTCTCTCTTTCTCTCGTGCGCGCACAATTATTTTCTCGCTCGGAAGCCGCGAGAGTGCGCTGTATATACGCATGCGCATAGGATTTTAAGCAAGGCAGAGTGAGAAAGAGAGCTACGAGAATGGCGAAGGGTGGGGGCGAGAGAGTGGGGGAGGGGAGCGTACGACGCATATGCATAAATCAAAAACTGCACCACCTGGGCATATTCACCTCGAGAAATAGAGAGACAGAGATAGAAACAGAGAGAGAACACATATCGAGCACAAAAGCTTAACAACAATGTTTCTTCCATCTTAGGGGTAAAATGAAAACGCGACAAATCGTGTCATTAAACGTGAGATACGCGATTGATGAAAAAAAAAGAAATACTATTCAAAACGGGGAGGTAACGCTTCGACGACACGATGGCAATTCAGGTAAACGCTAGGAATGAATTCCAGGAAAGAGCGACCCCCCCCTTCTTTACCCTTCCCACAAGCTTCCCGCCTTCATGAACGATATGCTTCAACGATGTTTCTCCCGGATAATACGTAGGCACGCTGAACGCGCGCATGCATATACGTACACATTATAGGTATCTACCGTTCCTCGCATTATCTGCCCGCGAACCTTGGCAGTCGTTCGCGACTGTGCATTATATGTATGGAAGATAAAAAAAAGCTAAAGAATCGAGAAAAAAACGAGAGGAAAAGAGGGAGGGAGGGAGAGAGAGAGAGAGAGAATACCAGCACTTATGTGCCGGTAGCCGAGGCCCGGGGCTTCAAGAAGGTATTTATGCGCTCGGGATTCTCCCTTTCCTCGGGCTCCTTCTTCCTTGCTTTTCTTTGGCCGAACAGAGCGAGAGAGAGAGAGAGAGAGAGAAAGGTGTGCGCTCGCTTCGTGAGCCGAGTTAACGCTCTCGTACACACGCACAATACACATATATATTACGGTTGTACTTTCAAACCCGAAAAATACATCATGCAAAACCCTCTGTCTCGTCGCTCTCTCGCTGGCGCTCACACCGTTAAATACGAAGTTGAAAATAAGCGCAAAAGTTATTCCACCGGTAGACATATTCGTTCCTTCTTCTCTCTCTCTCTCTCTCTCTCTCTCTCTCTTTGTCTCTGTTTGTCTCTCTGTCTCTCTTTCTCCGTTTGGTCCCAACGTCTTCGCACATGCACGCTGGTCGCCGGTGCATGAATGACATTAACCCCTGAGCGCGAGAGGAGATTCGAGAGGGAGAGAGAGATTCTCTCTCTCTCGCGCGACTCGAGCGAGTGCGCATGACAGTGGGAGCGAGAGGGGGGAAAGGCGCAGGCGCGGGCGGTCGTTGGCAAGAGAGGAGGGGGAGACGTAGCGATCAGGACGGGTCATCTCGATGAGAGCGGAAGTCCTTCAGTACGCGGAGAAAAGTCGTGAGGTTCCAGAAGAGACAGAGAGAGAGAGAGCGAAGTCAGCTGTCCAGTACCGGGATGATAGCCCTCACATACGTTACAGCCACAAGGACACATTCACGAGCCCTCGCGTCTTCAAACGAATGTACCGTATAGCCCCGAGAAGATACGTTTGTATCGCGCAACGAGGAATGGGTAGGCATCAAAACTTTCGTCTCGTCGGGACTCTTAATGGACAGAAAGAGAGAGAGAGTAACGGATAATACCTCGTAGAAACGAAAAAGAGAAAAAAAACGAACCAAAAAACACACACACACACCCGAGTGACTGTAGAAAATGTATGACGCTGAATGCGATGTATGTGTTTTCCGCGGTTTGCCCACGAGAAGGATAAAGCTGTAGAGAAAGGATAGTGGGGAGAAAGAGAGGACATTGGAGCTTTGAAGAATAAATGAACGAGTCGCGAGGCAGATAAGAGGGAGAGAGAAAAGATCGGGTAAACGGAGCTTTGCGCTGGCGCAACAACCCCCCCCCCCCTTCTCCCCACCTCTCTCTCTCTCTCTCTCTCTCTCTCTCTCTCTCTCTCTCTCTCTCTCTCTCTCTCTCTCTCTCTCTCTC
The DNA here is from genome assembly GCA_964017225.1 of Netelia inedita. Classification (NCBI taxonomy): domain Eukaryota; kingdom Metazoa; phylum Arthropoda; class Insecta; order Hymenoptera; family Ichneumonidae; genus Netelia; species Netelia inedita. The sequence continues at coordinate 39,698,759 of OZ024920.1, forward strand.
TCTCTCTTCATCTCTCTCTATATCTATGTGGCCGCGGTTGCAGCGCGGAGGTTTTACATTCCGCGAGGATTTATCGTAGGAAAGAACTTGTTCGCCGGTGTAGAAGCAGCGTCATGAAGGGGACCGTGATCTGACTACATCTCTTATGCGCGCCATATATCAGCTCGTGTACCGCTCGTTCTCTCTTTCGCGAGAAGAGAGAGAGAGAGAAAGAAACTCTCTTCTCTCGAGCCACAGAGTTGAGCAAGGCGTTCAGCCCTCAACTCAACCGCCAGCTATAGGTTCACGACGCCGGTACGAAGCTCAAGCGCGCATCACCGTCCGACTTACTATATATACGTTATTCTCTATGCCTACGTCTCTTCACACGTTCATACCGCGCACATGCGGTTCAAACGCGAGTGAGTTCTGGCGAAGAAACCACAGAACCAGGAGTAGCAACAGCAGCGGGGCAAAGATCTTCGTCTCTTTTCTCATCTCTCGCGAGCTCGTTCCTTCTCGCCACGATCACATGGAGATCGCGAGATTTTCTTGGAAATTCCCTTCTCTCTCTCTATCTCTCAGTCGAACGTACCTATACGACGAGGAAGTTACCGCGCGTTGATGGGGTTAACCTCGATGCGCGACACCCCATTCATATCGTTCCGCCCTCTCGTCCTCCAGGACTATTTTTCATATCTTGGTCATAGTTATATTTCTCTCTCTCTCTGTTTCTTTTTGTTTCCTGGTATACCCTCGATAAAGAAAAATAGTTCATGCAGATGTGTTATGAAAGATTATCTATGCGAAGCCGAGGAGGTCCAGTACCGTTGAGGTAAGGCCTTGCACCAATCGTTGCCGTAATTTATTCCCGTGAAGAAATTTTACGGATGCATTATCCGGCAGTTATACTCTTTCTCTCTCTCTCTTTGCTCTCGTGTGCTGCAGCTTCTTTATACGTATATATATAGGCTTGCAGTTATACGTATGTGGGTGTGTGTGTTACTGCAGGATGATACAGGAGCAAGCAAGGTCCACGGTAGCCCTGTCGAATGTTCGCCGAGAGAAAAAGAGAAACGAAGAAAAAGAAAGACAGAAAGAGAGAGGAGGTCTTCGCCGTAAAGTCGAGCTTAATTACCAATTAGACGTCGCACGGTGGCACGCTTTCGGCCTGGCAAATCGGTTAGTGCGGGCATAGGACACACCGCGGTTACCCGTGCAACCATATATATATATATATATATATATAGTCGAACCGTATATCTATATATAGCTTCTTTTTTCTTCCATTCAGTCTTCTGGTTCTCTTTTTCTCTCGGTTGATCCCGGCTGGCAGACAAACGTCGGTTAGTTTGCCTACGCGGGACATTCTGCAGCCTCTTCGAGTCTATTCGTTTATGCAAATAGAGTTGAACTTTGCAAGGTCTACATAGTGTGGGTTCCGTGCCGGGAGAGTTCCCAAAAGGCATTAGATACGGAACGAAAGAATCATCCGTTCTCGTTCGTGAACACTCTTTATCGGCGTGGTTACCGTTTCGATACCATTATAGAGACAGAAAGAATTTTTTCTAAGAGCGGTACGAAATTCGATTTCCTCACCAAAATCGTTTTTTTTTTTTTTTTTTCGTAACTAACGGTTTTTCGTAAAAATGGCCGCGGTGCGTGTTAGTCGCGAATGCTCACACGAGGGCCCGGGAGAGAGGCTATAAAGAATTCTAAGCGTCCGAATAAACGACCGGATCGACTCTGTTTCTCTCTCTCTCTCTCTTTCTCTTCTTTCACTGTGTATACACTGGCGAACTGCAAAAAGGAGTGGGAGAGAGAGAAACGAGAAAAATCTTTCTCGCTCACAGACTTGGACCATGTTCCCCGCCGTAACACGGAATTTCAGCGAGGTTATTCTTTCTCTCTCGCTCTCTCTTTCTTTTACCTCCCACCTTCTCTCTTTCTCCGGTATTAATTTATGCGATGCAACATTGTAGTTAAGGTACATTGGATCGCGAAGGTCGAGGGATCAGGCGCGAAAAGAATCCACCTCGAGAGCAAAAGACGATGGCGAGCATGAGGAATCCTAATGGGCCGGCCAGGATCAATTATTTCGACCCTCGATCATTGTGCGTAACCAAAAATTTTCTCTCCGAACGACGAAGAATTTTTCTAGAACGACTTTTCATATTATGAATAAATCATATTTTCTAGAGAAAGAGTGTCGAAACAGGAAGAAAAAGAGAGAGAGAGAGAGAGTGCAAGGAGAGAGGATACAAAGAGAAAATAAATAAAAAAGAGAGTGAGAGTGAGAGGGAGAGAGAAGGGGTTTGAGCGCGTGGTGTACGCGCGAATGCGTACCCGGAACCCGACTCAATTTGTCAACGGAAACCCCTTGGTTTTGTTCGACGGACCGGATTCCGTTTCGATGTACCTACTCGCTCGGGAGAAGCAGAGCAGTCCGTGAGGCCTGAGAGAAGAGTGAAAGAAAGAGAAATGGAGAGAGAGGGAGAAAGAGGTCCAGCCTCATGAGGCGAGAGCGCAGAGCTCACTCGCGACACCGACAAAACCAAGAGCGTGCTCGTCCGATTATCGAGCTCTCGCGCTCACAGCGGCAGTTGTCCCACTCCTCAGCAGGAGCGGCACGCATATGGCATATATATATATACATATATTATGTTGACCGTCTCACTCTGATTCTCTCCAGGGTCCGACTGCCAGCTACCGTCAGCCATCAGCGGCAACACCGGGAGGTCATGTATCCAAAGATATGCGCTCGCCTCGGACCCCAAAAACTTTTTCCTACCTACCGAACGCGCGCGCCTCCCTTCGATCCGTGTCTCCTCTTTGTTTTCGTTCTGCTACTCGTTAACGCGGCTTATCGACGCGGTAAGATACTCGATGGAGTAAAGTCACAAGATCCGGACCACCGAAAGAGGGAAGTTTTGCATACGTCGACCCTCGCTCTTTTGTACGGAGGTCAAAGGGTCAAAGGTCTTAAAAGTTGCTTCGACCTTCGAACCAAGAACTTCCGAGGTCACCTCGCTTCATAAATTAGTAGTCGCCCGAACAAAGAAGAGCAACCCCGGATGCAACGGCGAGAGCGAGGCTGAAACTGCAGATTTTGGGTAGCCGGGGACGCGCCGGGGATAAAGAAACCGCGATGTAAAAAAGTACGATGATGTGACGAGGTGTGAGTCGTACCGAGCCAAGCGACGCCAGCATCTAGCGGCGTCAGCGGCGGCGTCTTGTACTACACCGGGATGACTGGATGAGATCCGTACGAGGCCAATCCCCGTTGAATTCCTCCTAATTATGCACGCTTTACCATCACGACTATACACCGGCGAAGAAGGGTAAAGGGTGAGCGAAAGAAAGAGCGAGAGAGGGAGAAAGAGAGAGAAGGGGCAGAAGAGAACGAAGACGATACAGATTCTTCCAATCATCGCGCCTCTACCCATGCACACTCGCGAAGGTTATCTCCGTCCTCTTCCCACCGAATCCTCCTCAGTATTCTCATCCCGAATCTGCCCTTCTCCTTTCTCTCACTCCCTCACATCTTCTGCTCCCACTCTAGAAGCAGTCATACTCTCGCCCCGTGCGTTTTACTTACAAATTCAATAAGCATATATCATATTTAATGCACGTCCTGAGCCGGGAATGTTTCGACCGAGACGACAGGACTACCTGGTCTCGTCCTCGCTCGCTTCCTTTCTCCATATACTCTACGCCTCGACCTTCTCCCCCCCCCCCCCCCTCCATGTGCTTCTATTCTTACCAGAGTCGCCATTCCGCTCCTGAGCCTGCAGGACGAGATCCGAATTCGCAACACTCTCATTTCCACCTCTCAATTTTTGCCGCGTCAGATTTTCCTGTTTCAAAGCCCCTTCTTTCCCTCCCTCTCTCGCTTACTGTCGTCATGCCCAAGAACGCGGTACGCGTGACCAGGCAACATTCATTGAATTCGAAATGATCTCTGACGAAATGACCGAGCACGTGTCAATCGTGTTATCGAGCGTGGAATTGTTGTCGTTGGTCCTGCGCCGTTAGAGCGCGTGCGTGGTGCCGAACCTCGGCGCATGCTCGTCGCTCGTCGGGGCATGAGGATGGCAGGGGGGTATGGGCGCGCGGGACACAGCGAGGATATAAATTCTACAGTCGTTTCGGTACCACCGCGGGGTGCCGGAAAATCAATTTGACGTATACACACCGAATGTGAGACGAACGACGAGAGAAGGTGCAAACAAGCCGGCAAATTGAGGTCCTTCACATCTTGGGGCATAACTGTATCCCTTCTTTCGTCTTTCTCTCTCCCCCTCTCTCTTTTTCTCCCGGACAGAATGAGAGAGAGAGAGAGAGAGAGCGAAAGAGAAAAGAGACCCTACTACACGAGGATTGAATGGCCCATTAATAGACCTCACACGTTGTCTCGTCGTTCGTAAACGACGACGACGAAAAAAGAGAATCCAACGAAGACATATGTCGAGCCCTTTAAAAACCTTTGCCATTCGTCGAACGGGCGAGGAATTGGCGCGTCTTCGATCAACGTGTAACGGATGATTTTTTTTGACATGAAAATATCTAGAGATGTTTCACGTCGATAGAACGAGACTCTCGTTGTTCGATGCCGAGGAATGCGGAAGATGTGCTGTGAGGCCGGAGGAGAACCGGGGGGGGGGGCGATAGTTTAGATTACGAATGTGGGTCACGCGGTTCATTCGTTCACCTGTGCGTATGGATGGGAATTCAATTTTTTTTTGTTTTTTCATCGACCGACTATTTGAGAAGTCGGATAGGATATTAGACGATGATGGCTCTCGAGACGTCGGTTGAGCTGTTATATACACGGTTTAGATATGCGCGAGAGGAATCAGTGTGTCTAACTCAAGAGACTCTCGATAGTGAAGTCCGATAGCGGTTCACTTTTCGACAATGATGGCGTTTGCCTCCTTCTTTAATGCCTCGTGTATATCAAACTAATTAATTTAGACGCGCCTCGCTCGTTGCCACGTTTCCCTTTAACCCCCCCCCCCCCCTCCTCGCATATGAATTATGTATCGAATGATGTCGATCGTTAATATTCCTCCTCGTCGGAACGCCGCGCGTTCGTCAAAGTAACGTTATACGTAATTTCATCCAGATACTCAACCTCGTTACCCAACGACGTTATATCTGCCCGATTCTTTATTAATTGATAAAAATCGACAAAGCACGGTAAGGCGACGAAAAAAAATTTATTCCGCGTGGATCGAGACCTTGATTCTTGATACGGGCTCGATGCGAGTGTGCGATATGTCGTTCTTTTTTTCCTCTTTATATTTGAACTCTTAGTTGTTGTTGCTTTGTTTTTACGTTTTTCTCTTTATTTTCTCTCTCTCTCTCCCTCTCGCTCTTTCAAAGATTCCGGTTAGTCGCGAAATCGACGAATGTCAGGAGTTAAGTGGGTCCGTAAATAACGTCATACGGCGCGGCAAGCGCGAGCCATGGCTCGCGCGCGAGTGTTAATATTATTTATATCGATAATTAAAGGCGACCAAGGGCGCGAGCGAGACGCGATCGTAGTACGGGGGCACGCGCTTTCCCGGTCGTTCGAGAGCCTCCGGCGACCATAAAATATTCTTACTGACTTTTTGATTGAGATTCGGTGAGTTCGGACCAGGGCCATTTCAAGATTTCGCCCCCCCCCCACCCTGCTCGCCCAATCCCCCGCCCCCAACTCTCTTTCTCTCTCTCGCGCTCTTTCCCTCGCTCGCTCGCCCCCCCCCTCCCTCCTAACTCTCTCTTTCTCTCTCAACGTGCGTGTGTGCTTCTTCCCCCCGAATCAATGGGCTCTCTCTCTCTTTTCTTCGTTTCTCTTCATCATCTTCACTTCATCGTCCCGTAGCCCATACGGTATACACACGCACTCTAAACCTTTTTTTTTCTTCTCCCCCGTCGTAAGTCGGTAAGATTGGAGCAACACAAAAAAAGCCAATTATCCAGTCATACTTTCGAGATCTTCGGTCAAAAGTCTTCCAAGTTAATGCTAGATTTATCGTTTTGATCGATCTATCATCGGGGAATAATAAAAATGATGAAGAAGACGAGGAGGCAGGGAGGAAAAGGAAGTAGGAGAAAAAAAACAAAGCCGAGAAATATTTCGTCACACTTAGCCAGACGCGAAGGCTAAGAACAATAAAAGATACCAATAATACAAGAAGTATAGCGTTGCGAATTTCTCTGTTTCTTTATTTTTGTCTGTCTTTCTCACCGTGTCAACGAACTCGCCGTTCGCCCACTATTTAGCGAATATATATAATTTCAATCGTGCGGTACCCGGCAATTTTCATGCCTGAATGTTTTAACCGAACGTGTAAGACACGCGCGCGCGCGCGCGCGCGCGTGTGTGTGTGTGTGTGTGTGTGGTGTGTATAAGAGATCAAAATATAACCGCAGTTTCGCGAGCCGATGTACAGTCGCGCGCGCACACGTGTTATACGTGTTATACGCGTACGTTGATCCTCGGGGGTTGGTAAGCGGCGAGTATATAAGCTCCTCGAGGGTAGAGAGATGAGAAGATCTAGCGGCCGTGATGAACCTATGTAAGAGTCCACGAAGAATTCACGAGCGGAGCCGCCAAAACGAAGATAGACGGTATAGACCGCGAGTGCCGAGTAGTAAGTTCCTCTTTCTCACTCTCGCGAGAAGATAGTTCGTACGAGCGACGCTGCTTTCAATAAAGGCAAAAGAACACGAAACCCTCTCCTCTCCTCGGTGCCTGCGTAACCGCAAGTCACGTTGGTTCATTACCGCACGCCCCACGCGAGAGTGAGACGAGACTACGAAAACTAGCCTAAGCTCACTTCTTATATACCGCGTGTACTGCTGCACCATCCCCCACTCCGCGCGTACTCGCTCACGCTCTATCCCCACCACCGCACCTGCGCGTCCGATGCAACGCGCATAGATCCATCGCGCAGCTTTTCTCGAAGTTTTCGAGGGATTCACGTGCTCTCGCCGTTTGAACGGAAAATGCACGCGGGTCTTTATCCTATTACCGTGCTCTTCGCTCGGAATATCGCGAAATATCGTTTCGCATCAAAGTACGAGCGAACTGCCGCAAAGCGTCGAAAGACACACCGCCGACGATATCTCGAGAGCTGTGTCGATCGATGCGGAACAAAAGAAAATAACTTTTGTTCCCCCGAGGCTTTCGTTGTCTGAGGAGTGAAGGGGATGCTTGTTATTGTGTTCCAATAGACACGCTGGAAGTCGACTCCACGTGGGTATCGAACCACGTGGTTCGATCGTTGATCGGAAGATCGCAGAATCCACTCGTTCTTAGAAGCTAATTTATTAATAGTTGATGGTAGGGGTCAAGAGGGGACGTTACCACGGTTAATACCGTGATATTTCCATCGACGCAAATTCATATATACCGACCTCTAACGCCGATCATCGTTTCATGTTACTCGGTCTAGAAGACATATATATATATATATATAATACATAGAGCAATGTATGGAAGATGTTCAATCAAAGCACCGGGTGAGCTAGGATATTCTTCGGAGCATTGAGCTCGGGCTTCCCCCTCCACGTCCTCCCCCCACCACCACCAACGGGGTCCCAGCGCTCTATCGTGCGCGCGCATTCGTTCATTCGAGACAGGTTAAAGCCTAGATGGGAAACGTTTAAAGATTCTCGAGGCGGATGATTGGTGGATGTTGCGATGTTATATTACACAGCGTGCCACGGTTATATCCTCATCCTATCTGCCTGTGTACCAAGTTTAAAGAACCGCGCTACGATCATCCTATGTACCAATGAGTTAGAATCTGTGGCTCTTCTACGCGAGATACGATATTCCCCTCCTCCCCTCTCACTCTCGCTCAACCCCCGCCCCCCCCCCCCATCTCTCTCTCTCTCTCGTACGGCATCAGCATGGAGGAACAGCCTGACCGAACGCTTAATGGAATTTAGTGATTGCCAGTAGCATCAACAGGAGAGTAGAGACTATCACGAGGGGAGTTTGGTACAGCATGACCATCTCCTTCACTCTCCATTACTCAACGGGCAAATTGCATTATCCCCCACGAGATAGTGTACGCAGTTCGTCCTTCTCTCGCCTCTCGTGCCGGATTAAACATCAGCGTACGAAGAGTACGTCAATGACGAGAAATACATCGATGTTCGTGCCATGGGAGTCGGGGGCAAGTTTTACACGCCTGGCGCGCATCATCTTGTCTCGAATATTATAAAACGTTTCGAGAAATATCAGTTTTCTCGTAAAAAATTTAAAAAGGGCGGAGTGAGAAGGGTTGGGGAGGGGGGGGGGGGGGGTTATTAATATTCCAAATCCAACTAGCTACACGCGCCTTTAACTTCCGTGATATCGCACGTATATCTCGAGGGTAAATAAATTCTCGTGAAAAGCACTTCTTCTTTTTTTGTTTCTGTTTCGTACGTCGTAATTTCCACCCATTTTTCTTCGTACTAACCTCGTCCCCTTTTATGACTTCCGGATGAATTCCAATCCAGCAAAATCAACGTTCCTCGGAAGACGCTCGATGTTATGTAAAAAAAAAAAAAGAGAAAGAAAAAATCACGATGGAATAAAAAAGAAACGCTTCGGAACGAGTAGGATCCGATGAAAAGACTCACGGCGTACAACCCCCCCCCCCCCCCATACACACGCGCGCACGGGCGCGCGTGTCGCAAAAACGATATACGTGCATGTGTTAAGTTTTACTGTATAACAGCGTAGAGCGAAGAGGCGAGTGACTGGGATGGAAAAAGGTACTCGAGGAAATTTCTCTCTGCTCCCGGGACCACGTGCGAAATTGCATTCTGGCCTCTTCTAAACAACCCGCCCCCCCCTCCCCCATCGCCCCTCATCCACGTCTTTCACCCGCCCCTCTCACTCATTTTGCCTCTCGGCGGAGGTAAACTTCGTCGTGTCGAGGCATCGAACGACTTGCTCGCATGGCGCATGCGCCGGTCTTCGTAGTCTCGTCGTCTTTGCTATAAGTGCGGTAGCGAGAGATACGTGTATATGAAAACCGGAGGAGTTGAGTCTGAAAGAGGAGCAGGGGGTGGTTGAAGAAGGAAGACTCGTCGTAGTCGCAACAGCGCGTTAGGATAGAGAGAGAGAGTGAGTGAGAGAGAGAGAGCGAGAGAGAGCGAAGAGAAGGCGAACGAAAAACTAGAGCTGACATGTTAACGGCCAACAAGAAGTCGACTTTATTGGCCGTAAACGCGGCAATCTCTTATCCTAGTCTGGTCTGGCTGTGGCCATTTCGCTTAGACTCTTGAGCTCCTTCGGCTATACGGCTATAGGTCGTATATATGTGTATAATACTAGCAGTAGAGGGTTCCATCTTTCTGCTCGCCGCACACACACACTCTCTCTTTTTCTCTCTCTCTCTCTCTTACACACTCGCTCGGTGTGCGATAAACCCTTATACGATCACGAGGGAAGCTCTCATACAAGAGAGAGAAAGAGAAAGAAAGCACGTATGGGTTGGTTGGAGGGGGAGGGGGGGGGGGGGGAGGGTGACGGCAAAGAACGTAACAGACTCGTATATTAGTTGAATAGGATTATTCAAAAGTTCCCGAGCAATCTATACATGATATATACATATCGTATAATAAATAACTAAACGAGAACAAAAAATTTAACGATGTAGCGCAAAAATAAACGGAAGAAAAATAACAATTATGCATTTTTTTTTGTTCGTCTAATTACGAGAAATATTATATGCACGAGTGACGCAAAGTTAAAAAATAATGGGACAAACGCGTGAGACGTTTGACGGAAGCAAAAAATAAAACAAAAAATAATAAAGAAATGGCCGAGTGTCGAGGAAAATGCCTCGTATATGAATTGACGTAAGGTGTTTGTGTGGATGTGTGTGTGTGTGTGTATGTGTTACGAGCCTGCTAGACTGCTTTCGCTTCTTAACTCGCGGCAAGTATGTATATATACGCAGCTATATGTCTCTCAACCTCTCGTTTGTAATATGCGCCTTTCATGCACGCCACGTATCCATATCGATATATCTATGTGTGTATATAGCTGATAGGACTCGGTTCTCTTTATACGAGCCTGTATCTTGTACCATCGCGAATGTACAAGACGCGAGCAAATCTTTTCTGGGATTTTCTTTTCGATCTTTAGCTGACTTTTTCGCTATTTTTTTTCTTTTTCTTCTTTTGTTTATATTTCTTTCGGTTTTTTTCTTTTTTCTTTTTTTTTGCGTCTTTCTTTTTTCTCCTTCAGCCGCCGTGTATGATAGTTTATACCTTATGACGAGACAAGGGACTGGCGTCCGTGTGGCAGAAGATAGTTACGCGAATGGAAGCGAGTCAACCGTGACCGTGCGATAGGCTGATGATTCGAAATACACATATCATATTATAGCGTTGTACTAGTTGGTAACATACCTCGAGTACATATATGTATATATAGTTATATATGTTGTAGATGTATATATGGGTATGTATAAATATATGTACTCGTGGTATGCGTCCAACTAGTGTAACACTATAGTATTATATATATGTATATACGGATATGTTGCTCGAACATGAACCGATGGTCTCGACGCTATTCAGACACGAGAGTAACACGAAATGGGCTGTCCTCGGCAAAGAGAGACTCCTTAACATTCGATCTTCCTCCGTATTCCTCGCTTTCTCTCTCTATCTCTCTCTTTCTCTTTATTTCCACGTGTATTATCAAGCTTGCCGCTTGTTAAGGGGTGAAGCCGGTTATCGATACGACATGGAATCAGCGATACTAGATATCCGATATACCTAATAGGTGTTTTGCGATTTATCGCAAGGCTGAAAGACTCGACTGATGAGAAAACGTGAAAAAAATAAAATAAAAATAAAATAAAAAGTTACGTCCGTAAGGAATTATCGATTTAATTAGTGAATTAATCGATCGATTAATTGTTCGTTAAAAATAAAAAAAAGACGATGATAAATCGAAGGGATGAGCAAAGGGTCGGGAGAGTTGAAAGAAATTGTTGATAAATATATAGTCGTGAGAAATTATCGATTTTTAATTAGTTATCAATCGTCTGTAATTTCGTAATGTTTTTAGAACGCCACCTGCGAATGTAGATAGCGCAGGTCGTGCATTATTGCAATTATAATTTGCCTCCTGGCATTCGGCTAAGCGCTACCGGTGAAGGAGTGGTAGAGGCGGGGGGGGGGGGGATCTTGAATTTCTACGCTGTGTGTCACGTGCTGTACTGTCCGTCGTACACGTTCCTACCGTGCCTTTTGCTCCGCTCTCGGCTACCAAACACTCTTATCTATATCGAAGGCTGCGAGCGTCGCCAGAGCCCCGACAAGTGAGACATGACGGATCGGTGCATTAGTGCGCTGATTAGAGCTTTCGAGCCTCCATCTCGATTCTCCTTCTCATCCCCTTCTCTCTCTCTCTTTCTCGCACACACACACTGTCTCTTCGACATGTTCACCCGGCGCTTGTCGCGAATCGACCCGATGAGAAAATCCGTGCTACCGCGACGGCGCTTATATTTCAATCATTTCTCTTAGTATAATAATAATATAATAATAGTGATGGTCACAATATAATAATAATAATAATAATAATTATTATTATTATTATTATTTCTATATATACGAAAACTGAGAGTGCAAGGGAAATCGAGAAGAGACTGGATGGCTTTCACAGTCGGCCATATACGGAAACGACGACACACCTCGTAAATTCGATTCTCACTTTTTATCTCTTATTCTTTCCTTTTATCATTTATATTTCGATCTTATTTGCCGCCCGAGTCGTTATACCAATCGTGCCGGACAACTCGAAGAATGAGAAAATTGGATCTCCGTGATAAGAGACGCGAGGGAAAGGATACGAGAAAATTAAATTTATTTACGTCATCGCAACGAGCAACGACTTAATTAAGGCGCGAGAGACTATCGGGACTGATAACAACTGTGCCATTGATAAAAAAAAAGAAAAACGCTCGTTTTACTCCTACCTGCTTTTAAGATTCCTGAGCGAGCGAACTTGGCTCCCACGCGATGCGACATTCTCTTTCTTTCTCTCTCTCTCTCTCTTACACACTCGCGCGCGCGCGCGCGCGCGCACACACACACGCACACACACACACACACACACACACACACACACACACACACACACACACACACACACACACACACACACACGCACGCACGCACGCACGCACACACACACACACACACACACACACACACACACACACACACACACACACACACACACACACACACACACACACACACCTTCTCGTTTCTCCTTGCGCATATTTTCTATTTTTTTTTGTTATATTCAATGTACCGACTCTTGAAGAGAGCTTCGATGATGACGCACGCGAATTTTCCATACGTCGGAAGAGAGATAGAGATAGAGAGAGAGAGAGAGGGAGAGAGAGATAGAGAGAGAGACAAAGGGAGAGAAAGACGAGTGCGCGATTCTCTCTATTGAATAAACCGGCGAGCCATGTCAAGAGTTTCAAGAGATTCTCGAGAGAGGTCCCGGCGTCTCTCGATAACTTTGCGAGAGAATTTGGGAGGCAGATAAGAACGGACAGGCTGTATACGTATGTATAATTTTACATCTATATAGTGACGCGTGTGTGTGTGTGTGTGTGTGTGTGTGTGTGTGTGTGAGTGTGCGCGCGCGCGCGACTATGTGGCAATGTAGTTTCGAAAAGTATCTCGCGAAATAAAGAGACGAATAAAAAATGATGAGGAGGGAGAACGAGAGAGGTGTGCGAGGATAATTCATCATCCGAGCGATATTAATGCACGGACTAACTTATATATTCTCGACCGGCGTAAGTGCAGCGACACGCATACGCGCATATGTGCGTGTAGATTAAACTGGGGCAATATGGACCACCGAAATATTTTCGTCGATAACGATCGAATCATCGAGTCTTGATCGAATGATTTTGGGGGATGGAATTTCTCTCGAAAGCATCGCCGAAAGTATCAATTTGAAATTCTTCGAAATATGATTTTTTTTTATATTTACACAATCCAGGGTATCTTATTGTTTTCAATATGATAAATGTTTATATATTTTATTAAAATTTAAAAAAAAAGAAAAAACGAAATCAAAAATTGTAATAAATAAAAGTTAGAGTTTTTATTTTCCGTATTAGGTAGTTCTATCAGGGTATGCCATATTACCCCGCTTTATCATCATACCCTTGAGTCCAGGGGACTTTGGGCATTTTGACAAGTCCCGAAGGAGGAGAAGAAGAAGGAGAAGAAGGAGAAGAAGAAGGAGAAGAAGGAGAAGAAGAAGCCGCGAGCGAATTATGTTTTCACCGAGAGATGAGCCGCGATATCGCCCGAACAAATCTTATATTGATGACGGAATATTCGCAATCGCGAGCGATCTCTTTCTCGTGTATTCGAGGAAGAGAGTGAGTGAGAGAGAGAGAGTCGAAAGACCTCTTGATTAAACATAACCTATAAATAATCGACTTTTACGCAGAGCGTTTCCACGCGAAATTTCGCTGACGTGTCCGTTGCGTTCCGCGTGCAGTATTGCAACGCTCCGCGCTCGAGCCCGGGACGTCAATTAAATTAAACCGTGACGTTATAACGGGGGCGTGTTACGTGCGGAGATTGCGCGCACGGAGATCTGCTCAAAGCGCGCGCGGGAAAGTTGACCGAGAAATCGAGTAGGCACATTTTACCCGGCTGAAAACTTTCCGTGTACTCGATTGCAATATTCTTATACACATCTCGTAACTGTAATTGCGTTACGCCGTGGCCTCGCGAATGTCCCTCGTAAAATTCGCATCTTTTTTCATTTTTTTTATTTTTGCATCAAATCAATTTGTCCGTTATTTTCATTTCGTAAAATTTATCATTTCTCAAGCAATGGTAATTTATAGATAAATATCGTTGATTTTTTTGTCATTCGACGTATTATTCATATAGTTTCGTTAATTATTAATCGATCGATCGATTTATATCCGTTACAATCGCTATCAAAATTCAATTCACATATAAATTCAATTACAATTCATATCCAATTATATCGTTTATGACGAATAAATCGAGAATTTATCGATCGATTTATGTGGCGCGCGCGCGCGACTGACGAAGAGTCAGTCGAATTAATTAATCGCGTAATTAATAATCTTCGGATTAATAAATAATGAGACCCGCCGGAGAGAACAACGGCGATCCCGTGGTTATTAGTACGCCCACTGTGTTTTTAAAGGGTATATCGAGGGCTGAAGAGCGCATGGATGTGAACGTTAGCCTCGAAGAGAATATAAAGACAACAAAGGGAGAAGAGAAAGAGAGAGAGAGTCGAAGAAAGATCCGTAGCAGCGGCAAATTTTTCGTAATGAACGCGCGAGGAGTTTCTCATTAGTCGTCACTGCCGCGTTATTTCACGTAAGGAACACGCTCGGAGTTTCATAGGGTGGGGGTGATTACGAATTGTTTTTTATTGCTACGAAAATTACTAATCAAAGCTCCCCTTCTCGCCGTACGAGTCGCTCGTCTTTGCCCACCCTGCTTCGTTATATCTTCTCGCCCGTTAGTAGCTTCATATTTCGATACCGCGCGGCGTTCCCATGGATACGCACTACGGCGAGTATTATATCCCCCTCCCTCTCTCACTCTCTGTATTATTACTCTCGACCTCGGTGAACGAAGCGTTTCGCGAGAATTCGGATACGAAGTTCGGGATATTGCGGCGATAAAACGTCGACGTGCGTAACGCATTTCGGCAATTTCGTTTCTCCCTTTTTATCAACATTTTTCGATAATCTTTGGTTCACCGCGTGGCTTATTATTTTTGCCGTTTATTTTTAATTTCCGAGTGAAGAATTGCAAAAAAGGATAAATAAATAAATAAATACGAACAAAAATTACGAGATATCGCAATTTTCAGGCTTATTTAAAAATCTCGTGAGGAAATATTACATAGCGATGTTCATTTTTATTTCGTGAGAGAAGTACTCGGGCAATCCTCCGATTAATTCATCGTAAATCCCGTGATGGTATGTGTAGAAAAAAAAATTTTACCAGTTCAGAGATGATTTCTTTTTTTCGTCGATAAGTGTGTTTTCTTGGTCCAATACTGTCCTCGACGCTACGAATCCGTCCGACAGACGGAGGGAGAGAGAGAGAAAGAGAGAGAGAGAGAGAGAGGCCAAATGAAGAAGAGCTGCGGTGATTGATCGGTTCGAATATAATGAGGGCCGATAATGACCGACAGTGGACAAGAGACCCCGGCAGCGCCGACGGAAAGTGATGGGTACGTTCGATAAGGGTCCCGCGTATTGCCATGCCGCGCGACCCTTCGTCTCGATCCACTTCGTTTCCCCCACTCTATCTCTATCGATGTCTCGCTCGCGCCATCTATCGTCCCCCCCCCCCCCTCCACTTCCCTTCCTCCTTGGCCATCCCGTATCGCCGCACAACAGCGCATGCGTCACCAAATACTCCCCACTCCTCGACCGTCATGCGCAAATAACGAAAAGACCACGCACAATTCGATCGCGACGCGGTCAATATAAGTTCGCCTATTCGATACAGGTACCTATGTGTAAAATAATAAATGGAAATAGAAATTATCGTGAACGAAAGCCAATATCATAGACGACGTAAATCCTTGTCGGTAATATAGCTTCTGGTTTATTTCTTCGCGTGAAATAACGTACATGCCGAGAGAGCGAGAGGGAGATAGAAGAGGAGAAAGATTGAAGAAGAAAGAGGGAGACAGAAGTACCTGCCGGGTTGTTACTAGTGACGGTCTCGGAGGATTACGTTTGTAGCATTCGCCGCGCGCGGATGATGTTGTCGCCCCTGGTGTCGGCATTATCTCGACACAGGAGGGCACTTACCCACCGATAACCATCCCCCCTTTTATCCCTCCTGCCTCGCGCGTCCCCTCCCCCTCCATTCCTCCCCATCTTCATCCCCTCCCCGCAACTCCAACGTCTCGTTCCACCTTGGGTTCCTGTTGCTTCTCCGCTTGTCTCGCTCGCTCTGCACGCCCTTCCTATCACCCTCGACAGCGCTCCTCTCTTGCGTTCATTCATCTCTCTCTCTCTCTCTCTTTACCCTCTTTCCTTTTTCTCTCTCTCTCTCTGGCTCTTCGTTGCACCGTCGTTTCTCATCTCGCTTGTCCAAGATCGCTTACCGTTTCGTCTTTGATTCAATTCTCAAGGTCAATCAAACTAGACGTTTTTTTTCTTCTTTCTTTCTTTTTTTCCCTCAAGCGGGTTATAAATTGACGACCAATTTGGGTATATTGAGCACCTTGGGGGTTGTTGTTGCTTTTTTGTTTTGTTTTTATTACACGTCGCGAAGCTCGCACGGGAGGACGATGTAATAATCTCGATAGGAGGAAAGGGAGGGAGAGGGATGGTGAGAGCGAAAGATTCAACGGGCGTGGTTCTGGACCATTAGGGGGCAGCTTCTCGGTGCTATCTCTCGGCCGAAAAGAAACGTCGAACCGGGGCATAAACATACATCTCGACACCTCGTCTCTTCGGTAATGCGTTCCGTAACTCCCCCGTTGGCAATCGCGATACCCCTCGATCATCAAAAATTGAGACGTAAGATTTTTCGTTTGGCTAATAGCGGCATTAGTCATTTCGCTTTCACCCTTCTATATCCCTCTCTCTCTTTTTCTTTCTTTCTCTTCCCCCCCCCCCCCCTCACCCACTCACTCTCTCTCTCTCTCTCTCTCGGCGTCACTGATATACAAATGGAGGCATCAATAACTTTGCTCGAGAAAGAGCGAGAGAGAGAAAAGACTCTTCGCAACACGTGTGAGCAAAATATGAGGAAGCGAGAGGCGATGAGAGGACAAAGTATAGGTGGAAAGATGAGGAACGAGAGAGAGAGAAAGAAGGCAGAAAAGTAGCTGCAGGAGGAATCAAGAACGAGAGATGCGGCGGCATAGTGGCAAGCAGCGGCAAGAGTAGCTGCAGCAGCAGCAGCAGCAGCTTCGCGAGAGAGTTGAGCCGGTCAACCACCTCTCGCTCTTACTTCTCGACGAGAGAAGAGACGAGAGAACGTGCGGCAAACGGCAAGAAGAATATGAGAAGCGCGCGGAACGAGAGAGGATCGGCTAAAAGTTACGCGAAAGATAGAGGACCGAGTGTAGAGAGGAAAAACATTTTAGAGAGAAAGAAAGGGGAGGTGAGAACGGGGGTGTGGAACGAAAAAAGGGAGGGAGTGAAAATGAATATATCGAAAAATCTCTCTCCTCGTTATATTATTAAACGTAAGAGCTTCTATATTATAAAACACACTCCATTTCGCATTATCGCTAAGTATACGTTCTCGTACATCGTATATTATTATAACTATTATTATATCGAGCCCGTGTATGTGCGAGAAGACGACGATATGAGAGTACGACGAGGGTGAGAATTGAGAAAATAAAAATAAAGGAGTAAAAATAAAAAAAAAATAACACAAAAAATAAGAATAAGACTAAAAAAACGTACATTAGAGATGTGTGTTAATTGGCGAGAAGAAGTCGCATCGTGAAAATAACGCGGTACAAATCTAATCGAAAAGTTCGCAGCAATGGCGAGAAATCGAAGCGATAAGGGCAACCCGGTGGCGTTGGGGGCTGGCACGGGAGAAACCATAAATTCCGATCGGATGCATTAGCAGCGAGCGCGAGCTCGAGGGGATTCTCCCGGGACCGCTCGAGAGCCCTCTTCTCATCCCAGTGATGGCATATTTGCTCTTATATATATATAGAATATATACACATATACTTAAAGGAAAGCAAAGAGCGTATCGACGAGTTTCACTACATGCCTTCGTCCTTCTTCATTGGTATAATTCATCACCGAGTGTTAAAAATGTATCTCGGTACGATTGACGCGAGATTAATACGGTCACGAGCCAGTCACTGTCGAGCGACAGTCGTGCGGCACGATAATAACGCCCGATTCGTCCGAAAAAGGACTATATTTTTTATCCTGAAAATCCTCGATCACTCGAAATGTCAATTTCTGTATTTCATTTTATTTTTTTCACGCTAAAAAATATCGTTTCGTTGCAGATCGAAAGTTGGGTAATTTTGTGTACACCCACGTGCATCGCGGTGCATCCCGCGTTATCTTTTTGTCATAAAAGTACGTTTAAACGAATTATTCTAAATTTTTATCTCGTAAATAAATCAAAATAACCGCGTGAATCTTTACCGATTTTTCGTAGCGTAAAATAGTCGTTGTAAGACGCGTCGGACAAAAATAACCCAGGTTTATGCGTTGAAGGTATACCGATAGAAAAAGAAAGGGCTTACACTACGAAGGTTATCAATCAATATTTAGTACGATTATTAGTTCGGAATAATATTAATTAATTTAACGAGTTATTGATGACCGGATAATCCGAGGGAGTACGAATATCCCACAATTATTAATTAATATAAAATATCAATATACGAATAGTCAATTAAAGGTAATATGAATTTCTTAATTGGCAATTAAGGGATATATTGATCCATTAATTGCCGGTATAATGATTCTCGCGACGTTAATATTTTTCGTTTCTTATCCATATACATCCGCGTATATAGCCAAACGCAACATATGCGTACCGCGTGTTTATCGTGGATACATTCGCATATCTTTGACGGTCGTTACTTCCCACCAACAAATTGTTGGTACATTTTCTCGTTCTTGCGCGCGCGCGCGTGCAACGCGCTAGAGAGAAAGGCTGCTTATCCACACGTACCCACTACGGACTACGGACTACCACCCGTACTACGACTATAACACCCCGTTATAACGTGTTACGAGAGATGTCTAGGCAGAAAGTAAAGTCACTCGGCTTACCTATACGCTATAACATCCTTGCTTACATATATACATATATACACATATGTATATATTTATAAGTGCGTGTAGTAAATGGTACATAGGTAGGTTACGACCGCCCGTCGATAATTAGGTACCTTGCACCTATATCGCAATAGAGGGCGTACTATAAGCATGTAACGACAGTGAGAATAGGGAAGAAAATGGACGAGCTCGAGGGTATACACTCTCTCACTCTCTGTCTTTTCCTCTCTCTCTCTCTCTCTCTGTCTCTGCCTCACTGTCTCGTTGAAGGCGTAACTGAACCGGCTAGTTACAACCCCCCCCCCCCCCCCCCCCCCCGTAAGAGAATCCTCTCGGGCATCTCGTGGTCCGAGGTGGGGGTGGAGGGCAGTTTTCTCGTCTGTTGGTATTAGTGCACTCACGACTATATATATATAGATATGTGTGTGTCTGTGTATATGCACGATAGCGAGTGTACCACGGTACGATAGTAAGAGGTGTGTGCGATATAGCGACGCCCGGGAAGAAAGATCGGTGCGCGAGCGAGTGTGTTCGTGACCCGCGGAGCGCAACGAATCGTCCCAGTGAGTTCAACCAGGCGGAAGGATGAAATTCAATTTCCGACTCCGTAGCTCATACCTCTTGGCTCCGGGTATACTCGAGTGGAGAACGAACGCGAGTAGCCCGAGAGTATCTTGGTTACATACTCATCATATATATATATATATAACGTCGTGCATATATAGTGTCAGAAACGCGTATGAGAACATTCTTCGACGTTTTCTGCATTTATACCACCTCGAAGCCTAGGAATATTCACGCGCGCTTATTATCGCTTGCGTGTGCGCACGTGTGGAGCGAATCGACGGGAGGGCGGGGGGTGGAGGGGGGGGGGGCGGAGACGGTTCGATTCGAAGAGGGTTCGATGATATTTCGTCGTGCGCGTAACGCAAAACTGTAGTTTTTTTTTTTTTTTTTAGTTTTTGTGTTTCGTTTTGTTTCTCGCTCATTCCTGGGAAGTCGGGAATTGCGAATCGCGAGCGGGGCGCCCGGGTGCTTGCTCCCCACTTATGCTAATTTCGGTTCTTTCGCTCCCGAACCTCGGTAGCTTTTCGGCTCTCGTTCGCTTCTTTCACCGAACGATCTGCTTTTCGTCTCTCTCGCGCGCTTCTTTTAATTTTTTGTTTTTGTTTGTTTTTGTTTTTGTTTTTTTTTTTTTTTTTAATATTTTTGTTGCTTTTTTCTCCCCTCCACCTTGTGATGCAAGAATCACGCGGTGTGTATAGGGGGGGGGGGGGCAGAGGGTGGAGAGGGGCACTCAACCCAGGTGTCCACCGATTTCTTTCGAGGCCAAAACTTCTCACGGAGACTTTTGAGTCTCCGATGATGTGAGAAACGAAGCGTGTGTGTTCTCAGACGTTCGCCGTACACGGGAATACCGCGGGTAAGAACATTTTTGGCGGAGAGTTCGTATATGAATATTGGATATAAAGGAGGCGAGAGACTCGTGGATACGCGCGAGAGGTAGAGGAACTCCGGGCGATGCGAAGAAAAAAAAATCGAGTGAGAGAGAGAGAGAGAGAGAGAGAGAGAGAGAAACGGGAACAACTACATGATCCGGATCTCGCAACGTTAAATTTTGCACACGCAAACTCTTGCCGAACCTCTCTCTCTGTCACACACACAGACACACAGACACAGACACACACACGCACGCAAGTACACACACACACACACACACACTCGCGAAAAACATTTCGATGAATTCTCATAGGCTGCTGCTTCTCACGTATATAATTCCAACCGACACCTGCGAGCGAACCTTTCACCATTCTAAGGGTATATACGTATGAAGAAGAAAAAAAGTAAGAAATAAAAAAATCTGCATTACAGAAAATAAATGAGAGATTTATTTGATCTTGATGAAGCTGCGAAGGAAAGAGAGAGAGGGAGAGAGAGAGAGCGAGAGAACCGCCGGGCATTTTGTCTCCTGTACCAATCATACATATATACATATATATATATATATGTATAACGAATTATAGCTTTATACATTACATATATATATGCACAAAGTATATAGCTATAATTCGTAACGCACTCTCATCGTCGATTCTCGCCCCGTAATAGATCGGAGAATCGGATATCGATCGTGCTCATATACGAATACACATCGTTGTGTACGTGGCAGTTACCGTACGTTCGTGTGCGACGAAAATTAGCCTGGCGCTTATGTAAGATCTTCTCTCTGTCGTGTATACGTTATGATCTCGCGCGTGTATGAGTGGGAGGGCGAAACTAACGACCGCCTGTATTTTCTCTCTCTCTCTCTCTCTCTCTCTCTCTCTCTCTCTCTCTCTCTCTCTCAGTGTATTCAAGTAGGTATAGGTGCAAGGGAGCGTTCATAGTGGCCGCGGGAGAGTGCAGAATGCACGATCCCTCTGCACCTTCTGGCTTCTTACGGTGCTGCTTGGCGCTCCTGCACCTCCGCGCCTCAGTCCATCGGTGCTCGAAGAAAGAACGAGCGAGAGAAAGAGAGAGGGAGAGAGGGCGCACACGTCGTGGAGAACAGTAGCCGCAGCCCCGGGCATCACCGCCAACCTGACCACCTCGTTATTTATCGCGATATCAACCTATATTTCACGCACACGCATATAACGCAAGTGCATGCATCCACCTGGTCCCCGGCCAACGCGCGCCGTTATAGTCGCAATCATGGATTACGCGAGATTCAGGATAGTTTGACGAAAACCGGCGTTTAGAAGGAGGATGGAGGGAGGTAGGGAGAGGGGGAGGGGTGAGGGGGGGGGGCTAAATCGCTCGAATTTTTTTAACGATTTTTCACTCGACTTTCCTCCAATTTTCAATACGAAAGGAAATTGCGTCTATTCGAATTAGCTTTTTTTTCTTATTCGGTAAAATTTATTCGTGTCGAGGTAATTTAAAAAAAAAACACAATGGATTAATTAAAATAGATATAAAGAAAAAAATTAATTGTAACAGTTTGTATTTTATATAATTAAAATATGAATAATATAAATGGATTATAATTTATTTGATACCGGAAAAAGTTTCACATTTAAAGAAAAGAAAAAAACGTTATTGAAACGTCAAGAAAACAAATTAATTAGTCGAAATGATTGTTTTATTTTATATTTTATTTTTATTTATTTTTTTGCATAAATTCCGATTTGATCGATATCGACGCGTTCGTCCATTCTCGCGTCGCGATTGTTCAAAAGTTCGAGAACGTAAATTTCCAACGACTTCTCGTTCCTCGTCTTGGCTTTAATCCGTTCGTTATAAAAAATAAAAAAAAATTTATTCTTTTTTCGTCGTCTCTACGATCGTGTCGCTAATTTTTCATTCTACTAATAGAAACATATCCCCGATGAAAACGAGAGCTTTATCCGTTTCGAATCGCGACGCTTATTCATTATGTGTTCCCCTCGATATACCCGGAGCAACGCGAATGTGAGAATTGATTGCGCGATTAAAAAATCTTCCTGTTCGATTGTCAAAAAGAGCTTTTAACTCCATCTATTAAGAGGAGACGATCGAGAGTTGAAAACCGCGAAATAACGTTTTTTCTTTCTTTTTTTTTTTTCTTGACGTGACTTGTGTGTCCGTGGCGTATGTGATCTATTCCATGTTCGTCGCATGAATATATATGTATAAATATGTCTCGTATCTGGCATAAGCAACGAAACGTATTTCGCAACGTAATATCGACGATCGGGCTTATACATATTCATGTTATCTCTCTTTCTCTCCCTCGATCGTTCTTCGAGATTTCTGTGTGAACATATACATGTACGTGTATACATATATATATATATATACGTTTCATACCGTTATTTATCGAGACATTAACAAACACAGTCGCACTAATGCGAAAACTTTCTCCAATACGAAAATTTTACAGGTATACAAAAACCAATACACAAAGTCCCTAATACACGTATTATATCGTATAATAGTTTGATTGACTCGCAACTTTTATAGTTTTTGAAATTAGCTAAAAAGGAACCTCTCACCCGATCAACCAGTAATATTATCATCATCATCATCATCATCATCATCATCATCATCATCATCGATGTCGTCGTCAGGTTGTTCTACGAGGTCGTTTGGACAATTTCTATCGTACGATATTATAATCTACGCCGAGTGGATAAGGAAATAAGAGAATAATTACGTCGACCTCTGGGCTTCGCTCCTTCTCATCCGCAAAGATATTTTCATTATTTTTTATCTCGTGTTTAAATAAAATTTATTTAAAAAAAATGTTTAACGATTTCATCGTTTAATCGAATTTTTATTAATTAATCGAATGAATTTAAAGACAAGCATAAATAAAAAATAAAGACGAGACGATATTGAAATTAAGGAATTAATTTTCAACAATTATTTCGAACAGCGCGCGTTTTATAATAAAATAAAATAATTAAATTAACTTTGTAAAAAATTTTGACAAGATTAACTATTAAAATATTAATTTATTCGCCGTGTCTTGCCCAAAAAAATTTTTTTTCCCGTTAGACTCGATTATATAGAATTTCTGTGGTAACCCTTTCGGCTCTCATTCCGTGTCCATGAGACGCGAGAAGATCGCTTCTGCATTTGCTTTATCGTATTTCTTTCAATGCACCGCGCGCCCTAGTAACTCTTTCTCGTCTAATTAACTCCGAAGATTGTCGGCGAGAACGGCGCAAGAAGCCGCTGTTTTGCCACCCGGTTACGACTAGAACTAATCTCTCTCCCTTACCCTCGCTCTTTCTCCCTCTCTTTCTCTCCCTCTCGGTCGATCTTTCTCCCACTCTCACGGCGGCGCGGCGAGAACGGCGCACGA
Source organism: Netelia inedita (assembly GCA_964017225.1). Lineage (NCBI taxonomy): Eukaryota > Metazoa > Arthropoda > Insecta > Hymenoptera > Ichneumonidae > Netelia > Netelia inedita. The sequence continues at coordinate 39,722,408 of OZ024920.1, forward strand.
AGTTATAATGCCAGGAGGTGGAGATGCTTGAAAAACTGGGTCTCGCGGTAGATAATTGAGAGAACGCGCGCGCACGGAGTGTGCAGAGCAGCTTCTATGCACCACCGTGCTATACGTACGTGACGCACTCACGACGGACTACCGTCCCATTCCCAGCACTTTCTTTCAGCCTTCTTGTCGCGCATGCGCGGCCCCGAGAGAGCCACCACGAGCCCGCATATTAGCGATTGAGATCGTTCGGGTTTACACGCTCGACCTACCGCAAAGTAGGTATTCAAATTTTCCCGCCATTTTACGGTCATCTTAAACACATCTTTTTGTTTCTTTCAATATCAACGCGATAATATCGATTCTCGCGTTATCTAAAACTAGGAACAAAAATCCATCTTTCTACAACATCGACAAATTCCAAATTTAAATATCAAATTTGACTTTCTTTTTAGAAAAAATATTCATATATCATATATAAAAAAGAAAAATGAATTTTTGTTAAAAAAATTTTGTTCACCCATCAAATCGAGCACAGAGGAAGAAGCATGCCGTGACAATCAGCGCGTAACTTCAACGATCGATTACCGTTGTCTACGGGCGCGTATATCGAGACCGTCCGATCTTCGAGATTATCGAGGTCGGGTCTTCGATCTGCGAAAAAGTTCCGAGATCTCGAAACGCCAGTGAGTAACCAAAGGTTGCGTGTTGTACGTTAAAACTATATATATATATATATAGATTGGGTCATTGGTGTACAGGCGTACCGCAAGACGAAAGTTTGATTCACGGTCTGTCCGACAAAATACCGATTTGTTATATCCGTCGAGAATATATATATATGGTGGCATTATAATTGATGATAATTTATCGATGATCTTACGACCCCTCCTCCTCTCCCCCCGCTTTCTAGGAATTCCATTTGGAACATTCGATGTTATATTAGGTCGCCTTAACACTCTCTCTCTCTCTCTCTCTCTCTCTCTCACCCGGTCGAGATCCTTTCGCACTAACGCTCCGACACTCTCGTCGCAATAAATCGAGAAAAATAAAAAAAATATTAAAAAATTATAAAAAAATCTTTCACCATTTTTCTATAATTTTGTACACTTTTGTGAAAAAGAATTAGATTTTTATTCTCCAGATCGATCTATTAATATTAACTACACACGCGTATTATACACCCTCTAACGTTATAACACACAACAGTCGGTTTTACTGTGTAATTTGCGACTGTATTAGCAGCTTATCCGATACTATAACGAAACAAATCTTCGCGATCGCGGTATCGTCGTTAATCACGTTTTCGCGCTCGTCGACAAGATTAACGCCATTAACGCGCCCATATGACTCTCTCTCTCTCTCTCTCTCTCTCTCTCTCTCTATCTCTCTCTATCTCTCCCTCTCGTTCACACTCCCTCACATACATACACACACTTTCTCAAACACCGGGAATTAAAGAGAATATTATCGGCGAACGCGTGCTCGCTCCCGTGGTCGAAGGGGTCCATATTACATAGTTTGTATGGTACACAGCCGTTCCTCGGTACGGTGCGAGAATAACGAATAAGCGTATAGTCGCGAGAATACCCGAGACTCTCGCGCACCGGTGTGGTACACAAAACGCGGAGCAATATAGAAGCCGACAAATTACGTCGAGTTGGGCTCGTTGTGGTAATCTATCAAGATAAACTCGGGGATTGCTACATCGTGGCAGTTTCTTTATACGTTTCTCTCTCCGTCTCTTCGTTTACCTATATGTGTGTACGTGTGTGTGTGTGTGTGTGTGTGTGTCGCGAGAGATCGTTGAATGAGAGGAAAGTAACTCGGAGACACTCCTTATTTTCATTATACTATATAGGCCGCTATATATACTCGAGAAATAGATATAGATACGCTACACATACAAATAAATAAATATATATATGTATAAATGCACTCTCGCTGAAATCCGATTGAGCTCGAGCCGTGACGCCATTTACGGTGAACGAGGTTAAAATAATTCAATCGTTCGCGAGAGAGTCCGGTGTGCCGGTTGGATCTCGCGCCTGTACGCGCGTCAGAGAGAGGGTTGGGGGGGGGGGGGGGGAGGGTAGCACGGAACGAGCTAATTTGACAGATGCGAATGCTCGCAAGGCGCGAGCAAAACGGGAAAGTGAGGAAAACGCGCTTCCTTATAAACGCCTGTATAAGGGGAAAAACACACACACACACACACACACACTATGTGAAAGCTTTTGCGTGCCCTGGGTTATATAGCTTTTATGCGTTACTGCGTAGTGTGCGCGTATATTCTCTCACTTGACGCCGTGGCACACGTTTCCCAGATACCGTTCTCACTCGCGAACTGTACGACGAAACGCTTCGTTGGTATTTCGTATGATTACGTATCGAGTTTTGTAAGATTTTTCTGTTTTTTTTTTTCGTTTTTTTTTTTTGCTTTTTTTTTTGCTTCTTTTTCCGTACCGATGAATGGGTGATTAACTGTGGGAATCGGCGAGTCGCGAGACACGGAGGTAAGTCGTTGGACGGAGAACAAACGTTTTATCTCGATTTTGCGAAATTTGGTGACTTTTTTTTTCTTTTATGAAAAAAATAATCAATATCATTTTTTTTTTTCGTTTCGAATGAAATAAATAATAAAGTAAGAGTCGTAGAATTCTCGCGGAGATCGTATGTAAATTTGTATTTGAAAAATAAAGGACAAAAAGATCGTCCGACGTTTTGAAATAATTCCTAAAAGCCGAAACGATAAATATTCAATTATAACGAGATTGATAAAAATAAATTAATTAAAAAAAAAAAAAAAAACGATCGTTAATGAATTTCGAGATTTAGCAATCGGCCGAAGTCTCTCGGACCCGAACCCGCCGACGAACTGGGTCAATCCATCTTCTCGTTTGGATCGTGCCACGTCTATAAAACTCCCTAACTAGATCTCGCATTGCATCGATTTCCTCCTCAACGTTTCTTTGCCAAGCGTTCCACCGTGGTTATATTCGCACAGCGGTAATTAAGGCGGAGTATGTACGATTGGATTTCGCGTGTGTTGAGCTTTCTTCGAACGTACGATCCGAACGACTACCAAAGACTGACTGAGCGAGTGAGTGAGCGAGAGAGAAAGAGAGAGAGAGAGAGAGAGAGAGAGAGAGAGAGAGAGAGAGAGAGCGCGTTCCAGTCTTAATGCTATCAGGAATAAATCTGCGTCGGCGACGTGGCACGACGGAAACGTCTCTCTCGTTTCGGGCAGCAGCTCACGGTTATCCCCGAGTTCGCTCTCTCGCACGTTATATACCTACCAACGTCTTCGAGATCGACTCGCGACTTTTCACTACTTCTAAATTCTTCATCTCCACATATACACCTATACGTATATATACACATAAACACACATATATATATATATATAAGTTAGATTTCTATGAGAGAACCAACTCGATAAATCTGCGAACAGAATGGACCAAAAGACTCACCGGCATCGACAGAGTCGCCCCGAACTGACAATACACACAGAATAGACACACATGTATATATATATATATTACAATGAATCGTGAATGTCGTGAGATGATCCATCCCACGATATTCGCTAGCTACCTCGATGCTACCGAACTAACGTAGAGAGGAAGAAGAGACGGTGAGGGGGAAGAGACGAGGAGAGTGGGGGAGGGAGCAGCTGGCTCACAGCTTCTCAGCGCATGCGCGCAATTATCAGAGCACAATGGACGTCTCTCTTTCTCTTCGTACCGTTAATTGGCACCGATGATCTTAGGCCAACCGGGAAATACTTGAATTAGAAGCTAACTCAAGCCGTATATCGTCGTTTGATCTCTCTCCCTCTCTCTCTCTCTCTCTCTCTCTCTGGCTTGCTTTTTTTGTTCATACCAGTAGGATTGATAGTTGGCACTGCCAACGTCTCGAAAGATCATGCTAACATTTCACAATTTAATTGAATTAATTCACCCTACATAATTTGATATGTAACTATACGTAATGATTTATATCTGTCGCACTTTTACTCGCAAATTTATATAACAATCCTTTGGGTTATTATTGCTGACGTTTCGTCAAGTGATACTCGACTCGGTTCTCGCGATGCTGAATGTTTCACGCGTATTTCTCTATTTTTGTGTGTGTGTAGGTATGTTGTATGTAAGTAAGAGTAAGGGTATAAGTGTGTATGCCAGGCCACTGGGCGAGGCTCGCTTCGAGTGAACGCTACTAAGACGCGATACGAGACGATCGCGGAGACCGGTATTTCCTGTAAACTTTGATATCGATTACAAATCGAGACCCTTATTATGCGACTCGTCGTCGTTCAAGTCGTCGTCGTTGTCGTCGTCGTCGTCGTCGTCGTCGTCGTCGTCGTCGTCGTTACCAGAGCGCGTCGTCCCACGTGCATTGCATTCATTCGTTGCACCTCTCTCTCTCTCTGTCTCTTTCTTAGTCTATCCAGCTTTTATACCTGCATCAAGTTTTCCCTAGTTATACTTCGTTAATGGCAAGGAAGAATTTAATAAGAATAATATTAATAATCTATTATAATTGAATTATATTATTATTATTATTATTATTATTATTATTATTATATTACATTATTGATTAATAGCAAATTATTAAAATACACTAATATTAAAGATATAATAATAATAATAGAAATAATATTATTATTATCATTATTATTATTATTCAAGGAGAGAGTGAAAACGAAGGAATTACATGGGCGCGTCGAAGCAGTGTCGCGTCTCAACCGAGACCAAGGTCGGATATAAAACCGCGACGAGTTTATATCTCGCGCGTTAATAAATTCGTCTCGCTGTCTACCACGTTAGACGCGAAGACGCGGCGACCGTGCGTATCTATTGATGAGAGAGGGAGGGAGATTGAGAAAGAGAGAGAGAGAGAGAGAGAGAGAGATAGACAGCAGACAGACAGACAGAGAGAGAGACAGCAGGTAGACAGACAGAGCAGGGGAGAAAGTTCTTTCGTGGTTCGCGAAAAAAAAAATCGTACAGTCTCGTTCTTGTTGCCTTTTTACCGTATACATACGCGTACATTTTCGCTCGCCATTATTAATCGGTCCGATCAATATAAGCGCGATGGGATGCGCGATCAGTGCCAACGAGAGTATGCGTGCTTCGGTTAATTAGAACGAGTGAACGTACTCGTTAGCATCTTTCTCTCTCTCACTCTCTCTTTCTCTCCCCCCCCCCATCTTTCTCTCTCTCTCTCTATCTCTATCTCTCCCTTTGGTACCGTGATTATTTTTTATAGCTTTCCGTTTTTTCCGAGTCACCGATGCTCATAAAAGAGGTCCACGCCCACGAGACCATTATGTGGGATCGATATTTTCTTCTTTTTTTTTTGTTAATACTAATTAAAAATAGTATTGAAATTGTATACACTCGGACTTTTTTACACGAATTTTATGAGCAACCGGGCATAAATTTAATGATGCCGAGGTATGAGTTGGAAAATTAACGCCTTCCTGTGCTTTAACGAGTCTGACTCGTGACGAACATTTTGGCTCAAACATTGATATCACGAGCCAGGCTCGTGAAAAGATAGTCGGGCCAAACATCAATATCACACTTTAGTCTGGTTTGTTTACCACGTTTTGACGCCTACCACTTGGACCCGAGAGTTTCGTCGAGATAAATGTCACGCGAAGGGGTTAGGGACAAAACGCTAGAAGAAGACAATACGCGCGTACAACAGATTTGAAAAATGTTGAATTTCGATGAATCATAAATTTGTCACCGGTCATTAAATTGGATAAAATTTATGGTATTATTGAAATTCGTGACTAAGTATACGGAATCTCCTCCTTCTCCTCGATAACTCCGTTTTACACAGCTGTGAGATCGTTCCAAGGATTTTCGAAATCGAGCGATGCGTATAAATTTGTCAAACGGAATTTTTCAATTTTTTATGTCGATACAAAATTTCTAATCATCGCCGATTTAATCGATCAAAGCTCGTCTCTTAATTTAAACATTCATGAAGAAAATAAGATTCGTACCGAGTCGTAATTTCATGGGAAAACAAAGTTTACCAAGATTTTTTGTCCGTTTTTTATTTTTTATTTTTTTTTTTTTTTTCGAATTAAAAATACGGTGAAAAAGTTTGTTCGAATTTTTTATTTATTTTTTTGAAGTTGCCCCAAAACGGGTTTTTACTTTTACGCAACGATATAAAATTATCGTCATTATTCTCGCGTCTATACACATATAATTTCTTATACGCGTATATATAAAGTCGTACACCGGACGAGACGACGTTAACTATTGCCGCGAGGTGATTGCTATATATGACGAGGTGACGCGAAACTCAGACGCGATACGAGCCCCCTCGCTGTCGAATAACAACAACGGTACTATTATAATAATAATCGACTGAGACGTGTGAAATTCGTCTTGTCGAGCGCCAATTTAACAGACCGAATTATAAGACGATCAATAATGCGACCTCGCGTCTCATTTTTTCTCCCTTTTTTTTCCTCAACTTGCAAACGTGTGTACGTACACGTATGTGTCTTCAAGTCGTCGTTTCTGTCTGTCCCTCTCTCCCTCTCTCTCTCTCTCTCTGTCTTTCTCCCTCTATCTCTCTCGTGCGCGCGCGAACTAATCATACTCGCACGCGATACCGAGTTCACACTTTCGGGATGCTGCCGGGCACCAGGAGCATCGGCTCGCAGAAGGACCTCGCGGGTACCGAGCGCCGGACATTCTCCGCGAATTATTATTAACCAGAAGGAGATGGAGAGAGAGAGAGAGAAACAGAGACACAGAGAGAGAGAGAGAGAGAGAGAGAGAGAAAGAGAAAGAGAGAGACTACCCTGCGATATATTCCGAAGCTCCATTTAAAAGTGATTGATGATCCGAAGACTGCCCCTTGGCCCGAACAAAATACACATTCGGTATATATACGATATATCGAAGAGAGAGAAATACAGAGAGAGAGAGAGAGAGAGCGTTCGCAAAATGTAAGAGATCACTGCGTGTATGCTGAATTTGTACCCTTCGTGAGAGAGTCGTGCCATCTCCTGTGGATTTGCAGAGAGAAAGAGAGAGAAATAAAAAAAAGAGAGAGAGAAGATCGCGTGTAATATAACGCGAACGCAACACACGCGGTCCAAATTGAACTGTCGATAAAAGTTTCACTTGTTCGAATTTGTTTCACACGCCGATAACCATACTTATATACATATATAATATATTATTCGTAGGAGGCAATAAATCTGACCGTGGCATGTGCGCTATCGAGTCGATTGCCAATCTCTAGCAAACTGTGAGAAAATTCGAGATATCAGGCTGCCCCGAGAGACAAAGAGAAAAATTTAAATACGTATCGAAAAGTATGTAGCAAAAATTTTGTATCGATCTGCAGGAACGTTTTTTCTATTAATTTTATTATTATTTTTATTATCTCGTCGGTCATCGAGAGTCGATAGACTCGTTCGTTCGCGGGAATAATTATTCGAGTTTAGAGATCGTAACGACGATCGATTAGAAAAAATTATGTCAATGGGAGTGTTACGGTCCTTCTATAGTTTCTAAGGAGCACCGACCGGTCTACTTTAAATATGATACGGGAGAGAGCCAATTACATCGTTATTAAATGTTTCACGAGCTTGGGAATCTTGGAAGCGTCCGAGCTTCGCTCGAGACAAATGATTAATGACTCTCGTCACTTTCTCGTTCTTTCTCTCTCTCGCTCGTATTCGCCTCTCCTACATAGGTAGGTTTAAAATTCAGTTCAGTACCACGAGAAAGAGATCAGCGTAGTACGGGAGCACCCGAAGGAAATTTTTTCGTGGCTCTCTTGGCGCCAGCGACAATTTCAACGAAATATCTCGCGTTTCGAAAATAAAAAAATACAAATTTTTTCGACACAGTCCAACGAGATGAATGTCATTCATCGACGAAAAAACAATTAGTATACATAGACGAATCAATCATTGATTCTCATTCGTAACAAATCTTTTCCCTACAACAACAAAATTTTTCTCAAAATTTAACAAACTTAATTCAATTTTGTTTTCACTATATAATTCTTTTTCGTCTCTTAAAAATCGCAGCGAGCTTGGCTTTAAGTCGAGTCTCCCTCTCTCTCTCTCTACCCCCTCCCCCCCCCCCCCCCCCCCTCTCGACGAGGTATATAACGGAGAGTGCAAAACCGATGCCCTGGGGGCACGACGCGAGAGTACGCGTGTGTGTCGAGTTGCATGAGGAGAGAGCGAGGGATGCGGAAATTACGTAGGAGCAAAAGGGATGAGAGAGACAGAGAGCAAAGAAGAAGAAGAGGAGGAGGAGGAGGAGGAGGAGGAGGACGACGACGACGACGACGACGACGACGATGACGACGACGACGACGACCCAGCCGGAGATCGATCTGCGCGTGGGCGGTTGCCGAATAATAATAAACCGAAGAGGAAGAAGTCGAGAGATGCGAGGGGTAAAGAAGACTGGCGAGAGCGAGAGAGAATAAAGGGGTCGAGGGGTGGGGGGCGTACGGTGAAGATACACGTGCGTTGCGTGCGCGGAAGAGAAGAGCGCAGGCGGAAGGCCCCGGAGGGCCAAAGGACCGTGCGGCCCGTGCCACATATAGAGGTCGCTCGTCCTCCTCGTTCTCGCCGTTCGTTTCCGAATCGGGGATCGGGGGCAAAAGAGTACCCCGAGAGACTCTCGAAATCTCGAATTTCCTTGAAAAAAAAAAGAGCAAAGATCCAAAATCCCCCGGCGAAAAAAATGTTGCACGATGTAAATCGAAAACGCTTCTGGGATATTGTTTATTTGTTTTTTTTATTCATCGCGTTAACTCGCATAGGCGCTACTCGGCGCCTCGGTGGATTCCATCTTCGCGTCGTTGTCACGAGGGTCGCGGTGACAACGAGACAAACCGTCGTCGTTACCAGGCCGAATGCCGAAATTCGGTTGTTTGAAAAGAAAAGAAAAGAAAAACAAAACGAAAAAGAAAAAAGAAAAAAGGTGCAAAAAATAGCTCGTTGGATCGCCGACAACGCCATGTGAAAGATACGAGATAAATAAAAAAAAAGTCAAAAGGGAGAAAAAGAGAGAAAATTCAGGTAAAACGAATGGCGATATATACGTCGCGGCGATTGCTTGACAAATATATATTAAACTATTTTAATGAGAAGTGGCTGCCATATCTCATCGCAATTACCGCTGTAAGAGAGGAGGGTAGGGGGTGGGGGGGATAAACTTGGCAGCGACCGAATGCTCGGACCGACCGTGCCCGATTTCACGTGTATATACGCCGTATGATAATCTTTCTCGTATGGCTCCGAAGTGTACGGGACCGAGAACCGTAGAAGCCGCGCGGTAAAAAACACGCACCCCTTCATGAGGCGCGCGCGCGCGTGTGCCTGCGGGAGAGAGAGCAAGGGTCAGCAAAAGTGGTCGAAGCTTCGTTCTCTCTCTCTCTGTATCTTTCTCGAGGAAAAAAAAGTATATAATGTATATATGTATAATTGAAGAGAGAAATGTTCGATCGAATCTCGTATACGTCTTATGCACGTTCCTGGATAAGCGAGGACCTCACCCTCTCTCTCTCTCTCTCTCTCTCTCTCTCTCTCTGTCTCGCGTCCACCCAGGATGCTTTCACTTCCTCTTCCTCTACTCTCTGGACGGCATGGTCAACGACAAGAAGAGACCTTGGAATTTGGCTCGAGGTGAGATGAGAGAAGGGCCATCTTCTTTCGGCAGAAGCCGCGAAAATTTGCCTCATTAGCTACGACGCGATATTTTTCACTTCGTTCACTGGATAAGTTGACAAAGAAATGAAAAAAATTGTCGTGATAAATCGTATAAAAAACAAGAATAACAATAACAAGAAGAAGAAGAAGAAGAAGAAGAGGAAGAAGAAGAAGAAAAATAGAAGAAGACAAGAAGAAGAGGGGTAAATATAAAGAGCAAGGAAGATGTAAGAATAGTTCGTCTCACGGAACATCCGAGTCCAAAGGCGCGTCTCTCTTTCGTCGCGTGTGTGTCTGTGTGTGTGGGTGTGTCTGTAGCTGTGTGCGTGTGTGCAAGGGCGCTTGAGTGACGGCTCTATAGACCCCGTGCGTTGTAGAGAAAGAGAGAAACAATTTTTTCTTCTTCTCTCTCTCTCTCTCTCTCTCGCTCTCCCTCTTCCTATCTTTCTTCTACCACCATCGGCCTTCCTTACCGAAGAGAGCTATACGGACGCGGGCGGTCCGGACCATAAACTCTGCATAAACGATCTTTCCCTCTCTCATTCTCCCTCTGTTTCTTTCTCTACGTACACTCCTATCTTTCGTGCAACAAACTTCGATCGACCGTGGAACTTGACGTAGTACGAGAGAGAGAGAGAGAGAGAGAGAGAGAAAGAAAGATAGAGGGATGAGTGAATGTGCGCGCGTCGTTGCAAAGAGCCCAACGAGCTAACATTAGTGACACGCGTTCTTCGACGTGTACTCACCCCGTACACTCGGGCGACGAAGACACACCCCATAATCTCGTTTTGTTCGAAGCCACTTGAGTTACAAGATCGCGCATTGCTCCCTTCGTCTTATTATTTTAACATATATACATAGATAAATAAATAATAACATTTATATCTATGTCTATATATAAATATTGTTATTTCTATTTTAGTAAACACGATTGAAAAAAAAACAACAACAACAACTTCGGTGATCCAAGTGATCGTCGGCCGTTGCGATAAGAACTCGGTACAAGCTGGTAAAATAAGAAAAGAGCCTCCTTTGGATTATACACCAGGAGAATATATATATATATATATATATATACACAATATGGCGTACTTGTAGCTCGTCCATCTCGGCAATATTATAGTGCCCGCACGACGATAATGTGCAACCGATGCATACGCGAATAAATGCATATACCTACATATATATATATATGTATACAAGTGTACGTTCGGCCAACTATTACGCTCGTACGCTACGCGCGTAAATCGTACAATAGTCCAGCTGATTATTTCATGCACACCGAACTCGGGCCCAATCTTATGGTGGCACTGTATGGCGATCGAGGGGGTGTGGGGAAGGGGTCGAGGTGCATTGAGAGAAACGACCGTTCTCGATATACCGCGGAACAAGTACTTAATACCATACACTTTTCTATATCTATATATACATTTGTCTGTATACACGATTCTCATATACACACACACATGGGCACACTTCCACATGTATATATATATTGCTTGTGTAAATAATGAAGTACACAAGTGCAATGGTCCTTGCAACTATAAGTACGCATACACGTATGTGGGGGGGGTGCGCGTGTGTGTGTGTGTGTGTACGTGTGTATGTGTGTGTATACACGAGGATGATATAAGCAGCATCCGTTCCTCGTGTGTATCGAAGAGGAATGTTGCCCGTGCGCATATTACGGCGTCGGGAGAGCCTCGCATCCCTTTTTTTCTCTTTTCTTCACCTTTTTTTTGCTCTTAGTTCTTGCTCTCTCTCTCTCTCTCTTTCTACCAGCGCCCACGCAAAACATAAAGAGCGAGTAATATAAATATATTGCGCATATATACGCATATATATTCGTACGTAAACGTCCGTAAGATGCATTATGACGATTGATCTTCATTCGACATTGTCGGTACGAATTAACGACGAAGACATTTTACCGACATGACGCGACGATTAATCGACGTATGTATTTCCGGTTTCGTTATCGAGAGCGTCAATGACCTTATTCCTGTTACTTCAATTATAATATATACGTTGTATATACGCGTTAAATTTATTTTAATTCTCATTTCGTGCCGCGACGAGAACGAGTGGCATGTCGCACCCTCGCAATTTCCGAATGATCCACACGTGATACATATCTGTATATTTATATATACGTAGATACAAATATATATATATATATATTTATTAATTTATAAGAATGTGGTGAGAAGGATTTTACGTTTTGCGTATTGAATGACGAGCGAGAGAATCGCGTTTCGACGCGCGACGAGAATGACCGGTATTCGAAAATGCTACGACAAAAGTTTCGCGGCTGCGGATAAGTGGTAGCGGGGGCGTGGAGGAGAGGGGGATGACGAGGGATAGGAGTATGGTGGAGGGGTTGAAGAGACGAGAGAGAGGGAAGAAAAGTATCTCGTGCGTCGGAGCGCGTGGACGCGACTGTCAGTCGATCGGGAGACTGCTCGAAATACAGAGATGCAACAAATACACACAACGAGTGAGGTAGCCGAGAATACCGGAGATGGCTTCTCGGCTTACTCTCTCTCTCTCTCTCTCCCTTCCTTCTTCTCTCTCTCTTTCTCTCTCACACGATTTTCTCTCTTGCTTTTGCCGCCGTCTTCTCCTGAGAGTCGCGGTTCATCCGAGGCAGCCTCTCTCGTGGCGAACAGCTCTATCTGTCCGAGCTCGCGAACTCAACGACGAGGACGCCGACAACGAGCGACGAGCGCGAGAGAGATGGAGAGAGACCGAGCTCGCGCGCGGGAAGCAAAAAGCTCGCCAGCGCCCCCCGTATCTACCGTTTGTACTACCTCGAACATCGGTGGAGACGCGCGTGGTCGCACGCACGCCGATCTCAACGTGAACTTGACAACGAGAGAGAGAGAGAGAGAGAGTGAGAGAGAGATGAGGGGGATGAAGTAGACAATGTGGTGTATACGGCTAATATCGAAGGATGGGAAAGAAATGTATTTATAGAGGGGAGATACGTTAACGATGAGTTACTCGTAAAGGTCAAATTGATGTTGACTCTCGACGCTGTCAATTTTTGTAGTTTTTGGAAGATGAGAAGAATAATTGAACGATAGGGGAGGATCGAAGACAATTTATGATAATTGAAGGGTGAAAAGTGTATTAGAATGAGATTTTGGCATTCTGTCAATACTGGATGGGTAAATATCAATATCGTCAAATACCAATGCTATCTGTCAATATTAATATCGCCAGGTTTGAGAAAGTCAATTTTTGTCGTGTGAGTCTAAAGCACTTCGTTCGAATGTCATTAATGTGGAAACTGTCAAAATAAGAGCTGTCATTGTTGAGCATGTCAATGACGACCCTTTCAAATTGTAAATTGGCCAATGTAATTCCATCGTCAAAATCCATTCCGTCATATTCTCGTCTGTCAACATTCAACCCTGTCAACACTCCGTGAAGTTTGTGAAATAAAAATTCATCAATTCCATCGTTCCGTTAATCCTCGAGACAGTCGACTGTCATGGATCGACGACTCTGCGATACGGTACACTAGAGATCTCGTCAAATAAGGCGATAATTCTACTGGGAATAGTGGAGAAAATATATATAATGTAAATCAGATCTTCCACAGATACGAACTAACTATATCCGGTAACTAGCCCCACCGCAGGGGGTTGCGAGACATTACGAAATGAGAACTATATACGCGTTGACTGTCCGATGTCAGAGGTCTCAGGAGACATCGCGCACCTTGTGCGTTCTCTCGCCGCTCTCGGTTATGCAGAAAGCGACGGAGGACGATAGAGAGAGAGAGATCTGGAGGGTCCCCCAAGAGGACAACCCGTATAAAAATCCGACATACCAGATGCGCGCGCAGAGGGCGCGCGAGCACGGTCGTCGAGTCATCCGCGATTTACTGCGATAACTTTTGCGCCCGGACAATTTGTACCTGTTGAAGATCGCTTTCTCTCTCTCTCTCTCTCTCTCGTCGAGTCCCGACGCTATGATGAAGAAACGGAGTGAGAAAGAGAGATGGAGAATTTAAGGAGCATGAAGAAGGAAAATATTCGCCTCCTCTTTTATAGCTATACGAAAGAGAGAGCTCCAAGCACGAGATCGCACCGACGAGAGAATTCTCTATACTAAACACCTATATACATATACATAATACCTCATGTGCGTAATGCCTATATACGTATAATAGTACGAATATATACATATATATATATACATTTATATACACACGAATATAGCCAATCTCCGAGTTTGCGTCCTTCTCGAACGCGGAGATGGTCTCGTATTTTATAACCGGTGTAGACAGCCACCGCAAGCAAACTCATGCGTATAAACGTATATATATCTATATATCGATAGGTATATATGAATTTTATATATGTATATTGATATACGTAGAGACGAGAATAAGTATACGGAGATACGAGTGAATACATTTCCAGCTTCTATGTATCCACGCATATGATTATATGGGGGGGATGAAGTGGGACAATATGAACTACCAACATTTTATCAGACAATTTTCAATTCGCACATATCTTCTCATGCTCGACGTTAAAACGAAAGGGACGAGGGCTTCGAAACGATTTCTTTCGAAATAACAAAATCACGTGACTTTCTTAAATTTCCAAAATTACAAGCTTTCCGATAATTGTCCCAATACCGTCGATAAATATTCGTAACATTATGAAGAAATTTTCTCGAATTTTCTTTATCTTTTTTTTACTACAATCCAGGTGGTCCATTTTATCAGCCTGGTCCATATTAGCCGACTTTATCGCGTAAAGCGTATTGGAGTTCGCGTTAAAAAGCACGCGTCTGCGCACCGAAGTACCGAAACCTTCCCGGAGGTTGCTTCGAGGGATCGTCTCTTCACTACCGAAGAGACCGTACCCGATATACGGGGTTGCGCAGCGGTCTCTTGCGGCGGCCTTATGAATCTCGCGTGATGCAAAGAAGAAAAAAAAACAAAGTGAAAATAAACGAGTAAAGTATATATGGTGGTATATCGCGCGAAAGGAGAGAACGACCACCGCGACGAATAGGGAACTTCTCTTCGTGGCCCGCGCGCGTCATCGTTATTATATGCTGTGTATTTCTCTCGACCTCGAGGAATTCAGCATCTTCAGCATCCCAATCCCCCCCACCTCCTCTGCCTCGTTCCCTTCCTGCCTACCTCTCACCTTCTTCTTCATCAAGCGTATGGAGGCAATTACACGGGGATTTGCATAAAACGAATTAATCCATATCGTCAAAGAGCTTGGCTTCTTTTTCTTTTTCGTTATTCCCGCACGGGAGGGTGGGGTTGGGGTGGATTTATAAGCTACTCGCAGTTGGAAAAGTTGCGAGGTTTAGATTTTCCTTTTTTTGTTCGGGGTTTGAAAATAGATTTTGCAACGCGCAAAAGAATTTCAATAACAATCTCGAAACTTTTGAGTATCTATTTTATTTTATTTGCAAGGTCATCGCAAGATCACAGATCGTAGTAATTATTACAGGGCTTCGATTCGCATTATTCTATTTTCCGTGTCGATAATCGAGTCTGCAATAATCGTAAATGGATTTTCAACCGGTGGAGTTTAATTAAAATTGTTCGATTTTCAAGGACGCTCCAAAGGTCGTAAAGCATCGGAAACGAGTTTTTCTTTTTGCTTCTTTGCTTCGAGGAGATTGGACATGGGAATCCGGTCGATTTTAAACGTTTTTTTTCTTTTTTTTTTGCAAAAATCATCGGGAGGTCTAAATATAATTGGTAGGGAACGACGCGTTTTACGTTCTAATTTTCAGTTTCGACGTCACAATTTTTTCTTGTCGTTCGTATTACCTATACGCAACGTACCTATATAGTGCGATGGATTTTCTATCCTCCGTATCACGGTGGTACCAAATATAGTTCCTTTCCCGCGTGCCTCGGTAACCGCCGTCGTTTTTCTTCTCAACTCGTGTTCGTTCATCCTACTCGTCCTCGTCGTCGTCGTCATCATAGTCGTCTTATTCTTATTCTCTCTTCTCCTTCTCTCGTGCCCTGGTGCAGTCTCGCTTCTCTCCTTAAAGGTGGCAACAGTGTTGGCGGGAAAGTTATTCGACCGACCGCCACTAAATCATTCTCCGCCGACTCCTGCTTTATTATCTCGTGTCTCTGTCTCTCTCTCTCTCTCTCTCTTTTTTTTTTCTTTCCTCGTCTCATTGCCAACGTACACGTATTATAGTCAGGTGTCTCCGACTCGGTTCCTCTCGCCTTTCTTTCGGTCTTCCCTTCACCCTTCTCGACTGTCGCGTGCCCTCGCCCGATGGACATCCTTTTGTTCCCGTCTCTATTCTCGTACTCCTCGGCCCCATTAATATTACCGTCAAACGGGGTTACTTAACTAGTTTTTTGTACTTAACTAGTTTTTAACATCCTAAATTAGAACTTTTTTTGTGCTGCGATCGAACAATGCATTATTTGACTATCGAATGCATAAGAAAGTCACGCCCAATTTGGTTTTCCTCCAAAAAGGCTTCAATCGGAGATTACGGAATCGAAAATTACCCACGCAATAACGAATATCATTTTTTTCTGTTTTTTGTTTGTTTTATCTTCTTCAAATTACATATTTCATACAATTATAAAATAATTTTCGACGATTCGTTGCAAAAAGAATTTTTATCCGATTTCTTTTTACGCGTCGTCGTGTTTTCGATTTTGTATTTTTTATTTTCTTACGAGGCAAAACAAAAGTTGGAAGTGCCGATGGGTCGTATAAATAATGTCCGTGACTTTGAGAGAGTCCCGGATTCGCCGCGTCCATCACCGCCCTCAACCGGTGTCCGCGCGAGGCCCCAAAGTGGTGGGAGTCCGAGAATGAAGCGAGGTTGAAAAAAAATTAGTCACCGTGGCTCGCATTTGTGAGAACGCGAGACTGACATATCACGCGAGTCAGATCGAGAGGGAGGGTAGAGGGGAGGGGGAGTTATTTTTTGCAACCATACACTTTCGTCCTCTCGAAACGAAAATAACAAAATTATTTATCTTTTTATTTTTATTTTATTCTTTTTTTCATTTTATTTTTCAGGTTCGAGCTACCGATCCGGATTGCGGAGTCAACGCGATGGTCAACTACACCGTGGCGGCGGGAACTTTCGCGAGCGATCTTCTCTTCGTACGTAGCGACACCGGCGAGATATGCGTTAAATCGCCGCTGGATCGAGAGATCGCCGCGTATCTCGAATTACCGGTCATCGCGACGGACAGAGGTCAGTTAGAATAATGTCATTTCGTCGTACACGGAGAGAAAAAGTCTTAGAATTTTTGTTATGAAATTGTAGGAAAAATTACCATGCTGTATTATAATCAAAACATCGTAAAAATTACCGTGCTGCAGATGAAATTCTATGAAACCGTCTCTGAAATTTTACCGGGGCAATATTAATTTTTCTGCTGCTTTACACTAAAGAGTCCTAGATTCCAATAGAAATGTAAAGTGTAGAATGCTGTCTCCGAATTTTTATCGTGCTCTCTGGGTAAAAATTCTAACGCTTCGGACCAATTTTTCAAAGATTTCATAGAAAATTTCGTGCACATGTCGATTGCACATGCTTTATTGGGCAAGCGTATCGACGATAATTAATTCGTACAAGTGATACAAATATTATATACGCCACCAAATTTTTTTTACGTATTTGTTCGATGACAAAAAATTCATACGAAATATGAAATAATCGATAAATTCTTTTCTTTTTTTAAAAATATATTTGT
Source organism: Netelia inedita (assembly GCA_964017225.1). Lineage (NCBI taxonomy): Eukaryota > Metazoa > Arthropoda > Insecta > Hymenoptera > Ichneumonidae > Netelia > Netelia inedita. Next base: position 39,739,843 of record OZ024920.1, read on the forward strand.
CAAAAATTAAAAAGAAAAAAAAATTGTTCAGATAATAGTAAAAAAATGTTTGTTTTTCGTGATAACAAAATACATTTCTCTCCGACTAACGAAAGCTAGAATATCTCACGGCGTAAGAAAGTTGAAATATCTACGTGCGAAAACTTTCGATTTCCAATCGATATATCTCCTTCTTGAGAAATCCTTCCTTTTCCTCGCTTGTACGAGCGCGAGAGCGTTCACGATGTTCGCTACGTCCGAGGTGGTTTCCGATCTCGATCGGACCTAGGGTGATACAGCTAGCTAAACACGGGTGGCGGACAGTGAGAAAGAGAGAGAGAGAGAGAGAGAGACAGAGACAGAGAGAGAGAAAGATTAGAGTTCATAAAAACTCGTTAACAACTCGCGCGCGTCTACAAGTGCGAACAATGCGACCGGAGAGAACACACGCGGCGTGAACTCGAGGGGGATCGCCTAGGTGTTGGCTCGCGCGAAGATGCTTTTTCAAAAAAAAAAAAAAAAAAAAAAAAAGAACAAAAACAAAAAAGGGAAAAGACATGAAAAAAGAAACGATAAAAAAAGAAAAGATGGCTCCGACAGCAGGAGCAACAACGGCGGCAATATGGAGGAGAGTCGAGGGTAGCGCGAAAGAGAACGCATAGGCCTATCGCCCTGCCAAGATCTAGTAGCTCTGTAATGGGCTGTATGATTTATGTTGCGAGTGTATATATCATATGTCTTGTATATACGTATATATTGTACATATGTCCTATGTGTGTATATACGATAGCGGGACTATATCTATATACGTGTCTCGTAGCCATTTCGAACGGGTGCGAGGTTCGAGCCAACCCTTATGGGCAGGACAATGACTCGAGTCTGTCGATCCATCGAGCACCAAACTCTTTCCTCGAACGATCCTAATTCTCGACTAACCGGACCAATTGCAATCGAATATTCGAACGAAGTTAAAGACATCGGAATAATTATTACAAAATATTTGTAACAATTTATTCTCGATTTTATGAAGCAAAATGTACAAATTTAATTTAATTTTTTTTTCGACTCGGGCGAAACTAAATTTAGCCAGATTATGGCATTCGAGTAGATTGAATAATTTTGATATTATGAAAAAAAAAATCGCTACTAAAAAATAGTTAAAACATAAAATTCTTCCCAAAGTCACTTAGAGATAAAAATTGAAAGTCAAACGATAAAAACTGTATTAACTTCAAATTTTCCAAAATTTTCTACCACCCCCAAAAATTACATTAACCAGGAAACGATCGTCGATCGCCCACGTAGCAATCGCTTAGAGTCCACATCTCTCGATTCTTCTTTTTCTACATTCGTTTCTCTTCCAACCGGAAGTTGTTCACGACGTGTCTAAAAGCTTTCGAACGAACACACGCGAGACGTCCCCTTTCTTACCACCCCCCCACCCTGCCCCATCCCCTATCAAGTATTATTGTTCACTATTTTCACTTTACAACGCCGACAGTGATCGTATTATGCAAATAATCGTATATCTCGTTATCGATCGTTCTCCGATCGTTCCCCCTATCCCTCGCTACATATTCTCTCCTTTCTGTCCTGTCGCGTTACAATACACACACACACACACACACACCAGCCATTACAAGCGTTATTCCATATAAGTACCTTGGGCGCGGATTGTCAGAGTTCCTCGTTACTCGGAAACTTGTCCGAAACCTTATTTCGTCACTTTTGAGAAACTCTCGACTCAACGCCATTTACCCCGTTACGTTACGTTGTATGTACATATACGTCTATGTATATATATATATATTATTTAGCCCGATTTATAATTCGTTCCTAGCAAGTCGTAGATATATATTCAGTGTGGAAAGAACGATTCTTCATGAAGGCTCGCTCGTTTAGTTTCCCAGGCCTCGACGTCGTCACCGTTAATGCCTCTCGCTGATGTCTCGAATATGAGAAAACGTGTATATATATATATATATATATATATAGAGAGAGAGAGAGAGATACACGTCCGGAGTTGTTTATGCGGTCGCGTGTGATATGTTCGAATTATTATGAGATACGAGAAGAGTCTCCCGTGTGTTGAACGCCCACGACAACGATTTCCTATTAGTTCTCTCTCGTACTTTCTCTCTCTCTCTCTCGTAGTCTTCCTCTCTTCGTAGATTTCTCGTTTTCTAGCTGTCTCTCTCTCTCTCTCGCTCTCTCTCTCGTAATGGAGTGTAATCATAACGGTAGGAGATCGATGGAGATATAGTGTGAGGTCTGTGCGGCGTTAACGCGTCTTGGGAGCGCGGATAACGGTGTGAAATATAAAGGAGATGAGAAAGGATAACGGGCGGTGACGTTAACGGTGGGCAACACAGGATGTATATTATATATATATATATATATATGTACGTAATAATAATAATATATATAACTATATGTATAGTTGAATAAATGACGAAGAATTTTCGAAGCGAGCGTACATATATATATAAATATCGGCGTAAACCTCGGTACCGGATATAAATAATACATGCAAGTATATTACACGTTTCTCGCCTTGTACGCCATTGACGAACGTGTCCAACGGCAGAAAAGAGACAGAGAGAGAGAAAGAGAGAGAGAGATAAAGATGAAAACCACAAGCGAGATAAATTTGTATGCGAAATCAATTTTGCAATTTCACATAGCGAGGAAGACAGGAAGAGAGAGTGCTCGCGAGTACGAGAGAAGATAGAGGGGGGGGGGGGGAATAAGACGTTCTGCGTGTGCGTGCGTGTGTTTGTGTGTGTGTGTGTGTATTTTTTTTATCCCGCGCTCTCGACACGCGCCGTCCAGAACGATAAATCAAATGTCCGCACCAGCAGGAATTCCCGTGATTTATGGAAAATTAATGAACCCTCATGAATTCACCAATCCTGTGTGCTGTTGCGTGAATACGTTGCATGTATATATGTATGTATGTGTCTGTGTGTGTGTATAGGGTGACCTTAAGAGAATATAAAAATCGGCATGTACAAAATAAGTTTCGAGAAGGTGGTGTAAGAGGACGAATGAGAGAGAGAGAGAGAGAGAGAGAGAGAGAGAGAGAGGAAGAGAAGAAAAGGAGCGGCGACATTTCGCGGTGCATTTTGCCTTGCGAAAAGCGAAAGAGAGAGAGAGAGAGAGAGAATATCTTGGGAGAGAGTCTCCTGACGCACGGGGCTCCAATGACACACATATACCTATAAATCTCCTCTCTCGTCGCGAGAGAGGGAGACACCATACCGTGAGCCAGCGCAGCATCCAGTTCGGACTCTGCGCCACCGCAGCGATACAAACGCGACGAGAGAAGAGAGATGAGAGAGAGAGAGAGAAAGAGTCCATTTGTTACTATGAGTTAAGGGCGTAAATCGTTTAAACATCGGATTACCCGTTTCACATTGGCTCTATCTTTCCCTTTCTCTCTCTCTCTCTCTGTGCTTACTCGCGTATTAAACGCGGGACTTTAGAGGGAGAGAGAGTGAGAGAGCTAAGCTCACTGAGTATGGAATATGAGCAAGACTCTTCTCTCCTCTCTGTCTCTCTCTCTCTCTCTTTTGCCTCGTCGCCGTCCTCTTTTTCTCTCTCGTTGCATGACTCTCGACCGCAACGAGAAAGAAACGAACCGCGCGGTACGGCGAGAGAAGCCTCTCCACCACGATTATCCTTAGAATTGCCCACTTTTAGGCCCAACGTATCTCGCATGCAACGAGCGTAAAGGTTTGCCGAGTGGGTTGAATTTTCTTTCTTTGTTTTTTAAAACGTTTTTCACGTTCTAGCCCGACGATTAAAATTTCGTTTGCCTTATTTCGCGAGAACGAGATTTTCGAAAATTTCGAAAAAAAGAAAAAATAGAACGATAAACGATGTAATTTTAGAGACTTTACATTGCGAAATTACATTTTTTCGAATAAAAGAATGAACAAACAAAAAACACCCTTGCAGCGTACAATTTTCCCCGAGATAATTCGAACAACAAAAAAAACATGAAAAAAAGATAAACATTCGCGATAACGAAGATAATAAAAATTCACGACTGTTAAAAACGCGACGTAGGCACCGGAAATCCCTATATACGTAATAAATATATGGCGCACTGGCAATGGCGAGATCGATCGATTTGACTCGCACGCAATTCACGCGTTCGCCGCGGAGGTCTTTCTTTCTCTTCTTTCTACATGCCGAAGCGTTCATTTATCTGCATATATCTATACGAGAGACCTATATAGATTAATGTGTAAGTGTACAAGCGAGCAAAGAACCAAGAGTGAAAAAGAGAGAGAGAGAGAGAGAGAGAGAGAGAAAAGGATGTAGAGATAGAAAGAAGGAAAAAGAAAAAAGGAGGCTGGAGGGTGGGATGGGGCAGGGGAGGAAAGAAAACGAGGTGGTCGTGGCCCGAATTTAAAACGCTTTGAAATATTGCACGGTGCGTATTACCTCGCGCCGCGGGAGGGGAGAGAGGAACTCGGGGCTGCGTGCGCAGCGCTTCTCCTCGATACACGCACGAACTTATATCTATATATGTATATTCACGTGGTATACAGGCATATATGTGTGTATATATAATAAAAGAGGATATCGAGTCGAAAGAGAGAAAGAAGTCTTGTTCTCTCGCACGTTGGGCCAAAACCGCGAAAGAAAAGAGAGACGGAGGAGAAAAGCGAGAAAGAGCGCGCGCCGCGGAGCTGTGTGGCAGCTCCGCGGTAGTGGAGTGGGGGTAGAGGTGGGGGGACTGGCGAGGGAGACAGCCAATGCTGATTGGCTTGGAAAAAAGGCGCCGGGGCGCATGCGCGAGTGCGAGCGAGCTAGCGAACTGCAACTGAACGAAATGCTCGCGAGAGAAGCTCCACGGTGATTTATGTCGACTCGCGTGAACGACGAGAGTAAGAGAGGAGAGAGAGAGAGAGAGAGAGAGAGACTAAAGTCTCTTAGAAACTCTCGTTCTCTTTTCTTCCCCCCCCCCCCCCCCCGTATCTTTTTCTCACTCTCGCGTGATATATATGTATATCTCGTCCGGTAACGAATGAAAGATAAAGCTGCAATTAACGAGATATTAATCTCCCTTTTTTTTTAATATTTAATTTATCTTGGAATCGTTTTTTTTCTTTCTTTCTTTCTTTCTTCCTTTCTTCTTTCGTCTTCTTTCCGCGTGTTCCTTTTTGATAGAGATAAATTATGAAAATTTTTATTTCTCCTTTCCGTTGTATCGCAAATATTTTTCGTCTCGTTTTACAAAGAACGTTTCGTTTTGTCTCGTTGTGTTTCAGGTGGTTTGAGCGCGACGGCTATAGTACGCGTGAAAATAACGGACGTTAATGACAATCGTCCGATATTCGAGCCGAGATATTATAACGTAACGCTGAGAACCGAGGCGACGGTTAATGAAGCTATCGTGAGGCTGCGAGCGAGCGATCTCGACGACGGCCTCTTCGGACAGGTCGCCTACCGGATATCCAGTGGCAACGAGGCCGGTATATTCCGGATGGACAAGAGCACCGGCGAGCTTCACGTCGCTAGGCCAAGTCTACTGTCGAGATCGTCTCTCTATCAGCTGAACGTGACGGCGAGCGATGCCGCCGGCCTCAAGAGCACCCACGACGCCGTGCTCAGGATAAACACGATAACCGCGACGAATCAGCGGAGGCTACCGAGCTGCGAGAGATCGAGATATCTCGTCACGGTCAAGGAAAATTTGATCGTCAATAGCGTTATCGGCACCGTCAAGGAAGCGAACGCACCTTCCAATTCTGGTAAGTCCTGTTTTTATTTTAATTTTTGTTTTTTTTAAATATTTCTTTGTTATTCTTGATTTTTCATCGCAACGTGTTTTCGTCGGAAGATAAAAATCTGACGATTTTATATTTACCGGGAAAAAGACTGGGAGAATTTTTTCTGGGACAATATTTATTAAGGGGTGTGAAATATTCTATTGGATTTCATTTTTTCGTCTACGAATCGAACAATTCGTTGAAATTGGCACGAAATATTTGTTTACGATCGGAGGATTGTATTTTTGTTCTGGAGTAGATTTGATCTTCGCGACCCATGCAGAAATTCTGATAGGGATACCCAACTACCGATCATATCCTGATCAGGATATGGCAGGGATGCCCCAAAACGGGTGTCCCTACAGGAATCCAGATAGATTCCATATCGGAAGAAATTTGCGTCGGTGACAAAATTTCGAAACGATGGCGCCACTGTATTTTCGGCGCATACGAATCATATTTTGATCAGGATATGGTAGGGATGCGCCAAAACGGGTGTCCCTACAGGAATCCAGATGGTTTCCGCATCACAAGAAATTTGCGTCGGTGACGAAATTTCGAAACGATGGCGCCACTGTACTTTCGGGCATACCGTTCAGATTCCGATGGGGATTAGGCAGGGATACCCCAAAACGGGTGTCCCTATAGGAATCCCGATGTTTTCCAGATCGAAAGAAATTTGCGTCGGTGACGAGATTTCTATTTTTTTAGTGACGGTGACTTTTACGGTGCATCAACGCCTCCACCGGAATAAAAAAGATTGGTCGCATTTGATGGTCCCCTTCAAACAGTACCACTTTTATTTGGAACATTTTTTTGTAAAGTCGATAATTCCCGAGTTCTTTCGGGTGGCAGAGATAAACGATACACCCTGTATATTCATTTAGCTATTTGGATATTTATCATTCATATACTAAATATTATTACACATTATACCGATTTAATAAATAATTCAATAAATAGGCGGTTGTTCATACTTTATTGAAATATTAAAATTATTATTTTAAGAGCAACAGTGACATAAGGGTAGTGTTCGAGACTCACACGCCGAGGGTCCCGGGTTCGATTCCCACCGATAGCAACGGAATTTTTCTATGTGCTTTAATGTGCTCTCGGTAGTACGGAATCCTATTCATAAGAAAAACTACTCTGTAGGTCCACCGGAATGGTTGCTTACATGTAATAATTTCATTTTGGACATTTTATTTTAATGGAATCCAGTTTACGAATTTTGCATTTGCTCCTTGAATCTGATCCGATATCGGACTAGATCCCGATTAGAAGCTCGGGATACATGTCAGAATCCAGCTAGAATCATTGATGGATTCGGGCAGGGATCCCTGCTCGAATCCAGTTTCCCAGCGTTACATTTAGGCTTGGAATCCAATCCGATATCGGACTAGATCCTGATTGGAAGGTGGGCATACTACCGCGAATCCAGCTGGATCCCTGACGAAATTTCTGCATGGGGATTCGCTGCCGAGATTGAAATATGTCTCTTCGTGGTTCAAATCGAATTATCGATAATACCCAGCCGGTCTCCCCCGAGCGACGTGAATTTCGCACGCGAATCACGATACCACTGTAGTTCCAACGTTATAGGTTTTCACTACGAGAAAATAAAAGAAGAAAAACGAACGAGATTCGTTCGTCTAGGAAGCCGCCGGTAAGAAAAACGAATATTTTTTTTTTTTTTTTTTTTTTTTTTTTTACAAACTCGACGTGATTTCTTCAGACGGGAATAATATTCCTCGGGATGGAAAACGTATTCCACGCGCGCGCTACCACGTTAGCATAGTCGCGTCACGACGCCGCGAAAAAGACGCGAGGAGAAAGACGTTGCGGAGGGAACGTGATATATAATATACACGTGTATATATATATATATGTGTGTGTGTGTGTGTGTGTGTGTGTGTGTGTGTGTGTGTGTGTGTGTGTGTGTGTGTGTGTGTGTGTGTGTGTGTGTGTGTGTGTGTGTGGGTGTGTGTGTGTGTGTGTGTGTGTGTGTGTTTGTGTGTAAGAGGAACGCAACGAACGGAAACGAGGACGACGAAGGAGTCTTTACACTCTGACTTCTCTCTCTCTCTCTCGTCGTACGTACACACAACTCCGTACCAGCACCGAGATATTATACGTTAATGCGATACATACGTGCCTATGGGGCGTTCTCATTCAATGGGCGATAATTTATTTTGCCAAACAACTCCAATATTTTTCATAATTTATCAGCGCGCGATGACACTCGAAATTGCTGTCTGTGAAATTTTTGAAAATATTTCGTTCGTTAGTTTACGAGCATTGCTAATGTTCCTATTTTTCTGTGTTTTTTTTCTTCGTTTTTAAAAGAAGAAAAAGTGAGATAAGAAAATTAGCTAAATTTGCGAAAAAAAGTAAATTCTATCCGTCGAGACGATAAAAAAAATTGGAAAATAAATTAGCGAACGATGTTTTCCGACGAGTTGCTTCGAGAAAAAAAAAAGAGAGAAATAAAAATAAAAGATCGTAGTCGACTCGACGTCGAGGAGGTCGTACGAGCCGCGCGTTCCTCTCGATGAAACTCCGCGATGCAATGTAAATCACGCCGGTGAGACTCGCCTATCCGACCATTGAGAGAGTACTCGCTCACCCTCGAATCACGACCGCGCGAGTATTCCAAATCTGATAAAAAAAATTCCCCCAAAAAAAACAAATAAAACAAAAAAAAATCAAAAAAATAAAAGAAAGTAAAAAAATCCGTCTCCGTCGTACGTTTCGGGATCACGATATTATTCCGCACGACCGAAAAAAAAGAAACAAACAACAAAAACACAAAAAACGATAAAAAATAAATAAATAAACAACAACAACGTATAAAAAAGAAACAAAAATAATTATACAAAAATGTTGTCGGTAGCGGGCAAAGACGCGGGGTGAACTTGAAAAGCCCTTGGTAGGTCCTTCTTGGCGTAAGGGGGAATGGCATAGAAAACAAGAGGGAGAGGAAAGAGGATGAAAGAATCGAGCGGCGAAGAAGAAGGAGACAGAGAGAGAGAGAGAGAGAGAGAGAGAGAGAGAAAGCGCGGTTTGCGGAGAGAGGTATACCGCCACGTATATCCGTGTTTCCACACTGGCGGTACATCCGATGTAAGATACGGCGCGTCACGACCTCAGAGCCTGCGCTATATGTATTTTATACCCTCTGCCTCCCTCTAAGCCCAGTGAGTGAGAGAGAGAGAGAGAGAGAGAGAGAGAGAGAGAGAGAGAGAGAGAGAGAGAGAGACTTGAACGATCGAGAGCTGTACTGTGTGCAAAGTGCACTCGAACGTGTACCTATAGCCTCTCTCACTCTTTGCATATATATATGTGTGTGTGTGTGCATGTGTGTGTATTTATATATTTCTTTCTCTTTCTGTCGATGTATAGTAAAGCGAAGAAGGAGCACGACGCTGTTATACCCACACACAATATAGTATTCAGAAAATAAAGAGGGGAAGAAATCCTGTGCACGAACGGTAGTTTACACGCCGGGAGAGAACCGAGAAGATGTCTGATCCCTATGCGCTTTCACCCCTTCGCCCACCGCGCCCTTATATGCGCTCGCTTCATCTCCTATTGTACCCGAGCGCTGTAAGGAGCTATAGTAATAGGCGTATATACGACTTTCTCGTATTGTTTCGCGAAGGCGCCCGCATATTCAGCTTCGTTGCATTTCCAATGCTTTTGAGAAGGGTGAGAGAGAGAGAGAGAGAGAGGGGGGTGATTTTTGTATTCACTCAGACTCTTGTTTGCATTACTTTCGTAATATTTTAGAATTTTGATCGGACCGTGAATGAGTAAAGTATTGGGAGATAAGAGCCCGAATTCATGAAAATTTCATATCATAGATGGAAAGATGGAAAATCGTTGGATTTTATTTCTTGTAATTTTTTCTAAATAAAAAAAAAATCTTTTTGGGGGTAAGTTTGTTCAAGTCGTTACGTTAAATTTCTGCGAGATTTTATATCGCATCAAATTCTTATCGGGATATGGGGAATTCTTGGTAAAATAAAAGAGAAAGGAGAAAAAAAGAAGATTGTTATTTCACTTTCTTCGTTCTTTCGTTCATTTTTTCTCCAACGCGTTCGATAAATATCAATAAAAAAATCAATCCCCTCGTCGATATAATCGTTATGATATGTCTGACTCATCGAGCACCGAGACGGTACACAACGCCGAACACACCGTGCTCGTATCTCTCTCTCTCTTTCTCGCGCTTCATTTTTATTTCTCGTTGCGTATGTACGAGGAGCGCGCGTCGGCGGAGATCTTAAACACTCTCGATCTTTATATAATATCCCTCGCCGAAAAGCTGCGCCCTCTCTCTCTCCCTCTCCCTCTCTCTCCTTCTTTAAGAGAGATAGAGAGAGAGAGAGAGAGAGCGTGTAACATATCGATGCAAAACTCTCGCGAGAGAAAAGAGAAAGAGAGAGAAAGAACCTGTTCGCGCGAGTGCATCGCGCTTTGGGAAAGATATCTCGGCCGCGAGAGATCTTCTTGTGGAATCGAAGAGAGAGAGAGAGAGAGAGAGAGAGTTTGGCACCCGCGTTCGTAATATTTGACACACGCGGAGCGCCGATCTGAGATTATCAGATTAAAGTCTCGATTGCGGCGTTCCGGAGAGCTCGCCCGGCACGCACGGAAACAGCCATCGGCGCTTTCTTTTCTACCTCTTCGATGTATTTTACATATATATATATATATACGGTGTAACAGCTGTTTACTGTAATATTGGTACTTTGAATACTATAAGCTCCTACTGTTCGGTGGATTTCGATCGCTGAGATTTCAACGCTCGAAATTTACCGACCGGCATTATCATTATTAACGTTCCGTTCCCACGCGCGTTAATAATAATAATCATTAATACAACATATATACTTTTTTCGTATAAAAATCTCTTCGATTTAGGCTTTTTATAACTTTTGTAATTAAAGAAAAATTATTTAGTTGTTTATTTTGTCGAAAATATTTATTTATCGTGAGGTAAAAATTACGGAAATTTGTATTAATCTTTAATTATTGCACGAAAATCGAAATCGTCGCGTCGCGAATGTACCATATTCTTCGCTCTTACGTAAATCATTTTTCGAATAACAAACGATGTTGGGAAATGAAAAAAAAAATAGCCGCGTTATGGCGAAAAGATGAATCAACGCTCGAACTTTCAATTCGCCCGAGAGGGAGAGAAATTCTCGTTTTATCTATATATATATACAATCGAAATGCTATCGACGCCAGAATCGATCGTTTCTCTCGTACATCTTTCGTCGTTGTCGTCGTTTTCGCGGTGATAAAGAATCGGCGAGTTTATTACTCGTCGCTGTATAAATCGCGATATCCCTCTCTCTCTCTCTCTCTCTCTGTACGTACGTACGTATATTGCCTGGGTGAAAGTGTAGTAAAATCATCGACGATATGCGACAGACACGCGTGCATAAGCGCCGAAGCGAGATAAACGAGGAGTAAAAAAAAAGTAAAAGAAATAAAAAGGCTCCGAAGAAGAAAGAAGGAAAGTTAATCCCGGAAGACGTTTAACTTCGTAAGAAACGAACGAAAAATGCATTAACGATGCGTAGGCGCTAAATATACGAGATTCACACGCAGCCTCCGCTCATCCTCGCAATTTCTCTCCCTCCGCTTTATTTCCGCGTTTCGAATTTTCTCTTCGTAGTTCGCACAATTTACCTACGTCTCACGGAATCTCGTCCTCTCCTCCTTACCTCATTCGTTATTTACCTCGATCGTTATTTCAATTTATATTATTTTCTTTCACGTGGTAAAAGAGAAATTGTCAGACGTACAAAAGTATACGACCCGTTGTTTGAGGCGCAAGTAAGCTGGGGGCAACCAAAAGTTTCCTGGCGAAAGATTCATATCGCGACGAGAGAGAAGAGACCCGGAACGCGGTGGAGTGGTGGGGGCAGACCGCGCGAGGCCTAGGAGTGGGGGAAAGGAGAGCCGCAGTCGCTCGCGAACAGCCAAGGGGATCGGACTGTCCCGATTCTCTCTAAAGCTTTGCCGCGCATGCGCCGGATAGTGTACGTGAACGATGAAAGAAAAAGGAAGACGGAACCGTGTACAAAGTTGCGAAGGAGAGTGCATAGTCGCAAAAGGGAGAATAAGGACTATTCTCGAGGTTTGCTTATACATACAGATATATATGTATAAGTTAGTCGTTGAAGCGATGCTCAACGTGAGGAAGAGGATGAAAGAGTGAGTGAGAGAGACAGAGAGAGAGACCGGCGGTCTCCTCGCACGAGGGCGCATAAATCGTCGCGAGTCGGATTCCGGGCAGCCGAACGCAAGCCGCCATTGTCCGGACCTTTTTCCCTCCCTTTCTGCCTCCGCCATTCCTCCATCGTCCTCCTCTCCTCCTGTTTTCGATCGCTCCATGTGCATGCATACAGTATATACACATACGTATATATATATATATAATTCTACTTTACTCGAGTGAGAGCGAGTTTCTGCACTCTTTGCATACGCTTTAAATATCACCGCGCGCCGGTCCGCTTCTCGTCGGGTTTTACTCTCGGCGAGAGAACGAATACAAAGGAAGCGCACTCGGCGCTAGACGCGACGAGAGCTCCTCTGGTGGGAATAAGAGGGAACTGGATAGGGCGAGCGACTGGATACGCGCGAATACGAAAAGATTTGAGAAACAAGTAAATGTATCTTACCTAGAAGAGAAAAATGCGAAATTTCGAAAAATTAGAAAACTCTAGTTTTTCGTCACATTGGAAAATTAATTTGATAAAAAAAAACGATCGACGAGAATTAATTACGAATTAAAAATTAGTCAATTCAACGAATCAATTTTTGTATCCAAGAGGCTTAAAGTTCATAATGTCAATCCGTCGTCATAAAGATAAAGTGACAATTTTTATTCCAAAAATGAATTAAAAAGAAAATCGAGGATAAAGAAGATATTCGTTTAATTGAATGATTTCGTACGATTAAACGGTGAATCGAAGTCGTCCGTTCGTTGTGTTCGAGGCCGAGGTGCGAAAAGTTTTAAAAAGTGAATTATCAAAAAGACCCGCCCGCGCGTCCGCTCATTGCCGATGCAAGCGGCAGCGAGAATGAGCGCCATTGCGCATATATATGTATATACCACACGATACTATCTCAGATCTCTAACCTACGGTTGTTGCTGCCGTTTAGCTCTGCATCGCTGCCGGCCAACAGAATAAGGAGAAAGAGAGAGAGAGAGATAAGAACGCGCGCGAGACGGTAGCAGAATCTTGAGAGCAAAGAGCGAGAGAGAGAGCGAAGAGAACGCGACAAATACCTTTCCTCCTTGGTGCACTTTCCGCGTGCTGCACCGCGCTCAGCCCTCGACTCGCTTTTGCATCCTCTCTCGCAACCGGCGAGCCTCTAATTGGCCACGGGATCCACCGGCGAACGATTCTTTAGCTCAGATTCCACTTTGAGAATTCGCCCGAGCCCCGAGAGATGTGTACTCGACGAAAGCATCGCGTTTCCCTCTCATTATTGATTAACATCGTTTCGTACAAAGCTTGCCTCAATGCTCATAGCTCTCTTAAATTTTTCTTACTTTCATTCATTCTTTTTTTAATCAAATTATTCGTCTAATTTGAGTTTTGTGTAAATTTAACATTTTGAAAAATGTTTTAATGTTTTATATGTTTTAATTTCCTTAATTTAATTCGACTATTTGGGTAATTTAAGTTTACTACGATATCAGAATCTTTTATTTACACGTTGAAAAACGTGTTCACTAGGCGTAGTTGAATTTCGTCGAAAGAATGAAAAACATTCGTAAATTATACGTTGTTCATATTGGAATTCGATCTCGAACATACCGCGAGCCTGTTTATAATTTTTATGCACGAGAGCTAAATTTTGCACTCGGTCGTTCGCTGGACGTCCTGGACACCGAGCGAAGATCCTGCGACGAGAGACGCAAAGTTTTCGCGATTACATCGTTCCCACGATTCCACACTGCACCGACTTATTTTTACTCGGGCATTGTTCTCTCATTAATTTGTCTAAAATCATCAAGAATCTTTGCCGGTTGCACATTTTTTCAAATATTTGTCACACATCCTGCAATTATCCTGCAACGACTAAATTTGATCAATTCCAAGTCTTCCCTTGAAAACTTAAAAAATTCCCTACTCTGACTCTACTGACCTACTTTCGCACGCCAAATGTAAACAAGAAAGAGAGGAAAAGCTCACTATGTATGGGGCGTTCCAGTCTAAATCATCTCTGCCCTCATCTTCACGCGTTTTCCTCTTTAATTACATCTTGTCCCACAATATAAACAAAAAAATCAAATTAGAAAAAATTTTCGACTTCCTATGTATGGGGCGTTCCAGTCGAAATCGTCCCTGCCCTCATCTTCAAACTTTTTCCTCTTTAATTACATCTTGTCCCACAATATAAACAAAAAAAATCAAATTAGACACATTTTTCGACTTCCTAGATCATCCGTCGTCCAAATAATCGCGGTTTCAAATTTTTCAAATCCAAAATCCGAAAACTCTTCTAAATTCGTCCATCCTGTTTTTTCTTTCTTTCGTATAGTTTTGATAATTAACCTCAAGAGAAAATAATTATAAATAAACACAAGAATTCTGTTAACTCGTTGATTTCATCTAAAGCGCCCCATATACGTATCACATGCGTCATTCTTTGTTCCAACGTGAATTATAAAGATGCGAAAATTTCGTGGTCGCGCTCCTTCAAGGTAAGGAGAGAATCACGAAGCGCACGCTGCCGCTATAACGTTCGTGGCGAATCTCTCCAAGTCCCCGACTCAGACTTCTGCCGGTCGCGCGAGCGCGTTTCTCGCTTCGCCGAGAGACCACGCGACGCGAGTAAGGGTAAGAAAGGAAGAGTAAGAGGGAAGAGAAAAGTAAAGGACGAAGGAAGAAGACGAAGAAGAAGAAGAAGAAGAAGCGATCCGCGAGAAGATATGGAAAAGAGTCGCGCGGTCGTCCCGCGACCCACAGGGAGACTCTCCCTCTCGCTATACATCTCGCTTTTACTAACTCACGTACCTACTAGAGAAGGAAGGTCCTTGCCTCCTCCGCCGCGGTTTCTCCCTGTCCTTTTCTCCATACGATATCTCTACTTTATAATCTTTAGAACTTTCGTTCTCGGTCTCGGAATCAGCGAAAGAAGACAAAAAAGAAAGAAATGGAAGAACAAAAGGAAAAACGAGCGACGAGGAGACGGAGAAAGAGAGGGGGGGGGGGGGTAGAGGGAGAGGGAGAGAAATGGTACATAGCTTATGCGCGGCATGTCCCGCGCGTGCGCGTTAAGCGTCTCGCGATAAGTGAGGTCTCTTTTATACCAAAGACGTATAACTATCCGCGATGAGACGAGATGAGCGCGGTCATCCCGGTTCACCTCGCGGAACGAGCTTTCGCGAAAAGCTAAACGCGGGTAGGGGTGGGGTCTGTAAAATTAAACTGCGCGTGAATAAAACAATAAAGGCGTAAGTGGACTTAAACGCGATTGACGAAGAAACTCGACAAAAAAAACGTCGTCGAATGAGCGCGATTAAAAATGCATTTAAACAAAAATCCGTTCGAGGAAGCTGACGATAAACGCGTTCGAAAGAAACGCATAAAAAATTTACAAAAATTTATCAAAATCGTCGCTCAAAAAATGAAGAAATATCTCGCGCTGCCGTTCGAAATCGTTTCGAAAAGTTTCATCGATTTTTAAGCATTAAAATTCGTAAGACAGCAATGAAAAAATAAAATAAAATGGAATAAAATGAAAAAATATACGCCGCAAAGTTGTCTCTCGCCTCGAGGAACGAGTCGAGAGGAGATCGGGGCATATATGCTAAATCTCGAAAGAAACTCACGGGATCCGCGCGTTATCTTTTCCCCTCTCTCTCTCGTTCCTCAGGCCATATGATAATCCCAGCTGCGAGCGCCGTGCACACACGTGAGCTCGCTAAATATATGCATATATATACGAACGATAGTGGCGATTGCTGCTGGTTGGTACGCGAATAGTCGCGAGAAGGAGAGTCCGAGTCGCATCACATAGGTTGAGCAAAAGCGCGCGGTGAGCTCGCCCAACGATATCCCTCTCTATATCATTTTCGACGTCGGCTGTTTATTGCCGGATGCAAATCGCTACTCGCGACCTCGTGGCCACAGCCCGGCTATAGAGAGGAAGCCCACGTTGCACCAACGGGGCATCGTCGATGGGATTCACTGGACGATGCACCGGTCTCCCTGCACACATACACACGCGTCTACAGCTTGGACTCTCTCGAAGCACGCGCGTCTTCTCTCGTGTCCTCGTCTCTGACGTTCTTGTTAAACAAAAAAAGAAGAAGAAAAAAGCAACGCACGAGAAGAGACTCTCTTTCACGACCGTAGATTTCCCGAGATGTCCCGCGCTTCCTGCACCGCGCATGCTCTCTCTCTCTCTCTCCCTCCGGAGCTTTTTGTTTCATTTTTTTCTTCTTTTTTTTGTTATTTTCGTCATCGAGCAAAGTAGGATCTTTCTTTCACGACCCCGATGAGAAAAAAACAACGGGAAGAAAAGACTATAAAAAAATACGCATCGAATCGAGTGCCTTTTAATCTTATCCATAATCGGGACAAATTCGTGCCGAGAAGATTGCTTACCAATCGAGAAAATACAATTTACAAATATTTGAAAAAAATTGTATTAATTTCATTTCATCGTTGATACTTTTACGCCGACGAGAAAAAGTTTTTAGTCCGAGGGCTTAGAAAATCGGATGGAAATTCATGGAGGTTCGAAGTTTGTCCCTGAGTCAGGGAGGTCTACCGGGCGATGGGATTTTCTATATCTGTGTTGGCTCTCCGGCACGTGAAAAGGGAGAGTGAGAGGTGGAGGAGCCAGGGAGTTTAACATGGTTGGAATTCGTAGATGATCGTAAGATAGATACAACGGCAGCAACGCCGTGCAATGCGCCCTCTATCTCTCGCCATCCCCCTCACCCCTCCCCTACCTCTTCACCCCCGCTTCGCAACCATCCGAGACTACTTTTGCCTTGGCTTACCTCACGTATATAATATTATGTCTTGTATCGACTGTATATAAGATATCTTCGATTATCGTATGTGTATATATATATATATGTGTGTGTGTGTGTCTGTACGTTGACATACACAGCGTACGATACGCTTTTCTTACTTGTATAAGGACACGTATATCCTCTTTTCTATAGGAGCTTCGTTGCTCGTTCTTACGAACTGTCTATATGGTGTGCTCGATGATCTATCGACAGATGGATAGCGACTCGGATAGTCACGAGAGTAGGTACGTATCTCTTTACCGATTCATCGTATACCTGTGTCTGGAATTTTATAAATACGCGATAAAAGTCGAGGAAAACGGCACAGGGTGCGGGGCAAGGGGAGGGGTAATGTGGAACGAAGACTTTTTTCAGAAGAAAACGATTTTTTTTGTTCCGGACGAAAACAAAATTTGGGCCGAAAGATATTTTTTTTAAATATTTGCAAAATCGACAATTTTATTTCGAAGATTACGAATATTGAGGTCTTTTTTTGTAGACATTATTCCGATCTAAAAATGGAGAATAGAGGGAAATCCGGGTTTTTCGTTGTTCGCGTTGCGACCGTGAAATTGGGAAGAACGACGAGCTAGGATTATTCGGGGTTTTCTGAGAAATTTTCGATTTTGTAAAATCTACCGTAAAATTATATTTCGAAGAATGACAAAAGAATGTGACGATTTACGAAGAAAACTCGAAACATTTTTTTATTTTTTTCGTTTTGTCCCAAATAACATCACATCAACAGTCACATCCTACTTCGCAATCTCTCAAAATTCACCGATCAGAAATTCTCAAAAAAAAAAAAAAAAAAAAAAAAAAAGAAAAAAAAAAAAAAAACATTTTTCGATATATCATAAACAAAAAACAAAAGAACTTCATGGTAACGTCGAACCCTTGTGCAAATCAGTTTTCTAATAAAAAATTTCATCCCAGCTATACACACCCACATATATACACCAACATAAACCGAGTGAGAAACGAAGGGACGGACCCACGTGAGCGACAGCGTTCCTTTATGCCACGGGGGCGCACACACGACCCTCGCTTCTTCGTCGCATTCGTCGCGTCGCTTGACGCTCCCGACTTCTCTGTCCTCGACTAATCGTCGTTATTTAATTACACGAATGTTTTTTTGCACCAAAGCCAACGGATCTTTCTATACATAAGCCCATATATACATATACTTATGTATAATTGTTATATATATATATATATATATAATGTAACATATAGTAGGATCAAGAATGTTTACTCCCTCTCCCATCCCACCCCATCCCCTTCTCCTCTACACGCATACACACATACATATATGTATATGTATATATATATATAGAGAGAGAGAGAGAGATGCAAGTGTATGCTGAAAATACTATATGCTCCATTACAGCAGACTCGATTATGGTTCTCCAGGCATGCCCGTGTAGATTTACGGACTCGAAGCGCCAAAGCCAACAACTACGCGACGATTATAGGGTATCTCGCGAATCTTTGTAATCGTTGAATGTATGTGTTTGTATGTGTGTGTGTGTGTGTGTGTGTGTGCGCGCACATACTTTCAAAGCGTAGACGTCGAGGCACGCACGTGCTTTCTCTATCGTTCGTTCTTAAATCTTCGTCGTAAACTCGGCTTAACACTGTTTTCCGCAACGAGATTATAACCGAGTGGTATTTATAAAAAATACACATATAATACATATATATATATATATATATATATATATATATATATATATATGTATCGTGTGTATTTGTGTGCTCTTTTCTCCGCTTGATCGGACGCTATCTATGTTATTCGATCGTTTTTTTGTTTTTGATTTTTTTTTTTACTTTTTTCTTCGTTGTCCTTTTTTTTCGTCCACGGGAGAGAGGCAATATTCCAATCAATTATGAGAATAGCATACTTATGTAAATGAATGCTTTCGCGATTCAGAAACAAATATATATATATGTAGAGAGAGAGAGAGAGAGAGAGAGAGAGAGAGAGAGAGAGAGGGATATTTAACTTTCGAGAGATAAAAATTGTTCTTTCTGATTCTTCTTTAACGTTTTTGTCTTTTTTTTTGTTTCTTATTCCTTTTTCTCGAGACGATCGATCGAAAACTTTGCCGTCGCGGACGGGTTCGAGGCTAATCCTGATTTTTAGTAGAAACCCCGGCAACGGGGCCTCGTAACTCGACGATTTATAAAACTCGCCGAGGCAAGAGAGGGAGAGGGGGGGGGCGAGAAGGATTCCCGCACGAGGATTTCGAGACTTTGTCGCATCTCGTGGTGAAGGAGTATTTTTTTTTTTCGTTTTTTACTCCTCTCGCTCTACGTTCGGTCCTTGTCTCGAAAAAAAAAACACGTATTTATATATACAGAGTGATTCAGGATCGAAGGCTTTCCGGAGATAAATGTAACGATCTTCGGTAATTCCAGTGGTAGAAAGTTTCGAGCAAGTTGCATCCGGGGCAATGGCGGACTGCCCCGAAGCTTTAACGAAGCCCGATACACGAAGCTAGACATTTTTTACCGGGCTGTCGTTGAGATGTTTTTTTTTATTCTTGTTTTTTTTTCTCTCTATCGAGAGTCAAAAAAAGATCCAACCGCAATCGTAAATTGTGATCTGACGAAAGATTCGTAATCGAGATTTCAACTCGAACGATCTCACTTTAAAACGTAATTTATGAAATGACAAAAAAAATCTCTACAATTACGAAAGAATTCGAATCTTTTATCAAACGTGTATAATATTTGACAAATTAAGGAGCGCGGTGGCTCGGTGAGTAGGACTCTGGCTTCGCACCCAGCGGGCCAGGGTTCGATTCCCGTAGCCAACACCAATGGAAAAAAGAAATTTTTTCTAAGTGTTTTTCTGCAATCCTGGCGGTTCGGATCCCTCCAAAACAAATGTCCAACAAAAACCTCGCTGTGAGGAGTGGGGGGTCGATGTTCGGCCGGGGTGCTCCCGCAAGGCGGTTCTCATCGCGCGGATGGTGACGCCTTGGTCGGACATCGGGTGGCCCATCGTCACAGTTGAGGAGGTGCCGACCCTAGGCGACTCTGGTGGACGTGCTTGAGTTTACTCGCATTGACACTGGAGGAGACTAGGGAGGTACCGACCTGCATCGGCGGAGGTTTTCTGCAGTTTCCCTCCGTCCGTGGCAAATGCGATACAGGGAGATTAGGGGGAATGCGAAACGGCTGCAGCCGTGGTCGCGAATAAGAATGTCGGAGGATAGGTTGGATGAAAATGGTAGAATTGTAGAATACAGGTGTGTAAAAACCCGAAGAGGGTGTGCACGATAAACTCCCACATATTTGACAAATTATTTTTTTTTCCAAGTTTTCAAATAAATTTTGTATTCTCGTCTCGAATTCGATTTTTCCTACTGTGAAATTGAATCGAACCATATAATAAAACGTCTGTCGCGAAAGAAAAAAAAACGGAAAAAAATGCTTCTTATCCGAAATGCGACTCTCCGTGTACGCCGAGACGAAACAATATTTTCGCGACGCGACGAGAGATCTGCAAGAATTTTTATGCTTCTTCCGTGAATCCTTCGTTTTCAGAGTCGAACGATATTTGGCGCGTGGTCGGGGGAGTCTTCGTGACAGAAAGAACTCGAAATTGATGAAAAAGAAACAAGAAAAAAAATGTTTAAAAAATCGTCTCCGAATTCACGACGTGTTCGATGAGAATCTCGAGTGAAATGGTCGATAAACGAGTGGCCACTCGTCGAATCGGGGGAGAGTCTACGACTCACGTTGGTCCAGTAAGATTTTTCGACCGATCGTCAAAAAAAAAGAAAAAAAAACCAATCATCAAGATCGTCATCTCTCACCGTTTCTCTCTCGGTACCTCGTCTCGTCGTAAAAAAAAATGTTACAATGTACCGAATCGTCGACTGGCCCGTTCGATATCTTTCTCCGACTCCTCTTCTCTTCCTTCCACAACCCGTTCGAAGAATGATTTTATACGCAATTTATAGGGATATACGCGAATCGTAAAAAATAAAAAATAAATTTAAAAAAAACAACGAAGAATGATCGAGAAAACATTTTTGGTGAATTTCCGATGACACCAGTATGATAACGTTTCCTCGAATCGAAAGTAAATCGAGAATGGCTCGTATAATTTTGTGCACTTTTTGTTTTATCGTCCAATGAAAATTGAGGCGTATAGAAAACGTTATTTTTCAAATAATCAATCTCTTCGGCCCCTTTCTCGAGCAATTATTTAATATGCCGCACTTAATAATAGGGATCATAATTAATAACAATAATAATTAATTACTAATAATAATTATTATTATTATCAATTAATTAATAATACATTAATAATAATAATAGTTATTATCGAATATTCATTAATTATTGCATTTTAATTTCATTAGTATTATCGAGGTGTTGCACTCTCGTACGATATAGTAATATATTGTGGTATAACGTCGTTTCGTACCATCGCGATACATAGGTACCTGTATATGACGAGGAACTATGGTACTACTAGTACTACTATGATTCGTCCGATCCCTGCATCATCTGCTCCTGCTGTTGCTGCTGCAGGTTCCCAGTTCCCACCCAAACAGGTTTATACGCCGGTCAAAAAGAGAAGTTGCCTATACATACATATATATATATATATATATATATATATATCATATAGATATATCTCGAGTGGAGAGATCTATGAATACACGTATTCTCAGGGCATGCGCACGAGCTCACGTACGTACTATGCGCTATGTTCATTATACACACATATATACATAAATATATAGATATATATATATATATACAAAGCGAGAGGGTTATATTACACACAAGCACGCGGAATAAGAACTAAAATCCATTCGAATTATTAGATTGCTCGCGAGGATCGCGTTTTCGCATTCTTTTATTTTTTCTTTTCTTTTTCTCATGCCCGTTTATTATTTTTATCATTGCTATTATTTCTCGCATTTAATTCAGGCTCAACGAGAGAATTCTTCGACTCGTATGAACGCATACATATATGTATATATATGAGAGTATATACGAGAGTATAAAAAAAAACGACTCGTGAATTACGAAGCGATCGAAGACCCCGATTTGTTTTTTTGTTTGTTTTGCTGCATAATATCGTCAGTGTTTTTAACCAATGCTCGATTTTCATCTTTCTCTCTCTCTCTCTCTCTCTCTCTCTATCTCCCTTCGGTCTTTCCCTTTCTCCCTTTGTAAGAACGAACGATTTTTCGAATCGTCGCGAAATTTGCAAGCAATTTGTCTTCGTTACACCCACGTGGTCGCCCCCCGGGGGGGGGGGGGGGGGGGGGGGGGGGGGACATCGCGCGTTCTCTGTGCGAGCACGACGTCTTTCTCTCTCTCTCTCTCTCTCTCTCGTCTTCGCCTGACTGACCTTTCCGTCTCGCGCACATTGCTCACGTATATATATATATATATGTATATATATAAAAATCTTTTTTTTTTTCTTTTTTTTATTAATTTTATTCTTTGCTTCTCACTTCTCATACTTCGCGGCTTCACTCGGAGCCAGCACGGGATCGGTATTATAGCACCACGTGTATTTATATATATATGTATGCATATGTGTGTGTGTGTGTGTGTGTGACCAATACTCTCCGTGCATTTGCTGCTCCTGCTGCCCGCGCCGCAATTGTAATTTATTCGGTCGATAAATACTCTCGGCACCATCGAGAGACTCTCCACCTCTCTCTCTCTCTCTCTCTCTCTCTCTCTCTCTCTCTCTCTCTCTCTCTTCCTCCGTCTTTCTCAGGTTCTCGAACTTGATAATCTCACGAGTAAATGAGTTAGTACGTGATGTGTATGAGCAAGAGAGAGGGACGGAGGGAGAGAGAAAAATGGTACAGGGAAGTATAGTCCGGACGAGTAGCAGGCATATTAATACATGGGAGGAGCAAAAGCTTCGCGCCCGATCGTTCCACCTTTCGTCATCTCGATATTATACCCGCAGCAGTAGGTTATTACACATACGAGACAGAGAAAGAGAGAGAGAGAGAGAGAGAGGGGGAGAGAGGGAGAGAGAGAGCCTCGCTCTCGTATGATATTTTTTCCTATCGATCTTTCCAACCGGAATGATACTCCCCTATTTATGGCAATTTATACTTGTGTAGGGTATAGACACGATCGTATACATGTACATATATGTATATAAAAGATTATATATATACACGTCTTCGTCGAGTGTCCGAGATCAAGGGATAAATACATTTCACGAGAGTGGAGGAATAATCCGAACAAGTGTGTCATGTCGTATACCGAGAGCTTGTCGAGAAGAATGCAGGTTCTTTGGAGATATATATATATATATATATATATGAGTATAGATTAATTTTCCGCTAGTCCTGCAGGTTATACAGAACGAGACGAGAAAAATTGTTTTTATTCGATTTGCATACTATTTCGTTCCTATCAAACAACATTTATTCCGTTCGAACCGCGTTACGCTTGAATTAATCAAAATTATCTTCGATACATCGACGTACTCGCCAACAAGTAATTGCGTTTCTAACGGACAGACGTTCACGTCCGTTCGTGAAAAGTAAAACGACCAAGTTATTTTTTGATCGTTAATTTCGATTAATCCAAATTCCGTTTTCCGAATGAAATTTGGTCGAGAAATATGAAAATATTGTATTACGATACAATCTTCGCTAAATCGTCGATCGATGATGATAAATAAAATACAAAATATTGAAAAATTAAGAATGCGAATTAAATGAAAATCTAAAGAATTTTTTTTTTTTTAATTGAATTGAAATATTTAAAAAATAATAATAATAATAACAAGAATGTCGATCGATGACGAAGAATGTACGAGAGAAAGTAATGTAACATCTGGGGATGATTGCGGGTGCACGGGTGTGCGTGCAAAAATAAGCGAATGCGAGAGGTCTCGGTACGTCTGAACGCAGTCCGGCGTGACTACTGCATGGACCTAACTCTGTATATCGGTCTGTCGCTAACGCGGTACAGCCAGCGACCAAGAGAGAGAGAGAGAGAGTGAGAGAGAGGGAGAGACGAGGACAGGAGGAAAGGAGTATATAAATAGCAGTCTATAAATTATGCCGTCCACGTACTCGACCGAGTACCATCTTTAAGGGACTGGCCGAACAGCCGATGTCACCCGATGTCAGAGAAACGACTACGACGACGATGAGGACGAGGACGAGCGAAGAGATCACGTTGAGAGAGAATTCTCTCTCTCTCTCTCTCTCTCTCTCTCTCTCTTTCTCTCTCTTTCTCTTTCATCGTCCCCGATAGTAGCGTGGAAACGAGAGAAACTTTACCCCATCACCCCCTGCTGCACCGACTCCTTCCTTCCTTCCTTCCTTCCTTCCGTCCTTCCTTCCTTCTTACCATCTTAGTTATATCTACTTCCATGTAATTTATACATACATATATGTATATATGTATATATGTATGTGTATGCATGTAGGTACGTATATATAGACACATGCGTACGCCTACTTGAATCGCGAGCTCGTAAAAGAAATTTTTATCCCTTACCCATGGCATCGTTTACGGCTAATTAACGCAAATGGTCCAGTGATTGGCCACTTAAGATCGACGCAACAAAAAACCATCTCATTTTCATTCCAGGGCCCATTATTACCGGATAATAAAAGTCATAATTGGAAATACCGCAATCAATTCGTCGTTTCAACGTCTTTAATCACGCTTTTATCATTTGTTATTTTCATTTGTTTAGTAAATTTCACTTTTTAATTAAACTATCTGCTGTTCTGTCTCTGTCTGTCTGTCTGTCTGACTGCCTCTCTCTCCCTCTCTCTCTCTTTTTCTCTCTCTCTGTGAGTACGTTAAATATCACTTTCTATTACTCTCTACATAAAACCGTTTTCTCCTGGGTCTTCTGCCCACCTACGTTCTTCTTGCAGTAGCAAAGCATGTACTATAACGCTTTTCGTCGAAATTTCCACCGAACTTTTCTTCTATTCAGCTGCACTACGTGGAAATTCGACGATTGTCAATATTAATATTATATTGTATCTTGATAAATTAATTTGCCCCAAATGTAACTAGGGCATAATAAAATTATCAATCAATCAATCAATCAATCAATCAATCTCTCTCATTATCTCGCTTCTAGCATCCCTTATTGTTCAACGACAAATAATTAACCAGTGAAACATTAACTCGCGAGTTTCCCTATCGATAAAAAATATTGTTAAGAGTTAAACCGTATGACAAACATCGACGATGAATTTAATTCCCTTCTCGTAGTGAGAACGATACGTGGCCAATGACTGTGTCGTTTACTACAAAGTCAAGGATACCCGTATAGAATGACGTACGAACGGAGAGAGTAAAAGAGCGAGAGAGAGAGAGAGAGAGACAGAGTGTTCGTCAAGTTTTTGTCGCCCTTGTTGCCTGCCTAGACAGACGAATAAAAAACCGAGACTCGGTTATCCCTTTGCCTCCCTCCGCGAGGAAAGAAGATACTGCCCGTCGTACGACCACGTATATAACGTATGAGGGCTTTTCACGATGTTACGTACACGTTGAGAAAAAGAGCTCGTTCGCGACTCGAATCACATATAGAAATGCGCATCGACAGCATCAACGACGACAGTTGCGTTGCACCACTCTCGTAAAATATTTACACACACACACACAGACACATACATACGAATATTTATACATATATATATAGATAAATATGCCTGCATACATATATATATATAAACAATCGTAAATCGAAAGTACAAGCTTAGATTCGAATCGCAATAAGACACTGTCAATAATACAACCGAGAAAATATTGAAAGATAAATAATAGCTAAATTATACCGATTGTCCTTCTCTCCCTGCCCTCCCCTCGTCGTCCTCCTCTCGGTTCTTCCTTCATCACCCCTACTTCGTTATTATAAAACCGTACCGGCCCGTTTATATTTTATTCCATCAAGGCTTGGGTTGGGTAGTGAAAAATTGGATGATCGATGATGTTATAGATGTGGCGCGGCGTCGATGTAACATCGACATTTCGATCAGGAATATCGATTGCCTTCCTTGACCAGTCGTGAACTCGATCGATCGAGAGCGCTCGAGAGGCGAATACACGAGCGCGTAGAAGTTGTTCCATGGAAACTTACGACGCGAATGAAAAAAATGACGTTTAATGGGAAAAAAAAGAAAATAGCGTTTTCGTGATTGTACTCGTTGTGTATTTATCGTTGAAATGTTGATATTAACGATTGGAATTTCAACGTGTCGTTTTTTTTCTTTCGCTTTTTGCAGATAAACTCCCCGGCAGATTCTATTTGACTTCGGACGTCGTCGACTTTACCATGGATCCGATTACCGGTATGCTCAGGACTCGGGTGTCCCTCGACAGAGAACTTCGTGATAGCTACATTCTGAGCGTCGCGGTGCGCAACGGAATCTCCGTTGGTTACTGTCAGGTACGTTGCTCTTACGAAAATTCCTCCTGTCGTGTTGTTTCATCGTGTTTCTTGAATTTTTTTGTTCTTCTTCATTTTTATTCGTTCATTTTTTTGCTCGATCGTGGATCGCGTTGTCAATGATAATTGTGTATTTTTTTTCTCAACATTCACCGACGAGTATTTAATTATAGGATCTTATTTTATATCAATCGCAATTTTTTATTTTATCGAATGAAATTATTAAATAGTTGGAAATTATTTTGGAGATTAATCGTCCCAAAATTCCGAATTCTGAATTTTTCTACTCGTGAAAAATATTTAATTTCTAACGAATATTTCCGTATTTTTTGATCAAATATATTTATCAAATTTACTATTTTTCATAGTTTTATCCGCTGAATTTTTTTTGTTTTCTATATAATTTATTTAATCGTGTATCAAGGTCGAAGTGAAGGTCGAGGACGTGAACGACAACGCACCCTCGTTTCCGAACAGCAGCGTGAGGATATCGGTGCCGGAGTCGCATCCGTTGCACTCGCCGTTGTACGTAGCGCACGCTACGGATCCGGACGAGAGTGGAGCGACCCCGATACGTTACGTGCTTGTACAAAACAGCGCGGATCTATTCGGAATCGACTCGGGTCTCGGCGAGGTATATCTCGCACGTCGATTGGATTACGAGACCCAACAGAGGCACGGACTGATGATAAGCGCACTCGACGCCGGTGGACTAACCGCGAATCTCAGTATTCGCGTCGAGGTGCAGGACGTGAATGACAACCCCCCGGTGTTCGAGAGAAACGAGTATCACGTGGATATTACCGAAGGCGCCAGGCTCGATTCACAAGTGAGTATAGAAAAATAAAAATCTTCATTACACGCCCGTCGAACGAAGAATTTGTTTATCGACCTTTTCTCTCTCTCTCTCTCTCTCTCTCATTCTCTCATTCTCTCTAGCTCTCCCCCTCCCTTGTTTTTAAATATATTCCTGACTGGCTCTATAATCTACGGCGCATGGGCATGACTTACGCATATATGGGACGTTCCGTGTCAACTCGAAAGATTTTATCAGGATCTGGTCGCCGATGTATTTCTAGCCTCGTTTCAAGTTTCAAAAATACTCGGAATTTTTTTCCAGTTTTTACCCGTCTTGTTTTATAAGAAATAAAGTTTTTGTCGATAAAAAATTGACTTTTGGGTAATTGGTTTATTAAATATTTTGTGTAAACCAAAGTTGTTAATTTTGATTGATAAATTCACGTGAAAATAGAATTTATTATTTAATTCAATATCGATACAATTAATTTAATTTAATTATTGATATTTTAATGAAATTTATGGATACTCAGGCTTTTTTTCTTGATTCGAAAAATTGTTATGTCGTCTTTAAATTCATATGGAACGAGTGAGAGAGGAAGAGAGAAAAAAATGAAAAAAAAAAACAAAGATTGGTGCCTTATGGGTGTAGAAGATATCTCGCGAGGCTGCGTAGAGTTAACAACCTCTTTCCTCTTTACCTCATTCCCCGTCCTTTCCTCGTCGTCCTTCACTCCCGATGCCTATTCCCATCTGTCTTTGTCGCGCTGATCTTCTCGGATGCGTAATTTCATCCGGGACAACCAGGAAGAGAGGAGCATCGGCTCGCTTGTGAATCCTTCCAAGTTGTGCCCCGACGCTACGAGGGATTCGCGCCCAGTCCTCTCTCCCTCTCCCTCTCTCCCTCCCTCTCTCTCTCTCGTTCTCCCTTTCTCGTAAACGTGCGTGTATAGCTATATAAATAACCCTCCGTATTGCATTCGCGCGTTCGTTCTTCTCTGGAGGCCGGTTGAGAAGAAAAAGAATTTTAAAAAAAACATTGCATCGACGAAAAAAACGAAAAGAAAAGTAGAGAAAAAAAATGAAAAAGAAAATGAAAAAAAAAAAAAAAAAACAAGAGTCGAGGAAAAGACGACGAATGTATACGCGTACGAGATCCGATCGCGCACCTTACTTCGATTCCGTTACCCATGCACCACCGGAGGCCTCTCGCCACTCGCAATAATACCGTTCATTCGTACCGTGTATGTTCAACGTAATATCGGTAGTTTCTTGCAGGGTTATACACCTACGGGCTTCTCTGTTCTTTTGCTTCATCGATTCATAAACCACCCTGGTCATCGTTTTCTCTCTCTCTCTCTCTCTCTTTATCTCTGTCTTTTCCGCGATTTACTAATTTATAGTCGATCTTATCGTTTCCACGAGAATATTCGCTCGATTCGAACGGATTCCCGCGATTTTTCGTTTTGTTCTCGCGAAAAAAGAGTAACAAAATTCATCGCCAATTAAAATCCGCTGATTGCTTCCTCGTATCGTTTTTGTTTTTTTTTTCTCTTTTCGAAATATTGCTCGATCGAGAAACTCGGTATCACGAGATAAAGCGAATGATTTGTTTTATTTTTGTATCTTCGTTGCAATAATAACGAAATGTAATTAACAATTTTAATTCGTCTACTTTTATCGTGATGCAAAAATTGATAAAAACAAATTAACTAAAAATAATTCGATTTTTCTGTAAATGAAACTCATCTAATAATTTTCCATTGCTGATTATTGTCAAAAATTTGTAATTATCTTTTAAATCTTGAGGATGGTAAAATAAAATTAATTTATTTGCTTTTAAACTCGACCAAAAAAAGACACAAAAATATAAAAATAAATACAAGTTTCCACGAATTCTCGGAGCATTTTGTGTTATCCTCGGAGTCTTTTGGTACACGCGTACGAGAAAGGTCGGTGGGCTGGAATGGGTTTCTGGCCTGAGATCTGTGATGCCCGACAGTGTGTCACTCCATTAATACGGAATGACGGCCGGCCAAACGGCCTGTGGAGAGGTCCCGGGGCCTTTTCTCTCCATCTCTCAACTCTCTCCCTCCTCCACCTTCCTTCTCTTTTTCTCCTGCGCCCTCGACGCGATTTTTTACCCGGCGTGAGCGTGGCAGATATCTTGGGACAGTGAGAATGTTTGGAATTGTTTGAAAACCTCTCGCACGCCCCAGTGGTAATGATCCTCTCTCTCTCTCTCTTTATTTCTATCTCTCTCTCTCTCTCTCTCTCTCATCGTCCCTCTTTCATTCACCCTCCTCCCCCTCGCTGCTGTCAAAAAGAGAGCGAGCATCCACGAACAGACTTACACGGAAGACACACACACACACACACTTGTACGCGTCAGAGACACGTGAGACGCCGGGACAACTTCTCTTTTTAATCCTCGTCACGTTATTATATTATACATAAGCATATATATTTATGTTTTATTTTTTCTCTTTCTTTCTCGTTTATTCTTTTTTTTCTCGCGCGGAGGAGAGGGAGTATTGTTCGAAAAGGGACTAGGATTTCGAGTGCACGCGCCCTTCTAGGGCGCCGGGCTCTGGTTTAACCCTCGATAAAACTTCTACCAAATTTTTCACCAACGTGATATTTATTTGTTTCGTCTGAGAAAAAAATCAACTTGATAATTAACTTTTAATGTATTTATTCGAATCGATGAAATTTCAATTCACCAATTATTCTCGATGAAAAATAAAATATCATTATATCGAATTAAATCACATATAAAGAAAATAAAGTCAAGATCGATGAAATTTCATTCGAAAAATCAAAAATTCAATATTTCCGATGGAAATTCGAACCTCGGATCGTATTTTCATTCAAACAAAATCAACCGCGACGACCCTAACGTCCTGTATAAAAAAATAGATTGGATAATAAAATTAATCGTCGACTTTAATTCGATATTTTTAAAAAAAGGAAATGAATTTTGTGTTTCGCAGGTTCTCCAAGTGACGGCGCTCGATCTCGATACCGGGAACAACGCACGACTGAGTTATCGTCTTCAGGGCTCGAAGGCATTTCGCATAAGTCCGAACACAGGCTGGATCTATCTCGCGGAGACGCTCGATCGCGAGATCGTCGATCGTTACGCGCTGACGGTACTCGCGACCGACAACGGTTCACCAGCTGCGACCGCTAGCGCCTCGGTCCTGGTTACGATATTCGACGAGAACGACAACACGCCGCGTTTCGACAAGGATTCGTACGCGTTCGAGCTACTCGAGAATCTACCGTCGGGCACGTTGGTCGGACGCGTGAGCGCGGACGATCCGGATATCGGCAAGAATTCGTTGCTTCGTTACTCGGTCGTCCAGGCAAACAGCAGCTTCGCCGTCGATCCCGACACGGGTAAGACAGAATTAAAGAAAGACCGACTTCCTGTAATACTCGCGATAAATGCACGAGAAATTTTTTTAAACGCTCGACCCTTACCATATTTCCCGAAAGAGAACGATAAAACGACCGACGGTGATAAAACGAAAGGGAGAAAACGAAAAATAAAACAGAAAAATCGAAAGTTCCCAAAAGAAAAAGAAAAACAGAGAGAAAAAAACATTTTACCTTTACGTTTCTTTCGAAGATTATTATAATGGCGAGCCTCTTAAACGTGTATATAGATTATAATGGGGGGAGGTTAAAAAGAAGGGTAGGAGGGGGGAGGAGGGGTAAAAAGCTCGCATGTGTTACGGGCGAGCGGTGAAGCTTCATGGGATAATCGAAGGTGGTACAAGTACGAGGAGAGCGTTTAAGATGCGAACGAACGCGCGCGCGAGAAAGAGAGAGAGAGAGAGAGAGAGCGGACGGGTATACACCGGTTGCCGAGAGATGGCGCGCGCGGAAGTAATCTCGGAACGATTCGTCGCACGCGGATGAGCCCGGGCAATAATCCGATAGCCATTATATTCCACTGAGTGGCTCGCACTCTTATTCTTCATCTTCTTCTTCTTCTTCTTCTTCTTCTTCTTCTTCTTCTTCTTCTTCGTCTTCTTCGTCTTCCACGTCTTCTTTTCGTCCTCTTCGTCCTTTTCTCCTTCTTCGTACGCTATCCGCGGCACGAAGAGGAGGCGGAGTTTAACGACGCGACCGGAATTCGTTTTGAGACTTTCATACACGAATCTCTCTCGGCACGCACGCTCTACGTCTTATATACGTGTGTATATATATATACATGATATATATGTGTATATATATAGAGAGAGAGAGAGAGAAAGAGAGATATATGTGTAATGTACAAGATACGGGGTGTTACAAATGCGATACACGATGGCGTTTCGGGATCGATCAAAGAAACCGTCGCAAGATGGCGGCACCGACGAGACTCCACTCGCATAAAATAAAGTAATCGCTGTCGTCGTCCGTACGTCCGCATGAGAATCGAGAATAATTTCCGTTCACGATTATTTCGAAAGGGAATTAACGAGGAACGAAAAGGGTGTGCGATAAATCGCGATAATGAAAACAAATGAATTCGTTTTATTCGATATTCGAAACGTAGAAATAACCAATTTATTCGAGGCATATTCCACGAGTTGTCCAAGTGGGAGGAAGCCAAGAGAGTAGGTACGCGCGTGCGCGGTAGTAGTACGGGACGCCACCGTGACGCGGCGTTAGTTTCGATTGGCACGCGTCAGAGATACGCTCGTTACCGCTCCCGGACGAATCGGATGGGCGAGACCTCCTACGGGGTTTTGCTCCGGTGTCGGAACGGATCAACGATCTTGACCTCGGGATTTCGTCCGAAGACCCTCAACCTCATCAAAATGAAACGACCGCTCGGTAAAACGAAAACGCGAAGCAACCAATAAAAAACATACACACGCGCGCAAAATGAACAAAACAACAACAACAAGAAAATTCCATATAAACGGGAACCCCATAAGAAGAAGTTTCTAACGAATCCTACGAGACAAAATGGGCGGTCGAAAGATCGTTTTCTTTTTTGATTTTTTGTTCTGTTTTTTTTTTCGTTTTTCATCGACCTCACCGTGTACCCGCATACTCTCGCATCCGGCCGGTTATTGTTATACGAGAGCTGAAAACTCCAGAAGGTTGATACGATGCTTTTCTCTCTTCTCTTTTGAAGAGCGAGAGAGAAAAAGAGAGACAGAGAGAGAGAAGAGCTTGTACATTCCATGGCGTCGCTTCCGATGCTCCGTACGATTTCTACCGTGTACAATGTTATATATGTAACTATACGGACATACATTTATATATATACATATGTAAGAAGGTAGATGAAGAATCAAGAAGGCAAGGCGCCTTTCCCGCAAGGCACGAGCGTGCCCGGAATCCTCTCGTTCGCCACTACCACCACAGGCTCTCTCGCCCGCTATCAGAATCAACTGTGTTGTACAGCACGCGTCTGATTATAACATACATTTCAATCGTACCGTATGAGCCAATCTCTATTCCTCGCGTGTTAACGCTATAAAGACGAGGCTTCGATATGGATTATACATTTTTGATCGACCGTTTCACCTTTGATTTTTCTCCAAACGTATACGTATTAGGAATTTTTTTATCTTCTCCACGTTATCGTTATCAAACCAAAACAAAACAAAAAACAATTAAACAGAAATTTATACAATGATTGTCCAAACAAATAATTCTTTGGTACGACAAATTAAACGTTGATTAGTCGATTATTATGGTAGGAAAATTTTCGTGAAAAGTCCTTTATTTACTCGCTTTATTTCACCCCCTCCTGAGTTGAAAGGAAGAAGGAACTGTTCTTTTTTTCTTTTTAGAGAGTCGCCGGTTATTTTCTTGCTTTTTTTCGAACGATGCAGGTACCGCGATGAATGTTGTTTGTTTTTTTCGTTTCATCCCCCAAGCCGAAAGCCGATATGCTCTTGGGTCGTGCGCGCGAGGCCTTGCCCAAATATTGGTTGAGAGAATGAAGTGTCTGTGTGTGTGTGAGAGAGAGAGAGAGAAAGAGAGGGCGAGAGAATGGTCCGAGGGCTTGTAGAGTATATTATATATATATATGTAAGTATAGGAGGCGATGACTACACGAGAAATGCATTAGCACGCGCTCTACTACACTTTTTATTGTCCTTAGCGTGGTTCGTTTTGGCCAAGAGCCTCAGGACTGTCGATTTACTCTCCTCGCGTTCAGCCTGAGATTTCGTGCGACAAAACGAATTCTCTCATAGAGAGACTCGCTTATAAACGAAACTCTCTCGTATTCTCTTCGGTATTTTGCATAAACAGCGTTGCCTAATGTTTTTATATCGTTGTTTCGTTTCTTTTTTTTTTAATTTTTGTATTTTTCTTTTCTTTTTTTCTCGTTTGGAAAAAAAATAATAATAAAAACGAAAAACAGGCGAGATCACAACTCGAGAACCGCTGGATCGTGAGACGAGGGGCTTGCACGAGTTGGTACTCGAAGCACGCGATCAAGGAACACCATCGAGGGCTGCCAGAGTTCCTCTCAAAGTCACGGTACTCGATGTCAACGACAATTCGCCGGAAATCGTCGATCCTCAGGGTGACGTTGTCAGCGTCAGGGAGGAACAACCTTCTGGCACCGAAGTCGCGAGGGTGAGAGCACTCGACATCGATCTTGGCGAAAATGCAACGGTCACGTACACCATTTTGAAAGGTTGGACAAAAATTTGTAAACTTTTCGTATATTTTCAATCTCTGTCCGTTCGTTTTTTATCGATTTTTATTGAATCGAACTTTGAACGATTTTTATTTTTTTATTTTTTGAATTTTCGTTCATTATAATTGGCGATTGTTGTTTCAATTTCAGATCGAGATTCGGACGGTTACAATGTATTTACGATCGATCCGGTGACCGGTATGATAAGAACGAAATCGGTGCTGGACCACGAGGAGCGAAATGTCTACAGAGTTTCGGTACAGGCGAGCGACGCTGGTCGACCACCACGACACAGCGTTCGTACGCTTCGCGTCGAAGTTTTGGCGCTCGCCGACAATCGACCTACGTTTTCTAGCAGCAGCCTCACCTTCAACGTACGTTCGACGTCTAAATCCGATTTAAAAAAAAAATTTATAAATACAAATAAATTCGAAAAAATAACTCTTTAAAAATAATCTGCCTAATTTTAAAGAAACCATCAAGTTTCTTTTTTATCAATATTTATATCATTTTTACCAAATATTTGACAAGTTTACAAAGTGACAAAAATAAAAAACAAAAATCGACGAATATAGAGAATAAAGTAAATCTTGCTACTTAATTTTTGTATCTCATAGGTTCGAGAGGACGCGAGTATCGGCGAACCGGTGGGTTCGGTTTCCGGTGCGGGACCAGCCGGACGCGTGGCTTTCACCCTCAACTCGCTGACGCCTCTGGCACAATTCGCGGCGTTCGACGTTGATCGTGGCTCGGGCCAATTGGTCGTGGCACATTCGTTGGATCGCGAAAACGTGAGCGAGTATCACCTGGACATACGAGCGTTGGACACAACCTCGATCGGTAATCCTCAGAGTATCGCGGTTTCCGTGAAAATCGTAATCGAGGACGCCAATGACAATCCGCCGACTTGGCCTCAAGATCCAATGACGATACGCGTCAGCGAGGAAGCTGTGATCGGTTCGACGATTTATAATCTCAGCGCGAGCGATCGGGACAGCGGACCTAACGGTGATCTTACGTACGATCTGGTCTCGGAATTTCCGGCGACCGGAAGTTTCGCCGTTGATTCACTCACCGGCGCTCTAACTCTGGCGAGATCCCTCGATCGGGAGGAACGTGGCGATTACACATTAATACTAAGAGCTTCCGATTGCGCACCGATCGCCGAGAGACTCGACGCCACCGTCACCGCAAGAATCGTTGTTCTCGATCAAAACGACAACGATCCGGTCTTCGTTTCACCGGAAAATACGAGAATGCCCGCCACCTCGGATCTTTCACCAGGTACAACGATCTTACAATATTTTTTGTCTGCTTATTGAAAAATTACAAGCTGTACAATTTTTCAATTATCTGATTCTAATTGTAATTGTTCTAATTTTTTTTTCATTTCTTTTGCTCCAATTGACGATTTTTTATTATTCCAATTTCCCATTCGTTTCGATTCGCTGTATTTAAAAAAAATAATTATTATATTCTTCCTCGATTATTCAAATTTCTCTAAATTCTTGCGAATTTGTCTTCTCTCAGGCTCGACGATAGTGAGAGTAATAGCCGTTGACAAAGACGCTGGTGACAACGGTCGTGTCTCTTACGTGATAACGGCGGGTAACGAGGAGGGAAGATTCTCGGTCGGTTACGATTCGGGAATCGTAACGTTGATGAAGCCGATCGTAAGAGACGCGGAGATCGAGATAACAGCGAACGATCACGGAAGTCCGGCGCGTCGCGCCACGCTCAATCTCACCCTGATAATGGCGATTGGACACACGAGCGGACCTCCCCGTCTCTTGCTACCATCGCCGGTAGCCAGAGTATCCGAGAATCTCGAGGTTGGAAATACCGTTCTCGACATCGCCGGACCGGCGATCAACGGCGAGCAAGGTTTGTATTGCCGAGAGACATCGAAATAATTAATCGTCGATGTATAGCAAAAATTAGAAGAAAAAAAACAAAACAAACAAAAAAAATGATGGAAAAATTCATTCGCGGAAATTGTTGGCTCGAACACGTCGCGATAAATGTAAAGACGGTTCTCCATATTATGGTAACCGTGTACATATATATATATACTCGAATATAGTAATATAGTGAATGGCGTCTCGAAGGACGTCTCTGCGAAAGAGCATCCGGGAGGCTACCGGGTGAAAAGCAGGTAGAGGTGTATTACTACTGATGCTATGAAAAACAAGAAGAAGAAGAAGAAGAGGAGGACGACGAAGAAGGAGTAAGAAGAAGAAGAAGAAGAAGACGAGTAGAGGGATTTCGAACAATGGCCGCGTATATCATCGTGCCGGCAGCGAGTCTCTCCTCTCTGCCGGTCTCCCGAGTGTACTCTACGCATAGGCAAATCACCGCTCTACCCCGAACGTCCTCGGTGTGTATGCGTGTCAAACCCAGCGAGCGGTAGCAAAATACCAGTACTGGACGCACGCACGGGACGATAGAACGCGTTCCTCTCCTGCATTAAGCAGAACAGAAATCCTCTCCTCTTTCTCCCTGCTTTTCTTTCGACCGCTTTGTCCGAGTCCGCCTTGAAAAAAAAAACAAAAAAAAAAGAACCACGAAAAAAAAACTTCAACGACAGGCTAAACGACGTTGCATCGGAATTTGAGAATCGAATGCGTTTAATACGACGCGCGGACGAGAGAAGGAAATATGACTCTCGAAGCTTGGAGACGAGAGGAGCTTTGAAAATTGGATTTTTCCATCATTTTTTTTAACTGAAATTTAGAATATTAGAACAATTTTAAGAAAACTATGAAATTTTTCGATTATTATGATAATTTATGAAACGTTTCGTGGATTTTTTCAGCTAACGTGAGTTTTCACATCCCCGGTGGTTCGGCTGCCGACAAATTCGGCGTTTCCAACACCGGTGTTCTCTATCTTCGGGAATCCCTCGATCGCGAAAAAATGTCTCGTTTCGACGTACCGATATTGGCAAAATCCAACAAACTTCTGGACCTAACGACCGTGGAGGTGATCGTCGTGGACGAGAACGACAATAGACCGGAATTCAGGCCAGGTTCTTGTTACACCCTGGCCGTTCCCGAGAACGAGGACTCCGCCGTGATTCACACGATCGCAGCAGTGGACGCCGACGAGGGAAAGAACGGAGAATTGATCTACAGTATCGTCGGTGAGTTTTCTTGAAAATTATTTCCATTAGCAAAAACCTCGTTCGAAAAACATTGAAAGATTTTCATACAATTGTAATGAAAAATATGAATCATTATTTTTTCACGATATCAATTTTTCTTTTCTTCTCGCTTTGATCTAATTTCCTCGATTTATTGTATTTTTCCTCAGGCGGCAACGTTGGCGGAAATTTCAAACTCGATCCAACGACCGGAGTTTTCTCAGCCTCGAGTCTCGATCGCGAAACGATTCCTAAATACGTTCTAACGATATCGGCGAAAGACAAAGGACGTCCGAGCTTGGAAGCACGTTGCAACATCACCGTCATTGTTCTCGACGTGAATGACAATCCACCGTCATTCGCGATCGGTCAATACTCGAATTCTCGTCAACATCCGAGCAGAGGCGTACAGTCCCAAGATTATGGAAATTTCGGTCATCAGCCAACGTTCAATCAATACGGATCGTCGATTTATCCGCCGAATCATTTGCCTGGAAAATACATGGCGACCGTGTCCGAGGACGTTCCATCGGACTCGTCGATAATGACCGTCAGAGCGACGGATCCGGATCAGGGCGCGAATGGAAAGATAACGTACTCCGTAGCCGAGGAGACGACTTGGCTGTTTAGGGTCGACAATCTGACGGGAGTCATCACGACCGCCGGGTAGGAAAATACATTCCTCTATTTTTATCGAAACTATAAGAACAACAAAAAAAAAGAAAGAAGAACAAAACTTTGCTTCCTCGTACTTTTTTTTGTTATTCATCTCTAAATTGCCTCTGGGAGAAACTCGCTAATTTTTGTGATTTAATAATAAAATAAAAAAGAAATGATAAAAGTTTCAAGCTCCTGCTTCCTCTATTAGGAAGCAACGTTTTAATTTTTCTTTTTTATTTCTTTACTAATCTCTTTATTTATTTTCACCGCTTCTTTCCAACCTCCGTAGACGTCCCACATACGGCGTGAATATTTTCTTCGCTCGCTGCCGTCGAAAGAGTCTCGAGACGTCGGCTAATTTCATCCGGGCGTTAATTGCACCCGCGACTTTTATTGCTCGTACGATTAGAATCAGGGAGGAATATTATTGTGGAAAGCACGGCATGGCTGAGTGTTGGAAGGTCGGAGGGAAGGAGGGTGATACGAGGTCGTAAAATACGAGGATGAAAGGACAGCGAGGGCGATTGAGCTCCAAGTGCAATGGGAAATAAGAGAGCGAGAGAGAGTGAGAAAAAAGAGAGAGACAGTCGTAAAATTATAAAGCCTTCTCCTTCTCGCAGGCTTGCCCTCGGTCTCTATCTCCAAGAGTTTCCTGGCACGACGAGCTCCTCGCTCGATTAGACGATCTCGTATGCATTGCACATTGCTTTTGCACAAACACACACATGTAGAAAGTCCAAGAGTGGTATTTTCATTCTCGCGATTCCGCACGCAATAAACCCCCGGTGTGTGTGCATTCGCCGTGAGAGGAAAGGAGGAAAAGAGACGAGACAGAAAACTGGCGGTGGTAGATACGTGTGTCTGCTACGTTTGAGCTCGAAGAGTTGCACACGGTGAAAGAGAGGCAATATAAGAAAATAAGAGATAAAAATTAAAACGAGCGAACTGAGTCGTTGACCGAGAAAAAGAGAGTCGACCTACACCGCCGAGCGCTTCTTTGGCTTCCGGCCAAGGTCGACAATGTTGCCTCGGTATCGGCGCGATCATAATTAATTAGACAAAAATAAATTCTACCCGTCTCGCGAGTTTCCACTGATGCCGCGAATAACGATCCACGGCCAATCTCGACGAATGCCATAAGTAGGGAGATCGAGAGCGGGATAGCGAAACCTCGTCGACGAGGAATCATTCGCTAAAGACAGAATGTCCTGAGGGGGATAGAAAAAAAAACAAAACAAAAAAGAAAAGAAAAACAGCGAAACCGCAATTTTAATGACTCCCGGGACGAGGATTATTTTGCATCGGGGGAATTTGCGTTCACGGACGAGGCTCGAACTGATTTCTTTTATTTACACCGAAATCCGGCTTCGGTGGAAAAAAAATGGGCGGATTTGCTTGAAATAATTAATTCAGGAAGGACGATACTTTGAGGATTTTGAAATTAGTCGTGTAAGAAGCCCCAACGGATCGAGGGAACTGGTCGATAAATTTTCCAAAGTAGCCAACGAGTTTGCGAGAATTTTAAAAAAGATTAATACGTTAGAAAATAAAAATAAAAA
Organism: Netelia inedita; assembly: GCA_964017225.1. Classification (NCBI taxonomy): domain Eukaryota; kingdom Metazoa; phylum Arthropoda; class Insecta; order Hymenoptera; family Ichneumonidae; genus Netelia; species Netelia inedita. The sequence goes on from OZ024920.1 coordinate 39,778,911, forward strand.
CCGCTCTTCAACCGCTTACGTCCCCTCGACGTAAAATTTTTAAATTTTCTATCATCACGAAAAATCCAATAAATATCTCTTTAAATCGAAACAAAAAAATTCAATTTCAAAGCTCGACCGGTCCAAGAGCCGTTGCTCAAATTTTTCCTCGCACGTATCGAAGCGCGGGCGTACCGAGGACAGCGCGTGCCATCACCGGCTGAATAGAAAGAAAGCGAAATAAGGACGAAAAAAAAATGTCGAAGAAAAAGAAAAAGGAAAAGAAAAGAACGGCTTTAGCGGTGCGTTCCGGACAGCCGTGTGTCATTTCACCGGGACAACACGTGCTGGCATTTCAATGCATTATTTCAGCCGGTAAAAAGCCTGATATGCAAAACCGTCCCTGGAACGGTTGGGGCAAGAGCGAGCCCGTTTCTCGCGAAACACGCACCGGCCTCTGTGTTCGCTGAACCGGAGGCCACCGCGAGCGCAACAAACATTTTCTCTCCTCCCTCTCACGGCTTTCGCCTCTTTCTCATTCTTGTTTGTTCCCTCTTTACCTCCGCATACCATCTAATGCCGCTGGTCACAAAGTATTAACTGGATCTCCCGCGGTCCATACCACACGACAAACGCGATTATTTCACATATTATAGAGACCCGCGAAACAATCCCCGCGAGATACTCTTTCGAAATAAATCAACAATCTCCTCCTTCTCTTGGACTCGAGACGCTTAAAAATAATAAAAGGAAACAGGAACGAACTTTGCAAATTGAAACTCGCAACGTCGCTACGTTTTTTTTCTCGCATTCTCGCAGCTTTGCTTGCTCAATGATAGCTATTACAATTACAGCAACAAAAATCACCCCAACATTTTTAATATCCGACTATTATTGCTCGAGTTATCGTCCGCACCAGTTCGAAAAACGTGGTTTCGAGAAAAATTTATTGTACTTCAATTATTATTTTATTTTCGATAAAAATTTACGTGAATCTACTTTAATGTATGTGGAATAACATATCTTTTATCGAGCCTGAAAAAAAATCATTAAGTGAATTTAAAAAATTCATGACACAAAGCTTATTTTTCTAATCATCACAGTGCGGTCCTGCCTCAAGCAATACGTTCTAAACGAGTATAAAATGATGAACGAAATAAATAGTAGGAAAATTATGAAAACATTTTCTAACGGTAAGATTTTTTTTTATGTAAATTATTGCAGATTGCTGGATCGCGAGCGTCGCAGCACTTACAATTTTCTTGTGCTGGCTACCGACGGTAGTAGTTACGACGCGAAGAAAACCTCGATACCGGTGGAAATAACTCTGACCGACGTAAACGACAACGCTCCGATATTCGAGGAATATCCGTTCAGAGCTCGAGTACCAACGGACATACAGCCCGGTCAGAATATTCTCCAGGTGAAGGCACGTGACGCGGACGTTGGCGTGAACGGCGAGATCATTTACACGTTTTTACGCGAGGAGGAGAAACCCAAGTTTCGTATTCATCCGAACACCGGAGTCGTCACGGCGACCTCGTCGGTTCGTCAGGACTACGGAAAGATTTATCATCTCGAGGTACTCGCGAGGGACAAGGGCAATCCACCGAGAAGCTCGAAGGGTTTGATCGAGGTACGAATCGGCGAGCCGGAAAATTCTACGACCGTTCTGAGATTTCAGAACGAGACTTATCAGGTCGTGGTGCAAGAAAATTCGCCGGTCGGAACGGAAATCGTTCGCGTAACGGCGGTACGTTCCGACGGACGTCGGGATCACATCTCGTACTCGATCGGATCCGGAAATGAATATTCGACCTTCGTCATCGACGAGGACACCGGTCTCGTCAAAGTCAACGATCCCAAGAGACTCGATGCCGAATTATGGACCGATCTCGGGCTTCAGGACGAACGTAACGGTGAAATTGGTACGATCAACACTTGGGAGAGATCCATCGATGGGCAACAACCCAGGGAAGAACCGCGCGAAAGCTCGAGGCACGTTTTGACTCTAATTGCGAGAACCGCCGGTCCCGAACCTCTCGAGGCTTACGCCAAACTCGTCATCAGGGTCTCCGACGTTAATGACAATCCGCCCATCTTTACCCAGAACCAATATTCAGCCACTGTTCTCGAGGGCAACGCCAAGGGCAATTTCGTCGTCAAGGTACATCTTTTATTAAATTCATAAATCAGATAATTAATCTTTTCAATGTCATATTTTTCAATAATATTCCATTGATTTATTTTCACGAATGACGAACGTTTACACTTTAAAAGAGTTTGTTAAAGTTAATTAATTTCTTGTCCGTCGTTACAGCTGTCGGCGAGCGACGCCGATCAGGGCCTGAACAGCAGAATTCTCTACCACATCGTCGATGGAAATCCGGACAACGCGTTTACCATAAGTCCACCTTACAGTGGTGTAGTCAGGACCAACATCGTTCTCGATCGTGAGATACGCGAGAAATACAGACTGACGATAATCGCGACAGATCAGGGAAATCCTCAGCTAACAGGAACCGCAGCACTTAGCGTTCGTGTCATCGACGTTAATGACAATCAGCCAACGTTCCCGGAACGTCGGACCATCTCAGTTGCGGAAGGTAAAAAATACCTCAAGTTCTTCCACATATCATATACATTTCTATATATAATTCGCCAGTTGCAATTTAGCATGGAATATAAAACTGGCAATTCTACGGTTTAATCTCGGTCCGCGAATAATAACTTCATTAAGAACGACGCGTATAATTCAACTGATAAACTGGAGCACGTTTCAACGGGCAGCGAGAGAGTTTCGCTTTTCTTCGTCGTAATGGAGATCGTCGGAAGCTGACAGAGCTCACCTCGTGTCCGCTGGTTAGAGATTCGACACGGATATCTCGGAACGAGATTATGAGAATAAGAAGAGGTTATGTGGGTATATGGTATACGGGTGATTCCCTGTAGGTCAGCCACTTTTCTTTTCTCAAACCTCTTCTCGATATTATCGATGAAATTGTGTAAAAAATGTTAATTAAATCATTCAAGCTCATGCTTCGTCCCAACAGTTTATTTCTGCGACGAAATTTTTGCAAAAATACTACAAACTAAATTGCACGAAGATATAATTTTTTAGAATCAATCGTATAGAAAAAAAATTCTATGAAATTCTTCGATTCGTGTTCGAATTGGGAAACAATAAGTGTTATCCGTGAAAAAAGGGAGAAGAAGAAGAAGAAGAAGAAGAAGAAGGGGGGGGGGGCACGAGTCACCGGATATTCGACGACATCGTGGTTTATGCGCGCAGACAGCTTGTGCTAATCGTCGTCATTTCTCCCTTGAAACATAAACTGAAATACTGATAATAATAATAATATATTAAAGAGTGCCGATGAGTAGAGACATTGGTTGCCGTGGCACAGTTCACTGTTCTCTGGCTGTCGCAGCCACGAGGATGTGAAAGAACAATAAAAAAATAATAATAAAAAAAAAGGAAAAATAAAAGGAAAAACAAATGAAGAGAGAAAGGAAAGAAGAGTCGTGTCGAGACTCTTCGGGCCAAGTGGGAGTCGTGGCCGTGCTCTCGAAAGTATAAAGTTAAGTGGCAAAGGATTTATGCCGGCATTAAAGTCCAACTGTTCGGAACAATCTGCATAACTTAGATGAGAGAGAGAGAGAGAGAGAGAAAGAGACGAAGGATGCTGCCGGCATGCTTGGCTCTCCTTCTTTTCATTCTTTCCTCGTGTCTTCGTCCTTTCTCGTTTTCTTTCTCGCTCTCGCAGCCTAAAGTTTGTTCTTGTTGTGGTTTTTTTTTCTTTTGTTTTTTCTTAACGGTTCTCTCCTTCTTTTCGCACCCGCTTTTGCCACTATATTGTTCACCATTGACAGATACGATTCAATGGAGTCTCGAGACCGATTGTGAGAAGAATACATTGGTGGCCCATCCTTTTGACGTACTACGAGAGAATTATATAGTCGGTCGACATAGTTTTAACTTTGGAAAATTATACACCCAGAGCTTTCCATCTTTCCGGCTTCATTGTTATTTACTCGTTATCTTTCACGATGATTTCTCGTCTTCGTTCGTACACTCGGACATGTGTTTGAATTTTTTTTTCGAGCTTATAAGCGATTAAATAATTATGAATAATAATCGCATAATTGTAATTAATTATTCGTAACATTGGGAAATTATTCTTGAGGATTTTTAGGATCCTGTGATAATGCAGCGAGAATAATTGTCAGGAAGGAAAAAAAGTTTTAATTCTTCAAATGGTAAAAAAAAAGAACGTATTTCCTGAGAAGATTATTTTCTATGGTCGTTCGATCGAACGCCTCGAATCGCAACTTCCTCGCGCAGCCTGGCGTAGAATATAGTTCTTCTTCTGCAACTTCTTCGTTCAACGTTTCTATTTTCATTCGTTCGATATCCGGCGGGTAACGAGATTCGCAGTTATTACGGTTCTTATAATTCTCTGTTACAAAAAAGTTTCCCACTTTACATTACAGGATTCTCTGGGATAAGACTCGCGGAGGCTGTTTGTGATTTTACAGCTCTCCTAGATATGAGATTTCATCGTTCGATACGTAAAAGAGAGAGAGAGAGAGAGAGCTCTTGGCTTGGTATGTAAGGGAGTAATTAATCGCTCTCAAGGATCCGTAATACTCGAAAGCACCACTCGATCTCATTCGTGAGTGGATCAAAGATCATTTCGATGGCCGCCAGTAGATATGAACATGAGAAGAATCATGAAGATATATCGCGGCTGTTATACGCCTTGGCAATCAGCTTAACGTTCAAACTCTCGACCAATATAAAATTTATAACGTTAGCTTGTATATATTTGTGTATCACTACGTACACGTATAGGCGAGAGATGTGTACAAGGTATTTTAGCGCGATTGGTGCTACCAGCTATCGCATCTTGCCCAGTTTTTAATTCCAGAGACAAAACGTAAAAAAGAAATCAAGTGCAACGAATGACGCTGTAGACGTACTTGTAAAGATAAATGCTGAGAATTCTTGTTGAACGTAGTCTTTTTTCTCAAGATTGCTCGAAGGTTTCTGACACTACCAATTTGCAGCTTCGCTTCAAACTACTTCACGTGAATATTTTTGCAAAATTTGTATCCACTATATTCCCAATTAAATCTCTGCTCGACTTATCGTTCGTTGTAAAAACTCGAAAGTGTATTTTAAAAATGAATTGAATAATTCACAAAACGTACTTTGACTCGATGTGAAAAAAAATGAGATAAAAATAGGAAACGCGAAGATATAAGAAGAAAAAAAAACGTGATTGACTTTACGATGAATACCTCTTATCGGCAAGTGTAAAGAACGAAGCTATCCATTCGCAGCTGCTGGTCACGTTTGCAATTCTCGCAGTCTTTACTCCCTTTCGTAACAGAGAAAGAGAGATAGAGCCCTCCCCAATAATTGATTTTAATTACCGCGAACCGGAATCGAAGATTTTAATTACCTCAGCGGGGAATGAGAGCAAAGCTCCGCCCAACGATCGTGTATTTAATAGCCATTCGGGTTAGGGCCATTTCTTTCAAACTTTTTCACGGCTCGTCTTTTCTCTCGTTTCTTTTTCTTTTCTTTTGTTCTGTTTTTTTTCTTCTTCTTCTTCTTCTTTTCTCTCATTTCACTCGGTATACGAGTGGCAAATTTAATCGTGATTCGCCCTCCGCGAATCTTCTCGTACCAACCTCTCTCTCTCTTCCTCTCTCGTTTTGTACATCGCACGCGCTTCTTCGTACGTCCGAGAGTGTACGAATCTCGAATCGTTCTCATTTCTCTCAGTTCGTTTTACGGTCTCACGTATTACACTCTCGGCCTTCATCTCTTTATCGCTCTATCTCTCCTTCTCTCTCTTTCTCTCTCACACACAGTTTCGATTCCTTACTGATATCCCCCGCGGTGAAGACACGACAAGATATACGGGTAATCGGAATTCACCCGAATTACATGTACATTTATATTCTATGATTAATCGCTCGCTGAATGAGGAATCGGCCTGGTTACTTTTCTCTCTCTTTCTTTTTTCTCTTTCATTTATTCATTTTTCTTCACGTATACAAATTCAGTCTTCGGAACAAGTTGATTTTCTTCTTTTAAATATATATTTCACGCGTTAGGTTGCGTCGAGAAAGCAATTTCCAATGATTAATTCGAACTTTACACTCGTGGATCGATCGTATACGATACTTTTTCTTTTTTTTCTCTCTCTCTTTTTTCTCGTCGCGTTAGTTTGAATTTTACGAATGTTTTTTGTCTGTCGTTCGTCGAGTAACCCGGTATCAATTTTGGTAACGGAGTCGCTGTTCTTCGACTTCCGTGGGGACGATTAAGCTCGTGTTCGTGGCACTCGGTAAGGCACGAAAAAGAGACGTGTGTATGAAAAGTGGTGCGAGCAAGCAAATGTAAAAGAAGAATGAAGAAGCGCCGAGAGAGAGAGAGAGAAGAGAGAAGAAGAAGGAACACTCCTCTCTGTGACCGCTTTCAAAAGCGATTTACATGACTTTAACGGTTGCGACGAAATTTACGAGCGACGTAAAGCCGCGTGCCAACTAGTCGTTTGCCACGCCAAGAGGCCTCACCAGCTGTGGGAGTATCGCTCACTATAGATATAATAAAGAGAATCGAGGGTACGTGTGAGGTACTCGGTGGTCGCCTTTAGGCATTTGAAGAGAGAGCACCGACGAGCCAAAAAAAAAAGAAAGAACAGACACCCATTGAAAAAAGAATTGGAATAAAGGAAAGAGAGAGAGAGACAGAGCAAGAGAAAAGACACGTTGCGAGAAACAAGAGAGAGAGATTCGTCGCAGCTTCCTCGTGCTTGGTCTTACGGCTCTTTAAATATCGCACTAACGGGCCGATCTATTTTATCACGATAATTGCTGCCGTCTCGCGTTGCACCAAGACAAAAAGAAAAGATAAAAAACAAATCACGTCTTGACTTTTTTTTTGCAAATTTAATAGATCGGGACTACGAACAATCCGTAAAAACTCGATCGACGAGAGTAGAATTTATTGGCGCCAGCTTCGAAACAAAAAGATTCGATAATAAATAAATAGTGTAGTATTTATAGCTCTTTAAAAGTTTACATCGACACTCTGGAATATTTTAATACGCCGTTTCAATCAATCCCAATGTCTCGTTATTTTTTGTTATTTCCTCGAGACGGAATAATTGCAAAATATCAAAGTAATTTGCGATATTTAAATGCAATTTATAGAATTTTTTGTTTATTTCCATGTTTTCTTTCTTGCTCGCACAGTGGCTAAGCTTTCTTTCGAACGAGACGACATTGTGGATAAAGTTTGTGAAATTAATTCTCGTGCTGTTTCTCACTGTGAAACGATCCGACTGTTGCTCGGGTAATTTTACTCGACGTTTACTCTCGTTGGCTCGAAGAGGCTCTCTCTCGTCGAGGGCCCTGCAGATGAAACGGCTCGATAGGCACGATCCAATGCATTTTAAGTACGCTATATATGCTCTCCGGTGCATCAAAACGGCAGTCTTGGTACAATCGAGAAAGTACGCACATACATATACGTATTTATACATATATGTCCTGCTACTGATGTAAAGATGAGCGATTTGTATAGCAAGTTTCATTGCGAAGATTCAACGAGTAACAAAGCTCTGGTTCATCTCCTTTGAATTATACCAGTCTTTATTAAACGATAAGAAAACGTCCATTGTTGCATTAGGCGAAGCAATTCGTATCGAGATACGTCCTTTAATTTCCATCACTGAAGAAACTCGACTAATATGAAAATTGTATCATTCGTTATAATTATAAGCGAATCATCACATAGCTCGTATTTTACGAGTGATGATTTTTAATTTACTTTTGTATTGTTTTCTTTTAGAAATTTGTTCATTTTTGTGCTTTTATCTAATTTTTATATTTCTTTTTTTTTAGGTACCGCGGTGGGTACGGTCCTAACGACAATAACGGCGAACGACGTCGACAGTTCGCCAGCTCTGACCTATCGTTTCGATAATCTTACTCAACCGGGACCATTCAGCATCGATCGTTACGGTGGGAAAATAATATTGCGGGAAAATCTCGACGCAGAGGAACAATACGAGTACACGTTACGTATGATCGCTAGCGATGGTATTCACGAGGCGAATACCGCATTGACCGTCCGAGTCACGGATCTTAATGACAATGCACCGAGATTCCAGCAGGCTGCTTACGTCGCGACTCTAGCAGGTAAAATTAAAGGAACGACTACGAACGAGAAAAAAGAATTAGTCGACGTCGATGGCTCAATGATATATTCTCACCCCGTATCGCTTACTTCCGTTTCCAATATATTCACGAAGAGACGGATGTATATTTCATATATATATATATATTTTTTTCTATACATTTCCGCAAGAGGGTTGAATTCTCGATAGGAGAAAATTCTTGACCGTTTGCCAATTTGAGGAGACGAGAAGAAGAAGAAGAATCTTACAAAAATAGAAACGAGACACGAAAAGGAAACGAGGGGGAAAAAGAAATCAAGGCGAAAGAGACGGAATTTAAAAGAACTTTGGGAGAAATAATGAACGAGGAAAATAGAGCGGAAAAAAAACATACAGACGTGAAGATAGACAAAAATGAGAATAAAAATAATTCCGAAGAGGACGGAGGAAATTATCCTGGATGAGGAGAGACAGAGAGAGATTTCTCTCGGTGCGAAATAAACGCTCGTTTAAAAACTGGTTTTTCGTAGATAGAGCGTTGTCCTCGCGGCGTGTTCCAAACTTGAATTGACACCGCGCCGAGATAAAACGAGAAAGAGCGAGAGAAGGGAGAAAGAAAGGACCGAAGGGTTTGCGAGAGAACGCGAGGTGGATAAGGATAAAGGTCCTGTGTGCGGATAAAGCCCCGCAAAGACGAGGAACAAACGGAATTGTAAGAAAGACCGAGAGAAAGAGAGAGAGAGACAGAGAGAGACAGAACCGAGGGAAAAGAAACGGGAGACCCTCTGAGAATCGAAATCGAGCACGTAGGCACACCGAGAAAGAGAGTAAGAGAAAGAGAGAGTCTTGCTCCCTCTCGCGAACATAAATAAACGCGAGAGACGTCGTCCTGGTGGTGAACCGGGCGAGAGGAACGAAAAGTCGGACCGAAAGTTAATTAAAATACATAGCCCGGTTCGTAATGGGCTGGGTGGGCAACCGAGATTCTCGTGGGATTCGCCAAAAGATTTCGCAGGATGTCGAGGAAGCTCCAATTCGAGTTTTCAGTTTCCAGAAATTGAAACAATTTAATAAATCAATTTTACTTCGAATTACTCGATAGTCAATTTTGTCATCGTTAATTCCATTCGATTTTATCAACGAGCCATCGATCGATCTAACGATAATTTTATTTTATTAACGAATCACAAATTTTATTGTATAATCTTGAATTATCGTTAATCGCTGAAATTTTATATGTATTTTATATATATTTTTCTTATTTCAGAAGATCGTGGCGAAGTTCGTGAATTGTTATCGGTAAATGCGACCGACGAAGATCGAACCGAGGCGAATCACGTCGTGACGTATCAACTTTTACGAGCAACCAAAGGATTCTCGGTTAATTCGATAACGGGCGCGGTTACGGTCAATCGTACCGCGCTCGTGAAACCGTGGCCAAAAGAGATCGAGCTCATAGTCGTCGCCAAGGATTCCGGTGTGCCGTCTCTCACAGCTACGTGTTCGGTTATCGTCCGTCTGAGCCATCTCAAGAACGCCGCACCCGGACGCGAATTTAAGATAAACGTCGACGAAAATTCGAGAAGAGGTAGTACCTTGATGAAATTGGCCGATCTGGGATTATTAGACGGAAGTATAATCGCCGAGGAAGAGAAAGGCGTTTTCGAAATCTCCAGAGGACGTCTCATTCTCGCTAAGAAACTCGACCGAGAGACGAAAGACAGGTAGGTTCAATTTTGTTTTCGAACACCGAGTCAACTCTTTGCTTTTCGTTTTTGAGAATGAGAGAAGACAAAAATCTATCGTTTCGAAAGAATGAATGAAATTTATATTGTCGACGATCGACTACGAACGTATTGATAACGTATGTTTTTTTTTCTTTAAATTTCTAGGTACGTTTTACGATTGGGCTCGCGCGATGAAAATTCGACGTCGGAGAGTCTTCTGGGCGAGGATTCGGTGACCGTGATCGTGAACGTGGAGGACGCGAACGATAATTATCCGCGTTTTATCGAGGAGATTCATCAAGTTTCTATAAGAGAGGACGCGCCACGTGGCACGACACTTGCGGTGATTGAAGCAACGGACGACGATCTAGCCGGAAGTCCTGCCTCGATTCTTCGTTACGACATAACGTCCGGCAACGATGCCGATCTGTTTCACGTCGATCGAGACAGTGGCACCGTAACCGTGAACAATACTCTCGACTGCGATTTAGCACCGGAAATATACAATCTCGTCGTGATGGCATGCGACAGTGACGCGGCGAGTCCGCTCTGTGCCCTCGCTCGTCTCACAATTCTTCTCGAGGACGTCAACGACAATTCCCCGAAATTCCCAGTGTCCGAGTATCTCGAGTTCGTCGGTGAGAACGAGGTGATCGGTACGAGTGTATTTTCAGCCCGAGCCTCGGATCTCGATCGTGGAATATTCGGCACTCTCAATTATTCCATAGTATCGGCAGCAGCGAGCGGATTTTCCGACATAGACGACAGTTGGAAGCTTTTCGCGGTCGACGCGAGAACCGGTTCGGTCATGACGCGCTCTGTATTCGATTACGAGCAGAGAAATCGTTACGCCTTTACGTTACGTGCGACCGACGCCGGTGGTAGAACAGCCGCGGTTCGCGTGCGCGTCGAGATCGACTCGAGGGACGAATTTCATCCTCAGTTTACGGAGAGAATGTACAAATTTGGACTGCGAAACGGACTACAAGTTTTGCCTGGTACGGTGATCGGTCACGTGACGGCGACCGATCGTGATAAAGGACCGGATGGTAGAGTCGTTTATCAGCTGACTTCGCAACATCCCTACTTCAAACTCAATCGTACGACCGGTGCTCTGATCGTAAAGAAAAAATTGACGCATCTGGATGTAGGATTGGAGGAATCGGCAAGATTGGTAGTTAGCGCGAGCTCGGGTCGTCAAGGATCGCTCTCGAACATGACCGTGGTCGAGATCAGTCTCGCTGACGACAATCTCAATAGTTTAGATAATTCTAACGGGGCTTTCGCAGTGCCTACCAACATCGGTTCCAACATGGCGGTCGCTGCTGCGAACGGATTGGCCGATTGGGCCGTCGGTCTTCTCATAGCTCTTCTCCTTCTCGTAATCGCCTTCGGCGGTATATTTCTCTTTCTACATTTGCGCACGAGACGACACAAGAAGCCTGGCGCCAAGCCAGGATTGAACGGCGAAAGCAACGCTACATCGTCCAACAGTTACGTCGATCCGAGCGCGTTCGACACGATACCCATAAGAAACGTGGCCGGTGTCGCGACGAATGGAAATGGGCCCGGTGGGGTTTCCGGTGGTAATGGCACGACCTCGTGTCAATTCGCACCACCAAAGTACGACGAGATTCCTCCTTACGGGACCAGCGGACAATCGGGACAACAAGCAACCTCGGAAATTTCGGGGAGCGATCGATCCGGATCATCGGGCAGAGGATCGGCGGAGGACGACGGTGACGATGAGGAGATCAGAATGATAAACGAGGGACAACAGAACGGTGACTCGGCGAGTGATCTCTCGGTTCACAATACTCAGGAGTATCTCGCGAGATTGGGAATCGTCGATCCACCCGCTGGTACACCGAGAAGACCACCAGAGGCCCTACCTCTCGATAGTCTTCATTTGTTCGAGGACGAAGCGGTCACCGAGGCGGAGATAGCGACTCTGATTTACGGGAAAATCGGAGAAACTGGCAGGCCAACTTCCGATTTAGAAGTGCCCGGCGGACCTTCTATGAACGGATCGCTGAGCTCGATAGTACACAGCGAAGAAGAATTGACCGGTTCTTACAATTGGGACTATCTTCTCGATTGGGGACCTCAGTATCAGCCTTTGGCTCATGTTTTCAGCGAAATAGCGAGATTAAAGGACGACACGGCTAGTGTCCAGAGTGGAAATTCCGGAGGTAGCCACAAAGTCAAACCCGTACATAAAGCACCACCGCCACCTTTGTTAACTTCCGTAGCCCCGAGATCACTCGCCGCCCCAGCTCTAGCAAGAGGAATTCTACCTAGATCACCGATCAGTCACGACGCTTCGACTTTTCCCTCAGCTGCGCTGAGCCCCAGTTTCTCACCGTCTCTCTCGCCCCTCGCGACGAGAAGCCCGAGCATCAGCCCTCTGGTGCCACCCTCCAATCAGAGATCTCAGTGTCCACCCAGAGGAATTCCTCTCGCGGACAACGAATTGAGAATTTAGCGTTTTTAGGACAGTGAAATTTATAACGAGTATCTAATTCAGTACAAAGACTAACGAGAAAGTGGATATGAGTGTCGGCCAAGCAAGAATGAGGAACGAGACTCGAGAGAGCGCACGTTCTACGCATCCGGTAAAACGAAACAAGTGATATTTCGAGAAACATTGTAAAGACATTGAAAGACTTTTACTCGCGGTGATAATGTAACGACGAAAATCGACGAATCTGTATGATATAGGATTTTTAAGGATTATTCGAACGACGACCGATCCGATCCGCCGATTCGATCTCGAATCGGCGCGTTACTTTATCTTCTTTTTTTTTTTTTTGTAAATATTAGTTTACCGATCACCCGTGTCGGGTGCAATCGAGGCGTTCGTAGTCGATAAGTAGCTCTGTACATAAATTATGTCGAATTGTTTCTTTTTTTTGTTTCGTTTAATTAATCAAAACGTAGAATTCTACGTGCGAAAAAAACGACAGCGTGATGGTTCCACCGCAATCCTATAAGCCATCGTGAATAGATGAATATGTGACTGCCATGTATATTAATAGTATTGTAATTTGTATGACTGTAAAGTGTCGTCGAACGGTACGAACGATAATTCGTTTCTTATTTCTCTATTCTTTTCTTTTATTTTCTTCTTCATATTCGCGGACGACGGTGAAACCATCTGTTGTTTGCGAGAAAGCCCACGAGCGAACTGATCTTAAGTCGGGGTTTTACTCTCTTTCTACGAATATTAATTTGCTTCATTTTCTTCGATGATAAAACCGCGATTATTCTTTTTGTAATAACGGCGAGCGAATAGAGAGACTATTATACATATACTTATAGGAAGTGAACGTATTTTGTATAAAAAAAAACACATACACACGCATTCACACGCGCATGCGCGCGCGCGCACACACACACGAACAAACACGAAGACGAAACGAAAAAATTATCGCTCTCTGTACAAAGCCCCTTGAAAGGGCACCATCGTCAAGGTGGGCCTTAGTAAATGAATTTTTTAGCAAAAAAAATAATGTGATTTTGTAAAATTATTTTTCCCTTCATAATTTTCCATTGTGATGCGAGTGTGGTGCACTTGGCATGCGAAAAACGATTAACGACTTACTGCTTGCTGAGCCGGTGCTTCTGCTAAACCACTTTTTCTCACGGACCGCTTCTTACGTTGGATCGCTTGGTCGGTTTCATCGACTCGATACGGTGCTGCCATCTTCGTCTCACTCGATCACTGATACTCAAAAAATCGCGGCTATTATTCTGTTTTTTCGAACGATTAAAGGTTGCTTCGGACTATATGTACGACGCGGACTGATAGGTAATGGCAACGGCACGTATTGGCTAGATGTCTGCAAAAAAAGGTCGAAATGCGGCCAAATTTTGCTTTACTCCAAAAAGGCTTCGAAGGCGTAAAAATATTTTTGATGAAAAACATTATTCTATATTAGTCCGCCACACTCTAAATTCGCGAATTTATCGGGCGCCATACAGAAAAGGATAGTGTGACGGGTTCGGGAATACAGCTTCTAGTACAACTTATTAGCGTGGAGAAAAAACCCCTCCAATGGGCCCGGAGTTCGGAGTCAACGGAGTCAATCAACGTTCGATCGATCAGATAATGTAACGTATATGAAAATAACGCGCCGATAACTGATATACTTGTGATTCTTAATAAAAAAAAGTACGAGGACGTTCACCTCCGAGTAACGAAATAGTAATTGCAGTTTCTACTCCGTTTTCGGTGCGATTTGACGTGAATACGCTCGCAACGTTTTTTCGGAGTTTCTGGAGCCATCGCGAAACGATAATGGCCGAGCCCCCACTCCACGTCGCGTCGGAGTGGGGATAAAGCTTAGCTTTGCCCCCGTTCCGTTCAAAATGGCCGCATGACTTTGTTAGTAAACGGCCGAGAGTCTTCTTGTAATTAGTTTTATCGTAATACCAAGTTTATGCAATGCGCGGGTATACATACCAAATAACTGTCTGATCGAGTGGACTCCGGGAAGTATATTATCATCGTAATCCGTGGTGTATTCAGTGAAGATTGGCTAGGTAACGTTGATCGAGCTTTCGACAATTTTTTTCTGCAGTCGACCTACCTACTGGAGTGCTCGGTCTTTTGCCAGGGTCTTCTGGCAGATATTGGTTGCGCGCGCATCGCAGGGCCTTCTAGGGTCTTTTGCCAGCGTCTTCCGGCAGTCGGCCCGCGCTCCCGCTGCATCTTTTGGGAAAACTTTTCAACAGTCATTCGTCATATATGTCATTGGTGACGTTACCCGCTTGTGCTCCATAAGTGTGTGCATCGTAGATTTTCGTAATTTACTTTTATTCGCGACTCCAATTCGATACGATAACCAAGAATATCCGGCGAATGAACAAAAAACCCGCGGTATGCTTTTATCGTAATCCGTAATAAATTTCGAGCAAAACAATCGAGGCAATGCGGATCGAACATGGCGACCGGCGAGTTGCCGAACTCACGAGTTTTCGTTAAAAATATATTTTGACGTGTGAAAAATGCGAGTGTAAAGTGGAAAAGCCTGTCTTGTCACGTGTGAAGCGAAGATCCAACTGTCAATCATCGATAGCGAGCCTTTGACGCCGTTTCACCAAGAACTTCATAAGCAGTAAGTGAATTTTTGTTTACAAAACCATACAAATTAGGAACTATTATCGAAATTATCAGAAGTATAGAAATTATTGACATTCTGCCAAATCGCTCGTCTCGTACCTAACTCGTGCGTTACAAGGAAGAAGGAGTACAAGGGTTATAAATAAAAAGACCGAGCGAAATTTCGTGTATAAACCTGAATATTGATATACAACTTGTTGAGTCTTAGGTACATAAACATGTAGATGTATGTTGATATAACTTTTTTTTTCTCTCTCATCGTGAGGTCTATTGATACGATCGCCTCTCAATCGGGGCAATCGACCTCTTGTCGTATATAGCACACACGTATAACGATTGCATTTCTGAGACAAGCCTCGACTTGTGCTCTAGCACCCGAATGGTTATCGAACGGAAAATCAACGAACAAAGAACCGAGCCAGACGCAACACGCTCTACACACACACACACACACACATACACCCGGGGTGTATGCTTCGCGCATTGTTTCCATCGCGGTTGAGTCGTTCCTTTTTCCGCACGATATTAGAGTGTACGTAAACACTAAAAAAAAAAGTCAAACGTAAGATGAAACCATTTTCTGCAAATTTCGTGGTACGATGTGGCCACTCGTATGCCTCGTTAGCGTGACAAATACACACGCCCAAGTATCGCAAGGTCATTGCGTACGATTTTGGATTGGACATTAAAGATTCTACGATCTTGACGATTCCGATTTATTTCTTTTTTTTTTAATATACTTTCTTGGAAGCGCCAAATATAGATGGGAAGGTTTCTCGCTTGGCTAGAATATCCATAAACGCTCCCTTCCAATTTGCATTTTTTCTTTGTTTCGTCGCGAGGAGGATATGCTCGACTTTCAGGCTCTTATTGTCTGCAATTTATTTTTTTCTTCAATGGTGCGGCTCGTTTTACACGAGACTCGATATGATACGATCTATCGGGATAGATACGATTACACGCGACTGTTGAATATTTTTCGCCCCCCCCCCCCCCCCTCCGTTAACTCACTCTGTACGCAATGACCTCAGATTACGACAAACACTTTCAGTTGTTTTTTTCTTTCTCACGTATCTCGCCCTTCTGTTTATCAAACTTCACCCTCGCTCTCTCTCTCTCTCTCTCTCTCTCCACCTCGTTTTTTGTTTTCTCTCTTCTCTCTGTTATTTATGAATCGAACAACACACTAAACGCTACACTCGTTTGTACACTCGAACAACCTAATTGTATAATGTTTACATTACGATTTACACGATTTCTCAACCCTAGCCTACAGCGTTAGTTGGTCTCTAAGCAATCGTCTCGTTTACGAGGACCTTAGAGATCGTTGAACGTCGTAAAAGTACATATATATATATGTGCATATATTAATATATATGCATGTATATATATTTGTATACGTATATATATGCAACGGTACACCCGAATTCGCAGTTTTCTTTATTTCTGTTTTCCCATAATCGTTATCCAGTCTCGTTGAAGCTCCCCTCCTCCTCTTCCCTCTCCCTACCCAATCTCCGTCTCTCCCCGCGGGGAGAGACACGAAAAATTACCCTCGCGGCGCTTTCTCGCCGGTACCTTAACGTCCGCCGGTAAAACAGGCGAACGAATAAGAAAAAACAAAAAAAATACTCTCTCTCCCCTGTCCTGGAGCTTTTCGGCCACACTTACGTTCTACCATATCGCAGCAAACGCTTTCGTTAAAAACCTCTCTCTCTCTCTCCCTTTCTCGTTCTTCTTATTCTTTTTTTTTGTTTTTTTTTGTTTTCTCGTCAAATCTATTCTCAATTCTGTTTATCCTCGTCGTATTCCCGGAAAGTCATTCGAACAGTACGAACTCGAGACTTTGAGACAATTCGCAAAATATATTATGTATAACATTTGTGGGTATGCGATTTTACGTGATTTTCATTCTCTCGTTTGCGATCTAAACCTCGTTCGCCTCTCTCTCTCTCTTCATTCGTATAATAATTCTCGAATGTATATATTTATAACGGCGTTCGTGTATACGAATCATAGCTCGGTATTTTTGTTTTTGTTTTTTTTTTCAATCCCGAGATACAACGTGTTTGTTTACTGGTATTTTTCTTCTTTTTGGTGTATATCTCACAAACTCGATATATACGTATATATATGTATATACGTCTCGCTAGTTCGAAGTTTCTAAAGTAAAGCCAAATTACATTAATCGGTGTGTCTGTTGTGTTTATGGATACAAAGGGGTACACCCTCGAGGAGGAAACGAAGAATTTTCATTTTTCTCACTTCCTCCCACTGCTTCTCGTCTCGTCACGTTAGATTATTATTATTATTGTTATTATTATTAATATTAATATTATTGTTATTATTATTATTATTTCGTTCATTCGCTCGTACACTCGGCTCACCCACGCGCTATCAACATTCTTACACTCGCACTCGTTATACAACTGCCGAAAAAAAGACAAAGAAGAGAAAATGAAAAAAAAAATCATCATAATTCTATCTAAAAACGTAATATTTTCGTTTTTCTTTTTGTTTCTTTTTTCGTTTTTTGTTTTTTTTTTTCTCATTTTACGTAAAGTGAAATTACATGAGCCACTGGGTCGTAAGAATGGAAAAGCCACATGTGGCAACAACACATTTAGAGAGCCTACACGACGGGTCCTTGGATACATCAGACCCACGAATATGGTTTTTTTTCTTATTTTTTTTTTTACTTTTTTCTGTTTTCGTTACGTTTTTTGTTTTCTTTTTTTTTGTTTTGCTTCTTCTTTATTGAGATTCTTCGCGACTCACGATCGATATTAATATTTGGTTCTTTGTTTTTTTTCATCTCTTTTACGCGTGTTGTTCTTTTTTTTCGTACCCGGAACAAAATGTCCGACGGCGGACCACGGCCCTGATACGCCGCAATCGTGTACGACCCAATGATTGGGTAGTTTCATTATTCTCTTCGTTTCGTTTGTTTCTCTGCATTTTTTTAAAATTTATTTTCTTTTTTTATATCAACATCTGGAACACCTGAACGCCTCTCGAATCTCACTTTGGATATTCTTTATTTTTTGTGTTTGTTCGTTTGTTCGTTTTTTTTTGTCTCTCGTTCTTGCCTTCGTCCCGTTTTATTTTTATTGTTTCTATCTCGTTTACCACGTTCGGACAAAAACCACCCTCCCCCCCGTTTTTTCTATCGAGGACGCACTCAACGAACAAATATTCGTACGAAAAGAGAAGAAGGTGTGAACAAAAATCAAAAATATTCACCGCGCCCTAAACAAAAAATTAAGCACGGGCGTGTAAAACGAAAAAAAAAAATGGCCGACGACTTTTTGATTTTTCTTTTTCCCCGTTAAATTTCCGGGAAAAAATCGGTCGCAATTCGACGTTAATTCGCGTTTGTCTCTGCACACCGGAAATTGAATCGAATCGTCGCCTCGTCGTAACGCGCGATTTTTTAAAAACAAAGAACACGACCCGACGCAACGATTCGATTGTGTGTCTGTGTTTTTTTTTCTTTCTCTCTTTTTTTTTACGGCGCGTTCGAGAACTACAAAGAAGCACACCACGATAACGAACTCAAAACTAAACGCGTACTTTCATCGCACCTGATCCGGTACATTGAAATAAGGCACCACAATATATTCGACGCTTGTATTATTATTTTTTTTTCTTCTCTTTTTTTTCACTTCTTCTTTCGAGCGCGACCTATCGCAAAAATCACTAAGACTAGTCGCGTTTTTTCTTTATTAATTCTTTATCTCTTTTTTTATTTGTTTATCCAAATTCTAGTATTTTTATACGAACTCGTATTCGAGCAATGTTTTTACGATGTTTTTATTTGGGCGGGCGATAGTAACGATGAAGTTTTTTTTCTTTTTTCTCGTTTTCCAAGGATTTGTCATTCATCCCCCTCTTGCAGGATCTCGAAACGATTTTCGTCGATCCTCCCGACCGTTCACGATTTTCGAGCGATTTTTTCGCAAGAAATTAATTCATTTTTTCTATTCCCTCGATTCGAAAGTTTTTCGGCAATTTTGCAATTGATCTTTTTGTTTTTCCATCGAATTTTGTTTACCTCTCCGACTTGACAAATCGACGTTCCTCGATTCAATGCCGCGATGGATCGAAGGTCCAATCCGCAGTTGTGTGGCTTTGATACAGTAATTATTTTTTTTTCATCTTTTTTTTTCTTTTTTTTGAGCTTATCTCAAAAAAATTATGACTTTCATGTAAAACACCATATAGAAACAGCGTGTGGCATTGGTATTCCCCTCAGGGTCGTGAAAAAACCGGAGGTTGAATTGATTGACCCTGATTATTAATTATTGTTACATGTCGACGATTTTGGTGGCAAAGAAGAAACGCGAACAGGTTTTGTGTTTTTGTTATTTGTTTGTTTGTTTTTTTTCTTTGAGAGAGGACACCTGTTCCCCGATACCCTTATGTTCCGTGAATACTACGCGATATTTGAGTTTTTTTTCTTTTGTTTTTCTTTTCTTCCTTCTCGTTTTCCTTTTCCATCGGATTTTCGTTTTTCTCATTTGGTTTCTCGTCTCTTTTTTTTCCATTCTCTTCTTTACACGTCGTTCTCGAAAGTTTTTGCAAATTCATGTTTTTGTTTTCCATTACCAAGTTTAAATCGATTCGCGCGCTATATTATCGCAATAATAGGCGTGTTGGCCACTAGTCAAACGGTATCCTCCGTCACGGGGACCGGAACGTCGACCGACGTGACGCTGGGACTGCAATAAAAACGAGGTCTTCCATAAGACCCGAAAAAAAAACGAACGACGTTCGTGTCGTTTCCGAGCTATTCGACCACGACGTACGATACGGATTTCACAAATGATAATTCGCAGCGATGCCACAAAAGAAAGTAAAAAAAAAAAAAACAAAAAAGAAAACGCAATGAAAAAAGAAAAAAACGTAATTTTACGATGAGATACAAGTGTGAACGGTGAGGGAGGGGCAAGGGTGTCGAGGGTGCTATTTTCTGTATTTTTTTTATGTTTGTGGATCGATAAAGCGCGTTTCGTGATGAGAGATATATAATGAAGGTGCGCGATCGAAAAATGGGTGACCGAATAAAGTGAGCCTAGCCCTACCAACAAGCTTGTTTACTTGGCGATCCCGGCTATCCTCGTGTCGTCCTGCATCTCCACGACGACCGTGTCGGGATCGGGAACACGATTCGCCGATATGCAACCGTTTGCGATTGTAGTTGGCAGTACCGTTTCCGACTGTAAAGAGAAAAAATCATTTTTCTATATTAATTTGTGGAACGTTCGAACGAAAGAAATATTTCTAAAATTCTTGTCGATGGATTGAGTTGAAATGTGAGTCGATTGAAGGATTAAGTTAGAGTTAAGCATTGTATAAGTTATAATAAATGTATAGAATTATAGTAAATGGACAATATTTTGAATACGAATAAATTTAGATTTTTGTTTACTTGATAAGCCGCGGCGTCCAGAGCCATTAGTTCCTTTTTCGACAAATGTTCGACGACCGCCGCGGCGTAACAATCGCCCAACATGTTGTTGGTAGTCCTCACACGGTCTCTGAAAAAATAAAACGATAAAGACAATATTTAAATTATCGAAGATTTCTTATTATTGATTAAAAAAACGATTAAATAAATTCCATCGAATATCGTTACTTACACAAACCAGTCAATGGCAAACAGTAGCGAAACGTCCTGAACGGGAGCGTCGATGGCACTGAGAACGACGAGTAGTAGAACGAGGGCAGCACTGGGCACTGAAGCTGACGAGACGCTAGCGGCGGTCGAAGTCAAACTTTTGGAGATTGGAAAGAATGAAAGAAATTAGAAAATAAATTAAAAGCAGTCGAGAACTGAATAATCTTCGTTAAAGGAGACAAAGCGAATCGATCGATCGCCCGATTAATTCGCGTTGATCCAATTCGAAAAATCGGCAACCGGATAAAATCGGCAATCGGATAAAATCGGCAACCGGATAAAAAATCGGATCGACTCACATGACTGTGACGATCTCGCCGAAGCCCAAAAATATTCCGTTCATCTGAGCGATGAATATGCTCGCGGTCGCTACGAACAACGCCGTCCCGTCCATGTTGATGTTGCAACCGATCGGCAGGACAAATCTCGTAACCCTCGGATCGACCCTTAGCTTATCCGTCATCAGTCGAAACGTCACAGGAAGTGCGGCGGCCCTGCGCAAAGCTCAGTTAGAAAACATCGTGAAGAGCCCTTCCAGAATAAATTTTTTGCTTTTGTTTTAGTCGCCGTTCTTTTTCGCTCTTGTTTTTTTTTGCAAGTCGATTTTTCTCACTTCCCGATCGATCTGCCGGTTGCGCTACTCGGGATTCTCCGGGTCATTCTGGCCCGTGTTTACATTTTTCAATGTTTTTTTTTTAAATAATTTATTCGTCAAAAAATTGACTCTGTAGCATTGATTCAAATTTGTTGATACAATAATTTCACGTTTCGTCGAAAATTTGACTCGAACTAAGTTATTTACATTTTTTTCTATTTTTCTTTTTAAATATATTTTTCGAGTATCGGTAGATTTGACTGATTGTAAATAAAATTTTGAGCCTCCAACCAGAATGACCGTTCGTTGTTAACTGAAATGTAATTTGAACGAATTTTTGTCGATTAATTTTTGGCCACGATCCATCCTTTTCCCAGGGTGGGAGGGGGGGGGTCTCACTTGAAATATCGGCTGTGAGAAATAAAAATTTATATTTGCCACCTGTAACAAAGAATTAATAGTACCTTATCTGCGGCCGTCTTACTTACCAAGACCACATATTTGACTTTTACTGTCACGGCCGTCAACGTTTTCATTTTTTTTTTGCTATTTATTTATCGATCGCAGGACCTGCAAAAGCCTCGTCTCGCGTGTTCTAATACATCATCATTGATAATTTGTCATTTTCTTTTTTCGCTTTTTTTGTTTCGACTTTTTTTTTCTATGCAGTCTGTTCACGTGTACGCTTTCGTCTCGTGACTCTCTCGTTATGTCACGAGTCACACACAACACACATTGACGATTTTCTGGAAAAAGTTAATCCACACACAAGGCATATTGAGTTAATGCGACAAACGTTTTTTTTTCGGTCATTTTCCTATCGTTTTTGCGATATTCTGTTTTTTTTTTAAATTATTATTTTTTTTTCTAGAGACTTTTTTAATAACGTGTGTACCGATCGACCGGGTGGCAAATAAAACGAAAGCAGTGCTGGGACGATGAGAGGAGGTTTCGGTGTGCTTAAGGGGGGAAAAAAAGAAAATCGTTCGAGAGATCGAATGACCTCGAGGAAAATCGTAGGGTGGGAACGAAAATACAAATACGATGGAGAAGCCACAATGTCAATAATCGCTCACTGGTCCATCGGGTGAGCTGATGACGTCCCGTAAATGGACAGCGGGCAAACCCGTGAGAGGGTAGAACAATTTTGTTTACATAAAAGGGGACGAACAACAGAAAAGATAAAAAAAAATAAGAACAAAAAAAAATATTATCGGTATCGGTATATCGGTTTATCGTGGTCGGGTTAAACTGGGAAAATCATCGTCGTCCCGCGCCATTTTCCGCAATTCGTGAAAGAAACATGATTAAGAGAAGAGGCTAATGAGAAGGAAAAAAAGAATCGATAGAAACGTTGTTATAAATCGTGAAATCGTAACGATCGTTCTCTCTCTCGCTCTCTCTCTCTTTCTTTCTCTCGTTGTTGTCAGCTCCGCTCGCCCAAGTCATCGACAGTAACGTCCAGCATTCATTGTAACGTCATCACACCGTCAATCCTGCAATACAGCCGGATTGGCGCGAACGACAGATATTTTCCCAATTTATTTCGGACGATTAGTAAAAAAAAAAAAAAAAGAAAAAAGAAAAAAGAAACAAAATATGCATAGACAAATTACGAGCAAAAATAAGAAGAAGCAAAAAAATCGTCCGATATAATCGTCTCGTGTTTTTTGTTTGTTTTTTTTTGTTTTTTGGTAATCCTTAAGTAACGGCATTTTTGGCGTGGAAGCCTCGACCCTTTTCGTTCTCATCGATCATGGTGACTTTCCTCGTCGCTTCTCGCTTCGTTTCCTTTTTCTCGTTCGTAATTTTGAATACGAAAATTTGCATCGTCGTAACGTATTTTTCACTGCATTGTTTTGTGGTTCAAATTATGTCGCGAGCTCGAACGGAGAAAGGTACGGAAGTGTACGAAGGGAAAAAACAAATTTCTTTGTTTTGTTCTTTTTGTTTCTTCGTTTCTGTTTTTTTTTCGTTTTTTTTCGGCTTCCACGCCCGAATCAGTCCAGGTGACACGGAGTCAACTGACCTCCGGTTCACGTTACGTTCCAGGACTCTTTTTGTTTCCGTAAAAATTAGCCGCGATTTATTTATTTATTAATTTAGATATTTTTTTTCTTTAAATTCGTCGAACACGTTTTTTTTTTTTTTTTTTTTCAACAATATTTTTCAGTCGAAATTTAGTCCCGCAAACGGCGTGTCCTCGATTCTCCCATCGTCTCAAGAATTGTTATATGTATATATATATTTTTATGTATATATCGTTAAGAAGATAATTTCAAGACACGATCGGACAATCGAGTTGAAAAAGAACCGGAAGTATCGGTATCCTAAGTGCCACCCGGAGCTGCATACCTCTATCTTTCTCTCTCTCTCTCTCTCTCTCTCTCTCTTTCTCTCTTTCTTTTTATCTCGTTTTTCTTTTTTTTGCTTAGTTTTTGCTTTTTTTCTCGCTCTCTCTCTTTTCTTTTGAGGAAAACTGCAAAAAGCTCCCTCTCGTGAGCAACTCGCGAGTCTTTTGGGAGGATCGAGGGTGGGGGACTGGTTGTGATTAATACGGAAATTTTAACGGGACTGGCGGCTCAGCATTTTGCAACGTTTCGTTTTCATAATTTTTCTTTCGATTGAAAAAATTGCTTTTCTTTTATAAAAATATATATATGTATAGTTTTTTTTTGTTGCACGTTCGAATCGGAGAATAAATAGTCGATAGAAACGAATACAAGTCCCGAAACGAAAAACGCTGCGAAATACGATGACCGTGAATTTTTGTTTTTCTTTTATTGACTTTTTTTGTTTTCATTCGAGATGGAAAAATTGGAACAGGGAACCGCCACGGCCTCGCAAAGCCTCCTTCTTGGCTGGCTGAAACACATATTCTATCATCAATGGGTCCGACCAATAAATGCCCGAATTTTTTTTCATATTCTCCGCGTGCGTGATTTGTTTTCTCCAAAATTTAAGATTTTTTTTTTTTAATATTTGTTTTTGTATTTTTTCTTTTTCGTAACTTCGTGTCAACAACGTGATTCGCGAGGCTTCGCTCGTCTAAAGCCTCGGTAAATATCGCGAAATCGTTAATTTTTCATACGTTTGATAAATTCGTTCCCCATCGTAGTAAAAAGAAGAAAAAAAGGGCAGTCCACTTTGGCACGTCTCGAGAGATGCGAAACTCGTTACAAACCCCCGGTGGGCTCGACGAAACGTCTCGAGGGACTAATTGAGCACGTATAATTGGATGAGAAGTTGGCAGAAAAAAAAGAAAAGGAAAAAAAACAACAAAGAGGGAAAAAAACAATCAAGATTCCGAGAGCACAACATGGATCGTGTATAATCGACGTTTGCAGTGAGAGGGAGAGGTGAAAGACGAGGGAAGGAGCTCTCTCGAGATGAGTCTCGACGTAGTTACGAAACTGTTTTTTTCTGTTTTCATTTTTTTTTTTGGATTTGTAGATTTTTCTCTTTTTTTTTGTCACACCCGGAGAAAACTGAAAGAACGAAGAGCAAGAGGTGAAAGAGAAGAAATGAAAAAACGTTAGATATCAACGATCGATCACGAAGACACAGGGAACACCGTTGGTAACAAATGCTGTAAAAACGTTGAAGTTGAAAAATTTGACAAATTGAAGAAAAAACAAATGGATAGATGAACGAAAGCGTGTAAAACGATAGAAGTAGAGATAGACCGAGGCCCTGTGAGGCAGGCGAGAGGGTTGTTAGTATTTCTCTTTTTTTCTGTTTTTTTTTTTGCTTTTTTGCATTTTTTCTTTTGTGCTTTTTTCTTCGACGAGGTTGTGGGTGGGAACGGGATCGAAGCTCGACGACTCACGTTGATGCCATGGCGAATGCGGTGAGCGTTCCCTGGGCGAGGCCAGCGTAGAACTTAAACGGATTCTTTCTCACGACGGCCAGGTATATTAGCTGCATTATCACCAGCTGATAAAAGAATACACCGATCACGACTGTTACGATGAACCACGCGAGCTGCGCCATCACCAGACCCAGATCGTCCACACCGAGTATCTTTCCCGCGATAACCGAGGTTATGCCGACAGGCGTCATCCTTGAATTGAGAGAAAAAAGATTTGATCGTATCGACGGGGAGTAGAGAAATTGAATCGCATTTTCAAAGAGCATTTTTATCTATTTTAAAAAGTCCTTCGTCGAGGATACTTCTAAATGCTTTGTTTCGTTTTTTCTTTCCATATTGGGGTAAAAATGAATATTCTCGCTTGGTAAACGCAAATTTTCTTTAATTATTTCCGTTTTTTTAATGATTTATCGCAAATTGATTGAAAAATGATACAATATTTGATCGTTATTGATCAATTTTGATATTGTTTCATCATCGATTATCAAAAAGTCTTTTTGAAAATAGAAAACAAAATTTTTTCATCATTTTTCGAGATAAATTTACATTCTCCTAACATTATATTTGTTTTTTTTTAAATTCGTCGATCAATAAAAATTTAATTTAAAAAAAAACTCACCACATCACCATCGACACCATGCGCATGATGACCTCGAATACGGCCTTGAAAAAGTCAATCACGACTTGGCCCTTCTTCTCGCCGAGGGTGCCCAAAAAAGTTCCGAAAACGAGACAGAAGAAAACGATACCGAGGGTGTTGGTACCGCTTCTGTACTGTATTACCCTGATGAGTTCCTCGTCGCCGAGGCTTTCGGTGCTCGATAATTTCTCGCTGTCGTTCTGAAACGGATGTTTCTTGGGCACGTAAACCGTGTGAGCCTGTTGAAAGGCAGCCTGGAAGAGATTGTCCGGGAACATGTTCCTGCAAAAGCGCGTAAAATATCAAACTCTCGGCGTATATATCGATTATTAGAGAATAAAAGAAGAAAGAAAAGGGGAACAAAAAAACAGCAGCAGTCCTCGTACGCGAAGAGAGTCGACCCATTTTCTGGCAAAATCGAGGTCGCGTACAGAGACCACGAGCAACCGACAATCTCTGGTTACGCTCGCGACCAACATTTTTTTATCCAACTAGAAAAAAAGACGAAAAAAAAGACAATTTTTTCAATAAAAAAAAACTCTTCCATGATTCACGAACTCGCGACTCTACGAAATCGGGTGATTTTCTGTATTTCCTCCTCGAGATAAAGAGACCACGAAGAAAATATATTCCCGGTATAATCACGAGCGTCGAGACTATAAAAAGAAGAAGAGGAGGACGAAGAGAAAGAAAGAAAGCAAAAATAAAAATAATCAAAGCTCGAACACGCGACCCTATTTTATTATCTTCGTCGAATATCGTCGTACCCTTCGAACGATCAAACTTCGATAACTCATCCTCCACCCTGGATTTCTTTTTTTCCGCACGAATTACGAAACTTCCTTAATACGAGTTTGGTTTAATTGGAATCGGTTGAAACGCGACTCGTGGCGTTTGCTCTCTTTCTCACTACGTTTTCAGCAATTTCACGATTCTAGACGGTTTGCCCTTTCTACTTTTCTCGTTCTAAAGACTCGCTTATATTTGCCATAACGGTTTTGCATTCGCGTTCAATCAGTGTCGGCTGAGTTTGCATGACCGACCGATCCAACGCACACACACACACACACACACACACACACACACATAAACACGATCTTTATATCCACATGGGCGAGTACTTGGAGCTCGTACGGTTGATATATACACATAAATATAGCTTAAGACTCATCCATGCCTGTGTGTAAGTATGTAAGTGTGTGTGCAAGCGTAGATCGACTGAAGCTTCGTTTTCTGGTTCACCACGTGAATAAAATACACTCGCTCGGCTAACACCGAACGATCGATGCCTAAGGTCTATTTTTGCCAGAGGGAAATGAAGAAGGAGGAGGGAGGATCCCAGAGGGTACCATCCCCTCGACAAAATTATATATATATATATATATTAATTATAGATATATGAATAAAAATAATAAAGAAAGCTTTCGCGACGTAAGCGTCGAACAGTTTTTCCCACGAAAGACACGGAGCTTTGACCTTAATTCCTCACGGAGATCGGATTTTAGGGCAGGAGGACGATCGGTTGCCATCGAGCGATTATACCCTTTCAGGGTGAAAGACAGAGGAGGAGGATGCGAGAAAGGGTTGAAATCGTTTGAAATATCGGGAGAACGTAGAAAAGTATTTTTGTTCTTTCTTACGTTCTCGAGGTCGATTATGAAATCGTCGGGACTCAAGGAGGAGGAGGAGGAGGAGGAGGAGGATAAGGCGCATTTGTTATTGGCTTATCGCGTAACGGAGACACTACGTGCCGTGTCTATTCGCGGAGGTTTCGACTACGCGTTGGATTTTTTGGTGTTTTTTTTTTTTTTTTTTTTTTTTTTTTCGTGGTCCTCTTTCACAGTTTCTCATTCGTACCTTCCGAGATCCAATAGACTGTCGAGTATATTGACCGCTCTTGCGTGCGTCGACGTCGCCGTTCCTTCTCTCAGGCCCGAGTTACCCGGATGTATCAGTAGCGCCAGACTCACGCCGAGTATCGCGTTCAGCAATGACGTCAGGATGAAGTAGACCAGCGTACGTACCGCGATTTTACCGTTCATACGAGCGTTCAGACTCGCCGAGCCTGGGGGTTAAAAAACAAATTCGTTATTTCGCAAAATTTCGAAAAATTGGAAATAACAAAATGTTTTAAGATGATTATCGTGCCTAGAAACGTGTGAAACGAATGTGCCTAGAATAAAAACAGTTTGAAAACAAATAAAATAAAAATTCGAATGTTTATGAAATTTCTTAAAAATCTTGAAAGAAATGTTTTTAAAAATTGCCAAAAATTCGTCAATGTTAGGCAAATTATTTCGTCGGCGATGACGACAAAAAATTGGCAAAATTTCAAACTCCAAAACAACTGGAGCGAGCCCAAATTCTTTTAAAAAAATCTATCAAACTATCAAAATTACGAAAAATGGAAAAAAATGTCTTGCCTGATATGAGACTTGCGATGACCAACGGCAGAATCATCAACTTGAGCAGCCTCATGAAAAGTTCGCCGGGATAACTGATGAGCATAACCGCATCGTCGCCAAGTGCCAAGGGACGCAGGCCAAATCCTGATGAAAAAACAAACCCAAAAGTCACAAGAAGTAAACGCACCCAATAAAAAAAATCACAAAAAATGAATGAAACGATTTATCATCAAGAGGATTTTTAGGTCACCGTATGAAAAACGTAGAAAGAACAAAAATAACGGAATAATAACAACCTCGAAGAACAACATACACGATGTAAACAAAACAAAAAGCATGTAACTAGATTTCACATAAATCTTCCTCCTTTCTCGTCGTTCTGGCACAGATCTGTCGCGTAGTTGCGATTTTATGCGATCCGCTGGCTTTGCCCTTGGGAGATGTCTCTCTCTCCCTCCCTTCCGCGCCCTTGAGGATTCATCCATCCGCTTATCGCTATCTACATACCGTCTTTACCCCGAGTATGCACATAGCGCGTACTCAAATCTATTAAAAAAAAATCGTTGCGCAATTGAAAAATGAAAGAAAAAAAAAGAACATTGAAAATTCTTTTTTTTTCCATAATTGAATTTATTTTGCAATATCGAGACTCGGGGGAAAAATCGAACGACGTGAAAGAGCGCATCGCGAGGTGAAACCACTCGCCGGAGATTGACACCTTTCGACGCTCGTGCGATGAGCGTATATTCATTTTTTTTTCTTTCTCCATTTTTATTTTTATTTTTATTTTTTTGTTCACTCGTACCGGACAGCGCGCAGCTTTTACATAACGGACGTTAAAGCCCAAAGTGGGTCACAGTCCTGCATGAATGGGTGGGAAATATATTTCTTCATTCCCTCGCCCCCGTTCGTGGCTCTCGATGGCCTGGCCTTTGACGCTCTTCCCAGGGACACATCGTGAATCTTGGAAATAGAACGGTTTCATCCCCGTGTAAAGAAAAAAGCTTTCGACCTTAGAGCCAATTTACAACGAGGAAAAAAAATTGCCTCGCTTTGTCTTATTTTTTATTCTCTCTCTTTCTCTCTCTCTTTTTTTTGTTTCCTTTCACGTCAAAGGTCGAAAAGAAGAATTCACCCGAGAATCTCTCGGAAATCCGTCAAGACGCAATAGTGACGATTACGAAGCCCCTCGTGGCATCTCTCGAACAAGCGTTCTTATCGTTGTCACGCTCCGTTGCACGAGCGTGAAAATCGTCACGATCTTCGCTTTATTTATTCTCGGGCCATTCTTTCTTTTTTTAAGCTTCGTTCTTTCCTTCACTTCTGCCGTTAATTCCGACATCTTGTTCTCGGACACGTGACGATTTTTTAAATTGTCGACGGTCGTTAACGCTCTCATCTTAATTTGTCTTTTTTCTTTTTTCTTCTCTCGACTGAGGAAAGATACGTTCGTAGGTTCGCCGATTTTTCGACGAGCCGAAAAAAAAATGGTCAATCGGTCGGGTTAAAACGGGTCAATTCGACACCGGTGGCATAGTTGCTCTATATCATTAATGCAAGAGACACTAAATTTAACGAGGCTAAATTCGCGTCCCCCTCGACGAGCGACCAAGTCGCGGCGTCCGCGAATAAGTTTCGTGTATCGAACCGCGTTATATAATTACGGAAATATCTTTCTCAGAGAAAGAAGAGCTTACGTATTATCACGACGCCCAGGGGAGAAGGGTGGAGGCAGGGGTTAATATTTTAACGAGCTCGAATGAATCGTGACACGACGCGGCCATTAATTATCAATTAAGACGAGTCTTCGTGCGAAACGAAAAAGAAAATAAGGGTTAGAAACTATTTCGTCATAAAATATCCGGTAATCGCATCGTAGGAGTAAAGAAATTATTTTTAGAAAGATTTTAAAAACAATTAGAAATGATTTTTTATAATTTATTTTATAATTGATTTAATTATTTGATTATTATTTATTCTGGATAAATCACGATAATGTGACAAAAAAATTGTTATCTTTTGATAATTTCAAAGGTCGATTAAAATTGTCGATAAAAGAAAGAATGGAACAAAAAGTGAAATAAGGACGTTTTTTTTGGATCGGAATTGAAATAATTTGAAACATATCGATCGGTAATTGTGAAAGAAAGGCGGAGGCTTTCTATGTTTGTCATTGGTCTTTCCCATTGTAGAACGTATTCCGCGATCGTTCAAACGATTTAATTGTGCGTCGAGACAATGGCAATATGGACAGGTGTGCTTGGTCAACTTTGTCGTGTGTTACAATAATCAATTATAGTTCCATTGTAATATTGCTTCTCTCTCGCTCTCTTCCCCCTTGGTCATTGTCAAGGTCGAGATAAGTGTCAACATTGTCGATATATAACGGTGGTGGTAAATTTCCAGCTGGCTGACCACTCTCTCTTTTTCTCTCTCTCTCTCTTTCTCTACCTCTTCGCCGCTCCTTCTCTTTCTCCGTGTAGCTATTTTCTTCCTCTTCCATACACTTTTATACAAACAATCGTACACGATCGATCGGAATCGTCGGAATAAAGTCCACAAAGTATTGATTTCACGTCGTGGCCCTGTGGGTCTCGTAAATACCCGTGAGTGAACGGGGTAAATATATATATTAAAAAGAAAAAGAAAGAAGAAAAAAAACTCTTTACGATAAGTAAAAGCGTGTGTCAATATCGTCGATAATGGCCGATAGTCGCGATAATGGCGCTGCGTGCGCCCCGCTCGAGGATGGAACATATGCATCGACGGATGAAAGTAAATAGAATCGCTAATGAGGCGACGTATGTTTATTTTGAAAATCGTAAATATCGCGGTAAAATTCTCGATCGACGAATGAATTCAGCGAAAGGATTTTTAAAATTTTTGTGGATATTAGAAAGAGGGAAAAAAAATTATTAAGTATAATCTTTGAGGTAATCAAGATCGAGAGGAAGATGTTGGAGAGGATCGCGATCGCTTCGGTAATTCTAATATCCCTGAAATAATACTGAAGATAAAAACAAAATGAAAACAAATGTAACAAAAATTGATAAGAACGAGTCTGAAAATTTAGAAATCGATAGAAAACAGAATTTTAATAATCTACAACAAAAAATAGTTATCAATATTATTATCTAGAATTTGTTATTTTTACAATTTATTTTTTTAATTTGTAAAATCATGGAAAAGTAAATATCTTGAAAAAATAATTATAAATAACGCGAAATATAAATCTTACCGAGTATTACTCCAAGAAGTACGCCGGAGAGTGTGACCATTAGTAATAAATTGTCGCGCATCCACTTGGTTGTGTCAGCCGTCACCTTGCGGGGACCCTGCGATGCCGAGACGTCCTGCCCGCCCATCTTCGCGAAGAGATACTCGGAGAAGCGCGCCGAGGACTTCTCCTCCATTTCACTGGCGCGACCGGATGAGGATCGTGAGATCTCTCGCGATCTCTCGCGGCGTACGGCGGGGCCCCGGCAGCACCACGACGACGACGGGTTGCCGTTTTGGGGATGTTTCGGTAAATTCGTCCGAACCGACCAATCACCGCCTCTCACCTCTAACCACCTACGTATTAGCCTCACGGCCTTCGAAGACCCTATTGACTCGATCGTGATATCGATTTTATAGGATTTTATTTATTTTCACTTTTACTCTCGAACCTCTTCGTTCACTCTTCTTTTTCGAAACGCTGTTGCTCCTCTCTCACTTTCTCACGCCCCTTGAGATTCTCCTGTCTCCTCTCTCTCTCTCTCTCTCTCTCTCTCGCACACACACAGACAGACACACACTCGTTCTTCCAACGGACGTAATTTCTTCCAATTATCACGAACCTTTTCTCTTTCTCTTTTGACAATAAATCTTATCGACGCTCAACTCGTCGAGGTCGTGATAACGATACGTGCTGAATTATTTTTCACGCGCGATTAAACGCGATGCAACTCGTCGGGAGCGAGGCCCGAAACGTTCAGGGAGCTGCTCTTGGCACTTTTACAGCCTATCGCAACGCTCGATTCACGAGCGACGGGACGAAAACACGCGAGGGACAACACCAAGGGTCGTCGCGACGAGGTCGTAGTTTATTTTGCGATGAATTCGCTCGCTCGGGGACTTTCCCGTTCAACGGGATTAAAGAAAAATATATTATTGTATTATTTTTAACGGGATGGATGGATGGAGAGAGAGAGAGAGAGAGAGAAAAAGCGACACCTTGTGGTGTATGGGGTTGTTCCGCCGCTACTGAGGTGCACCAGTACGGCACCGTTGCGCAGGGTCAGTTACCTTGATGGACCCGCTCCGCTCGTATCTTTCTTTATTTTTAGCAATTTTTTTTCTTCACCACTATGTCCAATCACGAATAATCCAAATTGACGAAATTCAACGCACGTATGTAGGCGTCAGGGTCTCGCGTATGACACACCGGGCATCCCTAAGAAATAACCGCGAGTACGTGCAAGATTTATATATGTATATATAAATATATATATATTATAGTCCACTCTCGCCGTCTCGCGGGATAAATAAATGGGGGATGTTTTATTTCTCGACACCGTTTTGCTGAACTCCTCGAACAATTTTTCCTTTTTTCAATACAATTAACGATCCTTCGTTCTTTGTTCGTTCGATAGTTTAGATTCTTGTTTGACTTTTTTTTATATTTGTTATACGTTTGGGTTCGCTCAAATATCGAACTTGGTTTGTGCGTCGAGCGCGATGCGAACCTCCCGATGGATGAGCCCTGACTGGCTCGGTACCGTAGCGGCCATTGCCGTATTGATTTTGCGGGTGCCTCGGAAGAGTTTTCTTCTCTGTCTCTCCTCCGCTATCTTTCGAGGGTTGAGGCGGTCCCTTGCACGCTTGCGCGGAACAGACAAATACCAGAGCCCCCTGACTCTTGCCGCTTGTGATTCTCCAGCCTTCTTTCTCTCTCTGTCTCTCGCAGTCTCTCTATGTTTATCTTTCTCTCTTTGTCTCTCTGTCGACCCTTCTCTTCGTCCTCTCCGGTTTTGCATCCACGCGCGCAGACTTTCGACGCGGTGCTCTCTGGGACTTTTGTGTCTATTCGACCTCGACGAAACCATGGACATTTTTTTTGTTTCGGTCAATCGACTTAACTGCTCAATGAAAACGCATGTGAGAAGCCATGTGACGGAGATTTGACGAGCATCAAAAAGCGATCGTCATTCAACCCCTCGACGACCTCTTAATTGATCATATTAGATGCGTACAGTAGCGTCGAAGGAAAATCCTTTCACGGACCTCTCCGACGCGCACGAAGAGTTACCAAATCTTCGATTTGACTTTGAATTATTGGAATTCATGCTTTTTTTATATCTCGAGACTTTTCATATATTTTATGAGCAGTCATTGTCCAACCAGGGTGAAAAAGATTCACGTGGACGAAACAACATTGGGCAATGTGGCTATTTGGACAGCCTGCAAAATTTTTTACATATATACGTGGATTTGTCTTTTTTGTGGTCAAAGCGCTAGTTTCAAATTTTTCGTGCATCTAAGATACATAATTTTTTATATTTATAAATTTATCCATTTATTGTTTATTTATATGTAGCTAATATTAATAACTTTTTATGTCTATTAACTATTTTATATTGTACTTATGGAAACGTGACATTTGTGGAAATAATATGTTTCCCAGTTGCCACCATTTTGAAAGTCCTTTCCCAGCGGCCATTTTGCTATCTGGAATGAGATTTCCGCTTCCGGCAGTAAAAACTCTTAGAATTATCTGTGCTACCTAGAAAAGTGCTGTACAGACTTTTTCAACAATATTATTTTCAGGACTGAAAATTTAGAACAGAAACGTGACATTTATTTAACGAAAACAGCTGCGTACATCAACGTTTCCTCAGATGTTTATTTAATTTCACATTCTTTACAAAAATTAAACCCTATTGATTCTGCAATACAACCTATTTGTGCTTCAAATTCTCCTCGCGTTACTATAAAGAAATACTTTTTTTTTTTTTTTTTTTTTTTTTTTTTTTTTCAAATGTTTTTCTAATATGCACTATTGTATTTCCAAAATTTATTCCAATTTGCGAATGATTCTAAATGTGTTTCATAACGAGAACACGGGCAAGGTTAAAAGCAATCCAGTACGTAGCGCACTCTACCGTCGGTTTCTCGAAGCTGAAGCTACTAGCTCCGTGAACAAGCATTGAGTTCATTTCACACTTCGCACACGCAACGCTCGAAAGTGAAGCCACACGCTAGGCACCCAAGCAGTGTAACCATCAACAATTCCCAACGAAATTGTACATAAACTCGTTTCACAGTTCACGCTATTTTGCTTATCGTCGTCGCAACGTTTTTCACCGAGAAATATCGAGCTCATCACCAC
This sequence comes from Netelia inedita, assembly GCA_964017225.1. Lineage (NCBI taxonomy): Eukaryota > Metazoa > Arthropoda > Insecta > Hymenoptera > Ichneumonidae > Netelia > Netelia inedita. Next base: position 39,813,501 of record OZ024920.1, read on the forward strand.
TCGGCTGTGAATGTATAAAATAGATTAAAAAAAAAAGACTAACCAACTTGTGTCCACCAAACAAAATGCGTTCAGTCATATTTTGATGTGGAGAAGTGACGTTTTAATAATGAAGCATTTTCTTCAGCGGATTTACATTTGCAGGTAAGCCTTCGATGTTTATTCTCTCATAAAATCATGCAAATAAAATATAAACGCATGAAAAATATTCTGATTTTCTGTCAAAGCTAAACAAGTATACTTACACGAAATTATTTTTCCACAGCTTTGGAATGAACATAAAGGGATAATGATCGACGATATTTGAATCGAAATAATGGTACGTACTTAGGAATAAATTATTGAGGTAATATCGAAGCATTTGCTACGTTTCTAGCATTACCAATGTGCAGCGGAACTTCAGGATCATTCTCAACAATTTTCAGGCTTCTCATCGATATCGATTCTACGAGACTCGAACATATTTTTAAGACAATCAAGCTCGTTACAAACGATGTTACGTTGTAAATTTTGTCGAAGAACGACAAAAACTTTAAAGAGCTAGAGAGCACATGAACCATTCTTTCTCGTCTCCCGTTCGTCGCCGAAACACGAGAAAGCAAGTAGCAATTGAGTTGGTGGCGCCACCATCGCGTTCTGCGATATCGACGGCTAAAACGCTAAACAGCTGAAAATCTGTCATGGCTGAAAGTCACTCACTCTGTGTTTGGCCCATTGAAAACTTATGTATTTTTGTTTCGTCAATGCTCACGGATGATACGAATAAAAGTCGGATCACGGTAAGAAAATTTATTTACGAAAATTGATCTCGTGACACGAGCGAAATTTGTGTTTGGTGCGAAAAAGAGAGAAATGTGTATTTTTGTGCTCTCTGGCATAAAACGATAAATCGAGGTTGTTCTGACGTAAATACTTGTTAATCCGACAGTGTTAGCAGCGACCTCGGAGAGATCGTGAAAAATATTTCACCTCCGTCATGGCACTGCTGGATCCTCAAGGGAATCGAATACGACTGAAAAGTGAACAATTCCCACCAAAATTGCGAAAGAATCGAAAATTGGAACTCAAGTGGGGTAACGAGTACTACGAGGCTGTTAACAAAGCTGTATTTAGCAATGAGTACGCCCCTTACATGCCGTCCGAACCGCCGGCTTCTATCAAGGAAGAGATCGATAAGACCGGATACGTTTGTAAACAATGTAGAGACTGGTAAGATATTAATGTATGGATTTCTTAAAAAAATTATTACATCCAATTTTACTATTCTCAAACATCGCCCAACGTTGTACACACAGACACGGTTAGTCTCATTCTATGCAGTGCGCTATTCAATATTTTAAGCGGCGTCCGAGAAGTAGGAGTTGAAACTTGCACGCAGAGCCCTTCTTAAATTTATGGAGAAGCACTCAAAAAATGAATATAAAAACTTAGATGTCTATTGAAATTTTCGACACTAACCATGTGTTAAAAAAATTAAAATATGGGTCATATTTGTGAAACTCGATTGATTCGTGTCTCGCCGATCTTTGAACTCTAATTTATAGAAATATTTTCGATAACTCGAAATTTATCTACACGATGAATAACATTTTTTAAAAATCCATTTCAAAATAACAAAATACTACCATTTCTTGTTTCGATCTCTTTAACTTTGTGCCGCTCTGAGCATCATAGCGTTGAATGAAAAATTTGGTCGTTCCAGCTTTCGATTCCTGAGCAGTATCGAAGCTCATACATCACGGCGCAGTTGGATTCTCGGTTACTGGTGTCAGGGATGTTTCCCAACGAAATGTACACACGTACCAAAAGACGAGCCTATGTGTCGAAAGTGTACGAACATAGAAGCATCGAAGCACGCTTACCTTGCCGAAAAAGGAATCCGAAGAAATATGAAAAAAGCGGTTACTCGAGTATTTTACAATCAGTGTCAATTTTTCGCTCATCTAAGAATGCACGGAACATTGGTGGTAGATCTTAGTGAGGTGATGTTGATGCCATTGCCGAGTGGACTTAAAGACGAGGATTACCCGGGTCTGGATAGATTGTTCAAAGCGCTGATGGAAACGATGTTCATAAGACGAGTTCACATAATGGACTGGCTGGATGAAATAAAAATTCCTCTAAACAGCTGGAAGGTCCCTCTCGAATGGTTGGAATCAAAGGAAAAAACACCGATCGGCTACATACTCTGTCGATATTTCGAGGATTGTCTAAATCCGAAAGATTTAGAAATAAGATCTCGACGAGACAAGCCAATTCAGCGAGTCGATCCTCGCAAAGTGTCGAGTAACAACGTCGGTCAGTCTTGCGACGAGGAGAAAGATCCTCTCGGTGACGAATTGTCAAACGACATTGCCTTTGTCGATTGCGGACCTACTCCTAGTCACGCGATGTTGTCAGAATTTCCATCGGTACTCGCAGCTAAAGATTCTTCGAAACACCAACCGATCGATCGTGCCAATTCTCTGTGGCGTTCGTTCTCCCAGCAGTACGACAAACATAAAGATACACCGAGACAATTAAAGTCTTTAGCGAACGAGGAACGTAAACAGCCATCGCCACCGCTCAAACTTCAGCTTCAAAGTCCTCGTGTGGTAACGATTCGAAGTCCGCAAAATGTAAATCTCTCGACGATCATGAGACACCTGCCGATTCAGGGTGTAGTGACGACGAAAAAATTCGTAGTTGTCGCGGACCGAGGTAACGAAGGAGAGATTAGTCACTCACCGACCTCCGAGAAGAAAGAAACTGTGCTATTGAAACCCAAGGAGAAAAAATCGTCCGAAATTTCGGTAAACGAAAAGACAAAAACGCCCGCCAAGATCACAACTTCCATCTCCAACTCTACGAATCAAGTGGGAAAGCCCCTTTTGACGAAATCGCAAAGCTTCTCCGAGCAAATGTCGCTTCACGGTCGCGTTGTCTTTCAGAACGGACGAAAGTATATAATAAAGCACGTGGCGAAGAAAAAATCACACTCGTTGCTTCCCGAATCGGCGATGAAAGTACGCAAGAATTTTCCTCTCCTTCCTACCACCGGTAAAAATCCAATTTTATTAAAACCCGTCCAAGGAATTCCCGGCGCTAGAAAAACGTCAATTTTGGCAAAATCAACCGCGCAAGAAACAACGAAAATTCCTAACACCGGAAGAACTTCCATATTGGCACAAGGACCGTTGCAACGAACGCCAAGAATTGCTACGGTTGCTTCGCTCAATGCGCAAAGACACGCGCAATTGGGTCGACCACCGAGACGAATACGAGGAACCGCGTTACCCTCGGACTTTTCTCTCACCGCCACGAAGGCGAACATCGCAGCGCAAAACAGTAAGGGAAGAGTGACGAAGATCCAGAAGAGTCTGATGATCAAGTGTCGAGAGACGATGATGAGCGATCTGCAACGAGCCACGAGAACGGAGCTCGATTCTTACATCAAACATCTCAAAGAAATTAACGACGTATACGTAAAAACAGTCAGTAGCGAGACCGATTGCGTCGTAACGAACAATCTCAAGTCCATCGAGTGTTTCGAGAACATCGAGTCTTCGGGAACGATCAAAGAATCGGCGAACGAAGAGTCGAACGTTCAGGACGCTTTCGACATTACCACGAACGAGTGGGAAAAGCGAATAAAACCAACGGACAAACTGAGAACGTGCGATACTTGCGGGAAGGTCGTCAAACCACCGACCTACGTTATCGGAATGTCCGGACCGGCGGTCGAAGAAACCGCGTTCTGTCAATGTTACAACAACGTTTGTTACGTCTGCAACGCGAATCAGGGCAGTCTGATACAACTCAAGGCGCACATTAAATGGCACAAGGGCGAAAAACCTTACATGTGCCCTAGCTGCTCGATCATATTTCCATCGGCCATGGATTTGGAAATTCACGTATGGACGACGTGTTTTCATCCAATGGCGAGATACATTTACGGCTGTGGAGTCTGCGAGATAGAGGGAATCGTCGATATGGAGTCGATCGCGAAACACTTTTTGCTTCTTCACACCAGGAGAAAAGTCATATGCGCCGAGTGTAAAATGGAGTACACGGGAAATGCTCCGACGTACTCGGATTACGCGAAACACTTTGCTCAGCATCATCCCGATGTCGAGAATATATCCGAGCCGAAGAGATTGTTCGTTTGTAACTTGAAGCAATGTATCATACGTCCTGAACTCTTCAGAGCACATCTCTCCGATCATATCGGCGTTCTCAAGTGGATTTATTACAAGTGTCCTTTCTGCCCGACGATAACACAAGGCTCGGGACGCAATAAATCACTGATGCGCGAGCATCTCATCGGGAATCATCTCGATCGTATGCACGAGATCGTTAATCCCGAGAGTCTCTCGAGGATATTGGATGGAATAAAATTAATTCGCACGAACGTCGCACCCGTGAAACTTGGCGAGATTACAAATGCAACGACAACGGGACCGGTGATTCTAAACGCTCGGACCATCACGCCTGCGATCTTCGAGCAAACCTCGGAGAGTTTCGACGATCGGATCGTCGAAACGCCGGAGATACTCGAGTTAAGATCCGAAGCTTCGAAGGAAATCGAGGATATCAGGATGGACGATTTGGAGTTGGAAATTTTGACGGTGAAGTCGGCAAGCGATGGAACGTCGGATTCGCCAGCGATGGGAAGCGAAGGATCGAACGCGATGCAGTTAGATACGAGCGAGGATTTCGCAACGCTCAACGACACGCCCGAGGTGCTTGGAATAAATTCACTCCTAACGAGAGACGACACGGAGATCGAGGAATCTTCGAATTCGCACGACGAAGTTTCTCTCATTTCGATAAATTCAGAAAAGACATTCTTGTCCGAGCTCGAGAAAGATTTTTCGTACGAGAGTCAGGAATTTAACAAGGAATATTCAGCGCCGCGTCTAAAAGCTCTCTTGTTGCAGGACATGTCGCATCGAAGACCCTGGAGAATCGCTCTGAACAGTCCGACCAACGTGGAAGTCGAGCCTGTTACTTACAATTGTCATCTCTGCGGAGAGCTCATTAACACATCTTGGCCAGTAATCAAGAACCACTTCGACTCTTATCACTCGAACGATTATGAAATTTTTCAAGTAGCACCGAAAATTTCACGTATATCGATGGATTTCATCGAGGGCGGTTATAAGAACGATTCCGACGGTAAAAAACGAAAACAGGAAGCGACGATGACCTCGGTGATGCCGAAGAGACGTAAACGCTGGGGACCGAAGAAACATTTCGAGAGATCGACTTCACCGAGTCACGGTATTTGCGTCAAACCTCAACCCGTGGAGGAAGTCGAAGGTAGTTTTCGTTGCAAAAAATGCGACGAGCTGTTCGAGAATATTTCAATGATGCGCGAGCATATCGCGATGAAACATCGTATCAAGGGACAATATCTCATCTGTCTCGAGTGCGGTGAGAATTTCGTCGTCTCGCCGAGTCTGCAGATGCATCTCAAAGCCCTCCACGGTATACAAGATCCTATAACTTATCTGTCGAAAAATACAGCATACGCTCCGGACACCCTCGACGATATGGAGGAGGAGGAAAAAGCTACGGAATCGAATCAGTGTTACGTTTGCATGGCCGTTTTCGAGAACAAACCCTCGTTGGACAAACATATGAGGGTTCACGGCATGGCTTTTTTAAAACGAAAGAGATTCGAGGCTCAAAAGGCGCTCAAAGGTTCGGTCAAAAATAATGTAAATTCCGATGGTCGAACGGAAGTTAAAAATTTCGATGGAAAATCTAATAATACTCGAAAAGAATCGAAGGACGAGAGTCCCGACAGTAGTAACAGTGCAGGAAGCGCGAATCAGTCATCGAACGATCGAAACGAGGACGAAAAAATGACGGAGGAAATCAAGAAGACTTTGTCGACGACTTTGTAGGTGTAATCTATATTCTGTCGGTTACGATCGAAATATTGTACAATAATGAGAACGACGACACTAGAAAAGAAATTCGAGCTGGGAAATTTCGAATAAAAAATAACCCGAGCATAAGAATATTTGCCAGGACTCGAGACGAACTCCAACGTTGAGCGTACGAACGACGAATTGAAGATTCGTATCGAGGATGAACAATCGATAAGACTTCCCACAATGTTCTCGTAAGTTTTATCGACTCGAGTATTTGGATCTAAATAATGTATAATAATGACGAAGATTCCCGTTACGAATGAGTTTCGTATCGACGGGACGCTTCTTCGATAATTAATCTCGTTACGTTTTTTTTTTTTTTTTTTTTTTTTTTTTTTTTTTTTTATATACATGAATAAAGAAACAGAAAGAGGAGAGAAAAGGATGACAAAATATCGCGTTGTGTATCGGACATTGTATAAATAATTATACCAATTTGCAACGCCTTCTGTATAACGCTGGTTTCATTGTAAAAAAATAAATGGAAAGGGCTTGAAGTCTTTATGAGAGCAAGAACATATATACGTTTAATAAAATTCGAACGCCGTTCAACTTTCGTCGGTTCGTTTCTTTTCATTCCCATATTGAGACGAACACTGTTTTTTTTTCTTCTTTCTTTTCTTATTCTTTTCTTCGATCGTTCAACGAACTCCTTTTCGGGTTTTATATATATTTAACCACGTACGAACTCTGTTCTTATTCGCGTTCTCTTATAAAGGATTATTGCACAGATTTGTTTCGTTATTGCTGATGGATAGTTAGAGGGTATTTTTCTTCTTTTTTTCTTTTCATTGACATACATATTGAGGGCACGTAGACACATTATGGACCTGATAGCTAGTCCGTGATATCTCTTTCTTAACGAAGGGGAAACACAGAGATAGGCACGTGATTGAGAAATCATTTGAAAGTTTGGTTTGCACGATATTTCAAACAAACAAAAAAGATACTTAACACGAGTCTCGAAAGAACAATCGCTCGAAGTTCTTCAAGAAGGGTGATTTCGGCTGTTTTTTTTGCAATATTTCACTCATTATCTTGTGACAAAATAATTTTCACTGGTTTTTGTTTTTTCTTGACCCATCCCTGAAGGGGGGAAAACATTTGGTATTTTTTTTGTTTTTTGTTCACGTTATCGTTTACGATGCTCCCCATTGGTCCCATTTAAATCTTTCTCACATGGAAATAAAGTATTTTCTGAAATATATATTTTATAGTGAAAATATATTGTGGAACGTGCGAGAACTTTCTTTGACTCGACCACTCTTCGCCCCGACCTTGAAAACGAAAATTCACATTAAATTCACGAGTGCATTATTTTTAATTGACTCGCGGACTGGCAAACATTTTTGAAAATATCCACGAGATCGTTGGAGAAAAATGGCTGAATCGCTTCGCAAAGTCCCGTGTGTAAGAGAAATATATCATTTTTATTTCACACGAGAAAAACAAAACAAAAAAACGATACCCGATATATTTTCGGACCGTACTTTATTTCCAACGCGGTTCATTCTCTCGCCGAATAAATTTTCCAGGCTAATTGTCGCAAGAGCCACTAGATACACGATCGTACGTCTCGTCCTTCGTCGCAGGGTCCAAGATCGAGACAAAATCTTCGTCACCGTTGTCGCAAATTACCACGACGTTAGAAATACTCGAAGACGATTCAGTATTTTTCGTCTCATCGCCGATGACTCGTGCGGAAGAAGTTCGAATTTCACGATCGGGTTCGAACGGATTAGTTCGCACGAAACTCGTCTCCGTCTGGGAAGTCGTCGACGTATCTAATCTCGTAGGTGACTTCGAGGAAATTAATTTACATTTTATCGTATCGTTCTCGCTCGTATTGTCCTCGAAAGCACAGCTTATAATACTGTTTTCTCGAAAAAGTTTACGCAGGTCACTGCCCAAGAGAGCGTCGTCCGGGCTCGGGTTTGAATTCGCTGAAATCGTAAGACCGAGAGTTTCTGGCAATCTACGACCCCGTGACGAATTTGCCAATTCGCTGAGTGGAATTCCAGTCTCGTGAGTCGCCCACACATCGTCGTTAGGACTGTAGGGAAAACCACGATTTGTGCTCGGGACGATTTTTCGTTTCGAGGCGTCCTCCATCGAGTGCCAACGCTGCGGGGCAGTTCTTAACGATCCTGAAACGATCGCGCTCAAACTGTTCGCCGGTACGATTCGATGAGGAAATCGTGGCGAGCCACGAATTTTTTCCCTGGACGAGCTCTGACTCGCGTTCGCTTCTGAAAACACAAAATTTTGTTTTTCCATCAACTCACAATGAAATTCTAAACTTTTGACACCGTTCCCGGGTCAAAATCGTGAAAATGTGTGTATAAAAAAATTCATCTTCGCCAGAGTGCTCGAATTAATTTTGGGTTCGTACGATATTCGATTGTAATCATTTTCTCAGAAAAGTATTAAAATTCATCTCATAAAATTATTATTCGTCGAATAAATAAGAAAGAAATGTGAAGTATTTGAAAAAAAAAAACATTATTTTGATTTCTGACTCGTCCCTTACTGACTCGTTAATTTATTTTAAGATCTGTACGTACTCGAAGGCAAGCTAAAATTGACCCTCGGTTCGCTGCTCTCTTTGCGTCTAAGTCCGAGACTCAAGCGTCGATCCTCGTCGCTGGTGATACTGATAATTGGTCCTGAACCACAACGGGGATGCGGTTGTCGAATACCTTGAACGTTAACGTGACTGCTGGAAGAGGCCTTGGTGCCTGGCACGAGGCCAGCGATGTATCCCATGTGTACTCTCAAGGCTGAAGCGACGCCTGAAATTACAAAGATACGTCGAAATTAAAAACCCGAAGGAAGAACGAATTAATTTAACCTCGTGCGCTCTATCTCTTGGGGGGAAAAAAAGAAACAACTTCTTACCGGTAAAGGAAGCTGTCGATGCTTTTCTGCTGCTCGGGCGGCTACCAAAGAGGCTAAACAGACGTTGAAACACACCCAATCGATTCGGTCCTTCGGTATCTCTTCGCCATTGTAGCTTATAGATATCGGCGAGACTTCTTCTAGCTCCTTCGGGCTCCAGATCTGGCTGACTGCTAAACGCTACGGTTCCGCGACGCATGCCTGGTTTTATCGTTGGGAAAGGGCAGATAGTAATGGTGTTCTGGATACTTTTTGTTCTCCTTCTCTCTCTCTCTCTCTCTCTCTCTTTCTCTCTCTCGTCATGTCCCATAATAACGATATTGGAAGAGAAAGAAATTTAAATCGCACAGTCGCGTTTTACAGCGTATGAGCAAAAAATAAAGGAACGAAGCAAAGGAAGCTTTTCGTGTGCATCGCACTCTCGTGTATATAAATCTATGTCGCAATACCTAGGGCCTACTTAAACGTATAAAATATGTACAGACTGAATTTTTGGAGAGCGTGGGGGGTCGGAAAGGAGAACGAGGATTTGCCTCGAGCTTAATCGCTCGTGGTTCAACGTGCCACGGTTTCCTCCAACGTGTACAACTGGAGATTGCCCTCGTGTACGAATTTCGCTCCGAGCTACACTCTGGATTAATTTCGGCTATAAATTTTTCATGCCCTCTATATGCGCATTTATACGATACTCGTAATATAATCCACATTGTTTTATCAGCTTTCCCTACAATCTCGATTATGCGTAATCATTTTCAAGCTCTGTTTCTCAAATTTTATCGAAATTTTGTTCGTGTCCAAAATAATCATATTTATCGTCGATGAGACTGTTGTTAAGAATCTTTAATTTGTACCCAATTCTTACGAATTTTTACTTCGTACATAGAAATTTATATTTTGTACTTTAACGTCTTTTTCGTATTTGATATTTAACACTTGGAATTTTGGATTTTAATGAGATTTCTTAATTTTACCGAATTTTCATGTCGGATATTAATACAACAACACTACCGTGTATGAAATATCGGTGGAAATTGAAAGAGAGAATAAATAACGCCTCGCTCAAAAATTTCAAAACCCCCGCAGCTGCAATCTCGCACAGGTTCGCGATACGTATATGCGTTCGTACTCATTTTCTATGGGCAAGGCGAAATTTCACTGGTCGAAATCGCGGCACCTATACTTTACGGATATTGCGTTGGTGAATCGTGTTTATAGCGGGTCAGATTCTATAGCGAGATCGATATCAATCTACAGGCAGTAAATATGAAAATTCGTGTCAGTGAAAACGTATGGCAAGCAAATGCGTGCAATAAACGGATTTTCTGTGTCACCTTTCTGTGATCTGACCTGAATGACGGGAGAATGGGCGAAGCGATAATAGCGTATTAATAGATTTTTCATTTCTTTTTTTCTTATTTGTTTAATTTTTCTTTTTCAACGTGCTCGAAAGATTCCAAAATGCAAGATTATCATTTTTCTCCTTCTTTCTTGTCAGAAACTATTAACAAACTGTATCTCGCAGTATGGATTCTCTTGTTTCGAATAAAACTGAGAAAAAGTAGATTTATGTTTTTTTTCTTCGTTAAAAAAGAAACAACGATATTCGAGGTAAAATTTAATTCACGAAATGGATTTAAATCCAACGCGATTTTTTCAAATTCAATTACATTATCTTTACTTTTATCAAGATTTTTCTAATGTAATTAAATTCAGAACAGCGAAAGTTTTGTACGATTCAAGATACTTTGTTTATTACTTTTGTTGCTTCACGAATTTAATTTAAAATCTATTTTTCTCTCGTTTCATGAAAGTTGGTATTATTTCTCACCGGAGGGATCCGCCGATGGCCAACTTGCGCGGGGAATTACCGGTGGCAATACACTCAGCAGTAGTAGAGGCAAACCACCGCTTATGCTCGAATTTCTCGGTGGTATGGACCCACTAGACGAATCGTGCGAGGCTTCGACCGGCTCTTGGCCTAATTGTTTCTCCAATCTCGCAAGCTCCAGTTCCAGCTGGGCCATCTCACGTCGATAAACCCTGTTTTGCACCTCGACCCTGTACTGCAATTCCCTGTTGGAATTAATCACACGATGTTCGAATTCCGTTCGTACATTGATACAGATTTTCGCAACGCGATGGAATTTTGAAACATTAATATTTCAAAAATTGTTACATGCGAGACGGTCGATGAAGATTTCTCTCGATCGTTATCAAATCATTGAAACGAAATCATCGTTTAGAAAATTAATTCATCGAATTATGAAAAAAAAACACTCGTGGTATCTCGAGCTATTCGATCGGAAACAATTACGATGACGAAAAATCCCGAAATAATGATTTACTCAGTTGAGGTAGATAAAATCTGAAAAATCGAAAACGAAAACATGATTTTCTTGTTGTACGGGAAATTTGGGATCGGCATAGGCTCTCAGAGCTTGAGAAAGAATCAAAATTGATCGGAATGCAATATGTGGTTAATTTGGACGGGTATCGTGAAAGGTCGAAAAATGGAATTTTCGCAAGGCTGTATCTCGGTTCTCGTTCGTCCTACAGAAAATTGCACGAGTAACTTTTTGAAGACTTCGTCGAGACGCGAAGAATGAGTCCAGAAATATCCGGATAGCACAATTTTTGTGGCGGCACTTGGAAAATCGCGATTTTCAGGACTCCTTTTTTTCATACATGAAAAAAATAGCCTAGAATGGCGCAAAAAAGAGCCTCGCGGGTTCGACAAAATTTTAGTTTCTCAAAAATGATTACAAGGTTACTTATTTTCATCAGAAATTGCTCGCACATCACGAAAATCGATGTTACCTTCTGTCATCGGTGACGAATCTTCTCGTATTACACTCGATCGTCAGTCCCAGACTCTGCACAACAGGATCGAGTTTCTCGCCAGCGAGGATATTAGCTAATTGGGGTAGAAACAGTAGGGCGAGCGTCGAGGTCGTCGAAGCCAGAATCAGTGTCGTTATCGTAACGAAAGCCAGCGTCGCCCGATCGGACATGAGATTAGCCAGAACTACGACGATTCCCGACGTTATCACGACCGAGTAAACGCTCATTCCTATGTATTGCGAGTCGTTCAACGCTGGAATTTTCACGTGACTGAAAACAAAATTCGAGGATTCAGAGATCAAAATGGGATTCGTATCGTTAACCATTTTTTTTTATCGCGGTCGAATAGAGAAAAGAATTATGATAATTGGATAAAAACCAAAGAAATTCGAGCAATACCGAGTCTCCCACGCCATATAAACACCAACGATCAAGAGTAATCCCTTGTATGCGTAAAGAGCCGCGAGCCAGCCGTTGGTGTGTTGAGATCTGCATACTTCGACCTGTCCCAAATAAAAATAAAAAACGTTATTAATTAAAAATCGTACGATCGAACGAAGATTAATCGTTTCGGTATGTTCTCTTCATCGCACCTGTGGTTGATAAATTACCCCGCGATCTTGTGGGCTTATTTCCAACGTGAGATTGCGAAGATCTCGTTGCATCGGATCGAGGGTAACCCACAGAGTGACGACGAGGCAGTCGATCAGCAAAAGTCCGCAAATCAGACTTATCAATTGAGTATCTTGAAGCAACTGCGAGAAAATGAATTCAATTTTAAATGTAGCTTCCATTTCATTTGAACTTCACGATAATTCTTTGTTTCGTTTATTATAAAAAAGAATATACCGTTTGTCCAATTTGTCGGAGTGAATAATACCTCACCTTATTTTTCACCACGCCGCTTCTGCTTCTCGTGAAAATTCTGTGAACTCTGTATGTTTTTGTGAACATCGATCCGAATGCCAAAGAGAATCCCGCCGAGAGCAAATAAGCGCGTGCCTGGAAATGTAACGAGAAGAAGAGCGCGAAGCAAACTTTTGATTATCGCGCGAACGAAATGGATTTCCTATTTTTACTTTCTTTTCTCATTCTTTTTTTATTTCATTCGTGAATATTCTCACTGTGCATATAGTCGGAAAATATCCGTCGCTGTCCGGGAGAGTGGCGTGATCGAGGCCGAGAAGAATGACGGCACCGTAAACTAAAGCGCAACCCACGGCTGCCATGTTGTTCAGTCTGGGACTCGACAATTTGATACTTCTGTAAAAATTGAGAATTACAAAATTTGAAAAATTCACGAACTTACGATTCGTTCTAGTGAGAATTTGATTAAGAAATTTCTCTGTGCCGAATTAAAGAAAAATATCAAAATTGAATCGTCCCAGAACGCAGTTTGATAAAAATAAAAATTATAAAGCGAATACTTTTTTTTCTTTCTTTATGAAAGTTCGGTGCAAAAAAAATGCTTCGACGTTAAATACATATTTCTAGAATTGCATCGAAACTGTGTAAAAAGCTCTTACTTGTGCTTACGAAAGTGCAAGTTGAAGGCGAGAAATGACAAAGCTAGCGTAACGCCGATACTAGCCAAGCAGGTCACCGCCAAGAAGGCAGCGTAATCTATGGTGACCATTCGAAACCTGAAAAACAATCCTCGTGATCTAAAGGTTCGAGCGAAGCGAATGATATCGATGTTAACGATCAATTTTTTGTAAAATCGATGATATTCGCTTGTGTTATTCCGGTTGTTCGACCGGTAAGGGTAGCGAGCGAGCCAAAGGTCAATCCCAGCCGAAGGCAAATTGATACGGGAGCCAAAACAGTACTGTATCTAATAATTATCTTGTTTGTTCCCAGTTGGAAAAACTGAATAGTGAAAAAAAATTGGACCTTGGTGTTTTTGTCCATCTTCCAACCAGAAACTTGTTAGCAACGGCTTCAAGTCGTTATCGAAGAAAATAAATGGACAGCGATAAGGTACGATCCACGTTTAATTATTAGCAAAAGGTGCAAGCATCGAAGAGCGTATATAATTATCGCTAAAGACATAATTATTATTCCCATGTTCTTCAGGCTGGCTTACCCATGTTCTCCCATGCAGATTGTTACAAAGTAATATCGATATTCAGACCTCAGAAGATTTTCTCAACGAATCGATTTGGTACGTATGTTAGTGGATTTAGAAATTTTGTATGAAGCTTGATTTTATAAGACACGTGACTCACTCTCTACCCTATAGTTTGAGCCATGCAGCAAAACATTAGTCGACCAGAATTTATAACAATCGACAATATTTGTCTCGATCGATAAAACGAATAAAACTTTTATTTTATTTTCAACATACCGAAAGACTCTTCGTGCAACCGGAGGCTGTTCACCAGGCCACCGAATTCTCGCGCATCCTGGACAATTCATCGATAATTTTCCATTCTCCGGTGTATAAAGGGCTATTCTTCGTACGACGTGTCCTGAATAAAAATAAATAAAAAATATGAATTTCGCCTCAACCGCGAAGCTTCGAGTCTCATCTTGATGAAATCGTTCGACGTATTGGAGTTGAAATCGAATCATACGCGAGACGCGAGCTTCTTCCATCGACCGGTATGAATATTCGTAGTAGTTTCGGGTTAAAAAAAAATTCTATCGGGTCAATTTTCACTATTTGACGTGAATTCTCACGATGCAACAGGAAAGATAGAATTGATCGTGTGGTATACGTGGTGGAAGTGCACTTTTCTATCCGAATTTTATTCCCTGAGAAATTCACGAAGGGAGAGAACATGCGAGTTTGACTGATTGCGTCTATAAAAAAACGGACATTCGTGTCCGTCCAGAATATCGGGAAAAATATGTGCAAAAGGGGAGAGAAGGCCGAGGCGGATGCCAGAGATACATCGGAGGGAAAGAAAAAAAGAAACGCTCGGAGAAAACCGCCGGTTCTCTGATAAACTCTCCGGTTTGATATCTGAAATCGATATCGCTTAAACGACTCCGTCCTACGTGCTCTCTATACATATACAAACTGTACAATGAAATATCAGACGTACACTCGAACGCCTTGTAATTTTTCAAGTGATCCTTCGTCGATTCGAACAATTTGTCGAATGAAAAAACAAAAAAGTACAACAAAAAGAAGTAAACGATAAAACTCGACGATTGAATTTGAAAAATTTATCTCTCCATTCGACACTTGTTAATGAGAAAATACTTTCGAGTCGAACATCTTGAAAGATGATATCGTTAATATTACATTTTCTTATTTTGACCTAGGAGTGTAAAACAAAAAAGTGGAAAAGAACGAATAGAGAGCGAATCGAACGACGACGTTCTCCATCAGTGTGACGTTTGTGGAGCCTTAAATCTTGTCCTTCGAGAAGAGAGAGAGAGAGAGAGAGAGTATCCCTTTTGTTCGCACGGGTTCACGAATGCCAAGCATGAATACCATTGAAAATCGTTCCGCGTCCTGTCGACATTGCCATACGACATATGGCAATAACTTTGGACGAACAAAGGGCTTCAAATCGAATAACGTTGAGTTCTGCGACGTACACAAGATTGATTCACTTTAGTTTCCAAGCTTCGTCCTTTGATCGCGTTATACGCGGGCTTCTTGTCGTACGGGAACGAGGCTCGCGTGCGTTATCACGAGGCAATATATTTCATACCCGAGTAAGAAAGTTATACCCGGATACCCGGATTTATAGATCGTTCCTCAAAGGTTTACCCTCCCCTTACACCGGATATCGATTTTGACAATTCTCGATCCCCTCGTACGCTCCCAATTTAATAACAATATCTAATCATTATGATTATCATTTTATTAATGATAAATTTAATATTTGTAAATAATTATACTAATATAATAATAATAATAACAATAATTATTTTATTATTATGATTATTTATTTAATTTCATAATTATCAACGACTTTTATCAATGTTATATTTAATATTTATAAATATTAAATTATTATTATTGCTGAATAGCGTATATCAATCAAAAGTGATGAAATTGATCAAAAGTACTTGGCGAACATATTTGAGTCCGTTGGTTTTCAAACGGTATTCACACTTTGGCATCGCCTCGAGTTATACGCTTGTGGCATTGTTACGGAAGTACCGCCCGAGCGAGCAATGTAAATTCGAGACTCGGTGTAGCGATCGCAATGTAAATTCGAGAAACTCTCTATTACAATATTTACGTGTTACGTACATACGCGTGTAAACATCTTTAAACATTGAATTTCACAAATTCTCGTATTGTCATTAAAAAGGTTTTGATATTATTATAATTCTTTTTTTTTTTTTTAGAAGAGAACGTCGTATCTTTGGTACGAGATTGATAACTTCGAATCAATCTCGTTTCTTACATGAAACGTAGCAAAGTCTCAAAGGGATATAGATTTGTTGACAAACGTCTGACAAACGTCAGTCAGCGCTGGTTAGTCGATAACGGAGTCTCAGACAATTTCGAGGAGTAAGCTAAATCGGGGAGAGAGGATTGAGTCGGGTGATCGATTTAAATACGATTCGAAGTAGAAAGGCAAGGGTGAGAGAGAGAGAGAGAGAAGCGAAAGCTCTCAGAAGCCGTGTGATCGGCGAAAGAGGAATGCGAATGTACTCTTCCCATCGAATTAAAGATAAATATAGACTCGAAGATAAGAAGAGCAAAACGGGAGATAAGAAAGAAAAAAATTCGCAGACGACGAGTCTGGCTTCGGAGGACGACCCTCTCGTTGAGCGTACGATGAAACGAGAAGAGATGAGACATAATGAAGATTCTCGAGAACTCGGGAAAACATATTAATTCATTTCCAAGAGGACACGCCGATCCTTTGACATTTCTTGTTTCTGTACGTGGTAAAAGTTACACGAATAAAATTCTATCTCTTCAATTTTTTATTTACGCATCAGACTTAGTTATCAATTTCATTAATAACAATTAAATAAACATCGTCATATTTTCTATGAATAATTTTCATTGATTTTTACTCGATTTGGAATTTTTTTAATTCGACTTTTATCCATCAATTGAAATTGTTTTATTTTTTGTTTCTCGTTAATTAAATACGAGTAGTCAAAGTTAATAGAACGTTACGTACGCGAGATGGGTAAAAGCATCGTAAAATTCGCGTTGCCAAGTTGCGACGAGACCAGAGTCTTCAAAGGGTTCATTAAATTGCTTCCGGTGGTAGAAAAACGAACTTGATGTTTTCAGGAAAAATGAGAATAGTGAGTCGCGAATAGAGGAATCGTGTACCGGAAGTGAGTACCTACATTCGACCACGGTCTGTTGATTATAACGCCTCGAGGATCCTTCCGACGCGATAAATTAATTGTACACCGTAGCTTTATGAAATATACATTATCATTAGAGTATCGTGTAATAATTAATGGCCGCGAGGACGATTTCGCGCTACGCGTCGTTAAGTCTCATGACGAGTGTGACGTCGCGACGATGCAAAATTACGTTTGTGTTCGCATACCGTCGCGACGACGTAAAATCAATTATTCGGATCGAATATGGCGTTATTAATGAAGGGGGTAAAAAAAGAATTAACGAGCGACGAGAGACTTACCGTGCATTTGATAGAAAGCCGTTATACCAACGCGATCCGCTCCGTCAAAGGACACTGGACCCTGTAATTCATTCAAAGCATCCTCCTATTTTTCACGTATTCTCGACGATGAATAAAAAATTCAGCATTTTCGAATTATCGAATGGAAAAATGCACTATTGAATTGGTCGGCCTTAATTAAAGGATCTCGATGTAATTTAGATCGTAATTTTGATATTTTAAGCGAGGAAATTTGAAAAGATGAAAAATTATTAAACAAAATCAATTTTTTTTTCTAAGTTTTTAAATTAAAATCGAAATATTTTGCGCGACTCACCGAAACCCCGAGAAAATTGAGGCTCTTCAGTTGTTCCAGGAGTTGATAGGCGATGTCCTTTCGCGAATGGCTGTACTGAGCGATGCTCGAATTTTTTTTATTCAAAATCTTCTCGAGTTTTCCAAGCGCGAGTGCCGAGGCCCAAACCGCGTCGTACGTTTGTCCCGCGTACCTCGAAAGTGTGACGCCTCTCTTCGCTAACTCGGACGTAAACATTCCGGTTGTCTGTGAAAAATTAAAGATTATTAAAAAAATAGAAAAACAACCAAAAATTCAAACGAAGCGTTCAAAATTAAAGCAAAAAACACTCATTTTTCGTTTAAAATAATGATCGTTCAAAAAATATCGTTAAATTAAAATTTCGTCGTGAAAATATTCGCCCATGTTAATTATCGTTCGAAGAGAAAAACAAGAAAAAACAAAAACATTAATTCCGTAAAATCAATCCGAATTTGCGCGATCGTCGAACAATTTTTGAAAAGGGCTTTGAATTCGAATGTGTGCCATCCGCGGTGACGAGCCGAATAGTTCTCTCCGTTTAAACGGAACGGGCTCGATAAATTAAAGTCGACGAATCGATAAGCAACAGGTCACCGTCGACATTCCCGAAATCCCTGGGAGAAAAAAAGCAAAAAAAATGTTTTAAAAAAAGGGAAATCGCTCACGGTGAATTATCGATTTTACAATTCTTTCGTCTAGACCGAGTGCCAGGGTGGAATTACGATTGAAAGACCTGTAAGCTCGACGAGAGAACGGAAACTCATATTTTTTTTCTCTCGTTAACTTCACAATGTGAATTTTTACAGCATTTTTATGGCAAGTTGTTTCAAAAATAGAAAACAAAAAAGAAAATTCTCTGTCGTTAAAAGATTTTTAAACGCGGCTACAATGTGTCGGCCGAGCTTGTTGAAATTTTACGACGCGCTGCTTTCAGTTTGATATACGAGAGACGCTCGTATCATTCGCATGAGCGATCAGCGGTATTTGGAGCATCGAAAAACAATTGCTGGGTTTACCCATTCGGCATGGTTTTGGGCGGAATTCGCGATGAGAGCGAGTACAACCACCGACGTGCCACGACGATACCAACATACGTGCTCGTTCAACGTTTTCCTCGGATCGTTGGGTCGAAAAACGTTAAAAACAACAACAACGACAAAGAAAATCGACGTCGAAATTTCCAAACAGACAAAATTGCCTTAGTTTCCGATTAATTTGTGTATTCGCACGATTGAACATTTTAGCGAATATAAATTGATTGATACGACGTGATCGATCCCTCGTACTTTGTAAAATAAACAAAAATTATATCGACGTGAAGGAAAAAATTTCAATCGACTTCACGTTTAAATTTGAGTCGAGGATTTTTCGTGTCTGCCATGAAAAAGAATGAAATGCGTAAGGAAAAAAATGAATAAAATCGAACAAATTTTCGAAATAACAAATAAATTTTTGTCTTTCTTTTTTAAATACATTTTTTCGTACGATAGAACGACGAAATTAAGCGAAATTCTACAAAGATCCTAAAATCTAGGAGTAACGTTCAATAAACAGTACGAAAAAAAGAAAATCTCGTCGAACAGTATGCAGTCGAATAATTAAAGAGCGACCGTCGCTCTTTTGACGTTCACGCGCGCGCGAAGCTTCGCTACAACGTTACGGACGAGTGCGTTCATACGTTCGCGAGGTTTTACGAAATAAAAGAAAGGGTCGGCGCGCAAACGTTTAACGAGTGTCTAATTAAAGCGATGGTCTCTCCCTTAAAAATAAAATTCAAAGAAAAATTCTCGTCGTTGGACGAACCGAATTTGTACTCGCTCGAGAACAAAAAAAGAGGAGAAACGAACGAGGGTAGAAAAAAAATGATAAAGTTCCGAGAGGGAAAAACTATCGCGCGATCCAAATCTCTGAATTTTTGTCCATACTCCGATTATTTTCCTTTCTCTTTTATTTTTAAAGCAAACGAGAGTAAAAAAGAACCATTTCATATATATATTCATCGCGACGGATTTCGACGAGCGATACTTTGTTCTGGATTTTTTAATCGGGACAAAACGCTGACACATTTCTTTTATTTCTGTCATCTTTTTGTTTCGAGGTTTTTTTTTATTTTTATTTATATCTCCGCAGTCTTTTTGTCACAATGAAGGAGAACCAACGTTCATCGTTTTTCCGTCGTTGGTTCGATTTTCCGGTTTGGAAGGAAGAGGAAAATAAAGCAACAAAAAATGAGAATAAAAAAAGGAAATCGTCGAGAGCCAGAAGAACGGTAAAGAAAGGGAGCAGCAGGTGTTCTGGACAGAAATAGCGACTGAGAGAGAGAGAGAGAGAAGTGCCCGATATTATCCAAGCATTATTGCACCGAGGAAAAGCCCTCTTCCATTCTCCTCGAAGAAGGCTTTGCTTTCCCGGCTATATAACACCAAGGACTTGACCTCGGTGTCACTTCTCCTTATTGCGTTTTGGCGTTAAAGTACCAAAAGGACAAAAAGAGACGCGTCATAAGAACCAACGTAACGACGACATCAAATTCTCAACGAAATTTTTATTCTTCACAAAAATCGCTCGTACGATTAGAAAATTTTATAAACGATACTTCGCACCCTTAAATTGTCCTCGAAGGGAGGGGAAAGAAAGAGAGCGGAAAGTACGAGG
This sequence comes from Netelia inedita, assembly GCA_964017225.1. NCBI lineage: Eukaryota > Metazoa > Arthropoda > Insecta > Hymenoptera > Ichneumonidae > Netelia > Netelia inedita. The sequence goes on from OZ024920.1 coordinate 39,833,714, forward strand.
GACAAAGACTGACCAGACCGGAGTGGCTGGCCTCGTCGCTGAATCCCGTGCCGTAACTCTTGACTGTGATCAGACCGTCGACGGTCTGGGACAGCTGGGAGGGTGAGCAATCGTCCGGACCGTTGTGCCACCAATCGCCGGTCATCCCCGAAAGATCGATCGTCTCGTCCGGCAAGATCCAGGCATAATCTCCCCCGTGCATCCCGAGTTTCCATGCCTTTGAAGAGAAAAAAGAAAAGAACAGAAAAAAAGAGAAAAGTTTACCAAGTTTCTTTACAGACTACCGTTGCACGATGAAAATTGATGAGCCAGTCTGCAAACTCTCGCCGATTATAGTACGATGAAAAGAAAAAGAAGAAAAACAAAATACGTTAAGGTCGGGCATCGTAAAGTTGTCCAAAGATGTTTTTATCCGACTAATTTTTCTTCTATAAAGATCGCTCTCGTCCCGATTTAATCAATCGTACGACGATTCGATCGAAGCGGATTTTTTAATTATGCTCGATAATAATTGAATTCTTCTTTGTACGAATAATTGACACTGCTTACTCTTGGCAAACAACGTTTTAACGATTATTAATTAATATCGGATTGTTCGGAACGATCGGTTATACGATATTTCCATCGAACTCGATTTAATTAAGCTCGATCAATTTTTATTTCATTCCAACGAATCTTCTTCTACCGGGAAAATTTATTTTTGGTATTAACGATACCGAAATGTCATTCGATTTCGTCGTTAATCGCACGTCGATGTTCGAACAATCGATAACGTCTGGATCCTAATCGATTTAATTATTCTCGTTCAATTTTTTAATTCCTTCGAACGAATTTTGTAAAAACCAAAAAGAAAAAGAAATAATATTTTCCTGCGATACGACGAGAACGTGTATTCGCGTTTAATCGTAAATCAATGATCAATGATATCTCACCTCGCAAAACAATCGCGGCGCGAGTCCAGGTGAAAAGCTGCCGATAATTATTCTCGTATCTAGGTCCTGAAACCGAGCGGTTTGTAAACGTTATAGATATACCTTCGATTATGTATTTCCGAACACATAATAATTATCTACATCGTCTATGTAGAGCGGAGGGATCAATTTGGTGAATGCAATTGATTAGATAACTAGGGGACGTGACGTGATCGATGGCTGTCGGTGCATTAACTAAATGATTACGAAACTCTCGTACAGCAGAAGGTAATAGAGAGGGAGAGAGGGAGAGAGAGAGATAGAGACGACTCAAAGAGGTCAGAAGGTCGTTGAGGGTCAGCTACGTGACAACTGTCTGGCCTCTGTTGCCCTCTCTCTCTCTCTCTCTCTCTCTCTCTCTCTCTCTCTCTCTCTTTCCATCCCTCACTTCTCATCCCCAACCCTCTATATGCAACGTTCTGGTGACTTTGCTACAAAACACTGTATACATATATATATACAGGGTGAATTCTGTAAGGTTTCTCAAACGGGATTTTGGTGCAGATGGGATCATTACAAACAAAAGTTGCAAATATACATTGGGGATATTTTTAATAGTTTACGAGATATGAATATTTAAAGTTTATCCAATCAGAGCGCGCCGAGAAGCGTTGGAGCCACCCACTCTCCGCCCTAGCCGTAGATATAGCACAGCTTAGGGCGTTACATTTGGGATTGCAAAATTCAGAGCAGTCAATTATTATTATTTTATTACGCAGTCATTTTTATTTGTCGGGCATTGACTGCTCTGAATTTTGCCGAGCGCGCCAAATAGAAATGACTTCGTAATAAAATAATAATAATTGACTGCTCTGAATTATGCGATCCTAAATGTAACGCCCTAAACTGTGCTATATCTACGGCTAGGACGGAGAGTGGGCGGCTCCAACGCTTCTCGGCCCGCTCTGATTGGATCAACTTTAAATATTCATATCTCGTAAACTATTAAAAATATCCCTAATGTATATTTGCAACTTTTGTTTGTAATGATCCCATCTGCACCAAAATCCCGTTTGAAACACCTTACAGAATTCACCCTGTATATGTAGGTGCATACATTTTACTCCCTTCGCGAATTCTCGATTTCAGAAGGGTAGGAAGCGCGTCCACACGCTCGACGAATTTACGATGACTGGAACCCCCGCCCGGGCAGACCGATATATAGCACCAACCACCGACGAACGTTTCGCCCACGAATTACCGACAGATTGATCCTCGTCTTTTGAATACAAAGTACAGACGATGAATGCTCCTTTACATTCGTTCTTTCGAAGACGTTTATTTTACATAAACGAAACCTCCGGAAACCCTTACGTCCCCCTAAACACCTCGAGGGTGGTATCGTATTTCTTATAGTCGAACGAGTCAATGATTTATCTTGGAACGAATCGATCAACGATTTTTTGTCGATTCTTTTTATTGCAATTTCGAAAAAAAAATTTTTGTCGGGAAATCTTTGATACGTGAAAATGCAATTTTTCCGTATCGAAGAACACACGTGAAGTTTTTAATCGCTAACGACATTAATACTTTTTGAAGTTAATTCGTCAATATTCAACAATTTTATATTTCTGCTCTTTTTAATTTATCAACGAATGGATTGCAATTTTGATATCCGTGCAATATTAATAGTTTTATTAATATAATTAAATAAACACCTGTGTATCGTAATCGAATAATTAATTCCGATGACCTACGACAGCGAAAATGAAAATCAGGTAACGAGGGTGAAAAACTCGTTCGAGAACCGAATCAAAGTTTCGATCGATTTTCATTCAGTCCCATTAGACGACCGTCCGATACTTAATACAACACATCACTACGACAGTAAATTAGTGACTCGCCTTCAACGTGCGTAGTTGTTCCTTGTAGTCGTTTTCGCCAAACGTTATGGTCGCGGCACACGTGATGTTTGCTTGTTCCAATTCCGTCACGAGATCGTTCACCGCCTGGGGAACAGAGTGAACAAAGCAAAATGGTTATCGATGAGGCGTGTGATTCGCTATAATGAAGTACTCGTATGCAAAAAGAGGGGTCGAACTCCGATAGTTCCAGGCTTGCGAGAGAAGCACAGGTGGCGTTGCTTCACGGACCGTTGAGCTTTCGAGTCCATTGGGAAACGAGAAACACCATGAAATTCCGTAAACTTTGACTAACCCTCGACCTCTCGTTGTCGTCGTCCCTTCCACCCCCATCCCTCTTTCACTCTCTCGTAACGACTCGACACAGTTCGCACGGAGACCGGATTTTCCTCTCTTCCCGTTTATTAACGCTTAAACGTTTCATGATTGCCAACTGTACTTTTCTTTTTTTCTTCAACTGTACTTTTCTTTTTTTCTTTCTTTTTTCTTTTTTCTTTTTCGTTATTTTTTTTCTCTTTACCAGAACTCGATCGAATTACCACGGTGCTTAATGAGAAACACTCGGCATCGTTCTTTTCTCGACGAGGAGGAAAACGTTCGTTCCTTTTTTTCCATTTTGCATCGTGAAAATTCACGATCGAATTATGAATTCGTACGGGAAACATAATTTTCTATTCAACGAAATTAATTAAGGGTCACGCTGTGAGTTTAAACTTGTTTTGTTTCCAATTTCTGGTACGATTAATTTCCGGAGGGTTGTATTTGTGAAAGGGTCGATGATGGAATTTAATTATTCTTGATTAATTCGTTCGTATCGAAAAAAGAAGTATGATTATGCATTTTGGGGCGGGGAGGGGGGGTTAATAATTCGAATTATTTATCAAATTAAAATTTGTCATAAGAATTAAAAAAAATTTGTTATTCTGCAAATAATTATAATGTAATTATTTATATAAAACTATTTAATATAAAATGGATTTAAAAAAAAAGTTCAAGGTCGTTGGACGCATTGGACAGTCGTAAAATAGACATTACGTAAGATTTACCAGAGAATACATGTCGCCGTTTTGCGAGAGGGCGGTGACGGTGTCCCAGCCGAAATACTTGATGAGGGATATTCTCGCGGGATTGTGACTCGAGTCAGGTGCCACGGTTCTTACGAATAGGGGAAATTCTTTAGAATCCGAGAGCGCAGGCGCCGTAGATCCGTACGAGACCTGTACGATGTTCCAGTAGGGAACTATTTTCGCGAGTGTCTCCGTCACCTCGGAACACGCGGTGCCGAGTAAAAGTGGCATTATCGACGTGTTCTTCGACGTGTACAGGGCGTGAAAAAATCGATCCACCGCAACCCCAGGATCGCACTAAAAATTTAAAGAAAACAAACGATTAAAATCATTCTCATCGTAATTTACATTGTTTAAATATCGACAATTAACAAAAAACAAGAATTAATTTAATCGTTCAATAATATAAGAAAAATATCGATTAAAAATTGACAATTTAAAAGAAACGAAATTAATTAATTTCCGAATAATGAAAAAATACATAAATCCCCAGAATTAATGGCAATTAAATGAAATACATCGGACAGTTGCAAAAAAATTGCACCAGAACGATAAAACATCGATTCGAATCGTATTAATTTACTTATAATCGTACAAATTTTATTTCCTTCGAGCGCTTTAATGACCTCGATTATATTTCGCTTAATCGATCGAAACGTTATCTTTTTTCGCTTCGACCGATCCCCGAAATAAAACTTCTACTTTTCTGAAATAGGATAAACGACGATACGCAAAACGACTACATAGCAGCTAAATTTCAATGGCTGCGATGGGAACAGGTGCATCGCCCGAGAACTGTGTACGTGTTGATCCAACTCCTGCACACAGTTTACATACACGTATACACACACACACACACACACACACACACACACACACACACACACACACATATATATATATATATATATATATATATATATATATATATATATATATATATATATATATATATATATGTGTGTGTGTGTGTGTGTGTGTGTGTGTGTGTGTGTGTGTGTGTGTGTGTGTGTGTGTGTGTGTGTGTGTGTGTGTGTGTGTGTGTGTGTGTGTGTGTGTGTGTGTGTGTGTGTGTGTGTGTGTGTGTGTGTGTGTGTGTGTGTGTGTGTGTGTGTGTGTGTGTGTGTGTGTGTGTGTGTGTGTGTGTGTGTGTGTGTGTGTGTGTGTGTGTGTGTGTGTGTGTGTGTGTGTGTGTGTGTGTGTGTGTGTGTGTGTGTGTGTGTGTGTGTGTGTGTGTGTGTGTGTGTGTGTGTGTGTGTGTGTGTGTGTGTGTGTGTGTGTGTGTGTGTGTGTGTGTGTGTGTGTGTGTGTGTGTGTGTGTGTGTGTGTGTGTGTGTGTGTGTGTGTGTGTGTGTGTGTGTGTGTGTGTGTGTGTGTGTGTGTGTGTGTGTGTGTGTGTGTGTGTGTGTGTGTGTGTGTGTGTGTGTGTGTGTGTGTGTGTGTGTGTGTGTGTGTGTGTGTGTGTGTGTGTGTGTGTGTGTGTGTGTGTGTGTGTGTGTGTGTGTGTGTGTGTGTGTGTGTGTGTGTGTGTGTGTGTGTGTGTGTGTGTGTGTGTGTGTGTGTGTACGAAACGTGGAAGCTTGGTTCCCTCGCCGAACGTGAACGTGGCTGTGACACCGCTTAATTGCTTGTGGACAGAATTAAGCAAATTGACAGTCTCGCTCGCTGGAGGGAGAGGAGAGAGAGAGAGAGAGAGAGAGAGAGAGAGAGAACTCCCCGATGGGAACAGGTGCACTGCGCACAAATGCCTTCCAGCTATTTGTCAATCAAAGCATTATTTATAGATAAGCAAATAATTATACATTATCGTCGTTCTCGTCGCCAACGAATTCTCCAGATTCGATCAAAGATCGTTATCCCCGCGTCAACGATTGTTATCCTTATTTTCTTCTCTTCGTCCTCTCTTTTTTTTCTTTATCCCTGTTTTTTTCTTCTCCATCGTGATAAAAAAAAGGACAACGATAAGATTTCATCATAAAGTTGATGAGATTTAGGAAAGATTGAAAAATGAGTATGATGGGACATTCGAGGGAAAAGAAAAACGAGAGTGAGAGAGAGAGAGGGGGGGCGAGAGACTTTCTCATCTACTTGAAAGTTTCGCCACATTTGGAGGCTTCGTTTCGCATTTGCCGGGTAGATACATTTAAGCCGAAAGTACTTAGACACTGCCGTTATTGCGAAAGCTATTTTATCTCTCTCTCGCTCTCTCTCTCTCTCGCTCTCTCTCTCTCTGTTTCTCTCTCGCTTTCTCACAAGTACACGAGAAAACGTCTTCGGTACCGTTTGTTCAGTTGCGCGCCTCGAGCACTTTGCCAGGCGCTTTGGTCTCCTTCTTCGACTTGCGCTTTTATGAATTTTCACTCGGTCGTATACTCGAGAGAAAAGTCATGGACAAATATTGAAATAGCCAATCGAGCAAATCTCCCAAGTACATTTTAATTCCGGGACTCTCTCTCTCTTTCTCTCTCATAAAAGAACCTTTGAACGATCCCCCTTTCCGACATACTTGTACGAACTCTTCCGCGCTTGAACGTATTTGCGTTGGCTCGCTTGATCGTTTTCTGCGAGAAACACTCGGCGCAATTCTCGTTCTTGCAGCGTTGTTTTACGATTAATTACTCCTGCGTTCTGTCGGAACAAAGGGCAAGGGGGGTGGGGGCAACCACCGGTAAACAAAGCGGCAAATTCAGCAAAACTTTCGATGTAATATTCGCGAATTCGCGGTACAAACATTGTTTTAACTTTGACCCGACGAAATCGCCTTCTTGGCTAAATTTATGTTTTATGAATTTCGATATTACGAAACGTTCGCGGTGAATGAAAATTTATCACATAATTTCCCCATTATTATTGCATTTTTTTCCAAAGTAACGAAGAATTTTTTCGTATCGATAAAATTTATTCATTCGTTGAAATTTTCGTCATGATTAAAAATTGATTAAACAAATGGTGAATAATTGTCAGCTTTGTTACATAAATATTGTAATTAAAAGATATCAGAAAATTGACATTGGGAGAGAATTTTTGAAAAAATTGTTGAATTATCGTAAGATTTTCGTTCGCTCGAAAGAGAAATAATTTTGAATGTGAGATAAGCGACGAAACAATTCGAGCAAATCGATTCGCTTAAATGGAGGTTCGTATTATTAGGATAAATTCGCGGTCGCAAGACCGAGATTCTGGGGGCTTAAAGTGGAGGTGGAAGGGGTTGGCTCGTGCTATCTTAACGTAACCAGCCAACGGCGTTGCTTTCACGAATATAAAAGGTTTCGAGAGACAATGGGTAATGACCGGCCTCCTTCCTCCCACGTTAGACCGGAAAATCTTTTATATCCCTTGTACACCCGCAGCATCTATAGTTCTATTCGCACCATTAAAACGTGGAATTACTATTTAATACGCGAAGAAAAAAACATTTTAAAAAAAACAAAAAATGAGTTTCTTCCACGTTGCGCCTCGGTTTTCATAAAATTTCTCCCATTTTCACACGATCGAAGCGAGTCGTGAAAAAAAAACGCTATACGATTTATCAAAGCCATTTAAAAGAAATAATTAAAATTCATTCGAATAATTTCTCAAAAAAAGATTTTATCTCTCGTGGATGAAAAAAAAGTAGGTCACAATAAAAATTCCACGCTAAAGACCGAATGTAAAGAATAATCGCGCGAAAGATTGTTAGAACCACTTCGTTAGTCTTTGAAAAAATATATCTCGCCTATAGGAACAAATTAAAATTTTTTTATCGAATCGTTATCAAAGATATTCAAATAAAAATTGCCTCTCGACGCGATTCAAAGATTATTTCATCGTACGAAAATATTTGTCAAAAAATTGAAAACTCTCTTTGTTCGAGGTTGACCAAGCGTTATTCGTTCCCTGGATGAAATCAAAAGACGATTAAATAACGTGACGAATTTAGATAGAGATTCAAGGAGTATCACAAGCGCAAAGATTCCTCGTGTACGATCTACATAATGATATATTCGTCGTGCGAGACAGCGAACCCCGTGCCCGATATCGAGTTTGCCAAGATTAAATACAGGTGTGCACGGATGAATACGGCCTCTTCGTCTCTCGACACACAGAACCCGAGTTCTAACATTCGCTACGAGCCATTCAACCTCGGATTCTGCATATACACACACCCTGATCCACTTAGCATTGACTCGCATCCACGGTCCTCGTCATGAATCCAATCTGTGTGTGAATGGACTGCAATTGACGCGACGGTTCGAGAGATGAGAGAGAGAGAGAGAGAGAGACGACAAAAAAAAGCTTCATCGAAAACGATGAAGTACGACGAGCCGAAGTTCGTACCTACGAGTAAGCAAAAAAAACCACCCCTCAGGGAGAGGGGGAAAAATATATGAAAAACGTGTATAAAAAAAGAAGATATGTACGAAGTGAGCGAATGAATGCGAGCGGGAATTGTATAGAGATCGATGTTGGTCGAAAAGCGAGAAAACAGGTTGGGGAGGGTGAAAGTGTTCCAGTACTTTTATGTCCTGCACACTGTCCTGTTCTACGGCTCGTAAAATGCCCGATACCGTTAACGTACGAGCGTTCCGGCACTTTATTCTCGCTCTTTCGCACTCTCTCCACCCTCCTCTTTCCCGTGACGTATCTCAACATCCACCCCCGCCCCTTCTGCCCTTCTACCATCACCTCAACACTGATACTCGAAATGCTTCGTGGTCGCGACTGAGGATGATCGAGTGGACGAATGGATAAGGGTTTTTTCTTTTTTTACGGTTTTTTGCCTTTTTCCCACCGGTGTGAGAAGATATTCGCTCTCGACTACATGTTTCATAATCTCGATGGTTTTTTTTGCTCCCACCGTGGCAAAAGTCGAAAATGTTTAACGTACGAATTTTTTATTCGTTTATCCTTTTCGCGCCGTCGCAACGTCGATTCGAATCCCACCAGGGACAATTTTTTGCTTGGGATAAATTTCGTAAAATAATGATTGCAATTTTTTTGGGAATTCGAAGAGCACATTTAAAATTTTTTTTAGAAAATTGTCTTTAATTGTCACAAGCGATCGATTTAATGAAATTTAATCGATGAAGTTAAATAATCAATTTTTTTATAATCGATCTAACAATAAGTCGTCTTTATTATAAAAAATATAAAGACATTAAAGTTGCAAAAAAATTTGATAACGCGTGCAGGGAGTACGCACTAAGCGAGCCATTTGCTTTTTTTTCTTCGTGTTATCTATACGAGATAACATCGAGTCCTTGACTCGAGGTCTGAAACCGAATGTGTTTCACCTTCAGAAGGGAAAGAGGCGAGGGGAGAAAGATAGATAGATACAGAGAGAGAGAGAGAGAGGTGAATTTTGCTCTTAAGCCACCCCCAAATGAGATCCCAAATCCCCTCAAACGTGACTTTATTACAAATCGTTCTCGCGATGAAAACACTTTCTCTCAATAATGAGTTTGTGATATATTCAGTAAGAAAAATGATTCGTCGAGAGAGTTCGAAGATAAGACAAACAAAAAGAAAACGAAAATGAAGAGAAAATATACATTTTCAATCGAATGACTCGAGAAAAACGTTCGAGTTAAAAAAAAGCAAAGCACAACAAAAAAATGTGAAAAATTCTCGTCTTTGTGCCACACCGGATGGATTTTTTTTTGCTTCCCTCGCCCTCCAGGGCTCTCGATTGTTGCAAACTCTCGACACAACTGGAGCACGGTTTCGGTGCACGGTACGAAACGATTTTTATATTCAAGAACCCGTGAACGATTTCGCAGTCGAGTCTTTCGTTCACGAGTGTAGAAGCAGGAGGAAAACGTTTTGCGAGCGCGAGAGATATATTTGTCTACGTAATACATCGACCGACTTGTTCGATAACCTCGAAGGCAAATGGAGGCCTTTTGATTTTGTTCATTCTTTGCATTTTCTTTTTTAAATTTTGTTTCTTCCCTCTCTCTATCTTTTAGTCGTTTTTTCTTTCAACGTACTCGTGCCAACAAAATTGCTTCGAGGCATTACCCGGGTTATAGAAAATTGTCAAACCCAACCGGGGTTAATAGAGGCAAAATAAGAGAAAATTTGTCCCGAGGACTCGAAAGGAAGAGGGAATGTAGGTACGTGTGTATCGTGCCCTAAGTGCGTGTGAGCTTGATAAAAAGGCTTTCGTGCCTCGACGAATTCAACAAAGAGCGTATACATTGACGGGGATAAATGCGAGAGGGAAAAAAGGGCTGTGGAAAAAAATGGACATATGTGTGTGTGTGTGTGTGTGTGTGTGAGAGAGAGAGAGAGAGAGGAGGGATAAGGGTTGGAGAGAGGGCTTATCCCAAAACCACATTAACCCGGATTTCAGATTGAAAACGAGACGACATCCTGTTAGCTTCGCCAAAAAGCGTAGAAAAGGAGCGAGATGATCTTTTTTTTCCCTTTTTTTTTGTTTCTTGCAAATTCTCGACTTTCCTTTGTTTCTCTCGACTCGGGTAGGCCGGGAGCATGTCGAAACGCCCCGAGTACCATTCAAAAATTCGTTGGTCTTTCCGAAAAACCTATTCAAATTCCGAAATACGAGTTGGACAAAAAAAGTAGGAACGAATTTCAGCGAGTGGGTCTTACGAAGAGGTCGAGAAAAAAGAACGAGAGAAAGAGAGAGAGAAAGAAGTAGTGGTAACTTCATCAACAAATTCACGCACTGGCTAACCGATATAACGAGGAAATTACGTTTTTGTCTTTTCGTACGTTTTTTTGTTTTATTTTTTTACGAGCGTTTCCCGAAAAAGCGATTTTACCTGGCACGGAATTTCGAACGTATCGAGTGATTGGAAATTTGTTTAAAACAAGAAATCGAAGAAGGGAATACAAAAAAACGAAACGAATGAAAAACGTAGCGACAAAAAAATATTGACGAAAAAAAAAGTCTCGTCGATATCGCGCTGATTGAATTTGTTTTGAAAGACAAAAAAAACTGATCGAAAATTGAGATAGTCGATCGAGAAATAAACAAACGAAAAGGGTCGCGATATCCAGTTTATATATTTCGTTATCGTCGAAACGTAACGCTCGTATCAACGAACAAATTATCGGAATACGTTGAAATAAATTTAAAAAAAAAATTGCAATACATACCGAATCGTGAAATAACGCAAATCGCACGGTAACAAATTTATTTCGAGACTCGACTTTATACAAAAAAAAATACGATGTCTCTCTCTCCAATCAAAATCCGATGAAAAAGAAGAAGAAAAAAAAACAATGTCGCGAGAATCGTTAAAATTTGAGACTCGACGATTCGCTAATTGGATATGCGCTAGTTTTATTTTCATTATTCTCTGTGTATAAAAAAGTAGAGGGGAAAAAAGAAAACGAAAGAATCGAAGTGAGAAGTGTAGGTATATTGAGACGTTTTAGCGTCTAGATGCGCGAGTACTCTCGGTTACACGAGGGAGATTGGCTAAATTACGGGCACCCTCGAGTCACTCGAGGCTTGGTCCACGGGCTACGAAGGAGAGAAGAGTACTTTCTCTCTCTCTCTCTCTCTTCCTCTGTCTTCCTTGCTGCCCATGGACCAACCTCCAGAACGATACCAAAGCCCATCCCTCCTCCTCTCTGTCTCTGTCTCTCTCACTCTCTCTCCCTCTCTCTTGTTCTTGGGATCTCTCTCTCCCTCGCTCTCTCGGACCTTCGTTGCTTACAGCTCTCTCACACACGTCCAGCTTAGAATTTTCTCATGCATGCGCACGAGGAGCGAGAGTCGATAGAGTGAGAGACTCACCTTGCCTATATATATATATATATAAACGCGCACACGCGAGAAACTTCATCCGGGCAAACACAGATAAAAAGCGTGTGGCGCCCGAGGCTTGCATTTAATGAGGCCTCTATGCCGATCCCCGAGAATGTAGACGAGCGAGAAAGCGAGAAGAACGAGAGACGCGAGAGGATACGACGATGAGGAGCGACGAAATAGAACGGGGGTACGGTCGAGTTGGGCCTCGCACCCCCGTGATGTCTATAAAAGACCGTCGTGTACGAGGTGGAGAAAAAGAGGACGAAAAAAAAGAAGAAAAAAAAACGAAAAACGTGTCGAAAATCACTTCTACTTGTTGCTCCGAGTGACTTTCGTTTTCCACCTCGGCACGAATTTTTCCGTTATTTCACTCCCTACTCGTGATAATTATGGGCGATTTTTAATTAAGAGTCGCCATTCGATGAACGTGTTTGAAGAAAATGAAACTAAATAAAACATTCTTGAGAATTTTCGAATAAATTAGAATATCGTGCAAGCGGTGGGTTAATATTTTTACGAGCGTTAAAAGGAGGGAGAATGCCCCTTGGGGTCGTATATCGCTCCAGTGGTCGAGGGTCGAGCCCGCTCTCGCGAACCTATTTACCCTATTTAGCCCTTTTTAGTCCATTCTAGTTATTTTTTTTTATAATTAAAGTTAACCCCTTATTGCATGAATTATAAAAGAGATGGAATAAACTTTTTTTTTTAATGAAAACCTCTTTTATTTATCTCTCTCACCGCATACAAACTTTACCAGCCATATATGGCTTCGTATGCGATAAGGGGTTACAAAAAATTATTTTTTTTCAGCCCGAAATAAAAAAATATATATTTTTATACCACGATAAAAAAAATCTTTAGTACAGCACGTTCGCCACTCTCCCTAATGCCCGATTCTACGCCCTTCGAATATTAGAACCGTATCGTACAAAAGAAAAAAGAAAAAAAAAAAAAGAAAATCTCATCCACGAACGGAAAATTACAGTTTAATCCAAAATGGGCGTGTATCATTATTTGTCGAAGATCGTTACCGAAGTACACGTGCACGATTCTCACGGGAAATAACGCCTGCGAGCCAATAGCGCGCGCGGCAATTGCCCGATATCAGAATGAACTTCGCTCGTTGACTCGATGAAAATTTATCACGCCTTGCGTAGAAATGTTTCGTGGCAAACGAAGAGAGAAAGAGAGAGAGAGAGAGAGAACGTAGTCGGCTTACACCATGGAAAATGTTTCGAGGTAAACCGCGCATCGATTCGCACGAAAGCGCGAACAAAAAAGTTCACGAACAATATACACACTCCCACACATACACACACACACACACACACACACACACACAAACACATACACAAATATATGCATTTGAGTGCATTAAAGCGATAAACGAGTTCACGCTGCATTCGACGGTTCAAAAGGTCTTTTATAAACATTCCGATTTCCAATCCGACAACTCCGACAATCAACGATACCGACCAAAACCATCGAGTTGATATCCGGGCAAACACGATAAATGATTTTTCCGTGATTGATATCGCGACATTAATCCACTCGTAGAACCGTGAAATACACACCAATATCGCCCGTTACACCGATACGAAAAATAATAATAATAATCAATATTGTTAGAACAGGTTTATTAATCGAATCTGCTGAATTGTGTTTTCTCTACGTTGAAACAAAAAGAGAGTTTTGCGACTGGGAGAGAGAGAGAGAGAGAGCGACTCTCGCGTGTCGTGAACGGAAGAAAATATATATATAACGAGCGTAGATATTTACACGAGAGGGGAAAATTCACCGTGTCGAATAATTCGATGAATAAAAGAACGAAAAGTTTCGACGCACGCATCGATTTTCATCGACGTAATATTGGTCGTACCGCGATCCTCCCCCACCCCGCTACGATTCAACGACACATGGAAAATAAAAAATATGAAAAAAAATCAACAACTTTATCGTTCGCAGCGCTATACGCGGTCAACCAACGTGAGCGAAATAGGAAACTCGAAAATCCCTGTTGAATACGACATACATATGTATGGGGCGTTTTGTGTCAAAGCCGATTGAATCGATCATTTTCGTTTTGTTTTTTTGGGTTCGTTTTTTTTCTCTGCTTACTTCCGCAACGGGTAAAAACGAGTTTTTGTTTTGTTTCATACTTCTTTTGTCAACGCGGCCATTATTATTCATAGGTTTTCGTTACGAAACTTATGAATAATGAAAAAAACAACAATAACAAGCGTTTCTACGTGCTCGTTATTTCGTTTTTATTTTTTTTAATGCGACGGAAAAGCTTCCAGGTTTTTCCGAGAGACTTGTTTGTTTTTGTTTTGTCAGCTATCGCGACGCAAATTTTCACGAGATCGTGTCAATGTTTTATTTTACAACGTGGAATCCTCGAGGGAGTATTTTTTATTTCGTTTTTATTGATTTTTTTTAATGTATTTTTTTTTACACGAAACACCCCATACGTAAGCAGACAGCGCACGATATTGGAATTCGGATATGAATGGACAGGCGATTCCCGCCAAATCCCAGATAAATCTGTGTATACTTACGCGTTTCGTGCACAGGGGCGGGATCTGCATAAATGAACTATCGAGACAAGAACCATCCCTACCAATCTTTTTTTCAGGCTTCGAGCATTCTTTCACCCTCTAGATTGACTTTTTTTACGATACATGTTTTTGGGGACGTGACAAGAATTTCATCCGCACGTGATAAAAACAAAAACAACAAAAAGAGCAGCCTTATCAGTTCGAGTAAACATAAGTTCCCTAAACGTGATAAATTTGACCTTAATATTGGCCAAGAAACGGATAAACAACGTAATTAAGACGCGTCGGTCCCGCATCGACGATAAAGTGGTCCAATCAAACAACCCCCGAGTGGTTCAATCATGAACATTCTTTTGCGTTTATTTTTTTTTTCAACAAATACCCACTCATCATCCCACTTATATCGTGAAAATAATCAATCTGACATTTCAAAACGAAAGCACAGACCTTCGTTACCAGTCGATATTCTTCCGATAACGAAACCGATCGAAATCGAAAAAAACGAAATCGATTTTCGATCGATTCCCATACTTTTTTCCCAATTTTTTTCACGACGATTGTTTAAATCTACGTATCTTCTATTTCGTGCAACTGTATATATAAAACATGCGCATCCCTCTCCTCGAAGTATAAATTTGAATCGTAAATAAATGAAAATTGGAAAAAGAAAGGAAAACAGAACGGAATAACGAATGGAAAAATAATAAAAAATGTATTCGATCTGACGCGAACGAGTCTCTCCTTACCCTCGTGTCGTTGTGTACGAGTCGCAATCGAATATTCGGCAGGACGCCCATCTCGTTGATCCTGTCGACCGCGAGACGAGCGGCTTGTAGCTCGCTCGGTCCTTCGGGACGAGGCTCGGTGCCTCGAGTGAGCTCGAACAGGCCGAGTATGGTTAGTTCGAACTTGTCAACGAGGTCCCGATCGCCCGGGGCCATCGTGCCAATAACGTCGACAGTTTCGAGCGCTCGCGACGGTGTCCTCGGATTCGTCGGATTTACAGGACGTCGATTGTTGGACGCTTTGGATAACGCGGTGGATAATTGGGCGAGATCGTAGCTGACGCGTGCGATCGTCGACGGTACGAAAATCGTTCTCGCCTCGGTCGAGTCGCGTTCCTTATCGTCTTCTCGGTCAAGACGATCGATCGTCCCAGTGGTCGTGGCGCGTGTCTCGTTAACGCGAGTTTCGTTATCGCGATAGAAATTCGTCTCGTTATCGTTTACTCTCGTCTCGTTTCGCTCGTCGACAACGACCACGACTAATTCACGATCCCGGTTAACCCTTTGAGGATCATCGACGAGCAAGTAGCCGGACGAAGAAGCCTCATAGGTGTACGTGTCGATCGTCGATGACGAGGTCGTTGATGACAGGGCGGAAATTGAAGAAGCCCTCGAGTGTAAAAGTTCCAAGTTGGTTACCGACGTCGATGACGACCTCGAGGAGAGCCCCGTCGTCAAGGACTCCTCGACATTCTCCAACCTCGGAGGACCAAAGTGTCGCCTGTCGTACTTCTCGTATGCCTGAGTGGCCACTGGCTTCTGGGTCGTCCTCGTCGTCAACTTTTCCATCCGCGACGATTCATCTCTCGTCTCATTCTCGTTCGTAGCCACTTCCTCTACGTCTTCTTTTTTCGTGATATTCGTCGAGACCGCGTCGATCGACGTCGCCGAGCTAGCGAATGATTTGTTGGAAATTATTCTCTTCTCGCGGCGTCTATACCCCGGCGATACTTTCACGGGTTTGGAAATATCGTTTTTGTTGGAAGGGCTCGTTTCGCGGCCGAGTGTAACACGCCCCGGAGGATATTGGCTCGGATATTCGTACACGGTTTGGTGGTTGCCTATTGCGAAAATAGCCCGAGGCCTCTCGACTTGAATTATCGTCTCGTGGGTGAGAATATTTATATCTTGACCCGAGCTCTTACGTCCCGCTGTCTCGTGCGCGATATCGTCCGTTTCTTTGTCACGGACGCGTTCGTTCGGTAACGTCGGGAATATAACGTCCGTTTCGACGTTAACTTTTTCCACGTCGCTTCCGACGTTCGACTTGGCGACATTCGAGCTATCGTTCTTAATGGTGTGACCTTGACGCGTCCTTCCCGTATCAAGGTCATCGCTGAAGGTCGACGAACCCGTGCGACGGATCACGAGGACGAGGACGACGAGAAAGAGAAGAACGTTCCGTGTCGCGGCGACCCGGTACGCGGACAGAGAACGTGACGGGATTTTCGTTTCTCCGGCGAACGAGGAGGACCTCGAGGACGAGGCGACGGTGCTGATGGGGAAACTAGCGAGAATACGTGACTCGATGTAAATCGACGACGACATAATCGGCCGTCGCGTGTTACCGACGACTCCGTGACACTCCTAAATGCTTCTCTCATCTGTAACAGAAGAAGATCGAAGATAAAACGAGCTTTTCGGAATTAAACCCACCCCTATATACGTCCCTATAACCCGCCGACTTCCTTCGCGAGACAAAACGTCGATCGATATCAAATTTTTCTCCAATTAACAAAATCTCGGCTCAAATTTAATTCCTCGAAATCTAAACATGAAAAATTCGATCGAAACGACTGTTTAATCGTTCGAGTTAAATTTTTGTAATTTCGCAAGAAATTCGAAAATTCCTTTCGATTCGAGACTTTTCCCTTGATCGATCAATTTGACAAAAGCTTATGTATAATCGCAAAGAGTAATTCCATCATATAGTTTCCGTTGTTGCAATTTCGAAGGTAAATACGTAATTCGGGGTAAGTCGCGTATTTCACTGTTACGGTAGATAGGGTTGCTGTAGGTACGAGTAGTAACGGCGATGGCGAACTTGAGCCGTTAACATCGTTACCTACTTAATTTCCGGGGATTGCGAAGACGGATCTCTTGCCGTACGATGTACGGGTTACCTATGCGTGTGGGACTCGTACGTGAGTCAACGGTGTCGCGACCTCCCCAACATTCACCCTCTCTACGACCTACTAGCTCTACCTTATACACGAAGGAAGTCACTCACGTCGTACAACGTCGACTGGATGCCACGGTATTACCGGGAGAAGCGCATCTGTCACGAATATCTGCATCTCGCTAACTTTACCTACCGACCGGATGAATTTATATATATATATCAGGATTATAAGTAGAACTGGTATACGTGTAGTCGGACACAAATGTAAATCCGATTTTCGATTTAACTTGCGAGGCAACTACGAGGTCGAACGGCTAATTTTTCACTAACGAGTTAACCACTCGAATTTCCAAGCGTAAGAATTTTTTTTTAGATCAAAGTTCAAAACTTTACTCCATTTTAGAACATTATCGGAAATCAGGAATTAAATTCCGTCGATTATAAGAATATCAAAAAAATTGCGATAATAATTGTAAATAGTTTATTGTTACTATAACTAATTCAAATTCGACGATTTTGAAAACATTGGATTGTGAATAAATAAGATCCGCGATAGTTCGAGATTAACATGGAATATCTCCGAATCCATCACGACCACGGTATGACCTCTACGGCAAAAATCTTTGGCTGAGAAAAACGATCAATTTTCGATTTTTTTATTATCCCTATATCGCCCGCGACATTGTGCCAATTTTTCGTACGAGAAAATCGTTGTACCGAGAAAAACGAAGGGCGGGGGGGGGGGGGGGGTACTCATCTCGGCGCGATAGCGTTTACCGTTGCGATACGGAATATATTCAATTTCGTCCTCGTTCCCTACGTTCGGAACGAGAGAACGCTATGGCGAGGTCCATAAATTAGAAAAAAAAATCAAAAATCGTCTCTCCCACGGTACCAAGAAAATGGCCGTAACCGAAAAACGTATATTCCTTCCGACCCCCCCCCCCCCCCCGTGTATTTTGACTTTATTGTCGGAAAAATGTGTGTTCGGGTGGGGATTTACCGTTAGAGGAACGATATAGACGTTATCAGGGGCTATTGTTTTACGAGAGAGAGAAGAATAAATGGCGCGCGGTCTCGACTTTCTTATGGTTCATCTCGTAACTTATAACTTTACGAGAAGACGTAGAAGAAGAAGAAGAAGAAGGAATAAAATGTTCCTGCTCGTTCTCTACACACGATATATATGTATATATACGTATGAACGATATATAATACGTGTAGTATGACGAAAACGACCAACAGCAGGCATCGACTGTTATAGGTAAGGATCAATCGGTTCGATAGACCTTCGATAGAAAAATAGATTTGCCTCGCGAAAAGAGTGCGGACCTCTCGACCCCGTGACCTACCTCATAACACGACGATACATACTACCTCCCTCTCCTTCGTACCTCCCTACCTTCTGCCTTTCGCGACTATATAAGCGACACGTAAAATAAAAGCGGGTGAATATGGACCAGTTTGCTAAAAGATGGGACCAAAAGGTTTTCGTACGAATTGGATAAAATTTCAAACGCCCACGTTTATTTATTTTTATAACGAGAGAGAAAGTCGGGAATCGAAGCTTGTTTTCTTTTTCACGATGGAAAAAGAAAATTACGCTTCTAGAGGGTTCGTGCAAAGACGCGAGTCGGCGATATTTTTACAGCGGAGTTTTACAGAAATTATAATAAAATAATAAAAGTCGTATTTAATATTTGTGTAAATGTTATATTTTATGACATTTGAGAGAATATTTTTTTTGTTCATGCCACGTCGAAACTCCTCGAAAGGCTTCGAATACTTTGCAGTGATTAAAGTATGTTTTTATCTTATTTGATTTTTTGGTAGTCCATATTACCCGACATAATGAAAAATATGTGAAACGTGCGATAAAATGGACCAAATAAATGTAAAAAAACGTGAGAGAAAAATATTTTTACACTAGATGTTATTTTTTTGACTCGGTGGTTAGGGAGTTACAAGCAAAAAGAATTGTTCCGGTTCATATTTCCCAACTTTGTTCACGAGATATTCAAGTGGCGGATACGACGAGACGAGAAGGAGGAGATACGAGGTAGCTCGACGTTTACGTGTGCGAGCCCCGTACGTGCTTCGTATGTTCCTCTCGAGTGGGAAGATAAAAGCGTTTCGAGTCCACGTGAGAAGAGAGAGCCAAAGAGATGTACACGTGTACCACCCTATGATATAACATTCGGTACAAGGCAGACAACGCACGGTGAACCGGATATAAAAGTACGATATAAAAAAATCGCGCGGCTGCATCTTTTAGTCGCGGGGCATGCGTGTGTTGACTCAACTGAAAACCACCATTCACGTCCGTCGTATTTCGAAGCCGAGTTCAACATTCCGATAAAAAAATCATTCGTGACGGATTAAAAACTCTTTCACAATTTCTCATGTTTTTTTTTGGCAACGCACTTTCTTCTCACCGGTTCAAAAATCATTCGTTATTTATAATTAATTATTTGACGATTCGAGCTAATTGTAAAATTGATTAAAAAATCGGTGATTATTGCCTCGTTATTAAAACAAAAAGTTACATTTATTTAACGTTTTTCTGCACAAATCTCATAATTAACTGTAAATCATTAGTTATCATCGACAATTAACGGTAACAATGAATCCAATTAAAGGATTAAAAAATTATCCTCTCGCAATTTTAAACAAAATTTTATATCAACTTGACTCGCCTCACTCGAAATCAAGATTTTAGAGAAAATTTGCTTAGGTTTCTCGCGATAAAGTCCCCTATATATATATATATATATATATATATATATATATAGACGATAATCAACTAATTAACACGGTTGGTTTCCTCCAATTAAGGAGGCCGCTGTATAACGACCTCGGCGTAACCTACCGATATTATAGATCCATCGATACGACGAGCGTCGTATCCTCCCTAATACAATATGCCTATATATATATATATATATATATATATATATATATATATATATATATATATATATATATATATATATATAATCTGTCTATATCTCGATGTTACATCGTCCCGGGACATTATTCCTTGGGTAAGACTCTCTCGTTGAATCGGTGGTTCTCCCTATCCATTCGCTGCTCTATATATCCACGTTGCGATATCACGTTTCCCATTCTACGAACTTTCTTATGATTCGCTTTCTCGCTCGACCATTTACGCGGCACGAGAACGATCTAGCCTCGAGGGAGGAAAGCCTCTCATAGATAGACTCCTCTATTCGATGACTTGTTCTACAGGCCTCTCTCTCTGTCTCTTTATATCTATACTACCATTTGTCAAGCATTCTCTCTATTCACTTCGATAGCCACGAACTTTCAATCCCTTGTCCAAGCGCCAACTCATCCTTTTTTCCTTCTATTATGCACACGCTATATATATATATATATATATACATACATTGCACTTATGCCCATCATTTTCATTGAATAATATATATATATATATTTATTCAATGAAAATGATGGGCATAAGTGCAATGAATATATATATATATATATATATATTCATTGCACTTATGCCCATCATTTTCATTGAATAGCCAGAGGAGACTCTTACTCGTAATAACTTTCCGCGCGAGGCTTCGCCACCGCCGAGGTCTTATCCTCATCCCCGGGTATATAGGGGGTATCACGGTCTCAGCCATTTGCCAATTCTCTATCATCTTGAATCGAGCAAGGAGCTTCGGGATTATACGAAAAGCTCTCTCCCTCGCCCTCTCTCCCTCTCTCTCTCTCTATTTTAAAGAAGGTCGCGTAATCGCGTAGAACGATGAGGGGTAGGTAAATGAAAAATTTTCAAGATTTTAGCTCCGATACGAGAGAGCGACACTAATAAGACCGTGAAGCGAGCCGAAAAGTGTACTCCCTCCGGATTTACGAATAAATTGAAGGAAAGATTTATTAATAATCCACTGCCTTAGAAATTCAGTGTCGTACGAATTAATTATTTCCGCGAAAAAATCGTAACCTCTGCTTTCGTTAATATTGTTTATTTTTATTTCCGACGAATTTTTATCATTAACCAATCGGTTTGTTCTAAAAATAAATGAATTTGCAGATTTTCGCTCGCTATTTTAACGAAACGTTGCACTCGACACCGCAACCTTTCGCGTCCCCTGTTTTTATTCTCATTCGCGTTATTCATAAAACTAATAAAGACTTTAGCTTGTACATTCACGAAGTACACAAAACTCGTGCACAGACGGTTAATTCCGTTCGTATATAGATATGGATATATCGTTATTACCCGAGGACGGGTTGGAGGGGGGGGGGGGGGGGGGCGGGGGGTTGAACGCGATATAAAGCTCTCCATTCTTCCTATCTCTATCTCGTTGTAATATGTAACTCGTGTATTCGTTGCATCGTTGGAGTTTTCTCAACCTCGGGTAACGTTGGAACGAGAAAAGTTTACGGAAAATATCGTCTTGCGATCTCTCTCGCTACCTTTGTACCAATTAGCGATCGTAACACACGGTGAAACTGCCCCCAGGGTAGTAAATCGGGGCGTATGGACCACCCTGATTTTTTGTCGAGCTAATTAATATTAGGCTTCGAAATTTTACGAAGAAACGTGGTAGAAACAAATTATGAGCAACATTTTCTTACGCATCCTAAAATTTGATTACTTTTATCCCTAAATGTGCGAACGAGCTAAAGTTCGAAACTTTCATAATGGCGATATTGCAAAAATTAAATTATTAAAATGAAATTTTATTAAATACTTTGTATTGCAATTTTTCTATCGTCGGATTTTTAAGATAACGTTCTGTCGCGTCGTTCGAATCACGTGGGCCATATTACCCCGCTTTTCCCGACATACGTATCTATATACACGTAAATACGATACTGGAACATTGTAGTTTTATTTCGCGGGAATCCGATACGGCTAAAAGTTTGACCGTAACAACGGTGCGATGGAAGCTTTCTCGTAAAGAGGTTATTCTTCGTTTGCATAAAACTTTGCAAAATTAAACGTCGAAAGTTGCGTTAGGGATGCGGATGTAATTAGTGAGAAGATCGAATTCGAGTAAAAATTTCATCAAACGTATATGGCATATATTTTCACTCGAACTTTAATCCAAAAAACAATTTTCCTCGTCCGATAACAAAAAACTGTGATAAAACATCAAAATACAGAATTTAAAAAAACATAAGTACTTCGCGATAAAAATTTGGGTCTCCAAGGGGTACGCGTAAAATCGCGATATATACGTCGAGCCCGTTACTTTTCACTTTTTGTATCCTCTTTCTTTTTTTTAACGATTGTACGAAAATTTTCATACCTCCACGAGCAGCGAATGCCGAAATGTTCCTCCATCGTTGAAACATCACAAACATGCGGATATGCATAATTTAGCATAAATTTTCAACAAACAGTTGGTCCAGCTTGACACTCGAATATATTATTCATCGCGCGTTCGTCGACGCGTTATTAACGCGCAAACGTGACATTGTGACTATCGCGAATATCAAATGACAGAAATATATATATATACGTTATCACCGTTATCGCACGATGTAACAGCTTAATATTGGCTTCTTTTTTTCCTCCGGGCAATTTTTTTTTACAAATTACTTTAAATTTATTATTTTTTTCATCGTTCGTTTATCATTCTATTTATGATTGACCGTTTCGCGTTATCGCAATCAGCTGATAACTCATCGTATCCATGACGAGCTTTTCCTCGTTTACTTTGCGCGAAACGAGCCAAAAACTTGGCCAGGAGAAAACTTTGGTCAACTAACTCGAGTCCATTCAAGTATTATTTTCTTTTTTTAGTTTTTTTTTGTCCTTCTTTTATATCTCCTCGAAAGAATTTCTCAAAGTTGAAGCGTTAATCACGCGGAGAAAGTGCTGTTGCACATCATTGTCGATGAGCGGCGGGAAGAAGGATGGGGGTGGGTCAGAGTGTGTGCGTGTGCGAAAGTGCGAAAGCGCGACGGTCCACGAAACGAGAGATTTTCCACCGGATGATGAGACCAGCGACGGGTGAGAGATGAAAGGGGACGGATGTGTGCGAATTAGATTTCAAGGGTGTCGGCATATAGAGACTCTCGCTCTTTTCCTCTCTCCCTCTTTCTCTCCGTCTCTCTCCACATATATATATATATATATATATGTATGTATGTATAGGTAAATTCGCGTGTAACGTAAAAGGTTTTCGAGCAAATTTATCACCGGGGCCTTTGACAATTAATTTTCCATTATCTCCCGACCCACTTCGCCAAACTTTGACAATTCTTTTCTCCACTTTGGCATCGCGCATTGGCAGTCATAATTTTTATGAACAATTTTACAATCATTTTCTTCGCGTTAATTCGTTTTTATTCGATTTTGATTTTTCTTTTGTTTCTGTATATTATTGTTTAAATTAAATTTAAAAGAAATTATTATTTGACTGTCTTTTTTTGGATTTATCGATGCGCCGATTAATGGATGAAGAAGATTGTAGAATTCCGACTCGTATTTATTTTAGGGGGGTTTTCTCTTCTTGTTTCGACAGACGGGGATACCGAGTGGAATGTGTGTGAACCGTGTCGCGTGGTGGCGGTCCGCGCACTATCGTCCCGTGTAGAGAACGAACCAGCGCCAGCATCCCTCATCCGGCAACGAAACAGTCAGATCGTGGACCGGACGATCCCCGAGAGAGCGTGCTTGCTTACCCCGTGCGCAGACGCTTTGCCCTCCCTCTTCGTTCCTCGCTGTCTCTCTCTCTCCCTCTATCTCTCTCTCACTCTCTTTTCGCACACCCTCGTCTCCACCCAACGGAGAAACTACACTCGCGATTACAAGTACTCATCCCCCAAGTACTCGTCGAAGAGTGAGAAGAAAAAAATGCTTGCATCCCCGCAATATTCGCAGATTTCACCAATATTCTAATTGATTATGAATATCGAATGGACGATTCAATATTCATTAATAATGGAGATTGATTACACGTGCGGATAAAAATAGCGAGGCAGGTGCAAAAACCACGAGATATACGAAGAATAGAATAATCGACGAATTTGAAATATTCTCGTACACGCGGGTAAGGACTCGATGAAAATCTTACACGATTTTTATTTATAGAAACGATACGAGAATAGATCTATATCGGGCGGGTACGATAAGACTTATACGATAACAAAATTATATTTCTTCTTCTTTTATTTTTTCTTCTGAAAAATAATATTTTTTTCATTTTTTCCATTTTTTATCATTTATAATCGTATACGTACCATTTGTGGTTATCGAGGTGTCGTCGAGGTGAGAACAAATTCGACGAAATCCTAGAAACGCAGTCGATAACGAGTGATAAAATAAAAATTCGTTCGAAAATAAATCCAATCTGCGCAGAAGCAAAAAAAAAACGACGACCGACTCGCTAAAATGATCTTTCATTTTTTTCCAACCCTTATATCTCGCCATCTTCGTCAAGATAAAAAAAAACGAGAAAAAAAACAACCGCCAACAAATACGATAAAAAAACAACGCGAAAAAAAGAAGATACGAAAAAATACAAAATGTAATGAAAAACATAGTCCTCGCTCCCCCGAGGCTTGATGCGTTTATCGTCGGGCGCAATAAGGACGAATGCCGGGCCGTTAGAAAAATATTTTCTCGTCCGAGCTTTTTAACAATGCCCGACCAAGTCCGACAACTTTATTACGTCGCACTTTACGGCAAGGCACAACGGAGAAGGGCCCCTGCCCACTTTGCCCGCGTCGTCCGAAAGTGGACATTTCGTATTCACGTAAGGCAACCACCACCTGGCTTATAACGGTTCTTTCGAAATATTTTTCTTTCTTTTTTTTATTTCTTTTTTTTTTGCCACTCGGCATTATCCTACATGTATTAACGTACCGTGTAACTTTCTCGTTCAGGCGAAAAAGAAAAAAAAGTCTACTACCATCTTCGCGATGGAAGATTTAAACGTTCTTTTTTGGGGGGGGTGTCGTTTTACAGACGATATACTCGTCTCTACGGAAAGTCAAAAGAAAAAATATAAATATGTATGTATAATATACAAAGTGTATTATATAGGAACATTTCTCTCATCCGGCGAATAAGAGTGTTCTCCATTCTCGTCCTCGTGCGACTGAGAAAATACGCGAGTATCGTCACGCGAGAAAGTGACCTGTAACGGAGTTAACACCGTGAGCTAGCTCGACACTGTTTGAGGGAAAAAAGCTGTTTCATTTCCGAAGCACAAAAAATATAATGGGCACACACACGCAACACACGAAACGTCAAAGCTTTTTCAGTCTCTCTCTCCCTCTCTCTTGCTCGTGCCGTTTTGCTCATTCTCTTGGAGGGTGCTCGATTTTCTTCGCTGTTTCGAATGCCTACTGGCGCTGATCCGAACATAATGAGTTTTCAAGTTCGATCGAATGGACACTTCGGCCTTTATTGGACTTTTGTATGAGACCGGTCCATTCAAAGACAGAGAGAGAAAGTGTGATAGAAGGAGAGTTGTGTACGAGAGAAAATCCGTTGAGATTTTAAGTAGACGGCACATATCACCCTCGATATTTCAGTCTTTCAGTTGGGATTGGTCGCGCGTTATCGAGGGCAACGCACGAATCGCAACGTGCGAAAACAATGGACCAGCGGGCGATCGAACTTGTGATTCATGCTTTCGCCACTTTTTGTTTCTCGCTCAACGACCATTCCTCGTTTTTCGACGAGAGACGATATTTTTTCGCGATAACGATTTTAACAAACTTTCGATAAATTTGTTTATTAATTTAGAATTGTTTATGTTTATTTGATGAAAATTTGCTTTATTATTATTACTGTCATCATTATTATTATTAATAATAGAAAATTAATTACTCACTTTTATCAGAATTCCACGTGACCCAAAAAAAAAGTCGACGAGCGAACTCATTTCTTTCGTAAGGGACAATCATAAGCCAATGAGAATATTGATAAACACGCCTACGCAACATCCTCCCTATCATCTCTCACGCTCAATTTACGATGGTAAGAAAAATTGGCGGTCGTGGGCTGAAAAAAAAGAGAGCAGGAACCAACCAAACACGACTCTGCTGCTTTTTCGTGTAAACAATTGTATCGCTGCGATATTTATATTTATATAATATTACGTGTGTAAAGCTTTTGGTGAGAGTAAGCGATCTCGTTCTAGCTCAAACGCATGAATAATGAATAAAGACAAGACCACGGTTCCAGTAAGATCGGACGATATATCAACCTGTGTTTTCGCCATCGGTATACGATTTTTCGCGCGAAAAAAAAAGTTGCGACACCGGTAATCGCTGCGATATATAACTACCTCGTAAACGATAAAGCCATCGCTTATAAAAAAAAACGAGCAAAAGCTCGTCGAAAGTTTTCAACTAAATAATTACGAATAAATCTTACTAAAAATTTGTATCCCCTCTCGTTACAAAATCGTTATTACGTGAAAATAAATTAAAAAGGTATTAATATTCGTCGAAAAATACTAATTAGTTAATAATATACAAGAACTCATCGTAAAGAAATTTTGATAAATTTTATTGATCGAATTTTTCCAAAATTTAGTAAATTTAATTCTTTTTTCAATTCTCTACCAGAAAATAATCCCCCTCTCCTTCCTCTTCTTTAATCAACCGCAAAGGCGAAGAATTCGTTCGTCTCATTAAAAGCTCCTAGGTAAAAAAAGCATTTGGAAAGGGAAAGTGCCCTGCAAAATTTGTTTTTCCTCAACTGTTGGAAATATTGCGTATTATTATTGCAGGAGTGCTGTTAAGGGTTTATATAATATTCAGGAGGGCTGATGATTGATGGGTGATTGAGCAAACGATGGTCGATTTAGTGCGTGAAGGTACCATGAGCTTTTCACGCCTTTTATTACGATTGCCTTATTTTCTCACTAACCCCTCCCCCCACCCATTCATCCTTTCATCATCAAGTCTCTCTCTCATATTTCCGGTACGTTTGTTAAACTCTCACCACCCGCAAGAACGCTGTTGCTCGCGATGCCACTCTCCCGGAAAATGCCACCCCTCTCCGCTCGCTTCGTAGCCCCGCGAGTTTCACCTTCGTGCACTTTGCCCTTTCATTCACCTCCCGTACATTTATATACTCGTACACATACGTTCGTATATACGATCGAATATATATGTCTATATTATATATAACTACATGGTGTGGATAATGTACGTAACGTGACTATACCATCATCTACGTCGAAAGCCCACGTTTCGCAATTCTCGATGAGATTTATCTCGTAACAGCCCCTTTCCCTTTGTTACGCTTTATAGTGTACCAGGCATTCGTTCGTTTACGACCACTTTAAATCCGAGATGTAGAATCATTCGAATCAACTCGCTGTTTGACATGCATGAATCTTGTTACAGGTTGGTCGCGCGAAACAACTTTTTTTGATTATTAAACAAATTCTCTGGTGGATTCGACATCATCTCTGCAAATTCAAGAAAATCATGGTTCGCTTGGAAATTTTCGTTATTGCTAATAATAATAATAATAGTAATAAAATTTATAACAACATAACAACAATTATATTATATTCGTGCGTTAATTACCTGTCGACGGCACGATGATGCACTTTCACGTAAACCACGAAATAATGGAGTAATGATGACTATCCGTCGATCTCGTCCACGATGCAATTATAAAACTTTCCCCCGTCGCACAAGAAGCGACGTTGTAACTACGTTGTAACTGTGTCAGACGCCAAACGTTATCGATAGCCGGAGGGAACAGGATGCGAGACGAACATGCGATAACAAGTTGAAAACAGTACCAACCCCGACAATAACGGCAGGAACAAGTTTTCCTTCTTGACAATCGGAATTTCTTTAACCTCGTAATGTTGTGTTTTTCTTTTCTTTTTTTTCGCTAATGGGATCGCTCTTGCATAAAAACAAATTTTCCTCGTTGATTCCACTGAAATTTGCAAAAAGGCTACGATAGAAAAACGCCCACGGTTCGCGAACTCAACCAACGACGAAGGTTTCTTCCGGAAAATGCAGTGAGAGTTGCCGCGAGAGTATCTCCCACCCATCCGTTTTCCTAACGAAGCCATGATCGAATTACTTCACTCGTCTTTCGTCGAGTGCTCAACGGTCTCCATGACGCTATTAACCGCACGTCGTGCACGTTCTCTCTTCCTTCACCGCGTAAGGACCGACATCCGAGGACTTGTATACTCGCGGGCGTGTACGGGCATATGCCAGAAAGTGAGACATCTAGCGGTAGTCGCCGTGCAACTGAGGTGAGCGCGCGAGCAGTGTGAGATGGCCCCGGAGGACCGACGAAAAGCCCGCTTGAGGAAGTCACAAGCTTGAAGAGGCGAACGCTAATTAGACCCCAGCTTCCGAAATTGATACAGGAGCCTCGCGTAGCACGACGCAAAGCGACGCATGCATCTTAAGAATTCTCTCCCCCCCCGTCTCACAGCCATCCCCACAGTTAAAATCAGCCATCATTCGCCTTCGTGCACGTTTCGACCTCCTTTCAACGACCTTCATCCACGTTCTCGTCAGTCGTGCACACATTTTGACATGTTTTTGTTTTAAAAAAGAATTTAATAGCTCCTTTATTAAACTATCATTAATTATCATCATTAAATTATAATTAACTATAAATTTATTCACGATCGATTATCAAGTATATCAATTATTTTTAGGTTATTTGGTAATTTACGTTAACAAACTTGTTATTTATTAAATGAGAATGTCTCGAAGCTTATTTATATTTTTCATAAATTTTATGAAAAGAATGTCCAATGGGTACGATAAAATTGTACAATTAATGAAAACAGCATAGTCACGATGATATCGTATATTTGATAGATACCGATGCGATTTAATAATAGTTGTAGTAATTTGCGATAATAAACGTAGCCCGAACTACCTTAGACATACCAAGCTACAACCCTCAACCCCCGTCATCCATCCTAAGCAAACCGCCGAGACACTAGCCGCAGCATCCCTGAGCAGCATTCTCGTGCACGAGCCCATCCTGTTCCGTCCGAATCCATACGGAATGAAACATAATGCACGGCGTAGTAGTAGCCAAGAGAGACGTCGAGGGTCGTCCATCAAAATCGTCCCGTCGGGACGTGCAAGCCTGTCTCTGGTTTTGAGAGCCCCGGTAGAAGGAGGATGAAACACGAATTTCCTCCTGTGATCCATTAATTCAAGACGAAATTCTCTGTCTAACAAGGGCATTTCGGATTATACCGGAAATAAAGCCTTTGTCCACGTATTACACTTGCTAGCTGTTCTCACACACACAAAAAAGAACCAGAAAAACCAGATCAAATTATTTCACCCGATTCGCGTCAATTTGGTCGCTAGTTAGATCGATCGTATAACCAATTTTTCGTGACAAAACGAACCAACTCGAAACTCGATGAACGCGCAATTTTCTACACATAACTATACACATTTTTTCGTTGTAACGAACGAGCCTAGTTCTTATCGACGAGTCGCTCATTCAGCGTTGTTACTTTTCAGTGATCGAAAAAAAGCAAAACAAAAGAAGAAGAATGAAAAAATGCGACGCGAAGATCGAGGTCGACGTGATCAAAGAGCGAAAGAGGGAGGAAGAAAGTTGCATATAGAGCTGTCCACAAGCATCGCTCCACTCTTCGTCGAGTGAAAAGAGGCTGTACAGCCTGGGCGCTAATACAGAGGAGGATAGGCACAAGTGGGCTCTCTCTCCTAGGGTGCACATACACACACACACACACAAAGAAAGAGAGAGAGAGAGAGAGTCAGTTTGACCGAACCAGAAGGAGAGAAATATGAGAGAAGTGGATGGACGATGATGACGAGAGCTCGCTCGAGAGAAAGAAAGAGGGAGAGGGTGAAAGAAGGGTGAACCTGGAAAAGGAATACTCGTGTTTCGGCTGACGCGACGTTACGTGACGGTATAATGGTCCTTGTCTTACCGCACTACGTTTCGTCGTCTATTCAAGCTCTCTAGACGACTTCCTCAACCCTCTCTCTCTCTTTCTTTCTCTCTGTCTGTCTCTCTCTCTCTCTCTCTCTCGCACTCCCGAAGCTTTCCTCGTTCTCGTCATAGTCCTGTCAACCTATATACCCATATAACTGTATAAGTACACGTATACAGAGAATGCCCACCCGATTGTTACCCCTTCTTAAGCCTGTACTTGACGACAACCCATCTGTTCTACCGTGCACGCTCCGTTGGCTCGACGCCTCCGTAAAGTATTACACCGGAGGCCTCTCTTCTCTCGAAACATTCTGCTCCCTTTCCTCCTTCTTCGGCCTCTACCTTCGCCCACCTAGCGAACCAATGCGCGACCAACCATGACCCAATGGGAAATTCCTCGCTCTTCCTTGCCCAGTCGACAAAAAAACCGCAAAAGGGCGTCTTCTCGCGAGACGTTCTTCGCGCCAGGTCGATTGAATTTTTTCGCGTCCCCTTTCTCCACCCTTTGTACACCTCGGCCTCTTTGATATATGGACCGTTCTCTCACCACGAAATATGCCACGCGCGCTCTACGGTTATCGAGAGGAAACCAAGAATTTACCCACGCTTTTTTCTCCCCTCGTCTCTTACGACGCAAAAAGTACATTGGGAACGAGTATTTGATGTTTTTTTTTCGTCTTCGTTTTCTTTGGTTACCCTTTTTTGCATGGAATTTTTCAGTTTTCGACGGAAACGCTAGGTGGGAGGGAGGAGGATTCGTTGACGAGGGTAAATATGCAATTGGATCGGGGACGACGAAAGATGAAAATAAGAAAAATCGAGGTTCTTGGAAAAAATAAAAAAATTTGTATTTCGTCGAAGAATCGTTTCGTTTTAAGCCTCGAGGTTTTCTTTTTCTCCAAAGCTTATTTTGACGCGATCCACATATTTTATATAAATTGTCAAAAAGTTTAATTCGTATATCGAAGTAACGAAGAAACGAAATTTGAACACAGTTTCGGTAAATTAAGTAAATCGTCGAAAAAACCTTTCCGAAAAAAGATTACTATTTTGCTAAGAAAATGTTGAGTCCAGTTTCCTAAGTACAGCAGTCGGGATCGACGCACATGTTAGTGTTACCGTCGCGCAACCATCCGTCCATGCATCGACAACCATTGGGTATACAGTTCTGGGAAAAATAAATAAAAATCCATCGTATATTTAGATTTGTTAAAGAATGCGAGACAAAGAGGATCGAAGAAAAAGAAACGTCGGCCTCGTCGCGACGTAGACAAAAAAGTTACTCACGGCTGTGCAAACTTCGGGATTAGGATTGTTGCAGGTTGGTTCGCAGACCGAGCCACATCTTGCCCGAACTTCGTTGATTCCACAACCTTCGTCACCCAAGTATTGGTATCCTCCACACTGGTTGTCCATCTGGGCCGACGCGATACCTAACGATCATTAAAAATGATCGAAAGACCGATCGCGTTTAGTATTTATTTATTCGGCAGAATAAAATTTGTCACAAAAAGGCAGAATAAAAGTTTGGAAAAAATTGAGCCCGCGACCAAGTCTCATCGTTGACGACACTTTTTTAGATTTTTTTTTAGATTTCTAATTATCGGTAACACAATAAGCAATATTTGCTTCAAAAATATTAGTCAGTGAGAAATCGATTTAAAACGAACTGGACATGAGAGATGTTTAATTTTTTCTATCATACCCATCAAGGATATCGTTGCGACGAGGAGAATTAAGATGAAGCTTCTCATGATCGAAACGTTTCGAAAGTACTTGACTATACTGAAACGATAACGCTCGTTAGGCCCTCCTTTTATATTACGCGTATTGGTTTTAATTGCTTTCCAATGACATAGTGAAAACACAGATTGCAGGCCCGATGCGCTAGTAGCCGTTGAGAAAAACATCGTTGAATAAATAAAATGAAACATCTGCCGTTGGAAATGGAGCGCTATAAAATACATCGACGTCTCGACCGGTCACCGTGAGTTTTTTCAGCCGGGTGGAACGAACGGTTGGTCGATCGACCGAAGTTCGTCGATCGGCCATGAAATACTTTACAAATTTTTAATAAAACGATGTATTCTTTTTGATATCTTCACTTATAGATAATTAGCGTGAGGGCGCTGGTGCTGCCATCTGCTAAGGTCTCCGTAATCTCAACGTCATATTTTTCATCTCGATCGTTCCATTTCTTTTTGTTCTCATTAAAAGTCATACGGTGAAAGTAACGATCATTCTTCGTTCGAATAATGAAAAAATCATCGATATATTTAACAGTTATATCGATAAAATGGATTTTCCACCAGCGTGAAGCGTACGTCGATTATTATTGTTGTAATGATGAGGAGGAAAAACAAAGCCGAGCTCATCGCAGTTAACAGCGCGAAACTCGCGAAGCAGTGTCAAGGACAGAACGCTGGAAAATCCGTGTGCGGAACCAAGGCTGCAAATTAAGGTTATTAAACAGTATACGAAACAACGATTACTCCGTCGCGGATGTCGGGAACATTCGTGAAGGCTGAACAGGAAAGTCCGGAACAATTATACTTTTATCACGATTATGAGATGAAAAACATAAAAATAATTTGCCAACGAGCCCCTCGAGCCGCAGTTGTAAAAGCAGGCGAG
Organism: Netelia inedita; assembly: GCA_964017225.1. Taxonomy (NCBI): domain Eukaryota; kingdom Metazoa; phylum Arthropoda; class Insecta; order Hymenoptera; family Ichneumonidae; genus Netelia; species Netelia inedita. Next base: position 39,866,403 of record OZ024920.1, read on the forward strand.
ATAAAAACAGAGTAAACAAAATATCGATCGTTTGTCGAATGATTCACAGGCTGGATCGGGATATTTCCACTAATTACGACGTGCTAGCTTCGTTTGTAAATTTTCGCTTTAATAATACCTCGGGCAAACTTTTGCCGCCCGACATTTTACAATGTCATTTGTAAAACATTTACAATGTTGTTTCGGACTCGTTGGGTATGCTGGCGGGATCGATCTCGATGATCATTATCTCTTCCTCCGGTCCGGTGCAATCACCGGCGAAGACGCACGTACCGTCCTCCTCGTTTCGCAAATATTCAGGCATACATCGGCAGCCATCTTGTATACACGACTGTAAAACCGATAGATCGTCGATTACCGATTACGCTCGAATCGTTGATAAAATCGGTTTGAGAATTAAAATGTGATACTCACGTTCGGTGGACAAGATTTTGGCTCGGGATCGGTGCAAGTTGGTTCGCAGACCGGACCACAGGTGGCTTGGATCGCATAAGGTCCGCAACCTCGATCGATCGCGATCATGCCCAAATCCGGCTTGTTACAATCTTCGCTCTTGATGCACAATCCGGTATTCGTGTCACGGACAAAACCTTCGTTACATCGACAACCGTTTACGATACACGCATCCGTCCTAAAGATCGGTATGCCCACCCAGTGAGAACCCGCGGACAAACATCCCTTCGGCTCGCGATCGGAACAAGTTGGTTCGCACTGTCGCCCACAGGGCGCAGGAGCTGCGTTTGCCCCGCAAAAGTGGTTTCGAACGATCGGCTTCAATGAGAAATCGGTGCAATTTTCACCCCTGACGCAACTTCCGGTGTTCCAGTCGCGCAAGAAGCCGTCTTTGCATCGGCAGCCATTTCTGATACAGTTCTAGGAAAACGATTTGCAGAATTTTTAATTCAATTCAATTAATTTAATTCAATTGAATGGAGTATATTACTCACGTCTATGCAGGTAGATGGGTTGGGATCGTTGCAAGAAGGTTCGCACATTGGGCCGCATTCCGATGGGGCCGCGCCCTTTCCGCAAATCGACTGAACGACTTGAACGGTGTTTGGTGGTGAACAATCCTTGGCTAAGACGCACTCTTCCGTAAATTCGTCTCGTAAATAACCTACTTTGCAATGACAAGTGTGCATGATACACGGCTGAAAAGAAATTCAACATTTTCTCATAGATAAATCGTCGTAGCGAAAAAAATATTTAATATGGAAATGTCGTACTTACCGATCTGCAACTCCCTGGATTAGGATTCGTACAGGTCGGCTCGCACACCGGCCCGCAAGGGCCGATTGTCTCGTTGCTCTTGCAATATCCATCGGCGTATGTCAGGCCTGCGATGCAAATCAACGAAAAATCAAATTTACGAAATCGATATAAAATCGGCAATCATTTTACTATCAAAACGAAGCAAGACGTTTTGATAAAACACGTTTTGATAAAAAATATCATTTTCTAATTCACGATGTAAATACTTCGTAATTCTTTGACTCGAGAACAAAAATTAGGTCGAAAATAATTTTGCGACAGATCGGCGGAAAATCAAATTTAAAAAAAAATGATAATTCGTCAAAAAACGTGAAATTGAAAAATTTCCAAGCGTGTCGCGTTTCAAATATAAAATATCGTACCAGCGTTGAGAGCGATAGAGGCCCAGACGAAGATTAATGCAAATTTCTTCATATTGCTGCGTGTCTGGAAGCGTCGAAAGAGAAACTATCGCGATAAACCTAGAGACCTGTTCTTTTATTGAGAGACGATGGCATCATCACGATACTGCGAACGGGCTTATAACTAGCTTCGACTATGAATAAAATCGACATAAAAAAATAACATTCAAAAAAAGAATGTGCTCTTCTTTAAATTTGCTCAACTGTAAGAGAGAACTGGTTCACACGAAGTGATCATATGCGAATTATTTGCCTACCCAAATTAAAATCGAACACGCGCTCGTCGTGCAAACATATCGTTTTTATTTCAATAATTGTTCACTTTTCACAATTGTACAATATTATAATATAATGATTTTTTTTTAACAAATTTACCAATAAATATTCCATGAAACGCGATAAAAATCGCGATATTATTTATAATTCAAAATTAAACGTTTTTATAGAACGCACCGCGAACGTTCGATAAAGGTTGGTAACTTCGTTACGGATCGTGTCGACCTGGCTGAGTTGGGGGAATCCAGAAAGTAGTATCGCTTATCGCGTCACGAATATACTATAACATCGGCGATGTCGCATACGTTACACGTGTATCGACGATGATATGCGCAATATACACGTCTACCAGTGTGGATGTACGTACAGAATCTCGAAATAAACGAATGGGGATATGCCACCGAGGTTTGGATAATCGCTCGCTAATCTCGTTGAGGTCATCATTCCGCGTATACGTGACATAGTATTTCTTAACTTCGATGACATTCTACGCGTTAGCGTAGAAATATTACCACTGAAAAGATTTTTAAAAATCTTGAAAATTCCTCGATTTTTCAGATTTTGATGAAATTGTTAAATTTGATAAATCGGTAAAAAATCGGCAGTAAGGATGATTACGTACAAATTCTATGAAAAATGATCGATAGTGTAAGCACTATCTGACGTTTGTACGTCTGATAAAAAAAATTCGACATACCGATCAGCCCGAAAGTCCCAGAAATCGGTATTCGATCGAAAGGTCGAACACGACCGGAGTTAATTCAACGTAATAATGATATAGACACTTAATGACATTGTAAATTTCACATCGAACACAAATATGATATTATTCCCGATTTTAACCGATTTTGCCGATCTTCTTGCCTCTCTGTCGGAGAATAAATGTCATCCGGTCAATAATCGGTGTGTTCGAATATATCAGTCGTCTCCTACTCTAACATAATCCAACAATATTAAGACGTACCATTACGTACTAACGACGAAACAAAACACGATTTATCATCTCGCGATAACGATTTAGATCTTAAATTAACTTCTACGTATCGTCGATTCCCGATTTTCTATCCACGACGGGCGAAACAGCCGCCGGGATAAGGAACGCATTGGTGAAAACGATTACGGACGAATCCCTCGTCGCATCGGCAACCGTTCGGTACGCATACCTGAAACGTAAACAAACTTTGACATTTTTTACCGATCTTAAGAAATCGGTAACGATACGATTACGCTTTGAAAATCGAATAAATTACGTTGGAGCATTTTTCTGGATTTGGATTGACACATGTAGGCTCGCAAACCGGTCCGCAAGGTGCCTGCGATTGATTCTCGCCGCAAGTGTGTTCAGCGACGAAGATGCGATCGGGACGCGGACAACCTCGAGAACTAACGCACTTATTCGTATAGTCGTGTCGGAAAAATCCTTCTTTGCACCGGCAGCCGTTTACTATACACAACTGAAACGAAAATAAAAATCCCATTTTTATTTCATACGATAAATAATCAAATCTTTTATTTCGTATAAATCCAAATATACGAAACTCACCTCGATGCAAACCGTCGGATTTGGAACGAGACAAGATGGTTCGCATACCGGACCACAAGGTGTTCTTTCTTCGTTCAATCCACATTCCTCATCGGCTCTGACAGAGTCTAATCATAAATATTTCGATTAATAAAAATTGAACCAGCGCTAATTAAAAACTGCCTTAGTTTTTCGATATCGATTAATATTTTCTTTTATCGCTACTCGACGTGTACAATAGTTTCGAAATTTTACGTATATTTCTCCATCCAAGATCCAATTTCGTCGTTCTCGTACCCCGAACAAAGAATTTTATCTAACACGAATTAAATTTACTATGCTAATACGAATATTAGGTAAACAAGAACAAATTTTGATCCGATTAAAAATAAACTTGAATCGCTTCTAACGGGTACCCGAGGAAAAATCGATTAAAAGCGTTTACTCAATTGTCACTTGTTAATTCACTGCTTCACAAAAAAAAATATATATACATATACCACGAGATTGAATTTCTTTTATCGTTGGATCAAGATTTGACACGTGTCGATACGCGAATACGCGTCGCGAAATAATCGCGACGTTCCAATTAGAAGAAAAATTCAAAAAAAAATAAAAAAATGGAAGTATCCGTTTGACGTACCGGAACTTAGAAGTACGTAAGCCACAAAGAAAATGATAATAGGAGCGTTCATGATGGTGGTGCACAGTTTCCGTTCGATTATATCGTAAGATCGACTGACGTCCTCGCCTTCGTCGATGATTGTCTTATATACACGTAAGCGACATGCATCGTCGGACTTGTCGCGGTTCCTTCCACGATCCGATCTTTCGGAAATGACAATTTTAATTTGCGAAAGCTGACGCGCGATGTGCATAATGAGTGAATGGGATGTAAAAAAAAAAGTAAATATAGCCAAAATTGATGAAGAGGCGTTCTTTCGCCGGTTAAAGCCACGATCCTACGAGCTTATCGTGTTTAATCGTCGAGTTTGTTCAGCCGCGATAAGCAACGGGCCTCCGTTTTTTCTTTTAAATTTTTCACGAAATCGTCTCGGTCATTCCACTCATTAAACCGCACTTATTACGAGAATATGCAATGACGAAAGTGCAAAGATAATTCACAAAGACATTTTTTAATAGACGATTAATTAAACTCGTTCGCCCTTCGATTATCGATTACGTTCTAGTATCGATTGTTATAATAAAAATTAACGACGAATTAAGATTAATTAATTAATGCAAACGTTCATTAAAGAATAATTTGTTTCGTGGTGGAGACTTTGGTGTTTACATCGATTAGGGGACGATCGATTTCTCGCGAACTGAAAATAATTCGTAGGTATCGAGAAGTGATAACAGGCACGCGTGTTCTTCTATAACAAACGAGTCGAGCTAACGAATCTCAGCCATTAATCGTCAGTGATTAACGGCTCGGCAGGTTAATCGTCAAATAAATTCTTACTCGAACGAATCTCGATTAGCAAAAAAAAAATAACAATAAACATTTTCACATCAGCGACGATTTTTGTATCGACATAATTTATCGACCTCGAAATAATCCGATCCGAGCGATGATTAGACGTCGATAAATCGACGAAAATTTCGATACGACGCGTCGAAACGGAAACGACATCGCGTTCGATTCTCATATCGATCAAAATAATAAACGAAACGTCGTTCGAACGAAAACAACAATTGCCAATCCCGATTGTTTTCTGAATAAACCCAAACGCAAACGCTGATTGTTTCTTCTTGTTTTCTTTGTTTTTTTCATACCCGGGAAGGTTCATTGTTTTCTCGATTTGCCGTAAATCATGTCGGTTCCAAAAAAAGAGAGAGAAAAAAGCGTCGACGACAATATTCGCAAACTAATATTGTGAAACACGTGCTTTCTTTTCTTGTCGTCGAAACGCATAAATCAACACCTAAGCGGGATACAATAATCGTCAAATCTCAAGTGGGATTACAATTCACAGAAAAAAACACTGTAAAGAGTTGGCAAGACGATGCATATAAATTGTCGTGCTCGACGAGCCACAAACACATTCCTCTTTGAGAAATATTCAAACGCTCAACATGACTCGCTCGGCTCAACTCGTCGTTCTCCTCGTCCTTCTGGCAACCCTGGCATACTCGTGTAAGTATTTTACGTCACAGTTTAAAAATCGTTTTTTTTAATATAATAATCTATATATTTTTTTATTGTTTGTTTCGCTCTATTTTAAGAATATAATTTATTAATAATTCATCAATCTTTTTATTAGGTGAGGCAAGTCCGTGCTACGGAGGACCTAACGATGTATGGACCGATTGCGGCAGTCATTGTCCCAGAACTTGCGAAGATCCTAATCCGGGAGCTTGCATTCTCGTTAGTATTATTTTTTTTTGTTCTCGTTCGTACTCAGCGAACGTCAAAATTAACAATTTTACGGCTGATTCTATTAGTAATTAAATATTCGAATTAATTAATTAATAGTTTGAAACTTAACGTTGATCTATTAATTTATATATTGATATTTAATTATTTAATTAATTTATCGTTTATGTATTTAACTTTGTTTCATTTACATTACAGAGCTGCAAACTGGACACGTGTGAATGCAGGGAGGGATATTACAGACGTGCTGATGGCCAATGCGTCTTGTACCGTAATTGTTTCAGGCGTTATTGAATTTCAAAGGATAACAAACGCTCTTGTATGACAACGTTGCTACAACCGCTTCTATTGCCCGTTACAACTTTACTATTAATTCTCATCGAACAAATTATTAAATTAAATAAAGATTTATGTCACACGTATTGAAAGGTTCATTTTATTTTCCATCGTTTTAATTAGTCCATTCTATTTTTAATTATTTTTCTTACTTCATTTTATTTCATTATTTTCTTTACACTTAATTTATTAATTTTCATTATTTCATTCAGTCGCGATCCCCAAAATCCTAAACATTACATTTCGATTTTTATAATGGCGGATTTTAAAGAAACAAAACCGAAAAGTCTATCAATTATCAGTGTTAATGCAACTTTATTCAATGCTCGAGATGGTTCGAATTTTATTCAACATTTGAGATAGTAGGTATATTTAAGAATTTCCAAATTGAGCCAATTATCGCCTCGTCATGTATAGTCACTGGAAAATACAATCGCGAGGTAGGACGCACCGGTCACGGACGTCTCGGAAAAATCCTGGGTTACATTGACATACGTCTGGGACGCAAATCTAAAATATAAGTTTAACATTATTTTTTATGGAATTCGTGATTTTGGATCGCACAACACTTACCCACGGGCAAACGGGGTCGGGTTCGCTGCAAGATGGTTCGCACATCGTGCCGCATCATATTCGATACCGGTTAGCATTCGAAAAATGTGAATTCCAAATATTCGAAAGAGATCAAATTGTATTCAATTATTCAATGTTCGAAATAGATCTAATTTTATTCAACATTTTGTACATTATAGTATTTTTGTTGTTATTTTTAGATATTGCCAATTATCGCCTCGTCGATTACCCACGGAGAAGAGGATTGGCGCACCGACCACGGAAGTCCCGCGAAAATCCGGGATTGCAACGACAACCGGCGAAACAGCCCTGAAGGAAAAAATATTAATTAGCGACTAATACCCATGGAATTTGTTCGAGCTTGATCGAGTCGTTAAAAAGATTGAAAAGCGATAGGATTATTGCAAAAAGGTTTACATACTGGGCCACATGAATCGACCGATTCGTTGGGTCCGCAAGAATTATCAACGAACATGACATCACCGCCGTATCCACTTCCGCAACGAGTAGGAACAACGCACGCTCCGGAACTTTCGTCTCGAAGAAATCCTGGTTGGCATCGACATCCGTTTATTATGCATGTCTGAAACACAAATTTAATATTATATTTTACGGAATTTATGATTTTTGGGTCGCCTAAATATCGCACGACACTTACCGCCGGGCAGACCACAGGGTTCGGATTACGGCAAGTCGGCTCGCACACCGGGCCGCAAGATGCTTGTTCTTCATTTGTTGGACATGCTACATAGGCCGAGTGTACCGATAGATAAATCGATTATTATTTTCAATTCGTTTCCCTAGAAATTCTTACACTTGGTTGCAAGTTACTAATTAAGAGATCTGTGTTAATAAATATATTTCTTAATTGTATCATGAATTAAATATTAATCATAAACGGTAAATTCACCGATAATGTTTCTATTTTCGACAATTTTATATTCATATTTATTATTACCAAATCTCGGTCCAGCGAAATCAGTCTTAATTGGCTCAAATATAGCAAAATGCTATTTTTCTCTAACTACCAAATCACAAAGTTTATTTCATATTAATTAATTTTTTCTCCCGTACTTACGGCTAATTACGATTTAATTCATTATTACCAACTTTTCATTTCAAGGCGAAACTAATATTTTTTACCGGTACAAAATATTGATTTGTTTTTAATTAATTCGTAAAGAACGTAATAAATAAATGAATAAGTACCCCCGTGTATCGTAACGGCGTAGAGAAGCACCGAAGCAACATTAAAAATTACAGCAAAAGTCTTCATGATGCTCAGACGTGTGTGCACAATTTTCCAAACTGTTAGTGGTGGACGATCCATGCTCCTTCTTTTATAGTCTCAAGTAAGATATACGTCATTCGCTGATATAATGGAAATTCTTTAATGTTTGGATCGCTTGCAGATAAAAAATAATACATTGTATACTTTCCGCGCGTGTAACGGTTCTAACCCGCCCAAGAAAACCAGTATGCCTAACATTGATAATTAAGCGAAGCTGCTTCAACGAGACTCTCGCGTTCGCTTCTCAAATATGGTCAGTCGTAATAGCCAATTAATTTCATTATTTCCACGAAATCTTCCTGATCGTACGTCTGTAAACGTGCATTTTTTTTATTGCTTAAAAATGATTCCCTCTTATCATCGTTCTAATAATTAATCAGGTGTATTTCGTGCGAACAAAATTTACTCCGAAGGAGAAAATTGAATTCATTCGCAGATATGCATGCACGCGCACATTTTTTTAAAACTCGCTTTTTTTATCTGACTTATCAGAAATCTATAGCTAGGAACGAAGCACAAGAATCTTTTGTTTGTCTTTGTAACGATTTATTCAAATACTCGCTTCAGCATATTTTATAATAACGAACATTGTTGGCATATTTATTTAGCCAAACGGAGGGCAATTGGCTAACAGAATGCAATCTCCGAGACGTTGGCGATAATATCCGGGGCTGCATCGGCAACCGTTGAGCTGACAACCCTGAAACGAAAAAAGAAAAACGTTACATTTTTATCGAACGACATTCATGAAAATTGTATCGTTTGCTGAATCGTCGATAACATCGGAAAACGATACTCACTTCGCTGCACACTGTCGGATTCGGATTTCTACAACTTGGTTCGCATCGTGGGCCGCAACTCGCCCGTTCTTCGTTCCTCGGGCAAGATCCAGCGGCGCTCGTCGAGCCTAGGTCACCGATTTTATCGATTATCATGTTTACATACATTCTTTATTCGAGCTGTTCGTCCACAATTATCGACGAGTATTGAGACACATTTCCTTATTAACATCGATGGAATGGACACAATGACTGACAATCTTCAAATACTATTCTTGTTTGGTGATTCAATTTTTTTGTAAATTTCTCTAAATTTGACTGATTTAATTTTGCTTTTTTTTCATCATAAAAGATAATACTAAGAAAAATATTAATTAATATTGGTTGAATTACGATAAAATAACAGTAATGATGAATCGTACGTAATATTCAAATAATAATAAAACCCAATTAGTCCAAATAGATCAAAATAATATTTATGAAAATATTTTTTTTAAGTATAAAAGAATATCGTATTTTATGATATCCAACGATATAGTTACGTTAACAACGATCAAAGTTTTTTCGCCTTATATATCACTTTTCCAATTCACGGAAGAACGAAGAGATATAATTTACTATGAAAATATGAGAAAATGTATTAAAAATATATTCACGGTTAACGTACCAACGAAGAGAAATATTGAGGCCAGAATGAAAAAGGCCACGGAACTATTCATGTTGCTGCTGTTTTCGTTGTACAATTTTTCATAGAGGAAACTAACGTACTGTAATAACGTTCACCGACGATTCTCTTATATACCCATCGCACCATTTGTCATACGAGTAAATTAGAAAAAATTCATTCGAAACGCATATGTCAAGGCGCAAACTTATATGTAAAAAACAACGTAGTACACATTGATAAGAATTTGATACTGCCCGTGGGTATAGTCTCATTGTAGGCGTTTCTAGTGTTTAATCATCGAGTATGATCAGCTGCGATAAGAAAGTGATTCGACTTTCCCGTTCAAATTTTTAATACGCATCTCGTTTGACATAAAAATTAATCACACGTATCTTTTTTTCATTCTGTATCATTTATCACATCAATATTATTCGTGAAGATTTTTCCTCCCGAAGAATTAAAGATTCGTAGAGAAATCGCATCGAACGATTATCCATTATTCCAGGATAATTGTTTAATTCGATAATTACTCCAGCATAAAATAATCGTACAAATTTTTCCAAGTCAAACGAAGACCCGGCTCTTCATTGTTGTTTTACTCCCATTTCGAAGGGAATCGCCTTAGAGATAAAAAAATAATTCGTAACAAAGACACACAAAATGAATTCTAGAGCAATCGTTGCGAATCTTAACAAAAAAATATTTGCGTATGAATTTGTAAATTTCTTGAAACTATCTAGATCAACGCACCACCTCGGTTTGGAACAGCGTTGAAGTACGAGATTACAATGTTTATTCTCAAATTAAAATCATAATCAGCCAACGCTCAAGGCGGTACATTAAAATAGACTGAATAATTCATTTTATCTCGATTAAAAGAACGCAAAATAAATAGCGACGATCGTTGAACCAATGAATGGAGAATATTATAGGGGATTACCTTGTCTTCTCGCGTAAACAAATTTTGCTCAGGAGAGCCAACGCTGAAAATACGCGGAAGCATTGTGATAAGAAGACTCCATGTTTCTCTGTAACGAACGAATTTATCATCACGTTTGTGGTGAAAACGTGCTCCTAAATCCATCGGTTAATCCGCAATGAGGAAAGTTATATTCGAAAAATATTTTTTTAAATAGCATAACCATTCGTAAAGATAAATTCAAAGTGATTGTGAGCTTAAGGACTCGTTAAAACTATAATTATTATGAAACGCATAAACTACATTCATGTCTCGTTCAACTTGACTCGTCCCACTCCTCGTCGTCCTCGTAGCACTTACTAACTCGTGTAAGCAGTTTTTTGGACGTTACATTCGTTCATTTCTATTTTCCTTTTACATCTCACTTGGACAAATTCTCTGATGAATATTTCTTCTTCTTCAGGCGAGCAGCAATAATGTGCACGGATAGGCTTAACGATCAATGTACCAATTGCGGTATTCATTCTATAGCAACGTGCGAAAATCCGAATCCAGCACTTTGCATTCACGTGTCTACAATTTTCTTCTCTGACCTAAAGCGACAATTAAATTATTTGTATTAATTTCTCGATAAAAATTGTTAATTAATTTGAGTTTGTATATTTTACATTGCAGTACTGCGTACCTGACACCTGCCAGTGCAAACCTGGATATGTAGGAAGAAGAAATGTGACGTAAAAGTCAACGTATCACGGTGGATCAATGTCCAACCGATAATACACGATACTAAAAAAAGGCACCAATTAATAAAACATAAATTAGGAAATCTTTTAAAATTAGATTTTTAAGCATTTCTATTTGTTCATCACCTCGAATACTTTGCCAACTTAGCAATACTTGGCGACGGAAATTCTAATAATTGAAAAGACTGTGAAAAAAAACACAAGTGCAAATGTAAAGACAAGGCGGAAAAATAAAAATGTAAATATTCATCCATAACTTGCATTTGTTATCATTATCTTAATAGCCGCGAACGACATTCTGTCTTAGTATTGCGTCATTGCGAGGTCCGTCTGAAAACGATTGTCAAAATTTTTCGAACGAAATACCGTCGATCGTGAAAAACCTTAAGTGTGAACGAGAAAATATTGCGAGGAGTTACGTTGAATCATGGAACTCTTGGTTCCCGTTCGATAAAAACCTGTTATAACGTTGAATACAAATTTACAACACTTCCCTTATCATTTTTATATTTTCTTTTCGATTTTTCAAACGTTTTTCCACGTGGTCTCGAATTAGTTCGAGCAAACTCTTCTTCAGCCTCTTACAAATATATTTATCTTATTAAAAATATATGCTTTTGTTAATTATACCTGGAATTTTCACGAAGATAACGATATTGAAACCGAAGCTGAGGAGCTTTTCGTCATAATGCCCGACAGTTGTTTACGTTCAATGTGAATAAAAACTCGTGAGGTTTTCCTCAATGACCGCAGTCTGTCGTTATTTTTCCTGTAAGAAACTTCTTAGTTCTGCATTCTTTTCAATAATGTTCCGTCAAGCTAGAATCGTATTTTTCGCTGCCCTTGTGCTCTGGGCTTGTAAGTACAAAGGAAAATATTTTCAAACGATCGCCATCGATAAAGTTATGGCGTTTTTATAAATGTGAGAATTTTATTCACCGTGCCTCCTCGACAGATGCATACGCGGATGATGGTTGCGGTGACAATGCGAGTATTCAAGAGTGTGGAAGTTTGTGCGCACCAACGTGTAACAATCCTAATCCAAATCCTCTCACGTGTCCTGGTATTGTAAGTTACCTTCATTCATTGACTTATTGAATACAATTTTTATGCATTTTTTATATTTTTATCTATTAATTTATTATTTTTTATGTCCTTATGTATACGATATAACACAAATTGTTATTTCAAGGAAAAAAAACAATGTGCTTGTTTTTTACAAACTTACATTTTTATTTAGGTCTGCACAAGCTCGACTGCAGACTGCAGATGCAACGATGGATACGTAAGAAATACCGACGATGGTTCCTGCGTCCTGGAAGGTGATTGTCCTTGATGAATTATCCTCATTGAAACGAGACGAAGAAAATATTATTTCAAAATATATAAATATGGGTTATTACTCATATTTCAATATATATTCAGTACGTCGCTTATAAAATATTTACATGTGCATGGAATAATGTATAATAGAAAGATTGTTTGGTACGTTAATAAAAATATCAAGAATTGACGCGTTTACAATTTTTAACAAACCTCGACAATCAATAATGGACCGGTAATTGAACTTTTAACATGACACGAAATACTCGTGAAGAAATGGGCCCAGAAAATACACAAGTTGTTTGGTCTTTTCTTGTATCGCGATACCTCGATGCGTCAACGTCGTGGAAACGCTATCAGTATATCTTTGTTGAAAATAACGTTTTCCTCGAGAAATAAAGTCAGTTAAAACGTCAATTACGAATCAATAGGAATTTTTGCAATCCTTAGGGGAATAAAGATAAGACCCGGGATTGTTAAATACCTGCGTCTTTCAAAAATAATTATGAACAATATATTCGCGCATACATATGTAATTCGAGAAAATGTCGATCGATCGTGTATAAATACAAGTCGTGGAAGCTTTCGAGGCATCAGTCTGCAAAAACATTTCAGTATGGCGCGTCTCCTCGTAGTACTTCTCGTAGTGTCGATGGTGTACATGAGTGAGTCACATTCAACAATAAAATTTTTTGTATATCCAATAAATGATTTACAGTGTCTAATTTTGTTTCTAATCATTTATAATGATTTTTATCTTTAGAACTGTGCGCCGGACAAGGCAGTCCTTTGTGTACCGTAAATTCCGAACCGAAACCTTGTGGAAGTATGTGCGAACCAACGTGCGATAATCCACAGGAAATATTCTGCAATCCCATAGATCCGGAAGTAAGTATTTACATCTTGTAGAAATCGTTAATTTTTCTATTGTCAAAAGCATGATTCATTTCTTAATTAATACTTTTAATTAATTGCAGAACTGTCCTAACCAATGCCGATGCGATAGCGGGTACGTGAGAGATTTGGATTCAAACGAGTGCGTAACGCTTGATCAATGTTCCAGTTGAGACGAACATGATTAAGAATAAGAAGAACTAGCGAAATCTGATAACTAATGTGATATTCGATTAATCATGGATTTAACATTTTTTAATAAATGAGAAATTGTCTATCAGGCTAGACGACAAAAACTGTCTGTAAATGTAGGCTACGTTTAATAAATAATGAAAATATATACGTGGAGAAAGTTTCTGTGATAAATCACTTTTTCGATCCTAGTCTTAATATAATTTACCACGACTTTACCGAGGACTGGTCGTACTGTGATGAATTTTTTAAATACTTAACTATTGACAATTATTTTGGGACAAACGAGCGACGCGACCTTATTCACTTTTTTGGTATCATTATGACAAATATTGAGATATAAAAATTTCAATTAATCCATCTAAAAATATTCACCTTTTTAGAAATATGCTATGGCGTGGCAAGACTTGTTTACATTTCAATTGATTAAATTTTTTGTTAATATTTACCTAAAAATCTTCATTAATATAAATTCGATTGGCCAAATAAAAAATATGTTACTAAAATTAGTAGTTATTTAGTAGGATATCGTGATCAATGTTGTAATAAATATTGTCAGTCGTTGGATCATATAACTGTATATCTCTTATTGTTAATATTTCCATTAAAAAATATCCAGAAATTAATCAAATGCTGAAACATCGTATCCAAAACCACCGCTTTTAGGATCGTCCATTGCAGCATTGGATCAAAAATAATCATCGCCAACATATTAGAAGAAAATAAATTTACCATTTCAATGCTTCTTTTCTCATCGGAATCAGCAAAAAATATGTCGATTTATATGAATTACTCAAATGCTGAGAATTGATGTGTCTTTACCGCTCGCATTTCGTACAAGACACAATCATCTTCCGTATTTAATCCGCCGTATATATCAACGCATTATTTGGCAACGCGACTCTACATCACAACGAAAAAAATGTGCTTTCGTCAACTTCTTTATTGTTTTCTTTTCAACGTCCTGAGATAATACACAACGTTGTGTGCACAGTGTCAATCGAGAATTAAAAACAAGTTAATAACGTATGATCGTTAATGTCGGCGTATGCAGGAAAAGTATGGGAATTCAAATAAAAGCTTGCTACCGTGACTGAAAGTTTATCAGTACTGCCGGACAGCTTGATGAATCGAGATGGCTCGTGAGATATTTATCGTTTTTGCCCTGATTGTCGTGTCGTCCGCTCGTAAGTACAATTTCAAATTCATCCTCGACGAAGAAATAATATTTCCGTGAAGTTGCTTCGCAAGATCGTTCAAATTTTGTTCATTCGCAAACGTAGAGGAGTTTTGCTGCGGTTCCAACGAGTCCGTGAACGAATGTGGACGTATTTGCGAGCCATCGTGCACTCTTCCGAAGCCAGAAGTTTGTCCCGCAATCGTGAGTACAGTTTTTAAAATGATTAATCATTTATGTTTAGCCAATGTCTATGTTAGAAACCCTCATACATCGTTTATTTTAATTTTGTGTTATAGGCGTGTTCTAATGCTACTAGAAACTGCCGTTGCAACGAAGGATATTACAGAGACACTGTATCAGAAGAGTGTGTTCCTTTCGACAAGTGTCCTAGTGAGAATTACAACTGCGGTGCTAATGAATCTGTAAACAAATGTGGACGTCTGTGCGAGCCATCGTGCAGAATTCCGAAGCCAGAATTTTGTCCTACAGTCGTCAGTACAATTCTTATAATCATTAATCATTTATGTTGAAAATATTCATACAACGCGTATGTTCATTTCGTGTTATAGGAATGCTCTAATGCTACTACCAACTGCCGTTGCAATGAAGGATTTTACAGAGACGATGTATCACAAGAATGTGTTCCTTTGGACAAGTGTCCCAATGAGAATTTCAACTGCGGTGCCAACGAGTCCGTGAACCAATGTGGACGTATTTGTGAGCCATCGTGCACGACTCCAAATCCAAGAGTTTGTCCTAAAATCGTTAGTACAGTTTTTAAAATTATTAATCATTTATCTCTGGCTAGTGTCTACATTAGAAACATTCACACATCGTATATTTTCTATTCGTGTTATAGGCGTGCACTAATTATACTGCCAACTGCCGTTGCGATGAAGGATATTACAGAGACGCTGTATCACAAACGTGTGTTCCTTTCGATAAGTGTCCCGGTAAGAATTTCATCATTGAAATTTTACATTAAAATAATATTTCTTGGAGCAGTAACTATTTTTGACCCCTATACACACCTATGGGTCTAGCATTGAAAAATAGTTTATCATCGAAATCAGAAAACGACTGATACGTCAAACATTATATCTTACTTTTTGTATATTTCTGAAATTTGATATTTCAACTGTAATAATTTCAGCTTGTGGTCAGAACGAGCAGCTCGGAAACTGTGGACGAATATGTGAGGGAAATTGCACTCATCCTGAATTGTCAGCGGAATGCGCTGCTACAGTGAGTATATCAAGATTTATCAATGCACATTAGACATTCCAGATCAAATCGGTGGATGGACATTAATTGGCTGGTATGATAAAAAGAATAAAGTCTGTATGGAATTAGAAGAAAAAAACTATCTGTTCTCTAGAGCTGTGAAGGAAACGCCTGCCAATGTATGGAAGGATTCGTGAGAGACCCAATCACCGACAGATGTGTTCGATACTCGGAGTGTCCACCGAAACAGTGTAAACCCTTCGAGATTTACGCAGCATGCGGCAGAACCTGCGAGGGAACCTGTAGGAGTCCTTATCTTCCGGAAATATGTACAAGAATCGTGAGTAATATAACCGAAAAGTCAAAATTCTTAATTACTTTGCGTTCCTCGATGCTAAAGCGAATTTATTTTCCCAGAGATGTGCCACACAGGACTGTAGATGTGACCTCGATTCGGGTTACGTCCGGGACGAAGCAACCGGTGAATGCGTTCACATAAGAGAATGCGGTAGGTATTGTTAGAAAATGTTTTTCGCACCAGCACTTCTTTTTTCTCTGGGACTCGTCGTTGCACAGCTATCAATTATCTTTAAGGCCATCGAGCAACCTTGTTGTAGCTTTGTTTGCACCTGTATCAATGTACTGGCAAATAAAGACACGACTTAATAAGCAAAAAAAAATCACCGTACAATTAAACAGTTTTTCGACAGATACGTCGACGATACGCGCACCCTTGTGTTTTGACTGCCACGAGACATATTTATCGTAATATTAAAGCCTTGCTACATAATATAGATATATACGTAAGTAGCGATATAGATGTATAGCTACGATGTATAGTTAAAAATTCATCAGCGGCGACGTCATACGACATCTTTTGTTAGAAAGTAGAACTTGCATCGATAATCGTGAAAAAAAATTCGTCCCTCTTCGGGGATTCCCCGAGCTCTTACCGCTTATCTGTAGCGCGAGGAAAATAACTGTTTTGTAGAGGACGACGTGACGTGGGTTATTCATTTCTCTCTCGCTTTTGTTTTGCCTCCTCGTTCCTTTTCTATACGTGACGAATGAAATACTCGTTCATGTTGAGGAAAATATGAATATTGTTTGCACAATAAAGTCATATGGCGTCATCGAACTGAGGACACGTAACAATGTCAATTTTTGTAAAAAGAATAACTCTGAGGGTATCTCGACCATAATTCCAGCCAGGGAACTCGAGCAATGACTAATTCTTGTTATTGAACAAGTAATGGAAGTCGTCTGCGTGCCTTATCGCATCGACGCTGCAAGTTTTACAGTGTTAAAAATACATCAGCTGTCGCTTGGTTTATTTTTCTTCAATGCCGAACTGAAAATGAAATGAAATTCCCACTGAGAGTGAAGAGTACGAATTAATTCGCAAGGCTAATTATTGTATTTGTTTCCCTTTTTTTAGGATCGAGATGTCCTCGTAATAGCGAACCAAGAGTGTGCGGAAGCATTTGTGAGCCAACCTGCAGAAACCCAATAGAACGTCTTTGCAAAATTGATCCATCGGTTAGTAAAACTCGTGTCATATGTAATACTTAGTTTTCTGAGAAAACGCAATATCTATTATTTATTTCTTATTTCAGACTTGCAGGGTTGATTGTCGATGCTTGAAAGGCTTAGTGAGAGACGAGGTGACTAATCAGTGTATCAAGCCTGAAAATTGCTGCTAAATAATGGATACGACGTAAAATACGTCAAAAAAACGGTGCAACAGCGAAAACATACAAAAATCTTCATCAGCTGAAATATAATTTACTATTTATCATATGTACCGTGCTCAGAACTAATTTTTTAACGTACTAAGCATATGTGGCATTAGTGGCTTGTTGAGGTGTTTGAAATAAAAAGAAAACAATGGATTTTATTGAAAAAAATGTCTGTAGCATGGTGAAATATTTAAAATTATCCTATTTTCCTCTAATTTCATTAATGAAAGAATTCCAATAAAGGCAACACATATACACACATCCTTACGAATTTGCTTCATACAATATCAAACGTTCGTGATATATGAATGCTTGGTTATTCCTGGAAACGAGGGTTCCTTGACGAGGAAACAATTCGGAATAATAACTTTATGTTTCTAGTATAATTAGCTCCAAACCCTGGTTGATCACAAACATATTGACATATTTTCGTTATCTCCAATGTTTGAGGCTGTTTAACTTCTCATTGCATGCCGTGTGAAAAAACCCGTGTACAAAGATAATAAATTATAATATATGTACACATCCCACCATTGTAGATCTCGTGGATCATTGAACAAACGTGTGTTTTTCAAGCGGGGAATAACCGTTCCGAAACTTTTTACTTCGGTACGATTTCGCAGTATCAATAAAAGCCGCTAACCGATTCTCAAAATACATCAGTTCACCACGAAACACGGGATCGCAATCGCAATTACTTATTTCTTCAACATG
Source organism: Netelia inedita (assembly GCA_964017225.1). Classification (NCBI taxonomy): domain Eukaryota; kingdom Metazoa; phylum Arthropoda; class Insecta; order Hymenoptera; family Ichneumonidae; genus Netelia; species Netelia inedita. Next base: position 39,884,828 of record OZ024920.1, read on the forward strand.
GCGTACACGACTTTCCTCGTTCTTGCGGCGACTGCTATATTTTACTGCTGTAAGTCTCTAATGATAATATATTTGTAACCATAAATTAATGCACAATAAATTTGACGAATTTTTCTGACTATTATATATATATTTGAAGTCAAATTCGTTCTAATTGATTTAGAAACATTTTTGTTAATCTAGCTGCTCAATTTCCTCAAGAGCAATGCAATGGTGTAAACGAGGCGGCATATCCTTGCGGAAGACGATGCGAGGCAAGATGCAACGCTGAGCTTCCCGCTTTTTGCAGAGGACTCGTGAGTATTTACTTCAAATAGATTTTTAAGAAAAAGCCTGAATTGGACAGCTTCGAACGATTTGTTTAAAATTGACCATTTTTATTCCTTTGTAAAGAAATGTTTGGGTTTCACTTGTCGTTGTCGAAACGGGTATGCTCGCAATCCGGAAACGAACGAGTGCGTGAAGGTAGAAGATTGTCCACCGAATACGTGCGCCTATGGCGAGACTCTCGGCACTTGCGGTACGACTTGCGAGGGAACGTGTACCAGTCCATTCCAGCCGGAAATATGCCAGAGAATCGTTAGTACCTGTCTCGTCGATAATTTCATCGACATCAATATATACATAGATAAAGTTAAATCATCAATCTCAAACGCGTTTGATCTGTTTTCTTAGGATTGCCAAGGGCAGAGCTGCCGATGTGATCTAATCGGAGGTTACGTGCGCAACGAGAAGACCGGAAAATGTGACAAAATAGACAATTGTCCGAAATAGTTGAATTACAAATCAATTCAACATCATTCCTAATATGAGAAACATTGCGCTAAGGACCACGAGAAATTATCATTATATTAGGAGAAACAAATGTACAATCGTCTGAACTACATTCTGAATTAAAACATTTATGTCATGAAATGATGCACCTTGTTATTCGCGATTATTGCGGCCGACGACAGAACTAAAAAAATCCCACAATAGTCCCTCGTGTCCGTGGTTCCTCTTTCTCCCGATCACGTATACAACAAGCTGTGCGCTGATGTGTGATGTTTTCGTATCGTCAACGGAACATAAACGATAAAATGGGATTCCCGCTAGAAATCGTGCAAGATGGTCAAGTAGAAGACCCACTTCCATTTTTCCCCATGCTTCGCTTTAAAAGCAATCGCTCAGTCTTGCCTTTAAACAGTTCGTCTTCACATACATACGAGTACGCAACAGAATTACGAAAACATGATTCGAGCAACGATATTCGTTCTCATGACCATGGCTGTGATCTACAATTGTAAGTGACCCTTGATATGCGAAAAGCGCAGTACGATTATTTGTAATTAATCTATAAAAATTCATCGTATCGTATTATTATTATTATTCAGGCGAAGTCAATGCACAAACGAACAATTGCGGTGTTAATGAGGCCACCTATCCTTGTGGAAGACGATGCGAAACCGTGTGCAATACTCCTCTACCGGATTTCTGCAGAGGCATCGTTAGTATTTAATTTCTGATTAATCGACAATGAGAATACAATGCTCAGATAATATAATGCACTTTCCCTGTTTTTACAGCAATGTAACGGATTCAGCTGTCGTTGTAAAAACGGTTTCGCGAGAAATCCAGCCACCGATCACTGCATCCTGGTTAAGAATTGCCCGCTGCCATCGGCAGGATAGAGAAGAAACGACAGTATCTTCCTTACCAGCCTTAATTCGCATATCCACTGCCAATCACAGATCAACGCGAGTCCAGTACCAACAAAACATTGCTACTGGTTCATTACTGCGACATGAAAAATAAATAATTATCTTCGGCCAATGATGTTATCAGTGACAAATTACCTTGGATAACGATAAAATAACACTTGTCATTCGCAAATATTTCGACAACTAAGCATATCTTGTCTCTGTTTGCAGCAGCGAAAATGAAAGTCCCAAAATGCGAGAACGAAAAGTATGCTTTGGTTGTGAGTTCTTTACTGCAGTCATGCAAAAGATATGTTAATCGCAAAATAGAGGGTGGGTAATAAAAAATAAGCCTCACAAGCATGTGTGTTTTATTTCTCCTTAAAAGCACCAATGTAGTCCTCGGCAGTAATCAGTTCATTCTCATCACTGACGGATAACAAAAATCTTTAACAACATGATTCGCGTAACTTTTTTGGCTCTCGTGATCGTTACAGTATTGTCGACCTGTAAGTTTTTGATATAAGATTAAACCGACGCAACTAAAATATTGTTACTTTTGCTCTGGGATCTCTTTCGAGAAATTTTTTATTATGTGAATTAACTTAATATATGTGAACTATAATCTTAATATCTTCGCTGTGTGATAAATTCATAAGTACAAATCAAAAATTCAATCGGCTAATCAACTTTTTACAATGGATTTTATCGTATGGTTGTAGGTAATGCTCAAACACAATGCGGTAAGAACGCGGCCTTATATCCTTGTGGAAGACGATGCGAAGACAGATGCAATGCCCTTCGACCAAACTACTGCAACGGACTCGTTAGTAATTCATTAATTTTGTATATACCGATTTCTTTGAGTTAACGATATTCTTATAAGTTCATTTAAATATCTATCTTATAATAAACGATTCTAAAATGTCAATTAAAATGAAAGTCTATGTTAAATTGTATACGAAATCTTAAGTTTAGTAGAAATTTGAAAAATCACGGAAATAATGCACAAAATAAGAATTCATTAATATTTTATCCTGTTTTTCTGTATTAAAACAAAATGTATGCCTTTTTTATTCAATAGCAATGCGAAGGTTTTGCCTGCCGTTGCAAAGACGGGTACTACAGAGATCCGTACACGAATGAGTGCGTTGAAATTAATAATTGCAACCCTGACGGATGTGCATATGGAGAAAGTATAGGATTTTGCGGTACAACGTGTGAAGGATCGTGCAGATACCCATTTGAACCGGAAATTTGTAAATCAATCGTTAGTGAAACTTCATACTTTAAAATAACACGAACTTTGAATATTTCACTTACCATAATGCATTTTGACACTTGCCTTTCTTTACAGTTTTGCCTCAGATCAGGATGTCGCTGTGACCTACAAGGGGGTTTCGTGAGAAACAAGATGACTGGAAAGTGCGTGCGAATCGGACAGTGTTTTCAGTAACGCAATGGGATATTTTTCCACCACAGAAGAAAAAGCACGATACTATTTTTGAGGTCTAAATGTCCTTAAACAACTGTATTATGGCTTTGACCTGAAATATATGAGTGCACGTACATGTGGAATTGACAAAATGCCAACCACTTATTCTCATTTCTTTCTATGTACAACGAAAGTACACGATATAATTCCAAAATACATATCATTAGCTTATTCTTCCGTGCAATCTTATTTGTCCTCCCAGAACTCACATTCGTAAAGAAAGAATAACAATTAATCCACGCACTAAGCGTACGACCGCCCAGGAAGAAATGTTTACAAACGCTTTCGCAAATACAATACGTTGTGATGCAAATACGAAAGATTAGATGTTACGCACGTACGTGGAAAGTGGATATTATAATTAAGACAATAAAAACAGTCCCATCAGTGATGATTCAAATATTTATTGACAAAAATAGAATATTTCTTCCGAGTGTATTATCGGTTCGTTCCTATTATTAGAGTCATGGCTTTAATGGTATGTTGGGCCAATAATGTGGTTTGGCGCGATCTTTGTGTCTGTCCATTGTTGCCTGAAGAGCTGCTTCCATCGCCATTATTCGAGAACTCGATTCGCCGTACAACAATTTCGCATCTTCTGTTTTTGCACGCATCCGAGCTTCCCCAGAGACGAATGGCTCTTCGGAGTTTGCCGCTTCCTCGGAGGCAGTTTTAATCTCCGATTCGCGAGAACGTTTTAGCTCAATTTTGTGACGAATACTTTGTTCTAAGAAAGCCAGCATCTCTTTGTCAACTTCGAACTCAAAATTCTCATCGTCATCGACGACGTTTTCAGTGACCCGACCGTTAATGCCATTTTCAGTGTGCGAAAACTTGCGCCTATCGTCCGTTTGCCAAGAAGTCGCTTGCGCTCTTCTTTCGGAAGCTTGACTGCGAATTTTTTGACGCAGTATCTGATTTTCGTGCTCCAAGGCATGACATCGAGATCTCCACCAGGCAACGCTATGTCTATAATGTTTAAAACACCTTCAAAATTTGTAAATATGCCTCGTACTGGAAAAACGATAGTCAAGATTGCGAAGATAAATGTATTACAATTTTTCTGCAGAGAACAAAATCGATCATAAAAGATTATAAATCTCACCTCTGTTGCCAATCTTGAGCGACCGTATAATTTTCCCAAAAAGTGTGGGCTTCCATCGTTTGAGATAGTAACTCGTCTCTTACGAACGTTGCGTTGGGCAAAAGTGTCGGTTTGCGTCGGATTGTACCTTTAACCTCCAATTTTCGTTTATCACGACGTTTGTTTTTCACATTTTTCTTTCTTCTACGATTTCTGCTTTTTCTAATCGTAGATACAAATTCCATTATAAGCACAATTGTTATGTAGAATCCATCCTAAAATGCATTAATCAACCTTGAGGATAACCGTTATTGATTTGTATAAGAGGTCGGCAAAACTGGTGTTGACAAATTCTGTAGCAGACTATACTTTGAATGTTTTACCTGCAGCTGTTTGAATTTATTCCTCGATTGGCCGTCGTCGTCCGAAAGACATTCGTAATAACGGGATTTTTCTTTGGGTTTTGATCGGTAATCATGGAAATACAGTGAAATACATAGTTTTTTTTATTAGAAATATATAACATTATTGTGACACTTTATACAAATCTAGAAAAACACTAGACAGCAATGATAACAATGATTATGTCTTTTTCAACATCTCTTAAGGCGTTGTTCGCAGTTTTTTTTTTCTTTGTGACGAAAACATTCGCAGCTCGAATGATGTTTGCGAGGCAATAATGTAGTCAAAACTTGGACGGTGTTATCCTTAAAAAAAATTGTCTTGACGAATTTTTTTCAAGTTTCTTTACGTCACAAATAAACGATAAAAACAAATTTCATGATGTCATCCTTCCTGTTTTCAAACAAACAGAATTTACTGATCTATGAGTTTCAAAAAAAAGTCGAGCGCACTTTTCTCCGCTGACTTTCTGTCCCGGGACATTCGATGCAGCGTCAATGATTTTTCAGCTTCACAGATAAGAAATATTCAAGCCACGTTCGAAGGACACTTCATTGTTTCCAAATGTTATGCTGCCACTTCCAATGCTACTTTTTCTCGAGGATTTATCAACGCCATTGTCCTGCTGTCTGTTCGACGTTGCGCTTTTGTCATCCTCGGGGTCGCTGCTCGATGATGATGCGTTCGAAGGCTCCAATCCTATTATAACACGGACGTTGTCGGGCAAATCCGGTGCAACAGCCATTAGCTGGTGATAAATACCCTCAGCCTTTGATAATGCCCATGGGAGTTCGATGTGAAGCGATAAATCATTTATGTGCTAAAATAAAATAATCAGTAATTCACTTTCATTTGATACAAAAACAATTTCCTAAAAATGTTTAGCCGTATAAGACGATTACCTTTAATATTTCAGTGAATCCATAACGATTCTCCATCAGCATACTTTTCTCGGTGTCAAGAATAGCCGCGCAAAATAACAAATGAAAGTTCTTACATGGCAAATCCGTCCATAATATTTCCCATAATTTCATGATATCAACGGCGCTAAATTCTCGTTTGAATAACACAAGAAGCCATCGAAAGCAAAAGAACATATTGCCAGAGTCATTTTTGCTCAAATACTGAGCCAATTGTGGATCCGTTGTGTTCAGAAGAGTATACAAATAGGACAATTGAGCTTTCATTCCATCTTGGTCAATTTCGAAATTCGTGCTCTGCAAAATCGTATTGTAATTTATAACGAAACGAAATATTTTGAAACAATTTCCGGATATCACTTACGACTTTGTCCATGAAACCAACGAAGCTCCAAAAAGCGTCAACTTCACTGTCCATCAGGCATAAAATCGGGCTAAGCAAATCGCTCATACCCTGTACGTAACCCAAGTCAAAATTGTACATTACATAGGTCATGAGAATATCATACAACTGGGCCAAATGAGGATTATTATCGCCCGAATAGTAAGGATGAGTTCTATCGGTTCGATTGACATCTTTCTCTAAAATCGTTAGAAATTGAGAATGCATTGATCAAGCGATATAACATTATCTACAAAATTCTTATTTTCTTATACCTATCAAGCTTTTTCTATCCCGATAATCGGAGAATCTATTCTCTTGTGCCGGCGTCATAGATCGCCACTGCAGTTTCATCTTAAAATATTCGTCCGTCTTTACTCTCTTGAGCTCGGCACGTTCCGCGCTCGTAGAGTTCCACGGATAATAATTGAGTAAAAATTTCCACACCTCGTAACGCAAAGATGGTGATATTCCCTATAACGAATTACAGAATGACCATATTGAAGATTCAACGTTTCAATAACGAGTTGGAATAGTAAGGAACAATCGTAATATACCCCTCGAAATATGATTTCTCTCACAGTCTTGTGATTAGTGATCCTACCATCAGGATCTTTGTATCTGTCCCATTGTTCTTGGGTCAATGGGGAACCTTTTAAATTTACGTTATTGAAAAATATTAAAGAATCTTAATGCACATAATCTGTATCGAATATAATGAAAGAATTACTGTTTTACCACGTGGACATGCAGGTCGCGGAGGCAAGACGGGACCCGATTGTCCGATGACCTCGTACTCGTCGCCAGAACCGCTCGAAGGAAGCGGCTGAGAATTTTCTATCGTCAAAGAGCGATTGAGAAGATCCGCAACAGCCTCTTCTACAGGTTGTCTCACAGGTTCTTTGTAAACTGTAAATAAAAATAAAAATCTTTTAGTTTGGTTTATCGATCTCTTTGAACATCAACGAATGAGAATTATTGCGAATTGCTTAACTCACGCCAAACGTCCGCTAGCTTGCTGAAAGCTTCTAGAGTCGTTTCATAAGGCCTGCTCTGCAAGTCCTTGACGAATTTCCATACATAATCTGAGGTATTCTCTTGAAATAAATCCAGCTCCGCGAACGATTTATTGAGTACCGAGCTTACTTCGTCGAAAACGAGATACATATTTCTATCGGTTCTCGATTTGACAAACTTAACGAAAGCCTTCAGAGAATTTACGAAACTTTCGGCGTTTGAGAGTTGAAAAAAAGCGACGTAGGTGGTGCCATCTCTCTGCATGAATATCAATTGCTGTCCGCCGTGATTGACCTTCACGGACTTTAGCTCAAATAACATCATTCTGACTGTTCTTGTGCGTCCTAAAGAATCCGGACCCTCTGACGAAGACGACGTTCGTGTTCTTCTCGTGTGAGAATCGACTAGCGACCATTCTGGATCTTGATCCTGACTTTCGGAAACGATGGAAACTTCGATCGGTTTCCATTCGATGCATTTTCCAAAGCTCTGCAATTGTCTTTGCATTACTATATAAGTCACGACTTGTGTGCAAAGTTTTATTTCAATACAAAAACGAAAGGGAGTATGTATCTCATCAAGACGACTCAAAAATATAAATGGATATTTTTGCAACAGGCGTACTGTCATTAATCCGCGCACGATGTATCAATGATAAACAAATTATATTGATTAATATTGAATAAAGAATAATGAATTTTAGATTCGTTCTGTTTTCTCATCAAACGGATGAAACGGAAGTGTAGAGCACTTACGTATTCAACGATGTTGAGCGATCCAGAACTGTGTACTTCATCCTCTCTCGCATTTGCACCTCGTAAAACCACCCCGGTGTGAATGCACAGATCCTACGTTTAAAAAACAGATTCTCACAAACATCAACAAAAGGGATTCGTCGAATTGGGTACCTTCGTAGCACGTACCGCAAACTATTCTACATATAAAATCGATAGACACAATTACACGACACGTTTCTGCATCGTTTTATATTAATTCGACGAATTTACTAAACGTATATCTATTATCGAATTAATCATGTATACCTTTCCCTGCTCCGTGGGTTCGAACATTTTGTGCTTATACGGAAAAAAGCCCACTTTTTCAATGAATTTTAACGCATTTCAGATGATCACATAATATTCCTTGGAAAGAGGAAAAACTCGTTTTCTCACTTCCTCCACCAGTAACGAGTAATTGCTATCACGGCCAATTGGATATATCTGATTCTTGATTTTACACGCCCTTGAACATGGTGTACATACTGTACCGATAATGACGCATAACCGTCTCATATACACATATGATAAGCAGCTCGATGCATTGAAACCATTTACGAAGAATAGTCAAAGTAAATCGTAATTCGGTCATGAACATTGAACGTATTAGTAACTGCGTATGACACACTGATAGTATTGTTATATCCCAAAGGTGCAAATCCTAAAGCTTTGACATCTCATACGAAATGCATATAACACAAATGTTATCCCATCCTTTCATATTTATCAGTTTGTGGAACGATCGTAGCCGCCCTGTGGCAATTTAGATAACTACAAATCCCAGTTGATCATGAGATTACTGGGGTAATACGGGTCAATTGAAAAATGTATACGTCGGTCATAAATTCTCTTTTCGGGAATCGAGGATGGCGCTTTGATATCAGGAGAATATAATGTCGACGGAGGCTGAAAGATTCATCGTACTTAAAAAAAAGGCCGGGATGATGTGCGGGTCAGTCAAGAATTTCAGTTCAGCGAGTATTTGTGATGAATTTAAAGTGATTTTGTGAAAACCAATTTCTTCGACTCAAGATAACTCTATCCGAATGATATCCCTCGGGAGTTTTGCAGAATATTTTCCGGATAGTAGTATACGCCATCGCCATCGGACCCAACTTCGTGTTAAACTCGTAAAAAATGGGTCTAGTTCGTCATCTGGCCACTCGATGTGTCAACTTTTACCCGAGCGTCGCGCATCTCTCTATTCCCTGTTGATAGTTCGTGCTTACGCACTGTACAGTTTTTCGTCGTGCGGTTGAATCAGGTTGAATGTACTGACAGCTCTGAAGTATATAGTGACTCTTATTTCGTTGATTCTACTATAGTTTTCCCCTCAAACCATAAATCAAGCTCGGACTAATAATGGTGACTGATTTAAAATTTCCACTCATTTAATGTTGACATCGAATGTAATGATACTACAAGGCCGCCTATTGCGGTGTTATGATCGAACATTTATTTACATCAAATCACATTGACCCGCTTTCAGCTGACAGTTAACTGCCCTCGATATCAATAGCATGCAGATCACGTATGTACGTTTCCGGATAATCGACATTTCGGCATAAGAAAATATGAAACGCGCGAAAGACTTTCCATTAATTTGTATTACTCAGTATATATTTCAAATACAGCTTGCGAAGAATCAAAGATTTCAACGATGACGACGATCGACGCAACAACGGAGGAAACACGCAGCAATCAAACACTAATGAACAGCGGCGAGATGGACGGAAGTCTCCGATGCGAGTCACCGAAGCGTGGGACTACCCTGTCGACGAGTACGAGTAGTTTCGAAGCTCTCGATCCGCACGATCCTAATCTCAGTCGTCTCGCTAATACGATGTTTCAAAAAACTGGGGAATATCTCCAGGAGGAACTCACGGCGACGCATGCCGATTATCGTTTACTCGAACGTCTTAACAAGGAAGCTATAACCAAATACGCAGAACTTAAGACGATATCCGCTAACGTATCGCAATCTCTGGATGCGTTGAATCTTAAATACAAAAAATTGCAGCCTGTTTTAGATAATATTAATCAGATAGACGACAGCGTAAATAAACTTGAACAGGCGGCGTACAAATTAGCAGCTTACTCCAAGAGATTAGAGGCTAAATTCAAAGAAATGGAAAAAGAGAACAGAAACAAATAATATGTCGAATAAAAATGATTTTGATTTAACTCGATCCAATCGATTAAGATTCCTGATTTTGTTCTTAATTAAAGAATCAATTTAATTATAGTACAGAACATTGCATTGTATTATTACACATATATGTACATGCGCGCCGTGTCGATACATACCTGTAATAAAAACAAATGTTTTTCTGTCTATTTTGCTGTACATAAAATAACACGAATGAAATGCAAATAAAGTATTATGAAATAGCAATGCTCGTCTTGAGTTTCTAACATTTCTGTGAATCCCACTGACTATCCGGTCTGATCAAATGACAAATATTATATTTCAAACATATTGGTTTGTACAAGGAACACAGCATACAATTTTTTTCACAAAGTATGTCAAACGTGAGGCCACTTTAGGAAATTATACTCTCAAAATGTGAAATAACTCAATAGCATTCGCGCCAAGATTCATCTTTGTTATTTTTTTCTGTTTTTTTTTTGTTTTTTGTTCTAAGGTATGCATGACAGTAATATATTTAGCATAAGTGTGAATTTTGCAACTAGATCAATAATTCTTAAGAGCGAAGAAAGCTGTGGTTTTCAGGACTTTTTCGATGGTGAGTTCATCTTGGTACGGCGTATCGTGATAATCCCCGAGTGGAATTGTTGCAGTTTGGTACCCGAATGGTCACAGTTTCATGCGATAAATAATGGCAAAATTCCAGCGTTGGTAATTCGTTTATGTTTTTCTCAACTAACAGTCAAGAAAGTTGCCAGCCATTAAAAGTTCCAGAGCAATTTCGGGTGCTATTGGAAACTCTGGAATTTCGGTACTGCTGTTCGTATAACGTACTTTGTAAGTGAAGTACATACACACTTTTTGAAGTACGTGCGATCTGTAATGCAAAGAATGAAAGAATGTCGATGGAAAAATTTTCTGACAATGGCAACATTATCGTCGGTGATATACTAAAATCATTATCAAAAACAATTAATTACGGAATTTCTCGAAAGTTGACTTCGTTAGCTTCATTTTCCGCAAATTGTCCGGGACCACTCAGCATAGCTTTGATCGTTCCGCTTGTAAGAGCATGTTCTCTTTTGACAATAAACTCATGGCCGTCGCTGCTGACCAATTTTACGTACATGGCATCGGGTCCCTCGCATCCTCCATAAACAGGGCCAGACTCCTGCTGCAATACAATTTGAGAAATATCTCATTTCTGAAGTAGCGTGTAGGGTCTATTTCATTAGTCAAACAGTACACAAATACAGCGACCAGTCCATAATTAATAGCGATAGTTTTAGTATCTAATAAGGATAGGAAAACATTGAATGTAATGGAATTACAGAGATAGGTACCACATGCAGATCAACGGTAGATTTTGCATCCTCTTCTTCTCTAATATCCTCTTCTGTGATATCATTCGGCTTAATAGAGAGAAGGAGGGACCGTTATTCATTGTCTCAAGATCATAGCAAGAGCTCCAGAGTTTATTCTGGTAGATTTTTTTATATATACGAATAAGCACGGCTTTAACCATTCACAGTCGAACCATGCAAATAATGAAATTTCATCGCGGACCCACCACTCGTGCAAAATTTCACACTTTGATTGTATTAGGATGTACATACCTTCTCAGCGTGCATATTTACGTCGCTAGACATATTTCTTCTCTCGGCAAACAACACTGTCGAACAGAGAAACGATAAGAAGTTACAGGAATGGAGATAAATTAACTTTTTTAGTCACTCAAATTTGATCGTACACAATGGACCGGTGAAATTTAAATTCTAATGGGCCAACTTTTCGGTTTATTGTTCAGCATTAATCCGTCGATAATCGAAGAATATTTAATTCTCAATGCGAAGAAATAATATAAGAAATGCGAAGAGGTTATTAGAGTGCTTTTAATTACATGTATCGAGGATATTGTGAGGTTATGTCGTGAAAGAAAGCTTCCTGTGACTTGACGTTCACGACTCCGTCATTGCGCTTTCCGAAGTTCCCTATAATATAAAAGAGGTCAGGACTGGGCAGAGTAAATTGAGAAACCAATCAGACAATTCTCGTTCGACCAATCCAAGACGACTTTTCCTTAAATTTGGACAAGTTACAAGAAACTTAAAGGCGGGGATCGTCTCTGTTTCTAATCTACGGACCTTTCTAGTTCCTAACCTATATATTGTATCTATTTATTATCTATACAGTAAATACTTAGCGGGGCAATGTGGATTATAATTTCTTGGTGGGGCAATAAAAATCACCCACCCTGCGCATCAGGGAAGTACACATCGAGCCGTCGAAAGCCAACGTATGAAATTCGGCGTTGGCTTTTGAAAAATCGATGGATATGCCCACAAAGCTTCGTCGACATTCGCAAATTAGTTGTCTTAATCAATCTCGTCTACGAATGCCAGCGAACGTTGTTCTTTGGCCCAGTGGCTATCTTTAATCTAAAGCATAACAAATTCTAGGGAGGGATAAATAATATTATACTCAATTTTTATTATTAAATAACGATTTTTTTATTTTCATCATGCCTATATGAGTATATCACAGGTTTAAGATGTTTGACCTGTTTGTTACTTTGTGCAATATTTAAGGGACTGATCTTCGTCCCATCAATATTCTACATATACCTATATTGTACACGAAGTTTTTAGGAACATGAATTTCGTCTGATCTTCGAGTCTTGCAATGATGAAATTATAATGTTACTTAACATATGACATAAGTTACTCATTTAACAACGTATTTTTTTTTTAAATAAATTATAACACTTATTCAGTCTTGGGAATTGTTCACAATGGAGAAAAATACTGAAATTTATATGGACATAACATGTTTAAAATTTTAATCCACCTCTTCGACCGTAGGACCGGAGTTATTGTTGTTATTCTGTCGGTACTGTGCTCCACAGTCTTGTTGCGGTCCTCCCGAACCTTGATGAATCTTGGCCATAATGGGCGAGCACAATTTCTGCAATTCTTCGAGTTTGTGCTTGTATTCTTCCTTCTCCGCGAGCGTGTTGTTATCCAGCCATTTGATGGTCTCCTCGCAAAGTTCCGTGACCCTGTTCTTGTCCGATTGATCGAGTCTCGAGCCACTATCCTGAACGGCTTGTTTCACGGAGAAGACGTAGCTCTCGATATGATTGCGAGCTTCGACCTTCTCCCGTTGTTCTTGATCCTGATCACGATAGCGCTCGGCTTCGGCAAGCATACGGTCAATTTCCTCGCGAGACAAGCGTCCTTTGTCGTTGGTGATACGGACGTCGTTGCTACGACCACTCGCCGTGTCTTTAGCGGTTACGTGAAGAATACCATTGGCATCAATGTCGAAGGTGACGTCGATCTTTGGTACGCCACGCGGAGCTGGTGCTATTCCGCTGAGTTCGAATCTACCAAGGATGTTGTTGTCCTTGGTCATGGCGCGCTCACCTTCGAACACTTGGATGGTAACGCCCGGTTGATTGTCGGTGTAGGTTGTGAACGTCTGCGATTGTTTGCAGGGAATACGGGCATTTCGCTCGATGATCTTCGTCATAACACCACCAGCTGTCTCGATGCCCAGCGAAAGCGGGGCGACATCGACTAGAAGGACGTCCTGGAGAGTAGAGCTGTGGTTACCCTCGCCGGTAAGTATGGCCGCTTGTACCGCGGCGCCATAAGCAACCGCCTCGTCCGGATTGATGGAAAGATTGAGCTGTTTGCCACAGAAGAAGTTCTGGAGCATTGACTGGATTTTCGGTATACGAGTAGAGCCACCCACGAGAACAACGTCGTGAATGGCTCTCTTGTCCAATTTAGCGTCGGTCAGGGCCTTCTCCACAGGTTCCAAAGTCGACCTGAATAGATCAGCGCAGAGTTCCTCAAAGCGGGCACGCGAGATCTTTGTGTAGAAATCGAGACCTTCGTAGAGAGCGTCGATTTCGATGGTAGCCTCGGTACTCGAGGAAAGCGTGCGTTTTGCTCTTTCCGCCGCGGTTCTCAAGCGGCGCAACGATCGCGGATTTGATTTGATGTTTTTCTTGAATTTCCTCTCGAACTCTTTGCACAGATGATCCACCAGGCGCGAATCGAAATCTTCACCGCCCAAGTGTGTGTCGCCGGCCGTCGATTTGACCTCGAATAACGAGCCTTCGTCGATAGTGAGGATGGATACGTCGAACGTACCGCCCCCAAGATCGAAGATCAGCACATTTTTCTCACCCTTTAGGTTCTTGTCCAAGCCGTAAGCGAGAGCCGCGGCTGTGGGTTCGTTGATTATCCTCAGGACGTTCAAACCGGCGATCGCACCCGCGTCTTTGGTAGCTTGTCTTTGCGAGTCGTTGAAGTAGGCAGGTACAGTAATGACAGCGTCCTTGACTTTGTCGCCCAGATAAGCTTCCGCTGTTTCCTTCATCTTCGTCAAGACCATGGAGCTTATCTCTTCCGGATTGAATCTCTTCGTCTCGCCTCGGAACTCCACTTGAATCTTCGGCTTTCCTCCCTCCGATACAACTTTGAATGGCCAGTGTTTCATGTCGTTTTGAATCTTCGGATCGTCGAATTTACGGCCGATCAAACGCTTCGCGTCGAAGACCGTGTGTGAAGGATTCATCGCGACTTGATTTTTCGCTGCATCGCCGATCAGTCGTTCGGTGTCCGTGAATGCAACATAGCTTGGTGTTGTTCTGTTGCCTTGATCGTTGGCGATGATTTCAACTTTGCCTTGCTGCCAGACTCCTACGCAGGAGTAGGTGGTTCCCAAGTCGATTCCAATTGCAGGCATTTTGTTTGTTGTTTTGTAACTCCTCGTCTTCTCGTTCGTTATATTAATCGTTTCGTTTCGTTTGATATACTGACGCTCTGTGCAGCGCGTCTCCTATTTATACTCGGCCGCCGGCCGGTCCTCCCCCACTCCTCGACCCGTTCGAGAAACTTCCAGCATTCGATCGAAGCATCGAAAACTCGAAGTCGCTCGTAGCTGCATCTATTTGTTATTATAACAAGATGTAGTGTCGATGAATTTCTTAATTATCGAAACGTCGATCGTTACAACGTTCTCGGGTTCTCGATCGACCTATTTCTTTTACGAAACTGTAGTTTATTAACGAGAAAATCTGAATTGCGTCGAACGGTAGAACTGTCTAGAATATTCGTTGTGCTTCCGTTAATGCGTTCTCGTTGTATTTTTATCTCCGTACCTATGGGAGGGTCAATCGCAAAATTCCATCATCTCTAAATTTATTCAAGGTTCGTGGACACTTGTAGAGAACGATGTTATTTGTTTCGCGGCCGAAGCTTATTTGCGTATTTGCCGCGACTTCTTTTGTTTACAAACGCACAATGTTTGTATATGTCTAGTTTAACCGTCGATATGAATATGCATCTACGTTTAAATTGATTTCTCCTTAAATATGTTAAAAATTATTGCTTAATATAATTGTATGCTGTCCACAATGTTCTGGAATGTTCTGGAATGTTCTGGAATGTTCTGGAATGTTCTGGAATGTTCTGGAATATTCGCTTATTTTGAATTTCTTTCCAAAGAACCTCGTAGAATATTCTAGAAAAGGCCTCGCTGTAAATCTCGTACATATCTTTTCTACATATTATTTCCTTTTCACTTCGATTTCGCAATGTTTATAGAATTTTACAGATGTAAACACATAACGGTTTCCTTTTATTTCCGTTGAGCGAATAGACGAATCGGGATGGTTCTAGAACTCAACGGTTCGGGGTTCTGGGCGCATCGCCAGCTGTTTGCCCCCACCCCGAGACTCTCTCGAACGTTCTTGATACTATTATGTTCGAGTATTTTGGGTAGGGGAAGTCAGCTGCATGAATCACCGTTCGAGACCTTCGAGGTTGTTCGAGAATCTTTTGTAATGAACTTTTCGGACGGCCGACGAAATGAAAAAACACTTTCCATAACATTCAATATAGTTTTATTGTCTCAGTAGTATATTATATGCATTGAACATTATCGTGATACAAATGACAGTTTTCCTTGAATATTCATCAACTTAATCGACGTTTCTCTTCTCCTCGCGGTGGAAAACGATATATAATGCAGTACGGTTTATTTATAATCTAGTACCACAAATAAATAATAAATAGCTATTTGTAAACCGCTTTTACTCTAGTAATTCGATAAAATTCAATAAATCTAATAATTCGTTTTAAAACTATGAGAATTACAAAAAAAATTGTTCAGTAAATTATCATAACGATTTACGATAGAAGTTTACTCGGAGTATACCAACTAAGAAAAATAAACAGAAGTATTCTTGCCGTAAATCTAAAAAGACTTGAATTTTTGAATATAGCGAGCGCGCGTTCGGTCCGTACGCATGCGCGATTTTCATTCTATATATTTGTTTTTGTTCAATTTGGTTGCACAACCTCAATCTCACTTCCGAACCTTTGATGCATGTTAAAAACAAATTTACGTTGCGTAGGTTTATCACGAAAGGTTCCAAATCGTTACTAACATTGTGGGTAAAGTCTTCGTTGAAATTAAATCGATACAACTTATAAATATATATGCGCTGCTATGGGCAATAAAAATTGTTCGCCCTATAGATACTTAAATCACTATGCTAAATACAATATTAATCGGCTCACTAGATTAATTAAGCGAAATTTTTCCATTATCAACTAATTCGTACGAATTTATCTAACGTAAGATCAATAAACATAGTAGGGGGAATGCAAACCATTTCCTTGGTTCGCGCTTTATCACTTGATATTGTATTTTCTTTTTGTCATCGTTTGTTTTCGAACTTGTACATTATTTTTCCTTGTGATCAATAAACACGATTATTAACTGCGAGTTAATTGGGAGTTCGCGGTACTAAGAGTCGCGCGAACTTGTTCAACAGTAGTTATATAATTAGACAGTTGCCGTTACCGTAGAGGCCTTTGGTGCTGTTCGTACCAGTTTTCCCACTGTTCTTATTGACTTCACATACGTAATACACCTTTTTTTTTCTCGCGACAGTTACAAACGAATTCTTCCGACCGAACGAGTTATGCCGGTTCGGCAAAAAGATGAATTCGAGAAGACAGGATATGATTATTCGGCGCCCCGATCTACTCTCGTAATGTTTCGTTAAACAAACCCTTCCCTCATTCGAATGCTCGACGTATAATATCGGCATTCGTTCCATGTTCAACAAGGCCTCTTGTACCAGAGAAAACAAGGTTCTAGAAATAGTAATCTATGGCATGACGATTGAATCGAATCTCCAACGGTAAATTCGATGCGTTCTGTCTCAATTTTTGCGCGTTTTTGTATACACGTCTCGATAATTCGTCTGAGGATTAAAGAAACTTTCGACAGTAATGTTGAACGCAATTTTCCTTTCGCTTATTTCCAATCTTGACTTGATCTTAAAACGCTTTTCTCTCTCGG
This sequence comes from Netelia inedita, assembly GCA_964017225.1. NCBI lineage: Eukaryota > Metazoa > Arthropoda > Insecta > Hymenoptera > Ichneumonidae > Netelia > Netelia inedita. Next base: position 39,902,118 of record OZ024920.1, read on the forward strand.
TACACAACTCTACTTGCGTAAAAACGTTGTATAAACTGTTAGGCCTTCGTTCAACGTACGACAATCATTGTGTATCCTCGAGTCTCTAGTCTCTTCTATAATACACGCAGATTATCGTCAATACGGAGAAAGAAGGAAAAACAATATATTTAAACATCTCGTCATCAAGATAGGAAGAGCACGTTCGAACTTATGCTATGATCGTGGCGATTACACCTCCGGCTCCTGGTAAACGAGTATTCTTCGTGAAATGGTGATCTATCTCGCGAGCTGCTAGTCTGCCTTCCGTGATTGCCCATACGACCAACGATTGACCTCTTCGACAATCGCCAGCGGCGTAAACTCCCGGCAAACTCGTCGCGTATTTTCCCGCTGGAGTCTCGTAATTTCCACGTGAATCCATCTTAGTTTCCAGCTCCGTTGCGATGTATTTTTCAGGTCCCAAGAAACCCATCGCCAATAGAACAAGATCGGCTTTGTAAATCTTCTCAGATCCCGCTACTTCGTCCATTTTCCATCGTCCAGCGTCGTCCTTCGTCCATTCGACCGTGACCGTTCTTATTCCACTCACGTGGCCTTTTCCATCATCAAGGAATTCCTGAATTAACGCGAAAAAGAACATGGTATTATAAGTAACATCAAATTTCCATCCCTTCTTCGATTTTTATCAAAATTCATTATGAAATACGACGAAGATCTCGAGTAATAACTCACCTTGCTGAGTGTGCTAAATTGTCGTGGATCACGTCCGAATTTCAAAGCAACCTCTTCGTGTCCGTAGTCGACCTTGAACACCCTTGGGAATTGAGGCCAAGGATTGTCCGGTGCACGTTTAACCGGTGGTTCGGGCAGGATCTCGAACGTCGTGATGCTCTTAGCGCCTTGTCTCAGCGAGGTAGCGATACAATCGCAGCCGGTATCACCGCCGCCAATAATAATAACATCCTTATCCTTGGCCATTAGTTTCATATTCAACGGTGCTTCGTTGCCCATCTGTTTTTTCTGCCAGTGTTCGAGGAAGCTCACGGCGAAATGTATACCCTCGAGATGACGACCGGGTATCGGTAAATCGCGAGGCCACGTTGCACCCGTGCAAAGTAACACAGCGTCAAATTGCTCTTGGAGTTGTTTCGTTGTAATGTCCTTGCCGATGTCGACACCGGTCTTGAAGGTGATACCCTCGGCAGCTAGAAGCGTGACTCGTCTTTGTACTACCTGCTTGGACAATTTCATCGTAGGAATGCCGTACTGAAGAAGTCCACCGATACGATCGTTTCTCTCGAAAACGGTGACCAAATGGCCGGCTTTGTTCAGCTGATGAGCAGCAGCAAGACCAGCTGGACCACCACCGACAACAGCGACACGGCGATCGGTTCGCGAGGTTGGCGGACGCGCCACGATCCAGCCTTGTTCGAAAGCGTGATCGATTATCGCACACTCGATATTCTTTATCGTAACGGCGGGTTCCGATATGCCAAGAACGCAAGCGCCTTCGCACGGTGCGGGACAGACTCGACCCGTAAATTCGGGAAAATTGTTAGTCTGCAAAAGTTGATTCAGCGCCTCTTTCCAGTTGGAATGAAACACGAGATCGTTCCACTTGGGAATAATATTACCGAGCGGACAACCGTGACTGCTCTGACAGAAAGGCACACCGCACTCCATGCATCTCGCCGCTTGTACCTTGAGTCCCTTTCTGACACCCTGGAAATTATAAATCTCGTCCCAGTCGTTCAAACGTTTCTCCGGTGATCTGTACACCGAAGTTTGCCTCTTGTACTTCATGAAGCCCTTGATCTTGTCGAGTTTTCGTTGTTCCATGTCACCGTCCTGTATCGAATCTTCGATGTCTTTTATCGTCTCCTCGGAGTTCTTCGCATTGCCATTTGTAACGGGCTCCGATATCAATTTTTCCTCGGCCATTTGTTGCAAAGCTCGCTGATATTCGTACGGGAATACCTTGACGAAACGCGTCGTTGGCTCGGGCCACGTCATCAAAAGTTCCTCAGCTATGAGCGATCCGGTCTTCTCGATAAATTCCTCGAGAAGTTGCTTGACGTAAGCGATATCTTCGTCCTTGTTCAGTGGCAACAGTTCGACCATCTCGGGATTACATTTGCTCTTGAAAGAGCCATCGACGTCGAGAACGTACGCTATTCCACCTGACATACCAGCGGCGAAATTTCGCCCCGTTAATCCGAGAATAACAGCGCAACCTCCTGTCATATACTCGCAGCCGTGATCACCGACGCCCTCGACAACGACGATGGCGCCACTGTTGCGTACGCTGAATCTTTCAGCGGCGATTCCACGGAAATACGCTTTTCCCGTTGTCGCTCCGTATAGACAAACGTTACCGACGATAACGTTAGCTTCCGAATTGAATTCCGACTCTTTGGGTGGATAAATAACGATCTCACCACCGCAAAGTCCCTTGCCGACGTAATCGTTCGCATCACCCTCCAGCGTCACGTGCACCCCCTTGGTGAGAAAAGCGCAAAAGCTCTGACCAGCAGATCCTCGCATTTTAATGTTAATACTGTGTTCCGGCAGGCCAGCCTCGCCGTAAGCTTTCGAGATGTGATAACTGAGGGTCGAGGCAAAGGCGCGATCCTCGTTGTTTATCGTCATCTCGATGTTGACGCTCTTTTGCTGACCGTTCAAGACCGCCGTAGCTTCCTCGATGAGCTTGTTATCCAAACGATTCTCCAGTTGAAAATCTTGTTTAACCGAGCCACCACGGATATTTACACCAGGACGTAGTTCAAGGGCACTTCGCAAAATATTCGCGAGATTCAACATTCGAGCTTTTTCGATTTTTATATCGTCGCGGACTTTAAGTAGGTCGGTTCTACCGATTAGATCTTGGAACTTGCGTATACCAAAGCTCGCCATGTGCGTACGAACTTCCTCGGCGAGCATGAAGAAGAAATTGATCACGTGCTCGGGTCTTCCCTCGAATTTTTTGCGAAGAACGGGATCTTGAGTCGCGATACCCACGGGACAAGTGTTCAAGTGACACTTTCGCATCATAGTACATCCCATCGCTATCAGAGGCGCTGTGCTGAAGCCAAATTCGTCAGCGCCCAAGAGAGCAGCGACTATGATATCGAATCCAGTCCGTAATTGTCCATCGGCTTGGACGATCATACGCGAACGTAGATTGTTGAGAGTGAGAATCTGATGTGTCTCGGCAACTCCCAATTCCCAGGGGAGTCCAGCAGATTTTATTCCCGTCCAGCTGCTCGCACCGGTTCCACCATCGTGACCGGATATCACGACGTGTTCGGCTTTGCCCTTTGCGACACCCGCTGCTACCACACCCACGCCGACCTCGGAAACGAGCTTCACAGATATGCGAGCATTTGGATTGGCGCATTTAAGATCGTATATCAATTCGGCGAGATCCTCGATCGAGTAAATGTCGTGATGAGGAGGGGGTGAGATAAGACCAACACCAGGCACGGAATGCCTCGTCGCAGCGATATCCGCCGTGACTTTGTAGCCCGGCAGCTCACCGCCTTCGCCCGGTTTCGCACCTTGTGCCATTTTAATCTGAAGATCGTCGGCATTGGCCAGATAACTCGAAGTAACGCCGAATCGTCCGCTCGCTACTTGTTTAATGGCCGAACGCTTGTTGAAATCGGGATCTTGATTGAGATACCTGTCGGCATTTTCACCACCCTCGCCGGTATTTGATTTTCCACCGATGCGATTCATCGCCACGGCCAATGTCGTGTGAGCCTCGAGCGAAATACTGCCGAAGCTCATGGCTCCGGTCACGAAACGCTTGACGATCTCGCTGGCTTCCTCGACTTCGGCAATCGGAATCGGTTCTTTCGATTTTACGAGCTCCAGTTGGCCACGTAGAGTACAATTTTGCACAGCCTCCATCGTCGTCTTGCGATAACTCTCGTAAGCGTTCGCATTTTTTGTTGCTACGGAATCCTAGCGAGTGGAAGAAAATAATGCGTGAGATTTCGTCCTGTTTTTAAATTAATGGAAAATTTGGCAATGAAACAATACCTGCAAGTTGGAGATGCTTATGGGATCGTTGATATGTTTCTCTCCACCGGATCTCCAATGGAACGTTCCGGGATTACGGAGTACTAACATATCCGGTGCTTTGTCGCGATACGTTAGTTGATGACGTTCAAATGCCTCTTTTCCAAGGATATCGAGCGTCACACCGCCGATTCGCGAATGCGTACCCTGGTAATTCACAAAATCTTTGCTTCATCGACTGGTATAATTTCCAAGATTGTAGAAAATTCTTTTCATATTGCAACTCATAATAAATTTTGAATCATTCACACTCATTAATTGGATCCATTTTATAATCATTGTTTATTAAAGAAAATGAACTTTAACGAGTAATTTGTCGATCAACTCACTCTGAAGCACTTGTCGACGACTTCGTCAGCTAAACCAACTGCCTCGAATATCTGCGCTCCCTTGTATGACTGAAGGGTCGATATGCCCATTTTTGCCATAACTTTAGCGATTCCCCTTTCCATAGCCTCGCTGTAGTTCTGAAGAAATTTTGTATAAAGTTAATATATTAATCGAGTTGTTAAAAAAATCAGAACCAAAGTATAAAATGAAAATTAAAAAAAAAGTTATTACTCACTCTATACATAGAATCGTCGGTGGACGCTTCGTCCAAGACACCTTCGTCTCGGAGATTCCTCGCCATTTCAAAGACAAGATAAGGACAAATTGCGTCTGCACCGTAACCGAGAAGAACGCACATATGATGAACTTCTCTTGCCTCGCCAGTTTCCGCAATTAGGCCAACTTTCATTCGCTGCCGTTCTTCGATCAGGAAGTGATGAACTGAGCCCAGAGCGAGCATTATGCTCACTGGAACTCTAAAATCCCAATGACTCCGTTAGGTTTATCAACAAAAAATCGAAAAGTCATCGAAAATTATGAAAATTACCTGTCGGCTCCAGCTTGCCGATCTGATAAAACTAAGAGCTGATAGCCCTCTCTCGCTGCCTGGTTGGCTTCGTTGTCGATGCGATGGAGAGTTTTCAGCAATCCCGGTGGACCATCCGCAACAGGATAAGTGATATCGATCACTTTGGTCTTCCAGCCTCGATAATTCGTCTGCTTTATGACTTCGAGATCCTTGAGTGATACTATAGGATGAGGAAGGAACAATCGATGCACCTGGCGTTCGTTTGGCTCGAGAATATTGCTCTCGGGTCCGATCGGACAGAGCAAAGACATGACAATCTTCTCCCTGAACGGATCGATCGGTGGATTCGTGACCTTAACGAAATTTGAAATAATTTAAATTATTTTCTTAAATTAGTGTGTATCGAAATTGTAGATTGAAACATTTATTAAAATATATTTAATTACCTGAGCGAATAATTGTTTGAAGTAGTCATAAATCAATGGCTGAAATTGCGACAAGCAAGCAAGGGGTGCGTCATTGCCCATAGATCCGAGAGCTTCTTTCCTGAATTTGCAAGAATCGTCGAGTTAGAAGCATTCATAAAATTTCCTTCCCTCAAAATTATTTCGTTCCTAAGAAATACTCACTTTGTCTGTATCATGGGCAATATGAGCATATTGATGGTCTCGAGGGTGTAAGAGTATAACGACAGTCTCTTGTCACCCACCCATTTGCGATTGATGAAATCGACCTCGTTGTTGAGTCCATTCTTCTTCACGACTACCGCGCTGTGACCGTTTGCCATGAGATCCGTCGACCCTCCGTTAGCCACATGGGCTGCTCGCAAATCATCCATTGTTATCTATATTGCATGAAAATTACCACGTTTAAATTAATCAAACTTCGAGTTACACGACGAGTATGATATCCCACGTGCTGAGTTCCAAAGAGTAAAAATATAAATACGCGTGTGCCATTTCGATGGCACATCGTCGTATTCGATAATAGAGGCGAAGAAATAAAATTTGGCGATAGTGTAAGCGATATTACACCGAATGTAATGCATAGTGTATAGGCGAGCGGATTTTCTCCAGTTTCGTTAATCGGACCGATCGATCGCACACTCTTGCGTTCGATTTTTCGTTTCAAACCTAGTTATTCCAATTTCTGAACACTATGCAAGGAGTCATCCGCTCGCGTAGTAGGGTAAGCTAGATTGAATTTAACAAACGAAGATATCGAAGGCCTTGAGAGTATTTTATTCTCATTTCAAGCCACGCTAAGCTAATATTCTACAATTGTTAAATGAGAGTACGAGATCTGGCGAGTACATAAAGAAATGAAAAACGTTGAGCAGTGCGTGATGTTGTAACGTTGCACAGATTTTCAAATAGTCTTGTATATTTCCAACCTAGTAAAGTATAATCATTTTTGTTCCCATACGAAAGGAAGAAAAACCAAATGTGCACAAGATGTGAGGAAAAACAAAACACGGGTCGGTACACGTGATCTAAAGGAGTACCAAAGCCATCCATTCCTGTTCAGAGCACATTGAGACACGTTTCTGTACAGTAATAAATACCTAATTAATCTAAGTGGACAACGAAGTCTTTGCCACTTTGCATGGAACTTCGACAAAAAGGAATAACAGCTTGAGACATAACTATGACGAGCTTCGTCGGAGTTACGATCCAGTTTGTGGAACACACAAAAATTTATCTTCGAAGATAAAAACAAAAAGAAAAGAACAATCGAGGGCGGGAACTAGCTGCAGAATTTCGTAAATTTGGCATTCACTACAAATTTACTGACCAACAAAAAAGTAAGAGAGAGAAAAAAAACACAAAAAACACACTCATTTTGTTTTTAACTACAATCTTTTTTTTTACGACTCACCATCTGCAAATTACACCAATGTTGTCAGCACACAGGGGAATATTGGAAAAAATGGTTTCGAATTAACACTGATTACTGAATTAATTCTCTGATATAGATATATATATATGTATAATAATCACACATGGCACAGTTTATCCCATTAATATTGAAAATGAATGTTTTCTTTTTTAGTCGCGAATTGATGATCCGGACATTCGGGGTCGCCATCTCTTGTTTTTAGATACCTTTGGTATTATTAATTACTCGTTATATCCGTATTATATTTAAAACTGAGAGCAGAGCGTTAAATGATGTGACGTGTGTGAATACCGGCGTGATAATATTTTACGAATTGCGAATTACCTGTTCTTTGAGCCATTTCGAATGGGGACGACTTCGGGCGATCTTCAGCTTGAGTTCAACGTCCTGTATGATCTGTTTCTCTTCGGTGTCGACGAGCAGCATTCTACCGGGCTTCAAGCGACTCTGCAAATAAAATGCGAAATACCAATGATTGCCGGAGAATAGGATCCTCGTGTTTGATGTACATTCACAAAAAAAAAAAGAAAAACAGCACTGGATGACGGTCCTACTGCGCTCATACAAACCCAGTCCCTAGATGAATTAAATTATATACACCATACATGACATGATTAAAAATAAATAAAAAATATACCATGACCGACCGCACGAACGAGATTCTTTTGTCGTCTAGAATATAATTGTGTGATGTTTCATGGATTAAAGACAAAAAAAAATAGAAAAAACGAAACAATGACAGGCATTGTCATTGTCAGGTTTCTGCGTGAACGCCTATGGACGTGTGACAATCCTGCACTTGGGTAATAGAAGTTATGGAGAGTAACGATTAATCGATGAACCCGCGAGATAACAGTCCTGAATCCTAACACATTTAGAGGTGACGAAAAAAAAAATATCTATACATTTCTCAGCACCGTACGAATCGGAACTGCCAATACGCTGCTCGACGAACTTTTGTGTAGTCTTAAAATTTGACGACTAATGACCTTTTCAAGAAAAAGCATGATTTGTTTTCACAAAACAAAAACGTCGTCGCAACAAGAGGCGCAAAAATGGTTCGTTTCTCGAACATGCTTAACTCGATTCAAGGTGATTATTCGTCGTACTAACAGAATTAACGTATGAAATCAAATCTATATGTAAAGAAAAAAAAATTACGAGTGGTGACGATAATAGGGGGGAGAAAAATCGTAAATATGCATCTATGCTGAATACGAAGATTCTTCCTTCTAACAATCCGCTACGACGCACGTATCCGTGTCCAAGATGTCTTCGTCGCCGTGAGAGATCTGGACGATCCGGAATATCACCGGCGGCAGGGATATTTCGTTATAAAAAAAACAATTCCCAAAGCTGAAATGTTGGATATCGAAGAAAAAAAAAATATGCGACGAGGCATACAGCGGACGCATCTGTTGGTGAGTTAGTTAATACGATCGATCAGGAAGTTGCCAAAAGAGTAATCTGGTCTGCGTTGCCCCAAACCCCATCTTCGTGGGGTTTTCTCGTTGTTGCGTTTATTTCCATGTTTTACCTTCAGGACAACATTGCTGGGCGGAGTGTCATAGACGCCCACTTCGGACGCCATCACCATCAAGTTATCCTTAGTGACGTAGAAGCGCGATGGGCGCAGGCCATTTCTGCCAAACAAAAATTCAAAAAGATCTTTTGTATTACCACCTTTGGATCTCTTATTATCGACTGAATTATTGTTGCTTTTTGCCCTCGAGATTGCCCGTTTTTTCCTCCATGCCATTTCGCTCTTACAATGCGTTTTATAAACGCCCTGTGCCCTATTCTTGTTTACCTTCATTTTTTTTTTCGTTTGTTTTCTCGTTAGTCTCCGATTGTCCGAACAACGATTTCGACGGTATCGTAGATATATGGCAACACGTCTATTCGTCTATGATGAATTTCTTTTTTGTTTCTTTGTTTCTTTTACGTCTATGAAAGATGTGTCGCATCGATCAAGGGACAGAGAATATATTTGCTGAACATTGGCCGCGTTACTATCGATAAATAGTGTGATTATGCAATTCGCCGATTATCTGTTCTCGTTTCGATTCGCTGTCCCTATAATCCATAGTTTGTCTTAAAACGAGATAAATATTTGCGATGCTGTCTCATTCGAGTCAGGAAGATTCTCCGCGCGAGCCATCTGGTAACTTAGCCGAGTGGGTAAGGAGACGAGGGGAGGGGGGAAACAACTCAACGATTTTTCATGAAAGTAATGCTGCGGTTAAGATGACGTCGTTTTCGAGATGGAATAATGCAAATTTTCTACCTGTCGAGTATCGCACCGACGTAACGGCCGTCGGTGAATGTCAGCAACGCCGGTCCGTCCCATGGCTCCATCGCGCACGCGGCCCAGTGATAGAAATCTCGTTTCTCCGTCGCCATCGTTATGTCGTTCTGCCAAGCTTCCGGTACCATCGTCATAACAGCCTGATTAAAAACACGAGAAGAAATTGAGGATTATAAAAATTTACGTATTTTTAAATTCTTCAAAAATCGTGGTAATCGACGTATAAATATAAATAAATAATAAATACCTCCGGCAAACTGCGTTGTCCTGCCATGACCAAGAATTCGAGAACGCAATCAGCAGCACCCGAGTCGGAGAGATTCGGCTCCACGACCGGATATAGATCCTTCAACTTATCGCCATATATCTCACTGCTCATGACGCCCTCGCGAGCTTTCATGAGATTAACATTACCGCGGAGGGTATTGATTTCGCCATTGTGAGCGAGAAGCCTGGAATTATACGAGCATCGATTTCTCGAATAAAAGGAGACACCGGATATTTGTCCGGATGATGGACAACACTGTGCAGGATAACTTACCGCAATGGATGTGCTCGCTCCCAGCTCGGAAAAGTGTTGGTGGAGAAGCGTGTGTGCACCAATGCGAGATACGTCTCGAAATTAGGACACTGCAATGAAACGATTGAAGAGATAAATTTTCTATTCATCGGAATACTCCACAAATTTGTGCAATTGATGAAATAGGCATCATAATAAATTTTGAATCATTCACACTCATTAATTGGATCCAATTTATAATCATTTCGCGTGATCTTGAATTACGATGAATTTTCTGATAGAATAATGTAAAAAGCTCTTACTTTTAAATCCTTGAAGTACAGCCACAATTGGTCCGCCGTTAGTTGTCCTTTATAAACGACCGTTTTCAAAGAGAGCGAACAGATGTAAAACCTCAATCCGGGTTTTGGTATAGAGTGAGACGCACGTTTTCGCAGTACGAATACCTACAAAGCACCAAAGGTTTGACGTTAATAATGTTCGACGGAAATGTTGATTTTTTTTTGTCTCGACGAAATATCCATAGAGTCTCGATAGACGCGATAATCTATTTCTGGAAATTGGCATAGACGTTCAATGCCAAGTCGTTGAGTCTGGACTTAATTAGAATAACGACATATATTTTCAGGTTCGTTGCCGTGTCTGCCAACTGGTATCGTTAATACAACGTGTTTTACCCACCGCAAATTCCTCTCTATCTTATTGCAACTTTATCACCGACAAATGACGAAACGGTGACAAAGCAATCGCGCGTTTCAAAATTACACCGAGCAAATTCAGTAAAATCGAGTAAATATCGATAAATGAGAAAATCGAGTCGTATGAATTCTCATGGAATTTCTTTGTTAAAGACTCGACGATAATTTCGGTCAAGCAACTGGATCTATTTGTTTGTACTCGTAGGTTTCGTTGATTTGACCATTTATGTGAAATACAAAATTAGAAGAGTTCGCGTAGTGCAGCAAAAACAAATAAGTCATCGAGTCTATTTATTGCGTAATTTATTCCAAAGTTCATAGTTTCTTGGCAACTCTCCATCCAACGATCATCGTTCGCTATACCGTAGCTCATTCTCAACTTAGAATAGTTGGCGAAAAGCAAGAACGCAGTATCAACGTATGCACGTGTAGCTCCGAAAATTTTGAAAATAATACAGTTAACGAGAATCATTCCGTTTTAACTCGCAAACATATGACTCACCTGACGGTTGAGAACATCAACCTCTTGATCACCCGTTACGAATACTTGACGCATGTAGGGCTCGCATTTTCGTGCCACCTGACCAAGGTGTGAATTGTCTGTAGGTACGTCGCGCCAGCAAATTACCTAAAAAAAAGAACAAATAATTCTGTTTAGCAAGTTGACTTTCGGTTAGTTTTACCTCGACAAACTATTGATAAAAAAAATAATTTATTCGTACTCTCAGGTCGCATTCTCCAGCCAATTTTTCGAACGCCGTCTCTGTCTCTTCGTGACTGGTCTTATCGAGAAAAAGAATACCCGTGGCATAGTGACCAAACGCCGGGAGTTCGATCCCATGCTTCTCACTGAAATAAAAAACAGTTACGGCTCGATTAGTTTTATCGTCGACTTCACAAGATAAGTAATTCGTTAGAAATGGGTAGACGTTTTTATCGTTGATTACACGAAGCTCGTTTCAAATTTCTCTCCACGGTTTATACTACGATGAAACACATCTTATCTCTCATAGTTCGAAGAAACGAGAGTCCTGTCTCGACGACGAGTATCATAAATTCACGACGTAGAAATGTGACATATCGAAAGAGACCCCCCGAGGATTGGCCTTCCCATCTCGAATTACAACACACCACAACTGGCGTACTTATCATTCACGGTTTTGAACATAAGCCGGACAACGTTTATTACATAAGTATTCCAATGAATCTTTACCGCACACCTTCCAACATACTAATGAATTGTTTTCTTATTTTTTTTTCTTCTTATTTTTTATACGCGAATCTCTTATTTCTTCCGATTAATACAATATTGATGAAGCTACGACGATAAATAAATTTATCTCGTTGAGTCATAGCTGATACGAATGATCGTGCCTGAATAATTAATAACGAGGAAGACTAACCGAAACTCCGCGGCGTAGTAATCGTGTGGTATGGCGCAGAGTACACCGGCTCCATCACCTGTGTCATTATCACAAGCGCATGCTCCTCTGTGATTCATACGAGCCGAAAGCGTCTCTGCATCTCGTACAATCTGAAATTAAATAAACTTTTTTAGTCATTAACGAAAGGGTAATCGAGGGACGAGCACGCGCGAACGCCACTCGACAGCCAATAATAGTTTATCGGCTCGTGTTTCGTTTCTCACCCTGTAAGCTAAACAGCGAAACGAGAGAGACACGATTATTCGTTATGCGTCACTAATCATTTTTCCATGGCAAAAGGTTATCGTCTACTCGATTCTGCGTCATACGACAATTATTTCGAATTAGTCAAGATACATTGAAATGGATTTTAGCGGCGTGTCGAATCAACTCTTAGGAAAAATCTTCTCTTATCTAACGTTCTCGGAAATTTCGCAGCTTCGTGGTAAGCGAAAAACCACAAATTGATATTACCACATGGCAAAATCATCTTTTTTCTTCGTCGAGTAAGGCAATTTTTTTCTTACATATGGTTTACAACTTTTTTTTCATACATTTTGCAGGTTTATCGAGAAACATTAATTGCGTCGCGAGACAGATATTGAACACTGCCTTCCTGGATCTTGGTCCGCGTTTGGCGACCCAATACACCGCTCACTTGATCCATATCAAGAACAGTCGGCCACTGTAATTAATATCGACGTTTTCAAAAGACTCGTTTCTATCGAAAATATCAAATTTCAGAAAAGACCCGGGACACGTGGCTTTTAGAGGTCGTCTGCTTAAATTGTTGAGCTCCGAGCACTCGATATTGCTCGCTCTGTGTCGTCACTACGTAACAGGGGGCAGCGGGTGCTTCTCGGCCGGGGTAATTCTCGATTTATTTTACAATCTTCAGGGATATGAAGAAACCGCCGAATCACCGGACGAAGAGAATAACAAAGTGGCGAAATTAATTTTGTTCGTCGACCAATACTTGGATTGGTTCGAGAGATACAGAATGACGAATGAAAAACATTGTCCATGGTAATTCGATATGTACAAATAGAAATTTCACATCGAACGAAATTTCCCATGTTTCTTTTTATCGTCGTTATTATTTAACGAAGGTTTGGAGCTTGCATCGTGGATATTTTGGACTCGTATTTGTCATCGAAATATCACCTCGTGGCTTCTCACAGCGGTTCATCGGTCCACAAGTTCCTCATTTATCGAATACGACGTTAATTTTTTTTCTCGATCTCGGCTAAATTTAGCTTTCTCGTCAGATAAGATTGGTGGGACAGTATACCATAAACGGTTATGCGGAAACGCCACCGGAAATTGGTAATCCATTGGGATGCCAGATAAGCCAGTACGAGTTGCTTCAAATACTGAGATATTTGAGAAAACACGCACGTTGGCACAACTTCGTCGTGGCGTTTCAAGATTGCGATAGAACTGACCTCGAGGATGAACAAGTTAGTTTTCTTGTTCGGACAACGATGTTTTCTTTTGCTTTTTTTGTAACTTTGTCATTTTTACTTTCTTCATCGATTCATTTCGCAGGAAAAGATTTTTACGAAGCATACGTCTAGCGGCTATGACATTGTTTACAAGAAAAGACCTTATGGCACAATTGACAGTCTCGATAACGTCGTATCTGTTCGAGCAATCGTGAGTTTGAATTTTTTCTTCTTCTTTTTGTTTCGAATATTAATCCTTGAAAGTTTTACATCGAACGTTTGATTCGAAAGAAACGATTTACGCAAACAGATAAGTCTACAATGTCACAGATCTTTGGCACCGGTGAGATTGTGCAATCGTTGCTTTTTGAAAAATTTCATTTTCGATGACGAGAACGCGTTCAAGCGTTCTTCGAACGAATCGATGTACGAGGACTCGAGGAATTTGCAGAAGATTGTCGAGAATTCGTGCAGTCCGCTTAGATTGATATCGAGCGAGACGACTTCCATCGGCAACTCGAGACGAAACGACGAGATGTATACTTTTGCCCTGGAGCTAAGATCCGTTCATCCGAAGAAATGGACCGGATCTAATCACGGTGTCGGTGAAAAATTTGGTGAAACGACGCTAAACGTAAATCATACGTTGGACAATACTTTTGCCGCAAAATCGGAATTTCGATTATATTAATTTTTATCGATGAATTCTTTTGTACGAAGCATTTACGTCGTTCGACGAGGATGATAAATAAAATTGTTCAAGTAATTTATGAGGGAGAAACCGTCGTCGATAAGGTTCGAGTGCTTGTGCTATTATAAAATCGTAATTGAACGATTCATTGATACGCCCGACGTTCATTGGCCATTGACGTAACGAGAATAACTGCGCACATTGAACCAACTTGCCTTGTACGTTTGAACCACGACGAGCGATAACCAATATTTCTAGCAAACGTGAAATATTATTTTTGGCAATGCCAAGATAGTAGGAATTTAATTATCAAAGATTAATCAGAAATATTGTTCAATGATCTTTTCGTTTTGTTACCTTGTGCGATCGTTTTCCATCGATAGCAACGATAAATCCAACACCGCAAGCCTCTTTTTCGAGAGTCGGGTCGTAAAGACCCTGCTTGACCGGAAGAGACCAAGGATCACCAGAGCTCATATTCGTAGTCTGAAAATAAATAGAAAAGATAGATTAACGATTTGCAGAAAATAGAGAATAAATAATATTGCAATGGCTCAAAATATTATTCAGCAAGTTTCGACAAAATTGGCGAACGGCGATTGTACAAAATGTAAATCGACCGGAGTGAAAGTAGATCGAAAAAGTGAACCACGTTTGCAAGCAGACCTTCGCTTCGCAAGGAGCCGGTTCGACGAACGAAAATGTAACGTAATGAAAAACTCGAAGGTTCGTTGACGAAGCCAAACTGGCGAGACAGGACACGGTTTTTCTCGCACGACATTTGTATTCGAGGATACATCACGTCGCTCGATAAAATACGTCGAGTATGTAACTCGAGTTGATTACGAAGAATCTTATTTCAATCGTCGCCCATACTTTCGTTGCGTAGTTATATTTGAATTGCTGGAATAACGAGAAGTGATATAACGCGTATATACAAATGCTATTTCAGTTCTATTTAATCAAGGAAAATATCATCTTTTCATGGAACTCGGTCATACTCTTCGTAGAAAAAATGCACAATGTGAAAATAATTTTTTTTAACCGTAGACGTAGTAGTTTTTTTGTTTTCTAAATTACTATTTCTTAAAGTATCTTGAATGAAAATATTTTAGGTGAAAATAATAACAAGTATCTTCTAATATAGGTATATAAGAAAAATTCTCACATAGAGAGACACACACACATAGCTGTGTAAGAGCAACGCTCGGAAATTTAATGCCGAAGCTCTGTCTACGCTTCGGGCACGTGATCAAACGATCAATTCAAGTGGAATGCAGCGGGAGCAGAGCACCCAGAAAAACGATCTCTCGTTAGGCGTGGAAGAATTTATTGATCTATCGCGAACGACGACGTTGGCTAAGAATGCCAATAACGATTCGAAAATAATTGCACGGGAGTTAACTCACACGTATAAAAAATATACGTATAAATAAATCTCAAGTCTTTTCAAGCCGAACAAGTTGGACAGGAAAGAAAAATGTTAAGCCATCGAGTTCGAGTGAATCGTCACGAGGTTGCACATTTTTTTCTATAAATTAAAAAAAAAATTGCCGAGCTCGGAATTTTTCTAAATTCCAAAAGACGACAGAGTGTGTAAAAAATTCATCCTTACGTAAGAACGAGCAGTGGTAAAAACCACACAATCTTTGGGGGACAGAAATTACTATGGAGAACTCAGTTTTCTTTTTTGTTTGCTCCTCGGGGGGGTTCGACGAGGGTCCTGACGCGCTCGACACGCAATAGCCTTGAGTGTCTTTCGCAAAGGTTTCTGCCTCGACCAAAACCATCAGAATCTGCGTCTCGGCTCAAGGCTACTGCGTTCTCGTACGCCCGTAGACATTGGCGTAGCTCGAGAAAAAACCTTTTCTGATGGATTTTCGCCAGCTCGCCGAATCACTTTTGATTAATCGGTTAGTGGATTATCGAGGACCCCACCGGCATATTTTTTTCGCAATATCGTTGCGAGTAGAGTAAAAGATAGGAGAATACGACAGATGTGAGATAACAAAAGAGTGAGATAGAAGATACGGAAGATAAATGATTTAAAAGACCGGAGGAGCTTAAATAACGACGCAGTAAGTGCTTCGATGATATTAATCACTGATCTATAAATCTCCTCGAGACACTTTGGCATATTCATTTGGACGAGAGCGTTTTCCACGTTTGAACGATGCTATCGAATAAAGTGGAGCGTGCTCGCGACTCGTGGCGATCGAGATAAACCCATTTCGCGATTCGTGTACTCGTAAACTTTTTTTTCACTATATATCGACTTTATGCCACGCCGAGACATGAAATAAAATCTACCGATTGTATTTTCGAGGTCTGTATTCTTATCGCCACGAGACTGTCTGATGATCTGTATAAATATGTGAACAGGTAAAGAACTAGAGATTATAAAAAAAACTCATGATTAAAATCGTGATAGAGAGGCTAGAGCTAGAGAGACAAATCTCACGATCGAAAAATGTTAATCTAATATGTTTCATATGAAATTAAGCGAAAGAATTTTCTAATTCTTTCGCTGTTTAAAAAATTGCAATAAAATCTGAAAATACGGTTGAATTAAATCGAACGAAAATCGATTTATCGATATCGGAAAGAAAATAATTTTGTTACTGAGATAACGTTTTCCTGATTGATTCTGCTTACGCTGGGTGGGGAGGAATATCGATTTTGTAACGTGATTCGATAGTCTACAACCGAAATTCTCTCTCGTTTTTCGAATATCTAGTTTTTTGTTTTCATTATTTTTGTATATCGTGTACGTTAAAGTCTGATCGATTAATTTCATTAACTGAATTGTTGGCAGAGTAAACCGATCCTACGTTTCGTCGGGGCGCCGGAAGTTGCTGCCTAAATAAATTGGCAACTGCATATCGTACGAACGAGGGCCTTGAGCTTGCACACTTTAGTACCCATTGCCAAATATGTGTAAATATATTACGCTCGGATCGAAAATTTATTCCTTATTACAGCAATTCCGGTATTTTCAAGATCAAGCTTTTTTTTACCCCAATTAGATAACGAGCCCCATTTATATTCGTCTTATCGATAAAGAGACACGTCTTTTATCAGATTTTCCTCGAGAAAGTCTCTTGGCTACGTCGTTTGTTTATTTCCCACGTCTACAATAATATTTGTCGTATACAAAAACAATAAAAACCGTATTCTCGAGACAAGAGAGCAAACGTTGAATGAAACGTGAGAAACTTACGGAATTCGATGAATACTACTTGCTCTGCTCTGGTTAACACGAAAAATCTTCAAACTCGACACTCACATTCACGAAATAAATTAAAGAAAAACTGTTAATTGAATGAAAAATAAAATATAATAAAAATTGTAGCAAGAGATAAACGAAAGTACTGTCTCGAGTCCAGAATCTCTATCTATCACGATTTTCTCACTGTACGACGAAATAACAAAAAGAGAATAATAGTATTACGATTTTCGAGAAAAAAAATCGATTCTCGTACAGCGGACCTCGCCGAGACTTGGGAGTAAACTGCGAGGCGAGTTCAGCGAGTCCAATTCAAAAGCTTTATCTGCTTCCTCCTCGTCATTCAACCCCTCTCTTGCGCTAACGTTTGGTGCGCATATGCCAACCGGTATCCCCGATAGTTTGCGTAACCCACACAAGAAAGAGCGGTACATGTGTACCGAACGCCCCACGTCCCTCGAGACACCGACGACTCTCTCTCTCTCTCTATCTGCCAGGACATTCAACATCGACTTTTATATATCGTCGTGCAAACCGGAAACGCGGCCAAGACAGTCGACTAGAAAATCCTCGCGATTCCCAGCTACGAGAAGACGTCTCGTTCGTTACGCGAATAACGCTCGTTAGCAGCGTCTGAAAAAGAATTAAAACAAAATTAGTCTCACAGAAAATTCTTCGATACAAACAAATAATTTTAATTCTTACATCGTGCAAATTTCAATGTGCAACGGTTTTTTTAAATTCTTTTACTTAGAAATCTTCCATCAAGTTTTGACGCCAGTGTGGAAGAAACGTACTCGTGATTTTCTTTTGAAACGAATGCGAGCAAGGAGCTCGTGCGATAAGCGATGAATGGGCTTCGAAGAGTATTGCCTGAAATTTCACAATGCTAGAAACGATGAACGAGAGAGAGATTCGCGATCGCGAATGACACTGCGCAAATTATTCTTGTCACGAGTATATGCACGACGCGTTAATGTCATTATTAATCGCTATGTATTCAAGGCCTTTTTGAGCCAGCGCCACATGTTCTTATCAATGTTGGTGCGAATAGCAAGTGTATGAGTTTCCTTCAGCCACGATTCAACGCGTTCAACGGAAAAAGCCATGAAACGAACTATCGATAAACGAAAAAAAAATGAGAACATCTTTTTTTTTTTGAACTTTGGGCAATAAAATTGCCTGTTTAAGAACTGATAAGTAAATTAGAGGCGTTCGGTCACTAATGGAAAAATTTATGAACAAAAATCTCGATAATTTCAAAGTACGAATCACAAAATTCGTCGTTCGAAAATCGAATCACGTGTAAATTCGATAAAAAAGAATGTAAAGGAAATAAAAATACGTAAAAATAAAAGGAACGAAGATAAGATAAAAGACAGAGAATAAGGTGAAAACAAAATGACGAGACCATTCATCAATCAATAACACCTCGTTAACACTCAACGAATTCGTGTTTGACCATGGGTTTATCGGATCTCGAAAAATCTTCTAGAATTAAGAATATCTCTTTCCGTCTCCCGTGCGTCTGTAAATTTCATCAGGCGTTATCGAAGCGATTTTTATCAAATTTGATCGGAATTGGGATAAAGAGTATATTTTCCTCAATCGCCATGGGGAGTCCGCGATGATATAAAAGAGTCGTCGGACGAGGAAGAAATCTGGGCTAATTTCTGGAGCTTCGTTCTTCGACTCGAGGGAGATTTTTTTTTTCGTCCCCATTCTCGTCGAGATAGAAAACGACGAACCTCTTCGATTATCCGAGTACGACGAGGCAAGAATCGATCGACCTTTTTTTTCCACGGAATTTCTTATCGTTCGAGGATGCGCGTCAAGCTCCAAATTTCGTCCATGATTCGTTTCGATTTTGGAGCTTCGCCAGATCGTTTTCTCTCTCTCGAAGGTTTCGAAGCATTTTCTCTCTCTCTCTCTCTCTCTCTCTCTCTCTCTCTCTGGCGGTGAGTACGTTTGGTCTTGTTCAGCAACGGCTCCTCATATTAGAACATATTCTGCTGCGTTTCTGCCCACGGGCGCTTCTTGTTTTAGAGGGAAAGCACGCACTAAAAAAGGCTTTTCGTCGAAATATTATTCAATTCTCTTCCATTGAGTCAGAGGTCCTGGAAGCGAAAAGAAGTTCGACGAATTTGCCTTGACGGTTTTCCTAACCTATTTTGGAAAACCATCGTCTCACTGTGAAGCCTAGTCCTGTCTCTCTCTGGCGCACTGGGCTGTGCGCATGCGCCTATCGTTACCGCAACTTGCTGGTCATCGTTTACAATTTATTTCACTTCGGCCAACCATAACAACGTATCTTCGAGAGGTCAAAACATCTTCGTTTCTGTGAGTAAGCTGATCAACTGTACCGACGGCGAACGTATCGTATCAATCTCAGTCAACAGAAACAGTAATCTTTAATTATCCTAAGCTTATAATCTTATTATCTCCTCACCTGTTTACTGTTGTCGGTAACGGTGATACCTCAAACTGCTGTGTGAATGCCGAGTCTGTGCTACAGGTGCGGTAAAGTTATAGCTAAGGGTCCGATTGTATGTACACATTGTGCGAGAGCCTTCCACCCGGGATGCATTAAATATTATATGATACAGAAATTAGCAAAGGACTGCTGTAAGCGTCAGTTAGAGATTATGGATTCAGATCATAGTAAACATGCGAGCTCGGTGGTTAATGTTGTGTCAACTGGAGAGGCTTCACCTGTATCGCTTGAAGCAATAATGGACTTTTTAAAGCAAACAAACGCCGATTCTGCTCGGAGAGATGCTGAACTGCAGTCAGCGATAAATACGATAAATACCACTCTTTCTGAGTTCCCAAAACTTGTTCAAGAGGTATCGACACACTTACAGAAGATAAATGCCCTTGAAGCCAATAATATAAAACTGTCTCGCGAAATAGATCAATTAAAACTTAAAGTGAACTCTTCGGCGATGGCGGGCACAAATGATAATGAGATCGTAGTAGCAGCGATACCTGATATGGTGTCTGATACCCCGCGTATCTTAGCAGAAAAAGTTTTAGTAGCCCTTGGTCTTGGTAATCTTACTGGCCACATTTTAGATGCACGCAAAATGGTCCGTAAGGATCATCCCAAGCCTCAGGGTTCAAATCAAACTGTCGGAGTAGCAGGTCTGCCAAGATCATTCTCAATTATCGTAACACTTACGTCGGCTGCTGTGCGGGACTCGGTAATTAGAACTAAGAGATCCAGGGGAAATCTCAAGGTTGGGGATGTTTTTAATAATATTAATGCGAGCGGAAACATATTCGTTAATGAGCTGTTATCTGCAGATACTTATAAATTGTTACGGCTGGTCAAAGAAAGGGCTACTAGACTGTCCTACAGATATGTATGGACAAGAAACTCGAAAATTTTTACGAGGAAGGAAAACGGCGAACCTGCGATAATCATTAATGATGTAGAAGATATTGCGAAGATGATATGACTGCCCCCGTCACCAATGTCAGTATATAATAGGGGCATGTCAATGCATATGCCATCTGCAAATGATTTCGCTGGAAACTTAGTTATAATTCAATTCAATGCTAATTCGCTATTAGGTCATATCGATTATATCAGGGCATATCTTAATGGGCATTTTTGCCATATCATATCCATTTCGGAATCTTGGCTTAGACCGGATATAGCGGACGACCTTGTTAAGATACCTGGCTACTCGCTGGTTCGTAAGGATAGAGTAGGTAAAAGAGGAGGAGGGGTTGCGTGTTATATTCACGAGTCTTTGAGTGTTAAGCTTCTAGATGTCTCATCGGCTCATTACAGCAACTCGCCAGAATTTCTCATTCTAGATATACAGTATCGTAATAATGACTCTTTGCTACTGGCGTCAATGTATAGGCCTCCTAAAGGTAGGCTATTTAATGAGTTTATTAGTGTGTTCAATACCTATGTGCACACTTACAAAAATATTATCATCGCTGGGGACTTAAACTGCGATCTATTATCTAACTCGTATGAATCTAATTACCTTGGTGACATGGTTTCTTCACTCGCATTGCATAGTGTAGACTCTCAGGCCACCCATCATACAGCTACATCAGATACTCAATTAGACGTAATTATGGTCGATGCTAGGGATAAAATCATTAACTTTACGAAATCATGTGCGCCATTCATAGCAGGTCATGATGTACTGGAGCTGGTGTATGCTTTTAATCGACCCAGAAATATTGAACGTACGATTTTTCGGCGGGATTTCCGCAATTTCTCTTGTGACTCTTTCAGGAGTGCAGTTCACTCTCGGCTGTGCTGCACTGATGAAATATTTGGTACTGATCCTATGACTACTGCTCAAGTTGAAGAGTCTCTCGCGTCCTTGAGGTGTGCACTTATTGCTGAACTTGATTTTCATGCACCACTAAGGCAGTTTACAATACGTAGATCGCTTGCTCCGTGGCTGACACCGGATTTAAGATTGCGCATGAGGCGACGTGTAACGCTGTACAAATATGCAAGGAGGTCTGGGAGTTTATTGGATTATGAGATTTACCGTAGTTTTAGGAATGAGTTGAGTGTTTCTCTACGACGAGCGAGATGTGAGTTCAATCAGGAGAGATTGGCCATGATTCGGGAACCTCGTAGATTGTGGAAGGAGTTAGCCTCACTTGGTTTGGTAAAAAGCACTATCGACTCCTCGTTAGATTTTTCTTCACCTGACCAATTCAATTCTTATTATGTATCAATCTCATCTCAATTACCACCATGCTCGGCAGAAGAGCTTCTTGATATTAGTCTTTCCGTAGTACAGCCAGTATACGAGTTTGAATTTGAACGGGTTACAGAAAGTGCCGTGTTAGCGTGGCTGATAGCAGGATCTTCAAATTCACATGCGGCTGGTTCTGATCAGGTCTCAGCTTTCATGTTGAAAACGGTTGCCCCGTTGCTGGCGCCACGACTTACCCGAATATTTAACTCGTGTTTTGCCAATGCATATTTTCCTGACAGCTGGAAACGGGTTCATGTGCGGCCACTACCTAAAATTAAGCTGCCAATCTCGCTAACTGACACTCGCCCAATAGCGAACCCCAGTGAGCTTTCAAAAATCTATGAAAAAATTGTCCACAAACAAATAATCAATTACCTGGATAGGAATAACATTTCGGATGCTCGCCAGGCTGGTTACCGTAAGGGTCACAGCACACAGACGGCGTTGCTTCGCCTAAGCCACGATATTAGGAAGGCGGCAGATGAGGGGCAGGTTACCATATCTGTGCTCTTTGATTTTAGCAAAGCTTTCGACACGGTGTCGCATGTTCTGCTATTGCGTAAGCTGCGGGGCATTGGTTTCAGTGACTCTGCATTAAGCTGGATGCACGCATATTTGTCGGGCAGAACTCAAGCGGTCAAGGTCAAAACGGATGTATCGGGGTGGCTTCCTACCACTTCGGGGGTACCCCAAGGATCAGTTTTAGGACCCTTATTATTTACTATTTTTATTAATGATATTGGCGCCTCCCTTAAGTATTCGAGTTATTTAGTCTTCGCTGATGATACACAGATATATAGCAGCTGCTATCCATCCCTACTAAATCAACATCTTGAAAAAGTGTTATTTGATGTTAAGCAGATATCTGACTATGCAACTAGAAACTCCTTACAATTAAACTTAGCGAAGTCTTCTATTATGATTTCGGGAAGCGGTGCTCATGTGCAGAGTATTGATCTTAACTCTCTACCTGGGATTAGTGTAAATAATGTGACTCTGCCGTATGTGAGTGAGGCTCGAAATTTGGGTGTCATATTCCAGTCTAATCTTTCATGGTCAAAACATGTCTCCGCTATTTCAAGGAGGGTTAGCTTTACTTTGCATAAATTGAAACATCATAGGAACTCGCTATCGACTGAGCTTCGGACTAAATTAGTCTCAGCGCTAGTAATCCCGCATATCGATTATTGCAGCGTGGTATACAATGATTTAACAGTCCAGTTAAACGTAAAACTACAGAGGTTGGTAAATGGAGCTATTAGGTATATATTTAACCTTCGTAAGGATGAGCACATCACACCGTATAGAATGAGGCTGAGGTGGTTGTCGGTTTCTAATAGGAGGAGATATTTTATTGGTATTATTACTTACAACATCCTAACAAATAATGCTCCGACTTACCTGGCTGAGTTATTTTCCTTGCGTGATAGCTCAATCAGGCACTCGTCTCGCCAAGGGCCGACTGATATTTTTACCATTCCCATTCATCGCACATCTATCTACCACAATTCTTTCTACCTTACGGCTGTATATTTTTGGCACTCGTTGCCAACTCGAGTCACCACAGCACCCACACTGCCTAACTTTAAGGTTCTATTGTATGACCATCTCTTGTCAATCGAGGCGACAGGTGAGGGATGTGCTACAGGGGAAAATGCTTAAACCAATGAGAAAGGTATATTCCAATTAGTATATAACCTTGTTTACTGTATTAAATTTAGTATATAAGTATTTTATATATAAGTTTAAGATGTCTGTTGGTGTTACTTTGTTTAAGATTTTGTATATTGAATGTCGCATATCATAATCGTTTTGAAAAATATGTAATTCGGATTATGATTGAATCTTTGCCCCACAGTGTAACTAGGGCATAATAAACGATCTATCTATCTATCTATCTATCTCTAATGTCTAGTGCTAATTAAATCGTCACCTACTATTAGTATTTTTAAGGTTAGATTGTTCAACTATTTATTAGCAGCAGAACGAGGTTGATTGGCTGTATCTATCTGGTCTGCGTCTAGTATATGTTATACCTATATCTCGAGTTAACATTAGGACATCTACATCTATATTTAACCTATCTATATTTATTTATTTTACTTTTTCTTTCATCTGTTTATATAAAATTTATTGAAATTTATTTTAATTTCTTGGATAAGTTAGAAACTATTAGAAATTGTTATAGTAGTTTGATAAATAAGTTATAAGCTTTATTGTAAGAGTTGTTTGTTGCCCCAAAGAAATTCTAGGACATAAAAATAAAGCAAATCAATCAATCAATCTCTCTCTCTCTCTATTACGTCGATTCCACAATATTCTCTAGAGAACTTTTGCATCTTTTTCGCTGTCCATCAATTTTTTTCCCTTCTCTCGTAGATTTTTTTTCATTTACCACTTGATGTATGTAATAAAAACAATATCGTTAGTTTCCATTCTCGTTGAATTTGTAAAACCGAATGAAATTTTTTTTTTCAAAGTGCGACGTGAACGTTCTGAAATAAAAATTGGGTGGTCGAACTTTGCACCAAGGAACGTCGTGACTTTACGCGACAACGCGTTCTCGAGACTCACCCGTGTGATATAATGTGCGACGCATCTCCCTCGTGCTTTTTTGTATTCTCTTGTTATCGACTCGAGCGTACGAGCTTGATTTTTGTTATTCGGATTAAAATTCTTCGTCCCTTGAAATTCTTCGTCTCGAAACTTTGTAACCGCTCGTCGATTCGAGAAATCGGAAATTTCGAGATTCGACGCGTTTAATTAGTTTCAAGATTTCATCAAATCTTTGGCGAATTTTATCGAATTCAAAGTTCAATTAAATTATTTTATTCCTTGCACGATCTAATCCGTAGCGATTACTTTTCGATATTCTTTCGCGTTTCGGTTGAATTCCAATCGGAATAAAAAAATTAACGATTGTTTAATCGGAACGTGAATCGTCGAATAAAAAAATTCTTTCTTCTTACAACGAATCCGCGTTTGAATATTTCATTTTGTAAACGCCAACGTTACGCAAAAAATCGCAATTAAAAATAAATGAAAAAAAGATTAAAAAATTTGCGCTACACGAATCGTTTAAAAGAAAGAAGAAGAAAAAAAAAGTTTCGTCGTTATCAATGACATAAGACGCGCAACTACTCCCCCACATTTCGCTCGCGTCTCTTGACGTAATTCGGTTTCTTATCGGTGTCCGAAGAGATTCTGATATTAAAAAAATAATAATGATAAAAAAATAATAAAAATAAAATTGAGATTTGAAATTACAAGTTTGCTCTCGTCCCCTCGAAAGACCGAGGGACACGCAACTTTGATGCTCTCGAAGCGGAAATATTAAATAACGAGAAAAAAAAAAGAAAATGACCAGAAGAATAAAAAGTAAATTTGCGGAAATGCTCCAGAATCTCTCGAGCCGGCAAAATTGCCCTTGCAAAAGTTTTCTCGTGACCGTTTCAATTTTCCCATAATTTATCGTTCTCTTCGTTCTCGTTTTCCTTACATTTTGCTACAATTTAAATAATTATCGGTACATTAAACGCATCCGTGCTCGGCAGTTTGTCGAACAACCGGAAAAAAGGTGTAACCGAGGTCTCTCTTTCATCGCAATAGTCGAGGCGTATGTTAAAACATACGAACGTATAACTACGTTCAGTAAAGTGTAACTGTATTGAAATGAAAAATAAAGCCGAGGACGTAGTTTGCGTTCGACGTCGACAATAACGAAAAATATATTCGCAACGTCGTCGTAAACGCGGGTTACATTGCTCGGCGTCCGTTCGAACTATCGTAAACGAAGTCTTAAAATAGAAAATAAATACCCGCGGTATGCGAACGGACTGGCCCCGCGCGGGTAAATTCGCACCGACGCATTGGTTGCGTGGTCAAGATTTTTCAATTAATTTTCGAACGTTAATTGCAAAAGAATTATTAATCTAAATATATTTTTTTTAATTTTATTAATCTAACGTTCGTTTGGGATTATTATTTTCCAACGAAAATGGTCGATTAATCGAGGTCTGTTATTAAATGTGTTTATTTTTGTTTTAATGTAATTCTATAATAAGTAATTGTAAAAATTATTCTCTCGTTGTTGGGGAATAATTATTTTCTAATTATTTTATAGTTAAGAAGAAAAAAAACCGAGTGAGTTAATTTTAAAAATTGGTGAATTTGGCAATTCTGTAAGTAGCCTTGTTTGCCTTAAAAATTCCCACCGACGCATCGGTTGCGTGGTCAAGATTTTTAAATTAATTTTCGAACGTTAATTCCGAAAGAATTATTAATCTAAATATATTTTATTTTATTTTATTAATCTAATGTTCGTTTGGAATTATTATTTTCCAACGAAAATGGTCGAATAATCGAGGCCTGTTATTAAATTTGTTTATTTTTGTTTTTATGTAATTCTATAATAAGTAATTGTAAAAATTATTCTCTCGTTGTTGGGGAATAATTATTTTCTAATTATTTTATAGTTAAGAAGAAAAAAAACCGAAAGAGTTAATTTTGAAAATTGTTAAATTTAGCAAGTCTGTAAGTAGCCTTGTTTGCCTTAAAATTCTCACCGACGCATCGGTTGCGTGGTCAAGATTTTTAAATTAATTTTCGAACGTTAATTCCGAAAGAATTATTATTTTCCAACGAAAATGGTCGATTAATCGAGGCCTGTTACTAAATTTGTTTATTTTTGTTTTTTAATAATTCTATAATAAGTAATTGTAAGAATTATTCTCTCGTTAGCGGAGAATAATTATTTTCTAATTATTTTATAGTTAAGAAGAAAAAAAACCGAATGAGTTAATTTTGAAAATTGTTAAATTTAGCAAGTCTGTACGTAGCCTTGTTTGCCTAAAAAGCACGTGCCTCCTCAATGACGCTGTATATATAGAATCTTCTCGTCTATTTTAACGAGGTGATTTTCTAACTTTCGTTCGCCAACCCTCGATATGCCCCTTCTCCAAGACAAAATCTTCTCAATGAACGTCACGACTAAAATCTCTTGGCTGTAATAATAATTACACGAGCAGCTGGCAACGTGCATCGGGGCGTCGTAGACAATGCTAGTTGTTAATCTTTCGCTTGAAAATATTAAATCTTGTTTTCGTACTCGGCCTCGCTCTAAGAACGACGAATTAAGAAAATTTGCAACGACTATATTCAAACTAATTAACGAATGGGAAACTCACGAATTATTAATAAAGATTAAAAGTCCCAATTCTCAATCGACCAATTGATCAAAAGATCCAACCATCGATCTAGTCAATCGATTTATTCAGAATTTATCATCTTACAATTAAACAATATTAATCGATCGATTTTAAATACAATTTAAAAAAATAAAAATAAAACATGAAAATAAAATGGGAACGTAGTCACGTGAAATTAATTCGAAAAAGTAAATATTTTTCTGTATTTATAGCATGAGCGACAATCTTATTTTGTTATTGTCGATCGTGACCCCGGGAATACGCAAGCAAATTGCGTCTCGGCCATCTTTCGAACTTTGTGACTAAAACGTGGCTCCACCTCTGTGTCTAACCTCAAAAAAAAGATCCAAGTCGCATTTTCGTCCGATCAAACGCGACTTAAAAAAGAT
Source organism: Netelia inedita (assembly GCA_964017225.1). Lineage (NCBI taxonomy): Eukaryota > Metazoa > Arthropoda > Insecta > Hymenoptera > Ichneumonidae > Netelia > Netelia inedita. Next base: position 39,929,591 of record OZ024920.1, read on the forward strand.
AAACAAAAAGAAGAAAGAGAAACACTATCCCTATTTAGGCGAGAAGGCAATTCGCTCGCTTTATCGTTACTGTGACTTTTAACGCGTTCGTCCTATATGAGTAACACCATCGTCGTCGTCGTCTTGTACCATGCGCGTTATAAACAGGCAAACGTACACTATAGTCGGGTGTTTGGTTCACGTGCTCGTTGCGTGAACGAGCGAAGAATCCATCGTGCGAAGTGCGCATACTCAGGAAAATAGCGTCTCGTGTCAACATTTCTCACTACGCTAAAACGAATACATACAACACATACGTGTGAGTAAGTTTGTATAAAAGGTTTCAGGAAACAAGATAGATACCCTGGGTACCTACAGTTTTTCTTACATATTTTTTTCTACGTTCTTCAAGAGCCCAAGAGGGTTTTCATTATTCCAAAATTCCTTTTGGTCGATTCTTTAACGACGTTAATTTAAAAAAAATTGATAAATTGCCTTAATAATCTAAAAAAATAAATGCATGTATTTTGGGGTTGTAAAATCGATATAAACAGAATGGGGCGAAATATCCGAGGATGAGAGTCACTGTTGGTTTATATTGACACGATTCGTACAAGTGTGAAAAAAGAATAAATGTTTATGTCTAGACTCGAGGATATAAGCACGAACGGAATCGATCAACTCGTCACGTGGACGATAATAGGAACGTGAGTTCTCGATACGTGTCTCTTGTCGGACGTCTGGGGTGGATCGAGTCGAGTTCGCCAATCACATTGTACTCGCTAATTCAGTTTTAAACTGTAATTCACACGTTCCACGGAAAGAACAAATCTTTTTGCATTAAAATCGCAAAGATTTAAAAACTGTACGAAAAGTTTCAACTAAAGTCTTGAAGGGGGTGAATTTTCGTAGTTTCAAAATAATAATCGTATCTTGAAAAATGCTGCTGATCGGCGTTAAGGTCATAAGAGACGAGAAAGAAAAAAAAATGGTTCTTAAAAAGCGATTAACGGATCGGTGAACTAAAACCCAAGGTCATCTCGTCACCTGCATTCTTAGCATAAGCTCGTGCCATCTTCGACGCTGCTCGGCCATATTTACTCTCGACTCGAGTTAATGCGCGCTGGATGCACGGGGGCGTTCGTGAATAAAGGGGAAACCGAGAGGCGCGAGGGGACAAACGGTTTACACACCGCTGACCCCGATAACTTCGAAATGCTCTTACGCTCGTTTAAGATACGAACTTATTATGTCACGGCGTTACCACGTTTTATCGGTGTAACGTTTAAAAATATAATCCTGGCCTCGGATATGCAATAAACGATAACGATGATAAATTAATTTCGGGCAACTTTGCGAGCTAAAGTTTCTTACGACGGTATTAATTTAAATTATCGAAAATTAATCGAAGATAATGAGGGAGTTTCAATTGCACGGGTGTCGGTTATGATTATTCGAAGCGTTTAATTCTGACCGGCCGGCGTTTCGATGTTGGAGAAGCCACCGGAACGATGAGGGGCTCGGCTTGAATCTATTGATTTTCAAGCGTTGCACACGTTGAGAGAGAGAGAGAGAGAGAGAGAGAGAGAGAGAGAGAGAGAGAGAGAGAGAGAGAGAGAGAGAGAACGAGAGAGAACTATGCACAAGCGGTGGATGAAAACGTTCCTTCTCTCTTTCGCTTGCCGAGCGAATAGCCCGAGAACCATGTGCCTTCTCTCTTCAAAGATTCTCAGAAAACTTTCCCTCCCTCCTACTCCCACGCTCCTTCCTTTCTGTTTCACTTTTTTCCCTCTGTTCTCTTGCTTTCTTTTTCTTCTCTTATCTCTCTCTCTCTCTCCTTTTTTGCCCCTTTTTCTTTTCAGAACGTGGACCCTCTCGTGGCTCCTCGGCGTTTCCTCGTCGTTGGCGAAGAATTTATTTTTGGCCTCGGAACGAAAGCTTCGTGACGCGTATCTCGGCACTTTGGTCGTTTCCTCGTTTGTGCTCACCATCACATAATCCTCTAGGTAAGTATATCTGCTTCGATCGTTGAATAATTTTTGTTCTCCTTGATCTACAGATTTTTCAAGGTTAATCGGGGTTACGAACTCCTCCCACCCTCTACTCTCGAGACGTAGCGATTTTTTGTTTGTCGAGGAACGACGTCTCGTATATATTACCATATAAATTGGCTGCTTTTTTTTGGTATGTGCTCATCATCGTCGTAATCGGAATGTTATCGGAACATATGGTAAAACTTATGTGTTTACGTTGTTGGAGAAAAAAAGACTATTTCTATTCTCGTTACAAAGTACGGGAGGGATGGGAGAGAAGCATGGATGACAATAAATTCCGATAGTCCCGTGTACGGAGACGATGGGACGTTACACAAGCACGTCTAGACGGTACCCCTGGAGATCAATGTTCGTTCTTACTTAGCTTGGATATTAATAAGCGCGATATGATTGTCCTTTGTTCCCTAGGCAATTAAACACACGATTTCCTTTTTTTCCTTGTCGTGCCTGTTCTACAAAGGCTACGAAGGAATTAAATAACGAGCGATAAGTATAGAAAAATTCTTATTTTTTAAGATTTTATACGTACCTATAAATAACCGGTTCCTGCAAGCCGGAAGACTATCGCGTATGTGTATATATATATATATATATAGGTATGCATGTGTATATACGTATAATTCTTGTGTGTATAACTATGGTCGGCGTCGAGCGTCCAAATAAGAATGTTCTATAGCACACGGCTGTTTGGCCATTAGAGGTTATACACGATAATTCGAGGTCTACTGTGCTTTATCGATAAATAATGCAAAGAAATTGCTGGAAAGGGACCCAGTCGATAACTATTAAATAACGAAAGCTACCGGCTAATCGGACTTCGGCGAGTTTCACTGAAAGAAAGAAAAGAAAAATGGCAAATAAACGGATCTTACCTCCCTGAAGATTCGAAAGCCTCCTGACTCTGTTTGGGTTACGAATACTCGTTGTCCTTTTTGCACTCGCTGAGAATTTTTTCTGTTGTTTCTCTCGTCGCACGCTGTAACCGGATACGGGGTCTCGATGTGGTTTTAACGCCTTTTACGACTCTGGTCCCCCGCGAAGCCTGCTTCTGATCGGCCGCGTGGTGAGGCACTCAAAAAAATATGCACTTTCTTCTTGCCCGAGGGATATATCGAACAGTAGACCGCGTTTTCTTTTTTTTTACGATAATCAATGTCAATTGTAACCCTGAAGCCCGGAATGGGCGACGCGACGCGGCGTCTCTGCGACCGTTTATAACGTCTCTGTTTTCGAATGATTTTACTATTGATTTCTAATACTTTTAAAGATCGTCACACGCAGCAGATTTTTCTTCTTCTCGATACGTACACTGGCCACGGACTAATATGTTTACTGGTACGTAGCTCAAAATGCACTGGCACCTGGAATGGAACTCGGACCTGGACCGGGTATACCGCGCACTTGGCGGTCGAAACGCGGAAGCTTCGATCATCCACCGTGGTCAATCGCCGGCGTTCCTCGCGTTCAGAAACACATTAATATTTTTTTTTCTAGCATGAATTACGTTCGAAGCTCTCGTCGACCATATACAAAATCGATATCTGAAACAAAACTTCCTATAGTTGGAACAAAACTGATTCTTTTACGATTGTTTGGTGCCCCAACAATCGTGAAATGGTGCGTTGAGCAATAACTTCCGGTTACGTCGAGGATATCATTTCCGTTCCACCGTTCCGCCGTTTCAGCGCTCCTTTCAAACTCGCGATAACGGTCCTTCGAGATAAATCATCGATAGATAAGCAATAAAACTTTCTTAAATAGCGAGATATTGCATAGAAATGCGTGTCTGACAGAATTTTAATATACGGGATATTTATTTCTCGTCAATATCATATCTCAATAATATATAATGACATAATACAATAATTAAAAAATATAGTGTTCTCTAAAAGTACAGTTAATAATGTAAGTAGAATGTATTATAATGACAAAGTCGATGATCGTATAGATTCTCTTATCTTCGCGATACGAAGAAAAAAAAACAAAAAAAACATACAACGAACCGACTCCGTTGCGATAGGACAATGAAAACGGTAATACAAAATATAGTGCAAATACGCGCGCTATACACAACAAGGAAGGAATTCATATTATTTCTTTCTTCTTCTTCTTTTTTTTCTCATTTCCGTATCATTCCACTAATATCTCAACCTCGTTCGAACGAAACTTAGCAATCGTAGATACACAGTTTAATTATTCGGTAAAAACAATGGTCATCCTAACGGTGTCGATAAGGCTACGTTTACATTAATTCTACGTATCGAGAGATATGAAAAAAATTTACTATCTTTTTTCTCGACTATAATATGGCTGCCTATGCTGCACTATAAGGCCTACAAGAGCCGGGACAAGCTCGTGATCGGTCTTTCGGACGCAGGACCCGATTCGCGAATCTTACTCGGCTGTGTCCACGTGTTTTTTTTTTCTTATTTTTTTCCTGTCTTGTTTTTCTTTTCTTTTAACATCTAATAACAAGCTGCTCGATATATCACTATCCAGGTGTTGTAAAATGAAAACAAAAGGAATAATAAAAAATAAATAGAGAATACTTTCGTAAACGTGTGAGTGCGCTTACCGATAAATCGAAAGAAAAAAATAAATGAGGCTCGATCGATTTCACTTTATACCATCTTCCTCATAGGCAATTGAATAGGCCAGAAATACTGTTTCCCTATATACTGTTTATCATGATATTTCGTCAACAAATTTGACCTAATAATTTTCGCAATGGATGCACATCTAGATTTTATCTAAATCTACACGAATCCCTTGCATTCATAAACAAAGCCCTACTTTTATATCACATATAATATCGAGGACATATCTACAAATTTGTTTGTTTTCTTTCTCTCGCGAAAAAACCGTGAATTAACTATGATTCGTGGAACGTGGCATTGAATCGTGCGATCCGGATAATCGTTTTGTTTAAACGAAGAATCGTCAGAGGTAAAAAAGAAAAGAAATCGATTCACGTTTGAATGGAACAGTGACAACTTCAATATCCGATAACGTAGGCTTGTCGTTTAAAGAATGAATATTTCTTAAGAACGGATAACGGATTCGGTTTTATCGAAATTTTATAACTGTGTGGATATACTTAGTCGTTATTGGATGCTTGAAAGGTTGAAACAAAGAAGAATATTATTGCCACTGGCTGCAACGTTTCTATGTCTGCAGGGTTAATAGTCATTCGTAGTTTTTCTTTTTTCTTTCTTCTGTTACTCTTCTCTTTCTCATTAAATCTCTTAATACCCGCTAATATTGCTATGCTTTGTTCTTAGTTTTGGGCACTAAACTCTTTGGAGCACTGCCCATCGTGTGATCCCCTTGTCAAATCTTATCTACGATATCTTCTATGAATACGTTTCATAACATTGTACATTTCTCAATTTCGCTTTATCTTTCTCTCTCGCCCCTCGCTTTTCACGCATGATTCTGCAATTATAGAACTTACCAATATATTACTAAGCGCTACGATATCTTAAATAAATTTGATTATCGCTTTACCGTCTCGCTCGTAAAGCATATAACAAACGAAAAGAAAAAAACAAAAAAAACGTTCGAGTAGGTTTGTATAGTTGACCGATTCTGATAATTAACCACTTCGTCATCGGCTGAAGTTAAATCCGGAGAAGTACTCTGCGGAACAAAATCAGTGACGCTCTTTTCAAAAGAAAAAGAAAAATCTCGTCTCTCGTTTCACAGAGGTTTACATTTCTAGGTTTTACGATGCTCGCCCGTTCATGCTTGCGAAATATTCTGTACAAACGTCAGATTTCTCGTCGTTCACGTAGCTTATTCTTTTTTTTCTTAATTATATAACTGTTATACACAGATCTAAATTTATATATATCATACAATAGCTCTGGAGCCAAAAACTGTGTAGAGCACTATAGCGTGCGTATAATTCACGAAATCGATTGGTTCAGCAGGCATCGTTTGTTTGTTCGTCTCATATTTTTTGTTTTGTTTTGTTTTGTATATATAAACATAAATATCAAACAATAATATAGGCGACTGATAGTTCTGTCCTGCTTGTAATATGTACAATAATCATAAAATATTTATCCAATATAATTGTATTGTAAATCGAGGAATCCTTTACACACGCGCACCTTTCGTGAAAATGACCTGTGTACAGTTTTTTTTCTTTCCATTTACTTCAAACCTAAAGAGTCGAGTAATCCTCTGTGTTGCATCAGGCCTAGAGAAACAGATTATTCATTGCGACCGAATTATTCAAGTCTCTCTGTCTCTCTTAGCTTCTGTTATTATTATTGGGACTCAGAGGACTTCCGATATTGTCGATTTCACGCTGTGCACGCGAAATTTTCACTTTGTCGCGTGGTGTGCCATCTTCGCCGGTCTCCATGGCAAACATCTTCATTTTTTCCTTGAAACTCAGTTTTTCCGGTACCTCGCCCTGCTGGGAATTTTGCTGTTGCTTCTGTTTCTCGGCCAGGCGCTTTTGTCTCGGATCTCTGCAAGACGAAAAGAGAATGATTTTAATATACTACGAAAGTAGATTTAAGCAGTTTGCTATTCGTCCTTACTTACTTGTAAACTTCTTGAGCCCCGATAACCCCGGGTGTAGCTCCTTGAAAAGGCCCACCTGGTCCATCCGGGGATTTCGGGGATGCTAGTAGACTTTCCGCGTCATTTATAAAATTCTGAGGACATATATCGTACAAACAGCGTTGATCGATTATCGCTATCTTCCAAGTTTCGTTATTTATTACAAATAAATTTCTTAACTCGAAACAATCATAAAGTATTATGCAATCCTACACGAAGAAATTGGATCTTTTATGTACAAGACGATGATTACGATGATGATGACATTGCGAGAATGTGAGATCGGACAGAGAAAACGATGGCAATGGTGTAGAGATTAAGAGAAACGTCCACGATGAATTTCATTCGGATGAATTGATGACGATGCTCGATGATGAATTATACACGACTTACGATGACAATCATTTTTTTTTTTTCACCAACTTTGGTCACTCTTCATGCAATGATGAGAACATTGACGATAAAATCGGCAGAACGGTGCTAGTTTTTGTCCAATACCTTACTTGGGTACCTGCCCAGGGTTGCGTTACAGGAGAATATTGTCACGTTTAATAAGGATCCAATGTTAAGAGGGTTTCATCATATTTTCTTTTTACATAAAATCGTCTAGCTTAATTTCTAAGAACTATTGATCGGTAACGAAGTAACTTACGTTGGGATCCTCACGGATCGTGTCCATAGTGATGGACGAAGGCGTGCTCGACGTTACGGAGGAAACATTTCTCGGTGGTTCGATGTTTGCGTTTGGATCGTGAAACGAGACTCGTTTGATCGTGGCTGTGGAATGCGAGCCGAGAGGAACGTTGGAAGTCGTCGAGGTATTGGATCGCAATGCGCTCTGTTGCGACATTACGGCGTAGCTCGAACCCCGCTCGGGAGGTGGAGGAGCGTCGTTAGCGCCATTCTGCGAAGCTGTTGAAATAACAAAATTCGAAACATTATCTTCACATTTATATAACATCCGGCAATTCTAGAAATCGTTTTAAATTTAATTCTCCAAACTTACAGGGTGGCGAGCTCGGTCCGTTGATAACGAGATTATCGAGTCTCAGCATTCCCGGATGCAACTGTTGCTGGCTCTTCAAATTTGATATCTGCTGTTGTTGCTGTTGATGCTGTTGTTGTTGGGCATAAAGCTGTTGCATCTGTTGTTGATGCAACTGCAGCTGTATTTGCTGCTGTCTAATCTCATCCTCCCGTTTCCGCTGATTCTCATCAAACTCGGCCTGGATCTTTTTCACTTCGTCGATTCTCCGTTGTCTCTCTCGTTCTTCGTTCATTTGTGCGACCGTATTAGTTTTGGCGCTATTAGCCAACTGTTGTCCCATGACTGAGCCGTAAGTCGGCGACATCGGGGATTGTTGACCGGCGTTGTTTTGATTTTGTAATTGCTGATTGTGCAAAGCCGATCCCTCGTTCTGTCCTGGATAAGAATTGCCGGAACCGTGCGAAGCTCCCTGCTGACTCGTTGCCGTGTGCAATGGAATGCTCGTCGATTGCAGCTGACTGCCAACCGGCTGTGGCGAGAGAGTTCCTCTCACCGACTGATTATTCGCGTTTGTTCTCATCAATATGTGTTGCTGCTGATTCACCTGATTATTTCTATCTTGATTAGCCGCCATTCGCAAAAGTCCCTGAACCCTCTGAGCGCTCTCGTTCTCGAGATCGTTGCTCTCGTCGTCGTCATCCTGCTGATTCGCCGCTTCCTCGGCTCTCTTCTGAAAATCGCGTTCCAATTGAAGGGCGCGAAGTTGTTCCTCTTGCTGCGATGTTCTGTGTGGCAACGAACCGAGTTCGGCAATTTGCTGATCTCGCCAGAGTCTCGCGGCTTCGCGTCGACGCGCCTGTTCCTTCTCGCGTTCCTCGCGTTGCCAGGGATTCGTCGCGCTGTACTGATACTGCCGAGCTTGTTGTTGCTGCGCAGCTCCGGGTGCTGGATAGTAACCGCCACGAGGAGGATCTTGCATGCTCGCGGTGTATCTCGCCGAATCCGCCGGTGGTTTGCTGTACAGAGGATGAGTCGAGGTATTGAGAGGTGGCGGTGGTGGACTCTCCCTGTAACCATCCTCGGGCAACGTCGGTCTCGAAGGTGGAAGACTCTCGGGATTTCCCATTACGTTCCCATCCCCGTTTTGCGTTCTGTTCGGCTGATTTTCATTCGGATATTGACCGTTTCTCACGTCCGACGGACCGTTCGTGTATTGCGGACCGTTCAACGAGCCACTACCGAATTGACGATTGTGCTCCATCACTTGTCTGTTCGGATCGGCCCCGTAATCTCCAGAGGCTCTACCGGTTTCCATGCCGTGAGCTCTTATCGGCTCGTTCTTACCTTTCGGTATCATGCCATAGTGATTAGGGGCTTGAGGATGTTTCGTAAACTGACCGTACTGATTGTACTGTACGTCCGTGTAGCCGTAATTCGGTCCGATCGGTCGTGTCGCGTAAGTCGGCGAATTTGGACCTAAATTTGGTGTCGAACCGATCGGTCTGGAAGGTCGTATCGCGTTTGCCGTTTGTGCCGCTGTCATGGGTCGAACATTATAATTGTTCGGTCTGTACTGATTCAGTGCAGATGGCCCACCGCCTCGTAGTTCGCGTCGACGAACCTCCTCCTGCATCTCTTGCAGCTTAGCTTCTTGACGAATTATATCGCGGGACGATTGAGATCTCGGCGGAGGACCTTGATGTTGCATCTGATTACTCGGATAACCGACCGGTTGTTGGGCTTGAGGGATGTACGCGGATATTGGTCGATCTCTCGCCTGATTCAGCTCCGAGTTTGGACGATTCAACGAATTTTGGGATCCGCGTAAACTCTTCTGATTATGCAGAGGACTTCTTTAATCAAGGAACAATATAATTTAATTAATGATTTTATTCATATAATACGTACTCGAGAGTCTTTTTATCACTTGAATTTATTTTCTTAATAATTATGTTTACCTATCGTCACCGGGATTTGGTGGGCTAGGTTGTTGTTTCATCGTTGGATCTTGATTTCTGTAAACGCTCAAATTCTGGTAGAATCTCTCGGCCTCGTTGCTCTGCATGTTGCTCGGCATATTGGGATGCATCTGATTAGGCGTTAGATTAGGCGACGACTGTTGACGACTGACCAAACCAGTGGGTGGCAATGTTCCTACTCTCATAGGATCGTGCAAATTATGGCTCGATCTGAAATGCAAATTTTGCCAATTTTCACCAACCCTCGAAGTTTCTCAAACGAATATATAATATACAACGATGCTCTGAAATATTTACCGAGAGCGTATGGAAGTTGCACCGTTCATCGCTGGCATCGGAGGAGGTTGAACCGGTGGAGTAACGCTGTTGCTCGATGACGCTCTACTGTAGCCAGGATTGAATACTTCGTGTTGCTGTTTTCCCTCTGTCCCTACGTCTGTTTAATTTTACATAATTAATTCGACGAAATTCATTCGAAATACGAAAGATCGAGTAACGATTATTTAAATGCACTTTTATGAGTGAGACTGAAAATGTAATCGACGAGTTGATCAATTTTATTGAATTTTATTGAAATCATGCCAGGCGATTTTGAAGGACGTGACAACAAGTCGAACGTCGATCGTGGTGAAGCTTTTTTTCCCTGGATCTTTCGATGCCAAGGTACAGTTTAATCGACAACTTTATAACTGCGAAGCCATCGCAGTGACACGAGGAAAGGACGCGAGGCAGATTAGAGTTACTTACTATGCAGGGCTGGGACAGACTTGCTGCTATGAATTTGCTGGGGAGTCGGTTCGTGTCCGAGCCGTGATGGCAGATCGCGCTCACTCATGCGTCTGGGTCCTGCGATAGCACAAGATGCACGAAAAAAAAAACAATGCAAAGTGTTAATGCTCGGACATGCCGACAAGCTGCGAGACACTATGTAGATCTAACGAACGTGCGAATAATAATTATTTGTTTTGATTAATGAAAATAAAAACAAAACAATGTTCGTATGGATACAAAGTGTCTAAATGAATTAACGATTTTTCAGGACAACTCGAAGAAAAATCGCAAACTGAAAATAAAATTCATTAACTGATTAAACTATGGAGTACGATTATTATGAGTTTTTCCTTTTAAATGATAAATCGCATGCACCGATGGCTCGAGAAAGCAACGACAAATTAAATCTAATGCAAAGACAGAACAGTGAGATTGAAACATGTGGTTTCTTTTGTTTTAATGTACAGCCCAAAAGACCATTTTGTGTGCGTCGACGGTGTGGTAAAAAGAGTTGGTGTGTGAAAACAAATTGTTTCGCGAAAACCTAAAAACGAAAAGAATTCGCGTCGCGACGGTTTCGACGGTGATGAGCGTAAAAGTAAAAATGAGGAGGAATAATTATGTCGATCTATAAACTGAACCAGGCAGAGAGTGCAGACACGAGACGACGTTCTTACATCTTAAATCTGCCAGCTTACGAGTTTCCATATCGTTTTCCAACGGTGGAAATTCGCGAAATATCCAATCACCTCTCTCGAATCTAGGCGTTGGCTTGCGCTCCGAGACGTCCATGTCGCTCTTGGATCTTTTTCGTACGATCAGCGACTTTTTTCTGATAGGTTTGCCAACTTTGGCATTGCTCTTGATCGGTATCGTGTTGTAATAATTTGAATTGTGTTTACAAGCTCGATCCCTCGTTCGATAAACATCGCTCGTGCTCGCTCTTACCGAGCAACGTTCGCAGATCGCGATATTTTTGCAAGAATGCATTTGACTCTTGGGAATGATCAATTTTTCGTTTTTCACTATCGGCATTTTTTCCAGAGATCGACAGATTGGTTTTTCCTTAAATTCCGTGAGACTCGAGCTCGTTTTCCGACAGAGACCCTCGTGACTCTTCGACAATTTTCTCGTTCTGATAAAGGAGGCGGGAAATTTAGTTTTCGTCACTTGTCCCGTCTCGTTCGGTTTCGGCGTTGGATCGCGAAATACGATCGGACTGGAGCCACGCTCGCGTTTCTCCGAGCTGTTCGAATCGGCCTCGGTCGAGACATTGCTTTTATCCTTGAGATCCTCCTCGCTAAACGAGATAGTGCTGCGTATGGTGACATTGCCGCTTGAATTTAACGACTGGGTGTGAAATATATTTACATTCTCAGACGACATCTCGGGCGCTGAGACGACTCTCGAGTAAGCCGGAAATATGAAGTACTTGGTCGTACGGTTCGTCTCGGTCGTCCCGTCGGAAGTTACATCTTCGTTCGACATAAGATCCTTGAGCGACCAATATTTCTCTAATTTGTTGATTTTCTTGTCCCCGGAATCGAAACTCGGTGAGATATCGATACTCGAGAGAATAGTTGGCAACGAGTGTTTCCGGAAATGTTCGAGTCTCATACGGCCGACAAAGGTGCGTTGATAAGATGGCGTTGCGATCGCGGGGTTGTCTCGACTATTGTCCGAATCGTCGATCGACTCGGTCATTGTTTCTTTAACGGAGACCGAGCTCGAGGCTTTGGAAACAACGCCAACGCTTTCGGATATCGGCTCGTCCTGCTCCGGTATAAATAGCGGAGCGTTTGCATTGTCCAAGTTCGCAAATTCCTCGAGCTGCTGTATTATCTCCTGTTGCTCGGCCAACGAAAGCTTCGAGCTACTTTTTTTTAATTCACCGGGCTCGTCGTCGATATCCTCGTTACCTCGATCTCTCGTCGTCGGCTCTTCCACCTCCGTTTTCTCGTCGTACAGTGCTTGCACATCGAGGTCGTTTTTCGCTTGTATATCGAGCAAAATCATGCTCCACTCTTTCTCCGGCGTCGTCACGAGGCTCTTGTCAGCTTTCAGCAAATCGCTCTCGGACTTGTACTCCTTTCTGTTCGATCTTCCGTGTCCCGTGATTTCAGGACTTCTCGGCGACGCGATGTCGGGCTCGGAAACGAATTGTCTCGAGGCACTTAGCTTTATCGATTTAAATTTGATCAAACCCGCCTCGCCGAGCTTCGAAAAGTGTTTCGCTAGTGCCGCTACTCTTCCGCAGCCGAGTCTCACCTCCTCGGGTGATTTCCAGCATTTTTCTTGCGTATTCGAATCTTCGCTGGAAACGTCGCTATTCAAACCGCTCAGATCTAGATTCAGTTCTGGCATTATCGCGTTTACTTTGAGCGCGGCTGAATCTTTGCTCTCGCTGTCCTCGTCTTGACTCTCGGCACTGTCCGAGCTCTCGTTGCTGTCCTCGCGTTCCTCCCGACGATTTACCTCCGGTCGAGCTTGTTTTATTGGCAAATCGGTGGATTCGTGCGCTTGACAGTGAGTCAGATGTCCGTGACAACAGCAATGAGTCACGATGACATTGCGACTAGTCGCTGAAAAATCAATGTCGCCGAGGGACGAACGACCGCTCGTTGTTTTAACTTCTCCGTCGTCACGATCGAGACTATTGGTCCTGATCGTTCTCTCGTCCTTCTCCCTTCTCGCTCGTTGCTGCAACGTGCCGGGAGAGATCGGTAAATGAGAGCAGATCTGTGTCTTGTGAGGACAACTCGTCAGATTGATGCGAACGTTGGAATCAGAGCAACTTTCGATCGGTATATTTTCTCGCGATCTGCTCGACGCGTCGAAATTCTCGTCTTGCTGATCGATGTAAGGAATAGAGGGCGAAATGTCGAAAGAAAATGTATCGCGCGTCGTGTCGACGCATTCGATCGAGGCGAGACTGTCCTGCGAGTGATTTAACGCAGGAAACGTTAGCTCGGTTTTATCCTTGCTGTAATAACCGTACTGAGGATTGCTGGATGAATCGTCGTGCGTCTGGCTCTGTTGATTTCTCACGGGATAAGGGGGATAACGCTCGATGTGGCTCGGAATAGTTAGGAACACCTGATTAGGCTCGTGTATAATAGGAATCGGCCTTTTATTGTTGGTCCAATAATTTCGCGATCTGGCGTAATCCTCGTCGTGCGGCGATTCGTCGATCGGATACATCGAGAGATACGAATTTGTTGCCGTTAATGGACGCGACGGAATTTTCGTTTGCGACGATATACCCGCGTCTTGATGCGACTGACCTACGCTCTGATTCTGATACGCGTTGTTAGGAAACTCGTAATGATTAAAATATTGCGGCTTGGATTTTTCAACTTGCGAAACTGTCGCACCTGGTATCGGTATATGTTCTACGTTCCAATCGACGAGACGCTCTTGATAGCCGCTCGGATTGTGTCGTGGCATCGACAACAGATTTCCCATTGAGTGCGACGTCGACGGCTGAGGGACTGGCATTTCGGTGTGTCGCGGGGGCTCTAATTGTTCCGACTTTGGTCGGGCCTTGTGCGCTGCTTGGTGTGAAACGAAACGTTAGTATGAAGCATTAATTAGAAAGCGTTTTCTTTTTTTTTTACATTCTTTCTGGTTTTGTTTTTTGCGGGTTTTCATTAATTGGCAAAGTTTGAGCTTCGAACGATCGGATAGCGTTATAGTGATATTGGCGATTATGCAGAGCTTTGGACGCAGATACATGAGAAGTTACATTCGCACAGAACCATGAGTCGTATGTGATAGATAATCCAGAAAAGACGGACAAAGCTTGTAGATTTTCTTATTTTTACATAATCGGCGAAATTATTGAAAAAGTGTGCTGAGATTATCGAGGTGAGTTCGCGTTAAATCATCGATACAAATCGCAATTAATCACGACGGGAATAAAATTCCTGTGAAACTATTGAAAATTCTACCCATGAATTAGCGAACTTTTCCTCGATCGAGCTTGATACCAACACCCGAAGTTCGTAACGTCGTGACTTGTAATTGTTCGTTTTATAATTTGTCGCGCATACCTCTGGTCATAACGGGAGATGGCTGAGATAGCAACGTTGCTAGTCCATGATATATGGCACCCTGTTTTGCGACTTCCAGCGTCACGATCGGACCCGTTCGTACCAAGTACTCGGCGGCTCTGCGAACGAGAATTTTTTTCTTTATTTAAGTATTACTCATCAATCAGCCGTTCCTCGCTGCTGAAAAGATTCAAAGTCGTAAACTCACTTTTCCTGCGTTATCCCGACCAAGCTCTGTCCGTCAACTTTCAGCAGTTGATCACCGGCGGTCAATCTTCCGTCCTGTAACGAAGCACGAAAGACGATTAAATTCTTATCCCTCGAAAAGTGACACCGTAGTAAAAAAGAAAAGTATTCCGCGCGCGAGTAAAGAGAGTAAGAGGAGTATAACTTACCGCGTCCGCAGCTCCGCCTGCGACGACACTCTTGATGTATATGCCAAGCCTATCCTGGCCAGCTCCCTGTGGACAAAGAAATCTCCGGTTCGGTAAAGAAATAACCGTAAAAGTTGTGGAGAACCTCGGTCGAACAACGGATAAGGAGAGCATATGGAGAAGGAAGTTTGTACTTAAACGTATGCCTTCTAGCGTGACAGTCTTACGTATTTCTCCCTCGCTCTCTCTCTCTCTCTCTCTCTCTTTCTGTGTCTTCATGGGCCGCTGATCACATGGGAATACGTATGGATTTTTATGCTCATGTGCACATGCTCGAAGCACATCTAGGACATGATCTATACGTAGTTCTTGCATGAATAATAATTTCGCCCATTCAATTACCGCGACAAAGTCCGTCGATCGTACATCGCGCTATTTCTAAAAGCTTCTCATTGTTCGCGAGGTCGAGGTGCGTTCGCGATTCAACAATCCATTCTACAATTTATCCTGGCGCGTTTCTGTATGCAATAACTTTTTCGTAGTCCTCTCGCGGTGAATAGCGCAAAACCAGTCTAGCGACTCGCGACACTCGCAAACAAGTACAAAACGTTGCGTATAGGCGCGCGGGTAATACCCAACGAATGGGAAGGTAAAAAGAAAAAAGAAAACGCGAGGAAACTAGTTTCGTCGTAGTGTACCGAGGAGAAGAGTTAAAACCTGGTGAGACATATCGGCGAGTAACATAACGCGATCCTTTGTCTTATTTAATGAGCTCGGTGACTAAACACACGCCAGACAAACGGAGATAAAGAGGAATCGTGAAAAGTAGGGAGAGAATAATACACAATAGTGAAAATTTACCTTCGCCGCAACAATGCTGAGTCCCATTCCATTCGTCGACTTGTGTAACTTGATGATCTGAATTTCCGGTTGTCCGTGATTCTGTCCAACGTGACCGGAATAACCACCGGATCGATTGCTCATCGCGCTTAAACTTCGAAGCTGTAAGCGAATGAAAATTTATTCGTCGTTCGGGACAAAATGTCGCGCGTAGCTTTTAGCAAAAATGAATTTAATCAAGGAGGATTAACGATGAAAATTTTCTCACGTTATTGTGATGATCGATCATGTATATCGTCCAATATCCGCTGCTGGTTGGTTGAGGCGCCATTCTGCACAGTCCATCGCGTTGCAAAGGAGCGAGAAATTCGGCGAGACCAGGCGGAACGCCACGTATAACTTCGCAACTATAGCCATCCTCGGGCAATAGAAGAGCGAGAGCGAGGGTCGATTCTTCCTCCAAGCGTATCTCGCGTCCGTCGGCTCTCGCGAGAGTATCGGCGACGCTCTCGGCGACCCTGACGACGTTCTCGATCAGTTCACCGGGTAGCCTCGGTTCGTCGGCTGCCGGTTGATACTTTTGAAGCAAAGCTCTGACTTGTAGAGAATTGAGCTTGAAGCAAGTCGAGCTCAGTGTCGCAAGCTCCTCGGCGTTGTATTTAGGTGCTTGTAACAAGTGCGTAGCCTGCATTATCGTGGCAAGATGACACTGGCTCGCCAATTCGAGGCCCTGTCTCTCGGCCCAAGTCTCGAGGGCGTTCAATCTAGCCTTGAGTCTGCGACCGAACCATCTGACACAAAGATTACCATTGGAAACGAGTGCGTTAAATGCCGTGGCGTTTATCGCGTGGAACAAATGGCTGAACAGTTGAATGGTCAAAGCGGCATTGACGCGACAGCGTCGTAACAGAGCCATCGTGTTGGAAAATATTTGTAAAACACCGGCCTCTTTCGCGGGCTCGTCGGCGTCCGCCATGAATTGCGACATGGCAGGAGCGAGCTCGAGGGAGACGCAACGTACGAGCGAGGCGAACGCGGTGTGGACAGCGTCGGCCAAGATGTCCTGTGCTCTGGTAGAAAAAGCTCCTACGTGTCTGTCGCTTTTCAACATGTGCAAAAGTTCCGAACCGTTGGCGAGCCAAAGAGCGAGCGAGGACGCGTCCATGTAACGTTCTTGTATCACACGTTGTATCATCGTCGCGACTTTCGCGAGCATCACCGTCAATCTGTGGGCTCGCTCGGTCGGTTGTAACTCGGGCCTGTAATGAGTACTGGCGCGATATCTCGCTGCCAGGTAGAGCGTGTAAGTCGGCGCTAGTTTGAACTGCGGCGCGGATGGTTCGACGTCCGTGATAACAGCGTGAAGAAATGCCTCCTCGGTCTCCTCGAGAAATTCCAAGACCGCGGGCAATATCGGATCCGTTCCTCTTGGCTGCTGACGATCGTACTGCGACAGCCTGTCGATGAAAAGAAAATTCTTCTCACAGTCGTGTCTCGTTAAGCTCGAGGGAATTCTTCCAAGATTTTACGAATCATCGAATCGCGTGTGCCAAGAGAAAATAAAGAAATGAACGAGTTGAGGATCAAGATAGGGCGAGTATGTATGTCCATAAAATGAGAAAATTAAAAACGTCTCGTCGACTCCAAAAATTAATCGTACGAGAAATATTTAAAATCTCGATGATTCTTCTCTCTTTTGCCTGTTCCACGGTGTACGCGTTACCTTTGAAAGAAAAAAATCTCTAGTTTAACTTCTTCGCTATCTTACCTTTAGAGCCAGCGTTCAGTTTGTCTCTCGCCTCAATCGTGACAAACGCTCTCGGGCAAAACTTGAAAAACATAAATGACAAATAATTTGTCGCTTACCTGTTGCCGTCTCGACTGCTCGTGAGACTCGCGGTCTCGACGTTTCCATCGAGATCGAACGTCGTCTCGTAATTGTGTGTGCCCTCGGGTGGGTGGCCACCGTGTGCCGAGGTACGAGGACTCGCCGCTGCTGATTTCGTCGGGCTCGGTGGATTCGAGCTGTTGCCACCGTTCGGTGTTCCCGAGCCCGATCTGTATTTTTCCGAATTGACCTCCTGACTGTTAGCGTCTGGCGAACGTCTACACTCGAGCAACGTGCGTGGCGCACAAACACCAAATGAAAATAAAGCGGAAGTGACGAAAGTGTACGAGATAACGAAAAAAAAAACAAACAAACGTAAGAACAAATTGCAGTCTGTGCGGTATGAGAATAATTCTAACGAGCCTTTTCATTTCATATCAATGGATTAAAATCAAGAGCGAAGCGAAACGACGTCAGGACTCTATCGTCCGACCGAGTGCGAGTGATTTTTTTAATTTTTCTAGCCGTTAATCTAAAAAATGAGATCAAAGTTTAAAAAATATTTTTAAGAACACTGAGAAAAAAAATAGGAAGCGAACGTGCAGAAATGCACGAAGCATTTGCTAACGACATTGATTAATCACGTTGCAAAAATCCTTTCGAAGAAACTTTTCATCGTTTTCTTTTCCTTTATTTATTTATTTTTTTTTTAGGAAAACGACTTACCTGTCGTAAGTGTAATCCATCTGTCTATTGGAGTCGTGACGTTGTCGAATACGATCCTCCGGTGCCGGATCTATGAACCTGAACGTGTGCATGCGCCCGAACTTGATGATCGCTCCGTTCTGAAAAATGACAAAACGATAGAAAAAAAAGAAAGAAACGATAAAGAAAAGTAAATATCATCAACGTCGGCGATCTGTCCCATGCAATATCGTTATTCGAGCAGAAATCTAATAGCGTTCGTTCCGTCGCGAGAAATAACTCATATCGATCGGGTGGCAGAGCTTGAAAACTTGGACATCGGACGACTACGTCGTCTACGTCGTCGTCGACGACAAGCGTCGCCCCGAAGGGTAAAATTAACTTAGCCGAGCCGAGAAAAGAATTCTCCTGGTGCGGACCAGACGCTACCCCGACTGTTTTCTTTTTTTTCTTTATTTCGTCCAATTTTTTTTCCGTCGTCCATCGAATTGGTTTCATTTTCTTCCAGTGTGTCTGGAATACTAGCAGACTGGAAAAGGGTGAGGGAACTAGCATTTTTTGCGTATTTCGAGCTCGTCGACTCTTTCGTGAAATGCAAACCGGGAAAGGTCGAAAGATTCTCGAAATTAATATTTAGCGGGGTTTTTTTCTTCTCTCGAGTCGAAAATAATCGATAAATGTGCAAGGGCGCACCTGTAATATCGTCGTCTGTTGTATCCTCTGATTGTTGACGTAGGTATGAGCGTCTCTCGAGCATGGTGTGAGCGTTACGATATTTTCCGTAAAGGCGATCACGCAATGCCTCGGCATCACCGTCGAGCCGGTTAGCGTCAGTGTCTGCGCCTGAACGGCTTGAGGTCCGATCGGTCTTTCCGAACCGACTTCGGTCACGTTTGGCTGGAGACGATGTCGAACACCCGTGCCGTTTGGAATTTCCGTACCGTCGGGATTGAGCTCGAGGAGAAACGGCAGCCTCTCGTCCTCGTACCTGTGATCGAACTCGCTCCATTTTCCGGCCGGTTTCTTTTTTCGTTTGCGCGGTACGTAATCGGCCGGTCTTCTCCTTACGTGGAACATTATCGAGCCTGAAGCAAACAAGACAGGGGAAAAAACATTAAAACGGACGTTCGAGTGAAACAAATATTCTTCTGTTCTGTATTACAATAAATTTTCGACGAAATAGAATAACGAAATAAATTACGTAGAAAAAATCGAATATTTTATTTGATAATTTTCAGAACAATGTAAAAATGCGAGTTGGGGAATAAAATTAGCGGCGACTACGATTTATTATTTTGTCTCTAGCTCGGTACTTTCTTCGTCGAGGAAAGAACCCGAGAGAAAACGCGAAAGGATCGTTCACGACGATGCGAGTGTCCGAGTAGAGACAATTGTTAATTAGATAACCACACCGTCAATGTCCCGCGAGTACTTTCGCGCACGACGAAAAAAAAGAAAAACAATACTATCAGAAAGAAGATAGAAAAAAATTCATAAAAATATCGCGCCTGATAAAAAAAAAGAAAAAAGAAGGCGAAGGTACTCGAGGAGCCTTGACCCTTGAACTATATTTTGTTCTCTCGCTACGATCATTTTTATTTTTCGTTCGCGTTCATTGATCGCTCTACATCGTAGTCAAAGCACTTTCCGCATCAACTAGGATTTAAATCGACCTTTCTTTCTACCACCCCGCCGTAGTTTGCCATTAAAGAAATTAAGAATTCCGAAGTAAAGCAGTTTCGTCCCGATCAACCGAGTAATAATAGTTCTCCCACGTTTTTCCAACCACGAACTTTGCTTCCAACATCATATTTCCCTTCCTCGCCAGTGTAAAGACAAAATTTCCGAGAAAAATAACGAGTTCGGTAAGTACTTTCATGTACATTTTATAAAGCGAACAATTTTCGTCGACGGGGTGACTATAGTCGTGAAACGCAACGAGCGACTCGACGTACCGTCAGTCTCGCGGTTCCCCCCTCGTCCACGATGCCCGTTATCTCGTCCAATTGATATTTTCCGGTGATAAAAAAAAGAAACGTCGTCTCTCGCTAGAAACGAGTCCCTCGAATCGAGACAGGGACGAGGGAGAAATAACAAAGATCGTATCCAATGTAAATTCGTGACGACTAAAATCAACGTTAGACGGACATTCGGTTCGTGGGTCTTGTGATTTTCGTATGGTAAATAAGGGGAGCGTCTCTCTCGTTCCTTCAGACGGATAAAGAGACACGTGTGCTCCATATTATATCGGAGCATGTATTTTTATGTATCGAGGTCTTGTCTCGGACGATCATCGAGACGCGTCTTCGAAATTATGATTTTTCTGACATTCGACTTTGACAATTTTTTTTTCTTTCAACGCTGGATCGAGGGATATCAATGGTGTACGGTGAATTTGAAAATTCAATGATAAGGATGATAATAATAAATATTTATAAAAATTTATAAATTGTCTATTATATAAAAAATATATCTTTGTGAAAAAATTTGTTTTTTATCGTGTGACAAATTTTGATTTATGGGAAATAAATTCAATTCCGATGAAATAAATGAAATTTTCTGGGTGAAGTGGTTACTGTCGATGCTGTAACCGGCGTTCCAAAATACTTTGCCAAAAATTTGGCGAGAAGCTCTCGCAAATGGAAGATAGGTTCATCCGATGGAAAATATTTAGATTGAGAATATTTAGATTTTCGTGGTGGTCGGAAGAGAGATAAGACAGTATTGACTCGTAACGTCGATAGCTGAAATATTTTTCCTCAAGATTTGGCATTACGTGTGTTTTTGTAAAGTGGAACGAAGATTTAAAAAAAAGAGGACGAGGCATACCGCAACAATTAAGTTTCTTTGTCCATCCCATGATAATACGAATTACTCGAAATGTCGAAAAAAAATTGGGGAATTGGAATATTATTTTAATATCGTTAAAAAACACATCGCGAATTCACAAATCACTTTTCGAGAAGGGGGAGGAATTAATCGTTCTCTCATGACGAGACGAATAGTCGTGAGATCCAGCGAGTACTAAACACTGGTGAATCTCAAACGACGTTCCTTCTCCGACATAGATAGAGAGAGAGAGAGTGAGAGAGAAAGAGAGACGTATATAGGATCGTCTGGTGTAGAGTCTTGACGCCCGGCACGATTCGTTGTCGCACAGAGAGGTACCAGTTAGTATTGGTTAGTCAGAGACGAGAGCGTGGTAGCCACTAAAAATAAAGATACGAAGCTGAAGAGAGGAGGAGTGTACGAGGAAAGATCGGGGAGAAAGTCTTGTTCTGTTTACAAGCGGGCACGTGCCTCGCTCTGTCGGGAAGAGGACGAAGACCGTCGCGAAGAAAATATAAACGGATGATGAGGAAGAATTTAAAGAGGAAGGGCGGAAAAAATGATGAGTGACGAACTTGAAGAGAAAGATGAGGGAAGAATAAGGACGAACGTGAAGAGAAAGAGGACGAGTGTGAAGAGGAAGAGGACGAAGACCGTCGCGAAGAAAATACACACGGATGATGAGGAAGAGTTCAAAGACCAAGGGCGAGAAAAATGAGGAATGACGAACTTGAAGAGAAAGGTGAGGGAAGAAGATAAGGACGAATGTGAACAGAAAGGGGACGAAGAAGATGAAGAGGATGATGAAGAAGAAATTGAAGAGATGGGGAAAAACGTTGAGGACGAACGTGAAGAGGAAGACGAAGAAAATGATGGACATGAACTTCAAGTGGAAAATAAAGAAAATGAGGAGGACGAACTTGAAGAAAATGGCTGGAATGAACCTGAAGAGGATGATGAAGAAAACGACCGAGACGAGGAAAATAAAGAAAATGATGGAGACGAACTTGAAGAGGAAAACGAAGAAAACCACGAAGACGAACCTGAAGAGGAACGAATAGTTCCAAGAATAATTCAGAGTTGCAAACGTAGCGCGTTTCGTTTTCCACAAAGATGAGTTCTCCAGCATTCTATTCGGTCCATCAAATCTCTGGAGAATTCTACGCGAACTTCTGCAATTTAACGCGTACGCGTTTCTCGTGTACGAAAATCCTACACGAGTAGTCTATGTCCAGTTACGTTAGTTACGTGGCTCTATCGAGAGTCTCACTCCAGGTAGTTTGCACATTTAATTCGATTATCGTCGACCAGCACGAATTTTTCCATCGTCCTTTCTCTCTCTCTCTCTCTCTCTCTCTATGCAATTTCGATATTTATTGCAATCAGAAATAGGGATTCCAGCCAGCGTGGCAAACGTAGTTTAGGTCTTATGTCTAATTGCTGTGCCATACTATACTATGCTATTATCATTACTAGTATTACTGTGGTTACTGTTGTTATTTTTATTTTTATTTTTATTTTTCTTATTCTTTTCATTAACTATTGTTATTATTACAACTACTTTTATTTTGTTGTTATTATTATCATTATTATTATTATTACTATTGTTATTATTATTATAATTATTATGTATCTTAATATTGTACAACTGGTGCAAATTGCAAACCGACAAACTTATGAAATGTGTGGTTTGTCAATTTGTAAATTCTCTGCATTGCCCCATAGCCTGCTAGGGCATAATAAAACTTATCTATCTATCTATCTATCTCTCTCTCTCTCTCTCTCGATCGTGAAACGTTAACGTGAATCAAAGATTCTTTTTTTCATTTATTCCACATTTTTCGCATCTAAATTTTTTAATTCTATGATGCAAGCGAATTAACGAACGGATGTGTACGAATTGAATTGTTTCGTTTAATTCGGTCAGTACGTTAATCGATCATTTTGTCTCTCTGTAATTGATCGATCGGTGATTAACATTTTCATTGCGTCGAACGATGAAGACGAAGCGACGAAAGAAAAATCCGGGATATTTCCACTTTTTAAAAGTTGGAATAAAAAATTGGAGAAAAACTTGGAAAGTACGAGATTTTTATTGCAATCTTTAGTTCATTAAATCCCTGAAAATTAGGAAGGCCCTTGATATTGAGATACCACAGAAAAATTTCAATTTCGTAAGGGCGTTTCAAGGTCATTCTGCAGAATAAAATATTTTTACAAGCTCGAATTTGTTTTTTCGTCCAAAACGAGAAAATAAACGAGTAAAATTTGTATTTCCAGTTTTTGTCAACTGCCTAGTCGATCGATTAAAAAAATCACAAATTTGGGAATTTCTACCCTCCGATTCCAAGCTTCGTCGAATGAAAAATAAAACATTATTTTCAGAAAATAAACAAAATTATCTCAAGCTTAAATCTTTTTTTCATCTTCCAAATCAAAGCAAAAAAAAAGAGAAAAAAGACTGTTTAATTAAATAAATTAGTACCAGGACTCACGCGAGGCTAAAATTTCCAGCAGATAAGAGACTGGATTATCCACGACGTTCATGGTGAGTGCGCCGAGCTCCTCGAATCTGGACCTGAACTTTGACACCGAGGGCATGATCCCCTTCTAAACGTTTTTTTTTCTCTCTTAACTTTCTTTTTCCTCCCGACCTTTGCTAAAAAATAAACGAACGAGGAAAGCACCGAAAAAAGGGCTTTCCAGTCTCGTCGAGACTTCTCGAAAGACTGAGGACGCGGTATTATAGGACTCTCGCGGTGTAATCCTGCAACCGACCGTTGGTGCAGCTGACTCGTTTGCACACACTCGTGTCGTGCAGTCTCACGTAGGTGTGTGATAAACGCGCGAGCCTTATGGAAGACACCGGTGTATCCTAACCAACCCCAGGATATCCGTACGAGAGGAGACGCGGTGTAGTTCGCCGTAGCGTGACGAAAACGTTCCAGGCGACTATCTTGGTCGTTGCTTCTCTACTGACTAAAACACGTTCAAGAACGCACCATAGACGGCAAATTACCAAAGAAACGGTGCAGCAGGTGTGCAACGTGTCTTCCGTAGAAGCATCGTTAGGATGTGTCGGGGGGGGGGGGGGGGGGGGGGGGGGTGTTTTCTACCAATGGTTAAAAATAAATTATTCTTTTACAATTCAACAATAATTTTGACTAAGGAAAATAATGTTTGCTAATTTTAAAATAATACCGTCAACGGGTTTACTTTGAACAGGTTTTGGAAGTTTGGTAACTTTAGTTAATATCCTAAATTCGAACTTCTTTGCTTCGCCATGTAATCTATAGATAGATTGCAATTTATGGAAAATATTTAGTTTTTCGACTTTTTTACCAAGAAATTCGAGTACCAGCAGAAAGCAACCCATTTATTCAAGGTCAGTGACAAATTTCCGATCGACGTAGGCCTTTATAACTTTAGAAAGGATTAAAATTGACCGAAAGACGATGTGTGATCAATTTCGATGGATTTTGCAAGACCTCAAAAAATGGAGTGTTAGCGATGCTTGTATCTTCGTTCTCGTTCGTCCGACAGGAAATTTCACGAGTAACTTTTCGAAGAGCTCGCCGAGACGCGAAGAATGAGCCCAGGAACATCCGGATAGATCAATTTTTGTGGCTGTGGCGGCACTTGGAAAATCGCGATTTTCAGGACCCATAGGGTGGGACACGTGAAAAAAATGGCCAAGGATAAGGTCAAATTTTTTTTTGCTCCCAATCGTCTTTAGATCATCATATTCGTGTTACGCGGGAAATTTTCGATTCAGAACTGACCCAACAGAGTGTTTTTAGTGAAAACAAAATTTGACCCCCCCAGGACCCTCCAAAGTCAGAAAAGTAAATTACGAATATCGACAATCGGCACCTGCCGAGGGTAAAAAAAAATTTCGTTCAAAAGGGCTTCAATTGGAGGTTACGGAATCGGAATTTTCCCGCGCAACAAAAATATTGTCATTATAGTCTCGATATATTGCAATTTATGGAAATATTGGACCTTTTCACCCCTGCGAACACATTTAAACCGTATTTTGGCGCTCTGTAGTAAGTAGCCTAAAAAATTGTCAGTTACTCGCAATCTCAATGTAACCCCATTCTACGGTACATATTGCCTATATATAACTTTTCAAATCGATTAACCAAAAGAAATATATTTATTATATTCTTGTATTATTTTTGAATTAGCAAACATTATTATTATTTTTTATTTTTATTTTTACAGAAATAAAAAAGGCATGTTTGCGCGTGAAAAAAATGTCTGTATTATCAAACTTTATACACACGAATATGTTTTTTTCATATTCAAAAATAAATGTGCCTCTAATCGAAAAATAATACTTTGCAGATTCAAAAACATAATATTTTTATAGCGATGTCGAACGTTACTGAATAAATAATGATTGAGTAATTAAAAATGATCACATAATTTAGAATTATATTGATTTTAAGCAATTAGAAATTCTTAAATAATAGAACCAAAAATTATTCTGTCATTTTGCAAAAATTATATTGTTAGAATTGCTTCGCCCTCGAGATAAAAAAGTTATACGGGGACAAATAGAAATAGTGGAACGATCGAATCGAGTGTATTGTCGTCACGATAATCGATACTACGTTGAACGATCGAGCTATTTAAAATTAATTATCGGGTTGTTTAATTATTTCACCGGTCTAAGATTAGATCGGGGCAAACAAAATATAAAAAAAAACAAGAAAATCAAACTAGGCGTGACGACGAGGCGCATTACAATGCTATAATATCGCTATAATACAAAAAAAATACAAAAAAGTGTAAAAATAAAATAAAAAAATTAAAAGTTTCGACTCGAAGTACCAAAGAAAATTAATTAATTCGATTCGACGATTTGTTCGAAGAGCCTCGAACATGTTCGAGCCACGCTCGAAAATTGCTCGATCATCGAAGACACAAGAGTGGAACAATAATACCCGTGGCGATTCGCGAGCTCTCCCGTGTTTCGTTTCGAAACGTATTAAACTCGAGGGCCTCGTACAAATTCAAACTCAATCATATTTGTCGAAGCTCTCAATTATGACGGAGGACAGACACCTGTGCGTGTTGTTTTGGTCGCTCGACCGCGAACCACGGTTGATCGAAGCTACGATTACGTGTTATCGTTGGGACATCGAAAGTGAAAAATCTCCGATACCAGCGGCGATTCTATTCCGACAATAACGATAAACAACAAAATTTTACAAATTCGAAATATTTATTATTTCTAAAAAAAATAAAAAATTGACGAATCGCAAATTACTCGTAAAAACCGATAATTATGGAAACTTTATGATAATTATTGTAAAGATATATATATACTTATTGGTGCAATAATTTTCAATTAAAAAAGAAAAAAATTATCTTTACAATAATTTTTCTCAGTCTCGCGATTATCGATTTTTCCCGACGACTTGCATTATTTTACTTTAATTCTAGTTTTTCCACAAACAAATCAAATGAAATTATTACGATAAAAATAGTCTTTTTAACGTGGAGAAAAAAAAAGAATGAAATGAATTAATTGTCTTCGAGTAGAAATAGCGAGAAGAGGCAGGAACCCAACCCAAACGGGGCGCGAAAACACTACCCGCTATCGACAACAATAACGACCGTTATTATTCAATGAACAATGCTATAACGATGATTATTATACTTCGACAGATCGTATCGCGTATAATAAATATATTTCTATCGTCCACCTATTCCCTTTTTCTTATTTAATATCGTGCGGGAAAGAGATTGATAGGTTCGTTGTTCTCGTCAAAGGACGCGAGACGAATATTCCCATGGGTGTAGAGAGAGGAACGATCGCGAAATGATAAAAATCTTTTTCCATCGTAGCTGTAACTTGGCGATAATGAGAATTTCCAAGGTAGTTGAGAATTTTTCCGGAAGTTTCCATTGACTCCCTGTTGTACACACGCACACACACACACACACACACACACACACACACACACACACACACACGCACACACGCACACACACACACACACACACACACACGCGCACACACACACACACACACACACACACACACACACACACACACACACACACACACACACACACACACACACACACACACACACACACACACATACACACACACACACACACACACAAATATGCACACATATATATATCTATATAAAAAGGGAGCGAGAGAGTGAAAAATAATAAAGTAGAAAAAGGGAGATTGTCGTTTTTTCAAAGAGGGAGAGGGAAAAAGGTTGCTGGAAGCGGTCTCGTCGTCTCGTGACGAGCCACGAGGGAGGAATTCATGGGATCGTGAGCAACGGTGCCATCGTATCGTCCACCTAGACGAGAAAGAGGAAGAGGGAGCGAGAGGGAGCGAGAGAGGGAAGAGATGAGAAGGGGGGGGGGGGGGGGGGGGGGTTGATATGCTCGGCGCGAGAGAACTCGTCGGGTAATCTTATATATAAAATTGCAACCGCTGCATAATGCGGATAATAGCCGAGAGGAAAGAGATTCCCGACATACGCTCACACGTACGAACTTCGTATTTGTATTAGTGCAACGAAGAGCGGAGTGTGTATTAGGTACGTAAGCGGGATGGGCACACGGTCGTAGTATGGCACGCTTAGAAAAAAGGGCTTGGAAATGTACACTTTGTGTTCCACTGTTATATAACGTCGGAACGTTAATCAACATGCGTGTATGGGTCTCGTACATTGTTTGTGGGTGTGTGGGTGTGTTTCGGGCGAAGAAAACTTGGAAGCGAACGAAATGTCAGACACTGGCTGAAATATCCAATTCGTTTTGTTTTTTCGTGATTTTTTTTGTTCGTTGATTGGTAAATAAATTTTTAAAAGATAATGATTTGAATATTTTGTAATATTGTAATTTTTATTGCAAGAAAAATAAGAAATTGATTGGAAAAAGAAGTGATAATTGTTGGAAAGAGGTATGAGATTGGTTCGAAATCGATTTGGGAAATTTAACGCGTTATAAATCGTATTTTGTAAAAGAAAAATAGCCATTTATCGTTTTGACGCGATAGCTTTTGTACGAGGGGGTGAGAGATTTACGGTCGGTAAAGAGATTAAAAAAAAAGAAAGAAAGAAGAAAAAAAAAGAATGTCCGCGTCGCCCCGAGGAAGAAGAATTGGAGTTGGAATGATGAGAGAGACGGCGAGGCGAAGGGAGGGAGGGAAAGGGTCAGGCAAGGGGATGGCGAGCAATCCAAGAACCAGATCGCACGTGTGCTTGGACGTATAGTAACAGTATGAGCGGAGAGAGGACAGAGAGAGAGAGATTTGATTTGATTTGTTTATTTGTTATGCCCTAGTGTGCTTAGGGGCAAACTGTAACCATGTTACAAGATAATGTAAAGTTTTTATCAACATGAAACTACATCAAATGAACTTATAGTTTAGATTCTATACAAAAATAAAGAAAAAGTAGTATAAAATAAACCACATAATAGTATATGACAATAATACACTAGAATTACCAACGAAGGTAATATAGAACTGACCATAAAGGCCTATATCGTATATAGATAATTAAACTAAAACTAAGCTCATAACGCATAAACTAAAATATTATAATATAAGGAACCAAGAAGCTGAAGATAGAGAGAGAGAGAGAGAGAGAGAGAGAGAGAGAGAGAGAGAGAGAGAGAGAGAGGGAGAGAGAGAGAGAAAAAAAAACAGGACTGCAACGTACCGAGCGCGTAGAAAGGCATACGAGTCTCGTGTGGCACTTGGTGCACGCGAGAAAGTGCACGATTTTTTAAAGTTTATCCGTGTACCTATCTATAGATATATACATATACACACAACGAGTTACATACACGCGCGAGAACGAAAAGTGTAGCCGCCGTGAAATGGGAAAACCCGGAGTCGTCTATGAAAAAAAAAAAAGAAATAAAAATATGTCTCCTTCTCAAAAAAAATATGTGCATTGGGATTCTACTTTAAAAACGGTACAAAAAAAAGAGAAATTTCTTCTTTCAGCGCGTATTAAATTTTCTCGACTCTCGAAGAAATTTAACAAATTCCAAGACCCAAAAAGTCTAATAGAAGTTACGTATTTTTGCTAATTTTTATTTTATAAAAAAAAAAAAAAAGAAGAAAAAAAACGGTCCTTGAGAACGAAGGTAAAGAGGAATAGGGACGAGCGTCACTATCGGGATGCAGCGTGAATTATTATCGGATTTCCGCGCGCGTAGTTCGACCCCCTCCCCCACCCCCGTCGCCACTAAAACTCATTCGAAACGCCACGACGTCCTGCGATATTAAGCAACGTGCGGACAAATATGGAACTACGAGAAAATCGAGTGCTCTCTCTCTCTCTCTCTCTCTCTCTCTCTCTCTCTCTCTCTCTCTCCCATCGATACCACCCCGCGTGTTTTGCACTTCGTCTCTCGGACCTTTGCCCCCCCCCCCCCCCCCCCACCACAGCGTATAAACGATGCGCGGCTTGACATTTACGCAAAGTTACCAGTTGCAATTTCACTCGGGAATCAAAATTCCTCCCACCGGTCCGAACTCCGACTCTTGCACGTTCCCCTTATAATTGTTTGGCGGTTGTTGTTGCTATTAACCCGTTGCGGTTTTACGTGGCTCGTGCTTCATTACATTTGCCAATGTACCGAATTGTAAAAAGAAGTTTTTTTTTAATATACAAAAAAAAACATATAAAAAAAATTAACATATTAAATGTGAATATAATAAAAATATTAAAAGAGAATATATATACCTATGTGTATATTTTTTTTCTTCCTACATATAATTGCATTGCCCTTGGCAAATAATCGAATTACCGATACGACGAATAGAATTTTCGTTCGATATTATCGTCGCTCGCAATGTCGCCAACTGATAGCCAACGTTAATTATTCCATTGCGACATTAATAATTATCGTCTGGTACAATAATCAACGCGATAATGGAATGATAATCGGAATAATGTTTGATTAAAAAAAATTTGATGAGTACGTTGTCGAATGATCGATGACAATTAATAATAATTGGAACGTGGCCTCTCCCCAATTGATCGATCGATCCTCATAATATTCGTATAACAAAAATATCACAAAATAAATATAATAATTATATAGCTTGGCCACAAAGTAATTGCGTTTTTTTTTCTAACAGATGGACATACGCGACTATGTAACACAAACGTATTTACTTTTTAGTCAGCCCAATATAGATTTCTTGTCTGTTTGTATTTCTTATATAAATACAAGTAAATAAATAAATAAATAAATAAATAAATAAATAAATAAATAAATATATATATAATATATATATGTGTGTGTGTGTGTAAAAATAACCACGGATATACACTCATCGAGATAATCGGGAGATAGCAATGATCGAATCACCGTATGGTCGTGTGACGTGTGGAACGAGACCGAGAGAAAGAGAAAGAGAAAGAGAAAGAGAGAGAGTAGGGTACAATGTGTATGATTATAGAGTGTACGTGCATGGAGTGTTGTCAATGGCGAGGGAGAGGGGTGTTGGCACAGTTCTAGGGACGAATGCGACATAACACGCACATTGGGTGTGACTATAGCTATCTCTCTCTCTCTCTCTCTCTCTCTCTCTCTCTCTCTCTCTCTCTCAATATTTATGTATATATATATATATATGGATGTTTATATGTATGTATACATGTATATATGATTTCAGGAGCTCTTTGGCAAATAAACGTCGGTCGTTTGCACGGCGATGTTTTGCCGTCGGTGAGCCCGCTGTGTGTGTGTGTGTGTGTGTGTGTGTGTGTGTGTGTGTGTGTGGGTGTGTGCGTGTGTGTACAACACGCGATGCTCCGTCCTTTTTTGCGCATAAATCGACGTGCATGTACCCATCACTCAAAACACTACTACCAAAAGCAACATTTCCCATCGACCATACAACGAGGAAGATCAATTTTTCACCACCCTTTATAGTATAGTCACCTCGTTACCGTACGATCGATCGTTCACTCGTAAAAATCAATGTTGTAAAGAAAAACATGTAATTTTAAAAACACGATAAATACAAAAATACATATTTCTTTCATTACGCGACGGATCGGCAAAATCGAAAAATATATTTCGAAACGTTAGCCCAAAGTTGAATTGGAAATATTATCAAATCGCATTTTTTTTTTTTGAAAATCAAATAAAAAAGAAAATAAAAAATTAAATTAAACCCCAGTGTAAATATTTCAAAATTGAAAATTGCGGAAATCGAGGCTTTCGCGTGTTACTGATTAGACTGAAAAGTTGCTACAAGAAAAAACAGGGAAAAAAAAAAGAAAAAAGGAAAAAAAAATCTCGTACGCGGCATTGCAGCAAACTTCTTCGTCTTTTTGTCGTACCCGCGCGAAGGCTCTCGTTCTCTCGCGTTTCTCCCTTTGGCGCAGGGGTCTCTCTCGTCTTTTCTCTCTTTCGAGCAAAGAGGAACGTACTCGAGCGCGTCGAGGTCACCGCTCTCTCGAGTCATTGCACCTGCTCTGGCTGTTGCTGCTTGGCGCTGTTGCTTTTGCTACTGCAGCCCTGGTGGTGTGCCAGGCGAGAGAGAGAGAGAGAGAGAGAGAGAGAGAGAGAGAGAGAGAGAGAGAGAGAGAGAGAGAGAGAGAGAGAGAGAGAGAGAGAGAGAGAGAGAGAGAGAGAGAGAGAGAGAAATACTCTTTGCTACTCCTACTAATGTAGTAGGCCTAGGCCTCTAGGACTTTTCCCTAGCCTTCTTCCTCCGCGGAAAGTGCACCGCGAATGACTCGATCGTTTCTCTCTCTCTCTCTCCCCCCTCTTTTTGTACAACGTGAGCTTCCCCTCCACCACCGATGATGACGGTGGTGGGCTATTAGGGTAAACATCGCGGTGATTTCTTAAGCTATACCGACATAAAAATAATCATTGGCTCATTTGGGAATTGAGCGAATTACGAAAAAAAAAAAAAAAAATACGAAAAATCACACGTAATTGAAATAATCATTAATGAAAATAAAAATTACAAATAAAAATGTCTTTTTCTTTCCAGGGTAAGTTACGAACTCATGTTTTTGAAATTAATTGCGAATCCGATGACCAGAAAAAGATCGGATAAAGAATATGAAAAAAAATAAAAAAATTAAATTGAATTTTTAAAATTATTTGTTCGATTTCACTTTTGCGAGATTTGATACAGGACAGAACGCAGATGCTCCATGACGTGGAATACGTGTACGAGGGCTGGGTTCGAGTCCGCGAACACGTACCGAATGCATGCTCGGAGAGGATGGAGAACGCTTACATGCGTCGTCGAGTGCGAGAGTACTCGTCGAAGTTGCCCTACTATACTGTGAGTAGTAAAGGCAGTAATAATTTCCAACAGCTACCGGATTTATGGGGTGAGGGGTGAGGGGTGAGAGGGGGGCACGGACAAGAGACCGGACGTTTTAGCGTAAAGAGAGTCGAGAGGAAAAAATCAACAGATTTGTGCTTCGCTATTAAAATAACAAACTGTGAATTAAATGATAATAATAATAATCATTATTATTATCATTATTAAATTAAAAAATGTTTTTTTATTACAAACCGTGTTATTTATCATTTTAATCGCGAAGCAAATAATCTTTTCATTAGCAAATAATTAAGTTTCGATTGTTCATTGAAACGGACGGTACGTAGTTTAATTTAAGAACGAGTTTCCAGGTAAGCATTTATTCGACTTTTCTGGTCTACTTTTTAATGAATTTTTGAATGTAAACAAACGTTGTTGAGAAAAAGTTTGATGGATTCAACGGAGTCCTCGGTAAAACGATGGAAATTACATTTCAATAATGCAGCGAAGGGATTGAATATTCGTCGCTCATTTGTTAATTAATTGCGAAGCCCTCACTCTCTTTCTCTCTCTCCCCCCCCCCCCCTCTCTCTCTCTCTCTCTTGCGAGGTTGAAACATACATTGATATTTATGTGAGACCCGTTACGTGACCCATTTTGTAATGGCTGCGTGACGCAGTGTCTATTGTCTTTGCGGTCTACCTTGGCAAAATGTCCATTAATACAAACAAAACAAAAAAGTAATACCAAGCCCGCATTTTTTATTCCTTCTAATTATTATTATTATTATCGTTTTTTTTAATAAAATCGTTTACTCAATTAATTTCCAATTTTTCAAAATTACACTCACCCAACAAAATTTCTACTTTGCCGTTTCTTCGAGGTTTGAAAGACCACAGGCCGATCATGATTCACGATTTTATTTTTTCACCGAGACGAAAGCGGATTAAATAAATCGACCGTGTCGATCTCGATGATTTAAAGTTGGAAAAAAAACAACAAAAACATACGTACACAAAAAAAAATGCTGAATCGCGATTCTTAAGACTCTTTGTGCGTTCGATTAATCGTCTCGAGGGAGAAAACGAGCATGCTCGTTACCCTAAACTCGAAGAGACGATATTAAGAGTTTAAATTCTCGTTAATGAGAACCGCTCGCCGATTGGATCAATTTAATTGAAATTTCACCATGAGACGATCCCTTTGTCCGTTTCTGTTTATCGTCCCGCGCCAACCGGAAGACGGGGTTATTCGCCACGATTTATCTCAAAACCTCTTTGCGATTGCGACGATCGTAAATATCGAAAAAAGTTTCGACGACGACGACGACGACGACGACGGTGGAAACGTGTCGAATGTTATCGCGATATTGAGAAGAACGAATGTTTACACAAAACTTTCTTACGTATTGCGATATTATTTCTAAAAATATTATTTTATCACGTTTGTTTTTTTTGTTATATAAAGAAAAAAAGAAGAAGAAACTTTTCGCAATTTAATATCGATATAATCGTCTCACTATTTATTATTATCGTTGATAATATTTTAATTACTCGATTATTATTTCGTTATCCCGATATCAGGAACGAAAATTTTTGTCGCGAAATTTTGTAGCCTCGGAGCTCAAAGTTGCCACGCTGATTATTATGAGAGAATTCAGACCTCGGTCTCTCACCGCGAGACGGAACCTCATTTTATTTATTTTCTCGCGTCTTTGATTAATCTCTCTCTCTCTCTCTCTCTCTCTCTCTCTTTGACACGATTAAAAAGAATAAAAAATAAACAAAATAAAAAATAATTGATGAATTAAATTCTTTTTGATTAAAATCGATCGACTTTACGGACAATCTTGTGTTTTTTAAAATTATTCGATCGTCTTCTTTTTTTAAATTGGTTTAATTAATTTTAGAAAAGGATTTCTCGATATCTTCAAATTATTTTATTTTTTCTTAATTTTTGACGAATTTAAAAAGTTGTTTTTAACAACGGCGCGAAATTCGTCGCGTCGTCCATCGCGCGCGGCTTCTTGAACAAAACTGCAAGCGAAACTCGTTAGAGGCGAGCACGGCGGCACAAACGTATGTAACGGAAACCGCCCCTACGGCGCACGTGAGAGTTCTGGCGCAGACGCTCGGAACTTCGTGTTATTTCATGCACGCCGATATAAAACAAAACGTTAGCCGGGTACCTATATAACGACAAACGTTTACGGTTGCGTATAAAACGCGCAATTCGCGTCGTCGCATCGCCACGGGGGTTGTTATCAAACGTTCGTTCGAACAAACATTTTCCAACCCCCTCTCCACCCCGTTCTTTCTCCTTTTGTCGATTCTCGCGTTTGAAAATCGCCGTGACGCAAAATGGCATTAACGCAAATCCGCCGTTCGCCGTATGTCGTTTCCCTCGAAAGGTCAAATCCGAAGAAAAATAATGTTTTCAACGAGAATTGCGAAAATAAAAAAATAAAATCTCCATTCGTGGCAACGGATGAAAAAAAATCAAATTAACATCGTTTCTCGTTAAATCGTTTATTCGAATTAAATTTTATGAAAATTTAATTAATTTTAATGGCGCTGATATTCGTAAAATGACAATACGCCGAGAAATTTTGTTTCATGATGAAATTTGATTTTTCTTGTAAATATAATTTAGGCAATTTTCAATTTGGAATGTGGTTTTGAAAGAATTTGAAAAAAAACGAGTGTTAGACCAACGTATAAAAAACAAATCATAAAAATATAATTTATTTTTGTGGGAAACGCGTTTTGTCATCCGTATTTTTCACGTGTGACTATTTTTATCGTTTCTGTCGTTTTCAGTTGAAATGACACAGCCGAAACGATAGCCATCGCAAAGTTTCGTATCACTGTTACGTTGGGACAACAAACGGATTTTTCTCTCTCTCTCTCTCGCGATTTTATCGACCATTAAATCTCATTGAACTCGGGTTAGAACACCCTCCTCCCTTCGTTCCTATCGTGAACCCACTCACTACATATATAATATAATATTATATAGATAAATGTTACGGGTGAATGGTTCGGTCGGTTTCGCCCTTTACAAGCACTTGGGAATTAAAACGAATTACCCCTTGGTCGAGAAGGATAGTGCCGGCTTCAAAGTCCACGTGTGGTCTTTCAAATATATTACCCGCATATATATATCGGCGAGCATGCGCACTCGGTCCAGCGAGACGTAATTAATTATATCATCGACCGACTCGTGAAAAAAAAAATCATTAGCCACGATTGTCCATCGATAAGGTGTCGATAGAAAAAGAAAATTATTTTATTTTTATTTATAACTTTGAATCGTTAATTCATCAAAAAGAATGTGTGAATATAATTATCAAAAATAATTATAACATGGAAAAAAAATTTGGAAAATAATTATTCTATCGTTAGAGGAAATAGTCATCCCCTATTTTCGTGAAAGCTCGAACCGTCGAGCAAATATTGAACATTTCGACGGTAATTAAAACGCTCGCGGCCGAAAGAGAAAGCTAGTGAGCCTTAAGAAGAAAAAAAAAGTGGTCAGCGATCTCGTTTCCTCACACTCGATATTTCGAGGGCCTTTTCATCCCTGCAAAACGGAACCTCAAAGAAAATTTCGTCGTCTCGGAAGTTCGAGTCAAAGTCTAAATTTAGCCGTTACTTTTCCCTCCGGCGATTTCGAAATCACCGCGCATTTTTTTTTCAAACAACCCTCCCACGAGATTTTATAATTGACCGAGGGTAAACAGAAAAAACCATCCCTTTACGTACCGACCCTCGGCGAGTAAAATTCGCGTCCTGCAGAGAGCTTTAACCACGAGTGGTAAACTCCGTCGTCAGCGCCCTCGGGCGAGTTTTCGTTCAACTAGGAAACCACCCTCTCCCTCACCCTCTTTCTATCTTTCGTAGAACAGAAAGGAATCAGCGAGGAACATTTTTCGAGGACTCGACCAAAGATGGCGTTACCGTCTCGACTTTCTTTGCTCCCACCCCTCTCACTCTGTGTTTACTCACTCCGGAGGTTTTCCCACCTACCCTTGGTTGCCAGAATCAAACACTCGGTACGCCCACACACGCGCCAGACCGTCACGTTTTCAACTCTCCTACCCACTTGTCTTCTCTTCCCTCTCGACGCTGAATTTTTCTGATAGGTTTCCCTTTTTCTACTCGAGGGTCGTTGTAACCCTGTGTCAAGTGGTCGAGATCAGACGGTTTGGCAGAATGCCCGGAGGAAAAGAATTTTTTTTTTAAAAGGCAACAAAGAAAACACGAGCAACGCGACTGGACAACAAAGAGGGCAAGAAAATATTTTTTTTTGTATAATCGGTTTTTCGATCATAAACATAATAATTAATAACGTCAACAGAAAAAAATATAAAAACGAGGGTAAGAATAATTATCGATAAAATAAAATAAAATTAGTCAAAATAAAATTCGTCTCTACTGCAAGAAAAAAAAATTCATCGTTATTCTCGGTACACGTTCCACGCACGTTTTATTCGGTGCCCGTCGGGATAATTCTGTTATTCGACTCTCTCGCCAAGCGACTCGGGTCTACACCGCATCAAGATGAAACGTCTCGAATGTATTTTCGTTCTCCCCGATGAATTGAAAACAAGAAAAAAAAAAAGACAAGAATACGAAGAAAAAGTAACCCCTCGCGTATACAACGGGGTCTGACCTTCAAAATAAAAGAGCGCGGCAACTGGAGATATATTGAATTTGCACGGAACGCTCCAAAAGAGAGAGAGAGAGAGAGAGAGAGAGACTCGAATCCGTTTGGCGAAGCGTTTATGAGCCCCGAGTTATAGGTCAGCAACGAGGTCAGACCGTACGCTCCAGTCAACATTATATACATACATATATCGATACAGGGTTCACATTTCGGTTGTAGGTTCTTGGTACGAGGAGCATACACAACGTATACCCGTATCATATCCAGGACTCGGGTATTATAGTTTCACATGACCGTGGCTATTCTCGCGGGCATCGTGTGAAACGTACGAACACAAAAGCGAAGGGAGTTAGCGAATCGATATCGCGATATGTTTACTTGTACCCAAGACGTCATTTTCGTGCACCCACACACATACTAATATATATATTGTATATATTATATGCCTGCACACCTTGTTACCATATATCTATATAAATATATATAAATGTACGATGAATAAAGTACCGGGGTTAATCATATGGGCAATTCAATTTCGATTTAAATATTTCGTCGAAATAATTTTTTTTTTTAATCTCACTGTTTGCGCCTGTTATTTTGTAAATTGTGAACGTGTGAGACAAAAAGTGTCAATTTAATGAAATAAAAATTTAAAGAAAGTAAAATGAAAAAAATTGATAAAGTGTCTATGAACATTTCTGTAATAATTGACAGAAAATATAGTATTTTTGATTGACGCTGTGACTTGTAAATTGTTTAAGGTTAGTCACGTGGTCAAGGTCAAAAAGTTGTCGCCTCGAGGGAGAACGCCCCGTGGCATAGGTGCGAGGGAGGTAACATTGGGTTCAAGGATTGAAACGGGATGTGTTGTGGAGGACGGGGTTGGATTGTGTTTTGGTTAAACAGACGAGAACCCGTTGTTGCGAGGAGTTACTATAGCGAACCTCCGGGGTATCGGAAACTATAACGTGTTTGCGAGAGATATACGGTCCACCGGAGCGTATTGAATCTTTATTCGCGACGCAATATACGCCCTCGTCCTAATTCACTTGACCTTGAAGCAATACGTTTGACCTCATACGCGTTGCATTATCGCGCGACATCATTACGTAACGTCATTATTATCATTATTATTTATTATTATTTATTATTTGAATTATTGTTTATTAAAAAATAAAAATGGCGAAAACTGACGATTTCCAATTTTTTTAAATCTCAAAAAAGAATTATTTTTCAGAGGAAAAAAAAATTTGCCAAGGGAAAAATTTATTCTCCCACGGGTATTTATGATACAGGCGCGTTGCAACGAATTTACGAAAGAGGAAGACGAATAAGAATTTTCTTCTTCTGGTCGACTAACAGCGCGACACGCTTCTACGCAGAAAGACGCCCTTTGCCGTGCCCTTCGGACGAACTGCGTACCGCATCTCGTTTCAATTACCGAGATTAGGGTTGGAGAGAGAGATAGAGAGAGTGAGAGGAGAGAGAGAGAGAGAAATAGAGAAGCGCAACCGAGGTAAGGTGTCTCCTCGTTTTATCTTGTTCAAGTCGAGGTACGAACGATGGAAGGAAGGTTGATGAAAAGAAGGAGGTGACGCACGCGCCAGAATTCTCGAGGTTCGGCAAAGACATTTCTCTATCCGAAGAGGGAGGGAGAGAGAAAGAGAGAGCCAGAAAAGGACTGATGAGCTTTCGCGCAGAAGACAAATGGCCTTTTAGACATCGTAGGAATTTCTTTCTAGAAAATAAAAAGAATTGCTTTTCCGTCTTTTTTTTTGTTTAAACGAAAAGCAAAAATATATACAAAATCTTTTTTTTTCAACCGCTCTAAATTAAATTTTTTCCAAAAACATAAAAAAAACAACTGAAGTAATTGAAAAAAATTGATCTTTTTTTCCAATACCCTGAAAAAGATTTTACCGTAGTGTTCCCCATGACACGAAAAAAAAAGAAAATAATACAAGAGACGTTAATTTTGTTTCGAGTTCAAGAACTCGATAAAAACAGAAATAAACCTCGCGTCGTCTCGACTGTTTCGTTGCAATTTTAATCGAGGTAAATGTTTCTTTTTTTTCTACATTCGTCCATTCGGATTAAAAATTGAAACGATCGTTTGCATCAACGAACGGTAAAGAGAGTCGCGACACTCGTGACAGAAAGTGTTGCAATGTAAGTTAATAAAGTAAAAAAAAAATAGAACTGGACTAACGGGCTCTTCGCAAAGACGAAGAGTCACGACAAACTTGTGCGAAGGACGGTCAAATTATTTTTAGAATAAAAAAGAAAAAAAAAAGGAAAGAAAAAACTGGAAAACTAGAATGTGCATGACTTTTAAATCGAGGCCGAAGCACGAATTCAACCCGGCAGTTCGCTTATTCCGTCGAACCCTCTCCCTCCAATCCCGTATTTCGTCACACCGTGAAAAATACATACGCCTCGCATGTAGACCGTATCGATTGGCGACAAACCTCACTTATCGTTTTGCGCCTCGTTTCGTTCCTTTATCGCATCACGTTTTTCCTTAAACGAGGCATCTTCCTCAGTTAAATAAAAAATAAAAAATAAAATATAAAAAAAAACTACTACGATAAAATTTATTAAAAATACAAAGAGTGAGTGGGTAGCGCAGTGGTAACGTTCGTGGCTCGCACGCGGTGGGCTAGGGTTCGATTCCCATCGGCGGCAAAAAAAAATTTCTATATTTTTTAAAGATAAAAAAAATATTAAACAATTAATAAAGTATAATAACGAAACGAGGGTATGATTGCTAATTTATTAATTTGTAAATTGCATTTAGTTTCTAATTTCCGTGAATTATTCGCGTTACATAATTTCGAAGAAAGCTTCGTTTGCGTCATTGCCAAGCCCCTACCCCCTCGTGCTTGGGAGACCAGGGGGTTGGAAAGTGGTCAATAAACGCTAAGTGTGTATCCCTGACATTGTACTTTCTTATATATAGGCAACGACGTGTATAAAATTACGAGGATGTATAGATATACGTAATAACGTCGATATAGGCGAATGTATGCGAGCAAAGAATTTTCATGACGTTGGATATATGTGTATACTCGTATGTGAGTCGTCGCGCGACGTCTATAACGCTGTAAATACGAGTTACCCATCCGTTCACCAACGAGACGAATAACTCGGTTTCGCTACTAGCTCGAGGGACAATTTCGAGTTGAATAATGTCCCGTCGAGAATGGATTCGACAAAGCGTAAGGGTATATGTACACACACACACACGCACGCACACGTATATATATAAGCATACGCAGGTATACACCCTCGTTCATGGCGAGCCACAGTTTCTTACGTTGTGTAACGTATTCAGATAAACGTAACCGAGTGAGAGCTAGTAATATGTGTATATGTGTATATATGTATGTGTATGTCTCTGTCGCTACACAGTCCCATTCTCAATTTCCTGCCGAGGGAGTTTGAAAAGCTGCTGACAGAAAAAATTCGCGACAAATTGCAATTCCAATTTACGAAGATTGAAAAAATGATGGTTTTCTTTTTCATTAGAATATTGTTGCCTATAGTTGATGATTATAATAATAATAATAATAATAATAGTGGTAATAATAACGATAGTCATATTAAAAATAAATTGATTTTACGTTTCATGGCAATCTAATCAACAAATGCACACGAATAATTTAATATAAAAATAATAATGACAGATAAACGAGAATAAATAGAATTGTCTCACATCCGCGAGAATTTCTCGAAGTCTGATTAAAGTGTCGGGATAAAGCTGTACGAGAGAGAAAAAAAATATCAAGAGTTTAAAACTTTTCCGATGTAAACGATAAAGGGATTATCCGTGTTGTAAAAACTTTAGCCTCGTGTCGGAAGACGAATTTTCTTTTTCTTTTTTTTTTCTTTTTCTTTTGCACCAATTAAATGTAACAGAGTTTTCGAGGGTACCGGATATCTAATGGCTCTCGCGCGTAATCAAATTGCCATTTTGTGAAATATCACTCAGGGATTTGAACTTTGAACCCGTACGTAAACTTATCTCCTCGTTGCGGTGAAGATGATTGAGATGATGGAGAACAATGGATCCGGTGTTGGAGGACGCGATTATCGTTCGACTCACTTGTTTATTTATTTTTATTTTTACTCTTTCTCTCTTTCTGCGAGTCTTCTCGTGTGGTCCACGACGGGAAGAGCGTCGACGAGTCGCGGCAATACGTCGCCCCGTTGCGTTGTTTATCTTTTTTTTTGTTTTTTGTTTTTTGTTTTATTTCGAATTTTCTTTACTTTACAAGAACTGTAGAAAATGGAACGAACGGTAAAATCGTAAAAGTTGCGATCGGGGCTTGAAGAGCGAGATAGGACGAGAGAATAAAACGACTGCGAGGCTCTCGAGGACGCAATTTTTTTATTTTTCACTTTTTTCTTTTGCTCTCGAAAGGTCGAGATAAAAGTGCATGCAATTCGAGAATGCGCGAGGTAAGTAAAAATAAAGATCGGAGACGCTCTCGTCGAATAACGGAGAGACGAGAAACGAGAAACGAGGAGACGAAGTATTACGAAAAATAAAAAAATAAAATAAAAATAAAAATAAAAAAAATTATATAATTAAATTAATTTGATATAAATCTAAAGAAATAAATGAATAATTGAATAAATTTCGTATGATAATAAAAACAAAAATAATAAAACGAGTCGAACGACGTTCAA
This sequence comes from Netelia inedita, assembly GCA_964017225.1. Lineage (NCBI taxonomy): Eukaryota > Metazoa > Arthropoda > Insecta > Hymenoptera > Ichneumonidae > Netelia > Netelia inedita. The sequence continues at coordinate 39,971,224 of OZ024920.1, forward strand.
ATGCACTCGACAAAATAAAATGATTTTTCCCTGGTGAAAACGTGATGAAATTATCGATTATCGATTATTTGATAAAAAAAAAACAATCACGGAAACGGAATTAACGTCGTGATAATTAATGTGAGACACGTCGCTCGATCGTCACCGGAAACGAATTATTGTTCGAGACTCGCGTCGATAGAAGCGACGAAAAATAAAAAAAGAAAGTCTTTTTCAATTCCATCCATCCGATTTATCAATTCGACGAAACGCAATTTTTCACCAACCCGAGCAATTTATCGAATTAAAACGAGACAAATTTCCGATCGAATAATTTTTCGCGACGAGCGTACGACTGTTTTTTTTTGTTCTTTCTTATAAAATGAAATTCGAGCCTGAGAAATAATTCGACGATTTTTTTATCAAGAGAGACAGACAGACAAGATTAAAAAAAAAAAAATCCAGATAAAATTCTGCAGTCTGAATTCAAAAGGGAGAAGAGAGAAAGGATAGTGACTCGAGCCTGGGAAACAAAAGGACGTTCGATCGATTCGCAAATTTGTTCATGCGAATTCTCCCCCCCCCCTCTCTCTCTCTCTCAAGCGAGAGAGAGACGATTGGTATAAAAGAGGTAAATTGGTCGATCGAGCGTAAACGGACTCGAAGTGGTTTCCGATCGATCCTCGTCGGCTGATTGATGAGAAGAACCGGCTCTGCTAATTACAGGAATAGGGCTTCTGCTAAGCCACGAGGCACAACGGGCTAAAACCCACGGGTCTCCTCTATCCACGATCTTCCGTACGGAAGAGCCCTTTCGCGGACTCCAATTCCGCCACAGCCTCGTTTTCTCCGATAATCATTGCCGCGCGATACCAGGGAGAGAGTAAAAGAAAAAAAAGTAAAAAAAAACATTTAAATGTCAAACCAACGCGCCTGGGAATTATTTCAATTTTAATTCGATTAATTAACTTTTTTCTTTCGTATCAATTTCGTCCAAATGTAAAAATCGAATAAAAACACTTTATCATTACGAGTTTAAATAATCGACTATTTTACTATAAATTAACAACAATCGATGAAAATTACGAAGAAAAAAAATAATAATTCATTTTCAAACTCGATTTTACCATAAACGAATAAATAATTTCGTTTATCAACGAGGACAAAATTTGTCGAAAAGAGGCGAAAAATTTTATGACCAAAGTTGTCGGTTCCTTTGATACGCGCTAGCCCCGCGAGAGTCTCCTGCACGGCAATTTGAAATTACGTCCCCCTCATCCACCCCCCTCCCCCGCCCCATTTGCATTTTGAACCAGGACGACGTCGACGTCGACGTCAACGTGAAAAGCCGTTGATGCGACTACTCGCGTACCAGCGATTCAAATATCTAGGGAAAGAGGGTTAGGGGAGGGGTTAGGGGGAAGGGGGTAGGGGTATCTTATTACGCAATTGTTCGTACCGTTGAATCGACAAGACCGAAACGAGAAAACTGCGAACAAGATTTATGCAAATAGTTGAAAAAAAAGAAGAGAGAAAAAATCATCCCTCCGCACTCCCACGCGAAACGACAGACTGAAATTATTATGAAAATTTATTCTCCGCCTCTCGATATATAAATTATTCGAGTCGGTGAAAGAGACGTGCTCTCGGTCTCTCGCTCGTCTGGCTCGTTGCAACGAACGAGAAAATATAAAGCGGAGGAGAGAAAAGCAAAAAAAAATTCGCCGCTTCAAAGAAGAAGAATGAAGGGGAGATTTTTTTTTGTATTCTTTTGTAAAATGAAAAAAATCGGTTTCTCGGCGGTAAATATTTAATTGATTTAAAATTGAAAGTTTGAAAATTTATTGAGAAAAATTCAGTGTGATTGGAATAATAATTGATCTCGAATTGAAACGATTGTCGAGTGTGTGAGAGAGAGAAAGAGATTTGTTTTCGTTGCTTTTTTTTTATTTCCATCGAGAAGGTTGCACATTCGACACGCAACCCTTTTCACAATGGACCCAAGTCGTGTCATCGTTCGGCGAACAAAAGAAATCGATCGTGCTGGTAAATAAATCGGTCAGGCCTTTCTAGGTTAGATCCTTGAGTTTTCTCTCTGTCTGTCTCTCTCTCTCTCTCTCTCTCTCCTTCTGTTTCCCTCTCTTTCCGTCCTACCTCACTACTCGCCGCTCTTTCTTTGTTTTTATGCAACGTCGTCTGACCCGAAGTCTAGCCGCCACACGAGCGGTTCAAGAAACGATTGTTCGAAAAATAAAAAAAATAAGAAAAGAAATTACAATTTTTTTTTTCGACTCAAACGAACCAAACAACCTTTTCATCCTTTAATTAATTTCACCAAATTATCTTAAAGATTCATGATTCTTCGAGAATAATTTGCCAAATAAATAAATAAAGCAAACAAATACACGGAATATTAATTTGCATCATTATTCAAAACTTTGATAACAATAAAATTAATAAACTCTATCGTTTGATCCATTCATTTTCGAACAATCGCGTATCATACGAACAAAAAGAATTACCTCCTCGTCCTATTAATATAATAACAATAATCCTCATTATTCATTGATCGTTCATTTTATTTATTTATTTATTCATTTATTTTTATATATATTTATATTTAATTACTCCCGAGTCATTTGATCGCTCGATGTAAAATTCAATTTCTCATAATCGCAACAAAATAAGCCTTTTCGCGATGAATGAACGTTTTGTAACGTCTCTGTCTGTCTCCGTGTGCGTTTTCTCATCTTCGCCGTGCCTTTTAATCGTGCACCGAGGGTCGCGTTATACCGTCGCTCGCGTTACATTATGCACCGTGTGTAAGCCCGAGCGCACAGTTGCGTTCGAACGAAACGCAAACGGCGAGACTGCCGGCGAGAAGGGTGAGGGGTGGGGGATGGGGGGGGGGGGGGGATCACGAGAGAGAAAATTGTTCGAATGTGAAAATGATGAGAAAGGAATTCAGCGACGTGTGTGCGTGCGTGTTCGTATTAATAATAACGCTCGTATAATAACATGCGATCGGCGCTCTTACACGAAGTGAAACGACGATGTTTCCTTCCTGCTTACGTAGGTGCGCGAAAAACCTTTTTCACCGTAACGTTTCGTAGGAGGGAAGAGAAAAAGAAAAATGTATATATATAATTGCGATATTACGCGAGGTTGGATTTCGAAAGGAAGGGAATTTTTTTTTTATATTTTACCTAACGACGAGTTACGACATTTTTTGTACAAATTTGTTGGAAATGATTATTGGGTTTTTTTGTTTTTGTAATTGGGCACAATTTTGGAAAATTATCGATAATTTGTCGCGAATTGGTAAAATCGCGGAGAATAAAATGTTGGGAGGTCGAATAGAACTTTGGAAATTGATTGCGATCGTTATTGTTTGTAGTATTAACGATCGGACAGGATTTATAACATTTTTAATTATCATAAAAAAAAACAGTTTTCTTTTAAGATTGTTCGAAATTTAATGAATTCTCGCTTCTGCTAAAGCGACTTGTACAAACAAAATAACGAGTTAATGTTTCGTACGAAAAAGAAAAATCGCTTAAAGAGAAAATCATCGTTGAGGAAAATAATTTTTCTTTTTAAATCCTCATAAATATTTGAAATTTGACAATAATAACAAAAAAGACAATGCATAGTCAAAATTTTTGACGAATGTTCGGTAAATAAAATAAAATAAAATAAAATGAACCAGCTCTCAACCGAGCACATTATAATTTACACATTGATCTAAAAGAAAGAAAAAAAAAGAAAAAAAAAGAACGAAAAAAATGTCTATCATTCCCATGCAAAAATAGTGGTCTAAACATTAATATCCAGAAGAAAAATTCCGAACCGGAAGTCCTCGGTCGATCGTCGACTAAATAGAAGAAGAAAAAGAAGAAGAAGAAAACGGAGAAAAAAGAGAATAATAATAACGTAAAGAAGCTTACGTCTGATTCCCCAATCCATCATGTTGCTCGTTTATTCGGTTCGGTTTCCCAGCCGGCAGAGAGAGAGAGAGAGAGAGAGATATTATACGAATCGTAACGACAGCGACAACACCGACGACGAACGCGCGACGACGACGTTAAAATCTCCCTCGGGGAAGAGAAAAAAAAAAAAAAAAAAAAAGTATCTCTCGTTTCCCTTCTCCAGCAGTCTCTTCTTCTCGATCCCGTCGTCCTTACGCACGAATAAAAATACTCAAAGTCTCTCGATCGTCGATATATTTATCTAATTCCAATATTTATAAGGATTATCGATTCTTTAACTCGCTTCTTCCTCCCTCCACCCACGAAATCTGTTATTTTTGTTTTTAGTATTATTATTATTTTCCTTTATTTATTTTTTCTCCCAACCACGTGTTTACGAGAATATAAAATAAAAAAAAGAGTGTAAGGGTGAAAAAAGAGGGGTTGTATTTGTTTCCATCAGTCTTCGCGGCACCCTCGACACTCTGGAGGATTTTTCCACATGGCCTCCTCGAATTTCATCGTCGTCGGTTGTAAATCAAGGAAAAGTGTTTTTTCTCTCTTGAGTTTGTCGTTTTTTTCTTCTTTTTTTTCTTTCAATTTTTTTCTTCTTGTGACTTTATCGCTCGTTGTTCGTTTTTTTGTTTCCACCGGAAAACGTTTGTCGCTTCCCACGCGACGAATTTAAATTTGTTTCTGTTTTTTTTTGTTTTCTCGAAATTTTCGTTTTTTTTGTTTTCTTTTTACTTTTCTTTAAAAATTCAAATTTCGGAAAATCATCGAAATTTTTGATCGATCTTCGATCAATGGGGAGCGAGGTGTAAATTGGTCCGTGAGAGTTTTAAAAATTGCAACGATGGTCCATTGTTGTTTACTTATTATTTTATTGTTTTCTTAAAGTCGTTCGGTTGGTCGGATTTGTTTATTTAATTGAATTCCGGTTAAATTGGTCCTGTGTTTTAATAAGAGGCGTGTAAAATAGGGATTTTCTCAGTTCGTAGATTCGTGGTTTACGATTTTTTCGTTTACGGTTGGTCCACAGTCCGCGATCTCAAGGATTTTTGGTCTCGGCTGATTTTTTTTTTTTAAACTTTTATTTTTCGATTTTATTTCTTCCGAGTCAATTTTTTATCCACTGTTTTTCATAGACGTCGACGTAAAATTGTCGTTAAAACTTGTTTCCCATATGTGCATAGCTAATTTTAAAGCGACGTTATTATCACTAATTAATTATTAATATTTTCAGCCCGTTTAGTTAAAATTCATTTTTTTTTAAATATACGACACAAATTCGTAGATTATTACCGCTAGGCCGGGTTTAGGCACCGAAAAACGTAAAATGAACATAGACGTTCTTTTTTTAAAAATATTTTTCAAAACTCGTTTCGATATTTAGTCGTTGTTCTCATTTGCAGGCGTCAAAACACTCTCCGTCTCTCTCGCTCGCTCGTTCTCACTTTGCCTGGATCACGTGACACGAAAAATGGCTCTTTCTTCGCACGCACGTTAAAATTCCAATTTGTCGACTGTCCTAATTAACTGACTGTGCATAACCTCCCCCCTGTCCCCTCTAAGGCCAGACTTCATTCCTTCCTCCTTTTATGAGGTTACCGCCATTATGAAAACTCCCGCCGTCCGTAGTAGGACGCTCTGCGGCAGCAGCAGCAGCCTCGTCGACTCTCTCGCCGTTGTGCATTCGCGCTCATTTTCGTTGTTTTATTCGTTCGCGAAATATCGCATTAATTTCACGCCTGAAATTTTCACGACGCACTTGTCCTTCACTCTCGTTGCACTACTCTGCCATCTACCGATGAAAAACTCACGTATATACGCGTGTGTATGTACGTACGGTGCACTATCGAGTGAATCGAATTTTCATGGTTATGGCCTTGATCCTTCGTACCCAGAGTGCACTTCGAGTCAACGAACAAAAAAAAACGAGAGTCACGATTTTTCGATAGTCACGAAAATCTCTCGGCTTCTTGCGTCGAGAGAGAAGTCTCTCGAGAGATTCTCTCTTGCGTCGTTTTTACGGATAAACAAGCGCCGCGTCCTTAGCGAGGGAATTCGTGTCGCGAGAGCTACGGGAGGTTAGGGACTCACTTCGTAGTAGACGCTCTCCTCTCTCGACGAGGCTTATGCACAAAGCCCTCGAGAATCCTCGAGGCGTTTGCTCACATCGTTTCGACCGAAAAAAAACGATAATCTCGAGCGTTGATCCGAACGACTAACACACAGGTGTGTATATCTATATGTGTGTGTCTTTGATCAACCACTGCAAGCTCGATCGTACGTTAGTCCATAATACACTCTATTTATTTTTGATAATCGTAGCAGTCGGTTTTATGCGTTTGGACACGTTGAAACGCGATTATTAGGATCGGGTAATTGTCGCGTTATTTGTTTCTTTTTGTTTTTTGTTTTGGGATGAACAAAACTGACGTGAGAAGGGGGAAACGGGAAACGAACCGCGGGAGTAGGCGCGATGCACACAGAGAGGCGACCGAGAAGCGACTGAGCTCTCGGAGGCTCCACAGCCTGGCTTGCCCCTCGAAGCTTCCCACTACTACCGTCTCACTACTACGGCCGACAACAGTACAGTCCCTTCCGCTGTCGTATACCGGTATAACTATACATTCTCTATACAGCGTTTATATGGCTATATAACGAATAACGTTGCTAGCATGATAAATCGTGTAAACGATCCTGGCAAGGGGTTTCCGTCAAGTTTTTATTAAACGACTTTAAATTTTCCTTTCATTCGCGCATAAATATTTCTTTACTCATTTTTTCTCCCCTAGTTTTAATTACTTTATCAATTATAAAATCAACAAAATAATAAAAATAAAAATAAAACAAATTAAGATAATTAATAAATTAAAAAGAAATTAAACTTTAATTCGATTAATAATATTGTCGATGCTGTCGACCTTCTTATACTTTATTTTATTTATTTAATTAGGTTAATTTAATTAGATTAAAATAATTTTCAAGATACTTTCGAGGACTTGGAGGATGTAAAACGATGATGTTTTTTCGCGTTACTATGTAAGAAAGGTTAAGGGCCGAGAGAACTACGAGTCGGGGGAAACGAATCGCCTCGATACTTCCTCGTGACTTTGCCAACCCCCAAGGTCTATAACGGTCGAATACGAAAGGTCAGGAAACTTGGACCGAAGAAAAATAGGAGAAAACAAAATTGGGGAAAGAAAAATAGACGTCTGCGAGAAGTGTTGTCACAAGAGGAGAGTGAGAGAAAATCGAAGGGGAATTTCGAGCTCTCGTAGCTGAGGACGAACTGATAACGATGTAGGAAAAGAGAAGGAGGGGGGGGGGGGGGGAGGGAGGCTCGATGTTTGTATCGTTAGGTCGTTGTGACATCGCGCGTCAGAATCTTGTCGGAAATAAAATGATTGATGTGCCAAAAAAAAAATAATAATCGATTGAATAAAAAACAAATAAATAAAAATAAAATTATTTCCTCTATATTTTCGATAATTTATCAATATTGATATTTCCTTGCGTCGACTCGTATCGATAATTTCCGATTACCAATCATAGAGTCAAAATATAAACAGGTTCGTAGAAATAATTAAAAATCGATTAATCAGAGAAAAAAAAATATTTCTCAATTAATTCCTAAATTGGTGAAAACAAAAATTGGAATTTGATTCTCACTGAATTTTAAGCAATTCGCCGCGATTTAATTTTAATTCCGTAAAAAAATCAAAGATTGGAAATTAATTAAACGACGAATTGATCGAATCGTCGCGAATAAATTTTGATTCGTTAATTATTATTTTTTTTATCGATCGAACGTGACTTTGATTTTTATACAAAGGTCGTCGGTTTTGAAAATTGTGGTCGAGGCTTTAATCCATTAAATCTACGCGTACCTACCGCGCGAATAATCTAGGTTTCTTCTCAGTTCTCGTCTCGCCGCGGCGATGCTCGCGAAGAACCGGAAATATCAGTCAGTTCGATATCCGGTGCGGCGAAGAAGCTCGAGCGAGCCGAGCGAGAGCACGCGCGTTTTTTTTTTTTTTTTTTTTTTTAACGTCGCGAAGGAGAAGGACGCCTTGGCGACGCGTGTTGCGCGCATCGGGAAATCGTTACGTCGCTATGTCCACCGTGGATAACGACAGGACGAGAATTCTTAAAGGACGTATTTATTTCCTTTTTGATATAAAAAAAAATAATAATAATAAAAAGAGATGAAATAATAAATTTAAAAAAATTGTATAATCTCGATCAGGGTTTAATTAATTATTAAAATATATTGCGATTAAATTACGATTCGATTATCATAGCGAAAATAATGAAATAAAAAAAAATTTCATCGAAGAGACGAGAAAAGAGAATATGGGGAAAAAAAGAAGAATTCGATATGGTAGTCGGTCGGTTTATTTTTCTTCGTTGAAAAGATGCCAAAGGGTTTTGGTGAAGTATGAAAGACACGGATTCGATCGATATTTTACTCGTTGACTCGACTCGATTATTCTTTATAATCGACGAGAAAGAAAAGCTTCGAAAGGCGAAAAAAAAGAACAAAAAAATTGTAAGGGAATAAACGACAAAAGAGAAATAAGACGAGACCTGAGACACGAGAGAATTGTCGAATCTCAAATCTCGACGTGACTTCGAGGCTTGTGCAAACTGCTTAGATGAGACTCTAGGCCTGATTGGGGCATTTTTCACGAGCTTTCGTAGCCACAGCCTCTCATTTTCTCTCTCTCTCTCTCTCTCTCTCTCGGTCTGTCTTTGGTCTCGATCCTACGACTTTGTCAAGGTAGAAAAGCACTCGCATCGTTCAATCTTGGTCGAGGTCCATTAATCTTGGCTTTCGCGAATAGCAACCGTCGCGAAATTCTCTGATATATGGATTTAGGTTTGGAAAAATAAAATTAATACAGTCGCCCGATAAAAAAGAATTTTTTAATTTCGTAGAGTCTTGATGTTTGGCAAATTTTCTACCTTGCTATTTGTAAAAAAATATGATTGGATAAGCTTCTTGTCCGTCTCCAACTTCATAGAATGTTCCGAGAATAATTATGTAAATTGATCAATGGTGGATAAAATAAAAAAAATGTTGTTTTCAAATTTTTCAAAATTGTTTTTTATTCGTTTTTTTTTAAATTTTGTTTTCCAACTTACGTATAACCTTTCGTTGATCTATTTTTGCTAGACCTTCTTTACAGGCATCTCGCTCGCTTACCTAAATTTTTCATTCTTATTTTCTTTCTATTTTCTTTTTTTTTTCTAAAAAAAAAACTATTTTTTTTAATTAGCTAAATTTCTTCACCCCGATTCTTACATCGCGTATGAACTATATATAACGCGGATGAGGAAGACGCCCTTGGCATTTGTAATTATCTCGCCCACCGACAAACGCCTCCGAGACGGTAATTAATATTCTAATTAATCGAAGAGCGAAGGACCGCGAGCTTTCCTCGATAGGGTAAATTCAATCGAGTTTCCCCGAGGATGGAAATTGAACGATCCCTCCGCGATGCGTTAATTATTCACGACTAGCGATAAATTTCACACGAACGAACGGAAGATGGAACGATCGTTTCATTTATCGCAATGAAAAAAACTCCAAAAAAAATTTACTAAAATAAAAAATAAATAAAAAACAAAAAAGCTTTCCACATTTTCCATTCGATCGACCGCTCTGATCTTTCACGATCGTTGACTCTCGCTTCGAGATCAAGAGCCAGACGAGAACTTTGAAGGAAAAAAGAAAAAAGAAAAAAAAATTGGAAACGAAGAAAAAAAACTCGTACGCGACGAAAAATCAAAGATTTTTTTCGTCGTTCGTGACGAAAGTTAAGAAATTTTCCGTGGGCGTCGGTCGAGAGACGAAAAAGCAAAGAGTACGGGACGTACCGTGGGACGATCAGTTTCACCAAATTAACGTCTCGTTTGTAGAGACCCGAGGTCCTTCGTTATTTTTTGCGTTTTTTTTTTCTTGACATTTGAACTTCTCGTGGGCTTTTTGTTCCCCCTCTTATTCGATAAAAGGCCACTTTTATCGCGTGTGCAAAAAAGAAAAATTGGAAAATTCGCTCCTAACGACCGTAAATTATTTTATCGATTTGAACCAACGAAAAAAAAGTTGACCTATGGAAAATTGATGAATTTTGTGAATTTTTTGGTCGAAAATTTTTTCGAGTACAAAAAAAACGAAACAAAAAAAGGGTGAGATCGAGGCGTGGCGAGAAAACGACGAACGAAACCCTCGTGTTCCGGAGGGGATGAAAAATGTACCGCGTATATAACCGTGAGAACGAGCGAGCACGAAAATTGCTAGATAGCGAAGGGTTTCGAGGGTGGGGGTGGGGTAATAGTCGAAACGAGAGAGCCACTGAAAATGATCGTCCGACTCTTTTCGTATCTCCCCAAGGTCCTGTTGTATGTCCTCTCGCGATTTCTCTCCTCCGCGATAAAAAGAAGAAAAAAAATTCTCCACATCAGACGTTCCTCGAGAATAAAGTCTCGTCGTGCTTGAAAATTCTCGCCCGAGTAATTTCAAAATTCCTTTTCTTTTTTTACATTTTCTTCCACCAGTTTTTACGGAAAATCATTGAATTATATAATGAAAAAAATCAAAAATAAAGCGACGAAGAATAATATTTTTTGCTATTTGCTTTTAGGACAACCAATTAGCAAATTGATTTTGTTGTCGGATTTTGGAAAAAAGAATTGGTAAAAAAAAACTATCGAAGGTCAAGTACGTTTTTATTTTTTATTTTTTGAAAAACCCCGAAGGTTTGGATAAAATTGGTTTTACCCCGAAGAATCCGGGGAACGGATTTGATTGATTCGAAACAACGGGAAGGTTGAATACGGTGAATATGAAGCTATAGTCGCTGGAAAACTTGAACAAAGAAATGGCTTTGGACGAAACCGTTGGGGAAATTGGATCGAGAGAACGAGTTGGCCGGTGGAACAAAAAAAGAAAAAAAGGCTACGAACGAGGAAAGACGTGGGAGGAAAATCGCTTATTTCCCCGACCATACATATATATGTATGTAAAAAAGTTTAGAGTTCGTATTGTTTTTTTTTTCTTTTTTACTTTAAGCAATTTAAAAAAATCTTGCGTCCCTTGTATCTCGGCTATACAAAAATATCGTCGCGTATACGTATACATGGTACGATGTCGAGACAATCGTCCGGTATCAGGTTCACGCCCGAGATACTCCGAAAGCATTACAGCCGACAAAAATACAAAATGTTCATCGCGCGGCAAATTTTTGTTTGTCTATTTTTAAATCATATCTTTATTTTCTTTAAATTTCTTTCGTCAAAATCGAAAAATTTATCAGTAATAAAAAATTATAATTAAGAATTAATAATGAGTTTTCGTTTTAAATTAAATAATAATTAAATAAATGAATAATTAGCTAATAACTGGCTCATTTAAAAATCGAATTAAGAATTCAATTAAGAATTATAGAATAATTAAAAAAAATGATGTTATAATGTGAAAATAAAATGGTCTAAAATGAGTAAGTTAAATGGCTTTTGTGGTCAATTAGGAGCGAAATCGGCGAGAAACGGAATAAACGTGAACGCGGTATTTCCGGAGCGTGCAATGAGCCACAAAACCCACAAGGTTTGTTCACAAGTGAAACAAGAAAGAGAGATATAGCGAGAGAGAATAGAAGCAGCAGCGGCAGCAGAGGCAGCGATGAATCTCTCGGATAATAAAACTCATACGGTGTGAATCGGGGTCAGCGTTGTATAAAGAGAGGTCGTCTCGGTACTGCTGCTGCTGCTGCTGCTGCTGCTGGTGGTGGTGGTGGTGGTGATGGTACAGTGCTGTACAGTCTATTGAGAAAATGTTACAAAGCCTTCGTCCAACGTTGACTATGGTGTTCGCATTTAACTTTATCTATACGTGAGTTCATTCTCACATTTATCGATTTCCGACAAAGTGCGATAGTGAGATAGTGAAGAGGGTGAAAGAGGATCTACTTATGTATCCAATTTAGGTACTAATGGTACGCTGCTTCATCGGTTCTTACGCGTGAATGAGATTTCGATCTTATTTCGCCATTATTGATTACTTATTTTATCGTCGAAAGGTGAAAAACATGGAAAATTTTTATGTTTATATTTATTTGTGTCCGAAAAGAGTTTATTGGGAGTTTGCGGAAAAGAAAATGTCTCGTATAATATGAATTATCGGTTTTAAAATTTTTGTTTGTCGCTATGGTTCTGATAAAAAATGGAAAAAAACGGTGAAAACTCGGGTTTTCGAGATTTTGACCGACAAATAGGAACAAAACGGGATTTAGAATGTGATATTCGCGTTGTGGGGGAAATTTTCGATTCCGTAACCACCAATTTAAACATTTTTGGAGGAAACAAAATTTTGACCCCTTCCGGACCCTCCAAAGTTTGGAAAGTAAATGACAAATATCGACTAGCGGCATCTGCCGAGGGTAAAATTTTATTTTTGTCGAAAAGGGCTTCAATTGGAGGTTACCGAATGGGAAATTTGTCGCTGATGAAGATTATAACGTTATTTTGCTCGATATCTCAAAAACTCTAGGAGAAAAACGCAGAAAACCTGAAATAAAGATTTATCCACTTAAAGGCGATAAAATGTGAAAAATCGAAAAGAAAACCTTGATTTTCTTGTTGTATGGGAAATTTACGATCGACGTAGGCTCTTTAAACTTGAGAAACGATTAAAATTCACTGGAATGCAGTATGTGACCGATTTGAATGGTATCGCGGATGGTCGAAAAAAGGACTTTTCCCGATGCTATATCTCAGTTCTCGTTCGACCTGCAGAAAATTTCACGAGTGAGTTTTTGAAGAGCTCGTCGAGCACTCGAGAACTAGCCAAGGAACATCCCGATAGCTCAATTTTTGTGGCCGTGGCGGCACTTGGAAAATCGCAATTTTCAGGACCCATAGGGTGGGATACGTGAAAAAAATGGCCGAGGATGGGTTCAAATTTTTTGTTGCTCCAAATCGTCTTTAAACCATCATATTCGTGTTACGCGGGAAATTTCCGATTAAAAACTGACCCAACAAAGTGTTTTTGGTGAAAACAAAATTTTGACCCCCTCCGGTCTCCCCAAAGTCAAAAAAGTAAATCACGAATATCGACAATCGACACCTGCCGAGGGTCAAAATTTTTTTTTCTCCAAAAAGGCTTCAATTATACGTTACGGAATCGGAAATTTCCCGCGCAACACGAATATCATCATTACAATCTCGATATATCGCAATTTCCGGAAATATTCGACATTTTCACCGCTGTAAACACATTTAAACCATATTTCGTGCTTTGTTAAAGTAGTCCCAAAATCTTTCAAAGTTACCCGTGATGTCAATGTGCAAGCCCGTTTTATGGTAGTGATAGAATGACCCGTACATAAAAGTCGAGAAAGCCCTTTGGGTCTTTAAACAAGGATTCGAGTCAGCCAGAAGTCAGACAGACGGTACACACTCAATCTCTCTCACACAAACACACCCATCTACCCATCTAAAAGTACAAATACAAAGAGCAGAAGGAATTCGAGACATTCAAGATATTCTCCTATGGCTCTTAACGTTACATTGCTATACAGGAAGGATCGATTTTCCTCCTCTTCGTCCGATACTTTTCACCTTTATCTTTTCAACCCAACTCTCTCACCCACGTGAAAAAAAAAGAAGAAAAAAGAAAAAAGATAAACCTTCGGCCGACGTTACCCTACAAATTACTTTCCTTCGAGTCGAGATAACTTATCGTAAGAGGGAATGTTTGTCTCTCGCGTGGGTGCTACGTCACCCAAATTCTCTAAAAGGATCTCCTCAAAAGCTTGGAAACAACCTTGTCAGAGAACAAAAATAAAAATAAAACGACCGTAAAAATGAACAAACAAAAAAAGTCAAATAATCAACATTAATTAAATCGATCGATCAAACCGAAATGTCGATATAAATTATTTTTACTATCATTTTTCGACAAAAAAAAAGATCTTTCTCTCTCTCGGTCCTCCCACGATCTTATTACCTTCGTTTTATCAATCCCCGTTACGTTTTATCCCATATTACAGAATTTAAAAAAGAAAGCAAAAAGGAAAAAAACGCGGAAGGTTACAGGTTGATGTAAACTGGCACATGCCACCCTGAATTCATGATTATTCGTTGGGCTTTACCACGTCACGGAGCCGAGGTACGAAGGCTGTAACGTTCTCGACGTCGCTAACGCCACTCGGGTTTCAATCTCGGAATCGTCGACGCGAGAGCGTTTCGCCATACGTAACGCGCACTACGTGGGCCTTTGAGAGGGTGGCTTTGACTCCAATTACCCAGACGCGAGAGAACGACGCCTGCGAGAGCTGGCAGACACAGCCACTACATCCGCATCCGGTGCGTGTCGGAAAGCCTGGTATGGGGCGAGCGAAAAAGAGAACAAAAATACGAGAATGGAAGAAAGAGAGTTTAGTAGGAGAAGGGACGGAGGGAGGGGGTAGAGAGAGAGAGAGGAGGGAGGAGAGAGCAAGAGAGAGTTTTGCAATAAAGATAACGGAAGTGACGCCTGCTGGGCGAACCAGCGAAACCAGACGGCCCTCCCCCTCTCGACCCTTCTCCCATTCACCTTTAAATAGCATTTAGTACCGCAAACAGATATATACACGCACTCTCGTGAAATATAAGGGGTCGAGAGATAATATCAGCGAAAATCGTTCATTCGTTACTATGGAACGGCGCGAATTTGATTTAATGGAATTTTATCGAATTTAGAACACGATTTTCATCATTTTTTGCGTTAATTAATCATTGCGATCGGTGGAGATAAATTTGGTCGATGCAAATCATGAATTTTGATTGTTCGCGTTGACGAAGGAATTTTATTGATTTTTTTGCATCAACTTTTTGTTTTTCTGGCAATTGCGAGAGTCGTTGGAAAAAAAGAAGGAAAGAAATTGTGGAGTGAAATTTATTAGGGGGTGTTAAAAGTGTAATTACGTAAATTAGTTCGTCGACGATACGCGCTGCCTTTTACGAGTTTTAAAAATGGATACGATAAAACGTGGAAAATATAGTCCCTAACCGTCCACGACCTTTCGAACTCGACGACACGTGTGGCGCCTCCTAGCGTTTTCCAACGGCTTCTTTATTCGAGTCCCAAAGCGATTACGCAAAAATGCGAAAACGTCGAATTTTCCAAACGACTCTAATATCGTTCCCGTTGGACCGATTTCCGATTCGACATGAGACTTTTCGAAAATCGTCCCGAAGATTTAGACAATAGCGTTGGATTCGTCCCGTTATTCGAATTTTTCGTGTCGTCGCGTTAATTTAAAAATCGTCAAATTTCCTTGTAAAAAAAATTAACGATTAATCGAAAAATTAATTAAAATTAATCGAAAAATAATGGAAAATAATCGTCCGGAAAACTTCAAAAATCGGTAAAAAATCGAAAAATTATCGCAACCGATCGAATCAAGTTGCTCTTCAAAGCTGAAACGATAGACTCTCGATAAAAAATAATAACGCATCTAAAACTCCATCGAAAACAATCCTACGGTACGTTCGAACGAAACTATCAAATTCACGATCCCATACCAAAGTGACGAAAATTTATTTTCATCCGAATCAACCCTCTCGTAAAGTGACTCGCGTAATCGTTACTTCCATACGACGATTAATCTTCCTCCTGAACTATCGAAAAAACACAATTAAACAATTAACGACGAATAAATTCCGCAATTCACCTTGAAATTTATCTCCAAGGGCAAACATCCCTTATTTGTACCCTAATTGTTGAGTAAACGATCGATCGAGGGTAGAATCGTGGCATAATGAGAAAATACGTAAAATGGGTTAATAGGACGAGAACCAAACCCCCTCTTGCCCCCTCCCCACCCCTTCCTCCTCATCGCACCCTATACACGTGTACAAAGCGAAACTTATACGACATCGAGCGAAAAGTGGTTTGGTCGATGAACACCCCAGTGTCCGTATAGCCAGCAGCAGCGAGGCTATAAGCTAGTCGGTAGCTTCATTATATCTTCATGCCGAATTGCCATTAACCTACTCGAGGAACGAGACGGTCGTATAAAGTCGATCAATATTGACGTTGCAAAAGGCATCGTCGAGGAGGAGGACGACGACGACGTCGTCGTCGTCGTCGTCGTCGATTAAATGCAACATCGATATCGTCACGTCGGACCATCCGATCGTGAGATAATTTCACACTCGCCACTCTTCATCGACGCGTTTTCCAACGGTCGACGTATTCGTGCCAGTCACGTTTTACACAAGGTGGAGCCAACGTGCGCTCGTAATTTTCTCTATAGGGACGCGAGATAATTAGTTTAACGATTGAGTAATAACGAGTCGATAGAAATTTAAAAAAAGATAAGAAGAAAAAAATATATATATATAATTGCTTTTACTAATTTTCGTTAATTTGGTGGAATGTTAATATTTGTTATTATATCTACAAAATTATGTAAATTCGGAATAATATGTTTCTGAAAATTTCAATGATTCGAAGTTCAAAAAGATAATTCGATATAATGAACAAATTGACGATTTTGATCGAATTAAAATTCAATTCTTAATCCATCTGATTTAGTCTAATTAAATTTAATATTCAAAAATATTAAATATTAAATAAAACTTTCTATAAAGTACAAAAAAAAGTGGAAGAAAAAATTAGATACGTGTGTCTACCACGTGCGAGAAATCAACCCCTCGTGTTGTTTCTCAAACTTCCACGACCGAGTCGTGAAGCAAGGGAGAAAAAGAGAGAGAACAAGAGAGAGAGAGAGAGAGAGAGAGAGACGTTGAGTACACGTCGCCGTCGTTACCCTCGAGCTATGGCTTTGTGCTCGAGGATGAAGAACCATGGCCGTTCCATAAAACACGTCCGTTGCTCCTGCGGAGCGAGCTCGACGGTGTCCTACGTAACGTGGCGTACACACGTGCGCCAGTTTCGGAAATGGCCTCAAAAGTTGACGCTCGCCTCGAGGGCTCACTGTGCTAATTGGCTTGGTGACGAGTTAAAAATTCATCAAGAATACCGAGCTAGTCGTACGAGAAAGTAAAGCTGGAGCGTCGCTGCCTCTTGTTCGCCTGGACACATACATACACACGTTTAAACGGCTCTATCTATGGGGTCTTCCGGTTTAATCGATAAATCCATTATTCTCAGCTTGCGCAGTTTGGTCCATTTTTCTTTATGATCCTTATAGCCTTTAGGCGTAACAGTTTAATTTTAATAATTCAGAACAAATCTTCCCAGTCGATTTTGTAATAATAATTGTATAACAAAAATAGTGAAAATAATAATAAACTTGATAAATTGGAAACGATGATAGTAATTAAAAAATTGGACACTATTTCTAAATCCGACGAAAGGACAGAGCGAGTGAGAGAAATTAATTAAATATAATAAGAACGTTCTTTTAAAAAAGAAATTAGAGAAAAATCTCCCGGAGGCTGGACGAGTCAGGGATCGAGTCGAACTGGAACGTCTCGTATAAAGTTACCCCCCGTATATAATATAGTAACTCCGTTGAACCGTGTAGTAGTTACAATTGTCCCGATGCACAATACCCGTAGCTCATTAAAAAACCCAAATTTTTTTGTTCGCTGTATCACGAGCTCGACCGTAAAGAAAAAAGAGAAAAAAATAGAGAGAGAGAGAAAAAAAGCGATGCCCAACGTCGCTCTGGCACAGTTCTCGTGCGCTTTTACAGCCACTCTCGTTTATTACACGTCTATAAAGTATTTGCGTAGAATTTTCTTTTTTTCCCCCTCTCTCTCTCTCTCCCTCTCTTTCCTGCCTCCGGCCGAAACAGAGTCCCTCGCGTGTGCGTCCTAGAAAAGCGGAAATAGAGGGAGATGAAAACAAGAAAGAAAGAAAGAAAAAAAAGAAAAAAAGAAGAAAGAAAAAGGAAGTAGAAAGATTCCAAAGCTTCTATACTTCATCTACATGGAAACTGGCCTCCTAGAGTGTCCCCGAAGAAAAATTTGCATTTTACGACGGGAAGAGAAAAATTTTCTCCTCTTTTCACTCCGCACCCCCGGCGCTTTCACCATAGTTTCTTCCGGCATATCGTCACCGTTGCATCGCGAGGAAAAATCTTCAAAGCTCATCGTCGACGGATAAAGCGTATTCTCTTCATTTTTTATCTCTCTTCACGCGAATACGCGAGTATCGCATGAATTTAGAAAAATTGACGAATCGAGTGTGAAAAGCTCGTCAGGAGAATTTTTCATTTTGATTAAAAATGTCAACGCTGCATAAAAATAATCTACAACGTCCTAGTATAAAATTTACGTTGCTTTTTTCAACCTAATAGTCGCAATAATGACAACAACAATAATAATAATAATAATAATAATAATAATAATAATAAAATTGTTATTATCATTATTATTATTGAAATATTGATTCTAAATAAATATATGAAATAATAATAATAATAATAAAATTGTTATTATTATTATTATCATTATTATTTCATATATTTATTTAGAATCAATATTTACGAATAATAATTTCGATTAATTTCTAATAATTCATCGATCCAATAATAATAATGAAAACTACATTATTATTCGTAGTTTCGATTATTAAAATTAATCGAAATTTTTATTAATCATAATATTGTTTAATTTCTCTGGAAAAAAAATGATGAATAATTTTGTTGTAAAACGTCGTACGTAAGACGTCCATCCCTCTCTTCGCGCTATAATAATACGATTTTACAAAAATCTTGAGCTTTCGCAAAGTTCGCAAAACTTTCTTCGCTCGAAGCTTTCCGAGTTTCGCAGTCACCGGGATCGCGATTTTATTATTAGAACACGTTTCCAAAATAATTGAAGAGTTCCTCGAACACGCTATTTCGTTCACGACTCGAACACATTCTCTCTCGAACTACTTCCCTTTCGTTTCCTTTTTTTCTTCTGCTTCTTCCTCTTCTGCCTCTTTTCCTTTACTTCGAGAGCTCGAGCCAACTTTCATTACAGGCTCGTACTGCAAAGTAAAACGAGAAAAGTTCACGAAATCACGGTACGCTAGTACGTCGCGATTTTTCGACGAGTCGAAAAGACGACGTGGCTTTTGCTCGATCGGTGGAGAATTTCATTAGGTCGCACGGATAAAAGTCTCGAAAAAGCTCGTAGAATTCCTTTCTCCTCGAGTCGCGATCAATTTTCAAACATTTTCCGCTCGGAAGTTCCGGAAAGAGCGAAGGTCATGAATTCGATCGTAACAGATTTGTTTCTTTCGTTTTTTTTTTTAAACCAATCTCACGTTTTTCCCCCCCATTTTCTAGTCGTCCTTCCACGAGGCAAACTCGAGTAGAAAAAGGAATCCATTTCTCTCTTTCTCGCGTGATGTTAGTTCTGAAAATTGGTTGAATTAAGATCGCCTGCCCGATAAGTACCGATGGATAAAACATTTTCTCTCCTCGTTGCTTGCCTCGCCAGCTTATTCTCATTTCTCTCTTTCTCGCACTTTTTCACTCTCTATATTTATATCGTTGTTTTAGTCGCGTTCCAGTTTTCGAATTCTCGACGTTGCATTGGCTCGAAGTCGTGCAACGAGTCGAGGATATTTCTCCTATCTCCTGAAAACGACCAACGCTTATCGCCTTTTGCCTTCGTCTTATCTCACGGGGTGAGAATTCCGTTGGTCGAACTATATCGATGAAGAAGAAAAAAGCTGCAATGTCCTATCTCAGTCTGAAATTATTTTCGAGACTTTGTGGATTTTCGTAACTGTGGGTACGTCTTTCGTAAGAAACAAGAAAAAGTAACAAAGGACTAACCTCGCGACGTGGGATGATTCATGAGAATCGCCAGTGGACACTCGTCGTCATCGAGAATATATTCCTGATGGGCGTTGCCGTTTGTATTTTCACCGTTCACCTGAAAGGAAATAAAATATTTTTCATTTCGTTGAGAAAAATGTATTTTTTCTTGAAAATAAAATTATTATTTCGTCGTGAATAAAATTTAGAAATATTTCATAGTTTAGTAATTTGTTGACAAAATTGTTATTACGCTAGAATTTTGATTTTTAGTAAGGATAAAAATGAGTGAGGAGATGAGAAGAGTTGCCGACCGTCGCGACGTTAGAGCGAACATCGTTTTTACCGAACGTTCTCTTTCGTATCGACGGTCGTCTCGTTCATCCAGAAAATAGCACGAGTTTCCAGGAGGCTGGCGAGCTTCCGCGTGAATCGACATTTTCATAAGCCGGTAAGAAAAGAAAAAAATACAAAGCACGAAAAAAAATCTCCCGAACAGGATTCGTTCGTTTCGAACGTTCGAGCGTGATTAAAAACGCATTAATCATGTTACGCGTACCCTCGTGACGCGTCCCGACAAGAAGTTTGACGAACTAACGAGACGAGAAAGGGATCTTTGTCATGGGATCACCGAGACCGCGTCAAATTTCGACGTTTTTCAAACGTTTTTTTCTCTCCCTTGCTTCGTTTTCCTTTTTTCGACATTATGCGGACCCTCGACACGTACAAAGAGGAGAATTCGAGCTGAATAACGCTGCGTGACAACGGTAGTTGTTCGAGATAGACTCCTCGTCGAAGAAAACTCGAAATTGACACCACGAGGCGACACCAACGGCGCCGCGAATTATTATTATTATTATTATGATAATATTATAATATACGAAACGGGAATCCCGGCGAATGTGCTCACCTGCACCAGACAATACTGTTGCGGATCCACCTTGTCGAGACCGTACTTGGCCAACATTTCTCTGACTACCTGAGCCGCCGAATCCCTGACGCTCAACAATAGGGTCTTGTAAGGCACGTCCTTGCACAGTGCTTCGCCATAAATTTTCAAAGTTCCGCCTGTATCAGGACCACCGTCTTTGCTACGAAATTGTTGAAGCTTTCTCTCTAGCTTTTGCTGCCTTCGACGTCGCATTACGGCCTCGGGATTAGAAATGCTACGAGTAAAACTCGTTTCCGGAAGTTCTGTAAATGAGAATTTACATTTGAATATTAAATAATTAAAGGAACAAGAAATACACGATGAAAATTGAAATTTGCTCTTTGCTTCCCGATGATATTTCGCTCGCGTTCTCGTCATTCCTGATACATTTGGTCGATTTTTCTTCGGAGAAAAAATTGTCGCAAGAAGTCGCGAAACTAATTTAAACTCGATCGATCGAACTCGTCGCGAATTGTAGAAGCTAAATTTCTTTACTGTATCACAAATACACACGGACAACTTTGTCTACGAATTATTTAGTTTCACTTGGAGTATTTTACGAAACGAGAAAATTCGATTGATTTTTTCATTTTTTATAATGAAAAAGAATATCGTGTTTCTCAGCGAGGAAATACAATTGGACGATAAATCCTTGCTGAGCGACGAGAGAGTCACCTCGACGTTCTCCGCTATCTCTTCGTCGATCCTCGACGTGGCCGTTCTATAAATGTTTACGTTGCTATTTGCGAGCCGAATCTCGGATTAAAGAAATATCGATCCATGAACCGCGTGGAAGCCAAGGGGAGCCTGGCAACGGTAAACGGGCTAATCGATGACGCCTCGGTGTCGTTTACTCTCCTTATCCTCCCGAGAAAAGCATCGGGAGGATTTTCTATATAAGGTCATTAGTGCAAACGAGCGAGGTCGTTGACGGGGCGGAAGAATTTTTGATACATCGTTGACGACAACGAGCAAATTTCATTTTCATCGTGATACGACTTTGCCTCGAATCCATTATCTCTCCTCCGTCTGAGAATGAAACGGAACAAAGAGAAAAAGTAAAAAGTAAAAAGTAAAAAAAAAAACGAGAAGAAAAATTAAATACAACGACCTACCGGTGTACAACTTTTCCGCCACGCCGTTCTGATCAACGGGCAACGTCATCTCCTCGGGCTCGCCGGCGCTTTTTAAACGGCTGAGCTTCTCCTGCTTCTTCATCTGTTTCTTTTCGCGTTTGCTCAATTTTCTACGAAAGCTCGTACCCTCGGCGAATCCGACACCTTGGGCGTTCGTCTTGTCGTCGATTCGACGTAGCAAAAAGCGTCCCTCGCGATCGTCGATATGCCAATTGAGCTGGACGAGCAATGGTTTTTCCTCCAGGCCGAGTTTCCTCTCCTCTGTAAACGAAAAATTGGGATATTTTTATGGAATTTTTTATCGGGGGAAGAGTATGATAAAAAAAAATTGCTTTCGACGAGGATTTTTTTTTGTTTTTTTTTTTTTTTCAAGCAAAACGCATGTCGGTCGAGTAATGGAATTTTTAGCTACCAGCGGTACGTGACGTACCTCCGTTCTCGTGGATCTCGTAGAGGGCGTACTCCGGGACCGAGAGCATTCGCATATCTGGACGGAATTTTTCTATTAGCGTCTCGATCACAGCCTGACTCGTCGCGTCCGAGGCGACCCTTATGCACTTTGTCGCTACTTTTTGACCACTGTCTTGAAAGTAAAATCTCATGACACCGTGAAATTCCAGATCCTGCAATAGAAAAGAAATTTTACAAATTAATTTCGAGTCAAACAATTATTATTTTCATTTTTTCATTTTAATCAAAATAAATGTAATTTAATCGATCAAAAAAAATGATTTTAATTGACAAAATTAATTTTGAAAAAAATTCAAGTTTAATTTGTGAGTAAAATTGTGGAAAAATTTACCTCGTTCGGCTCGGAGAGTTCGAAGAGGTCCAGACGATTGGCGTTCCATTGTTGTATGACACCGCGAAGAGCCTCGCGCTCGGCCTTTTTGTTCGCCGCTTCCGCAGCCATTCTAAAAAACGATGAAAGAAAAACCAATGAAATTCTTTACTCGGTTATTCCTCCCTCCAACCCCTTCTTCGCTCATGTAATAATATCACCAATGGTTTCGAGACTCTCGAAAGTAATAATACGAGATAAAGAGAATGAGAGAATGAAAGAGAGAGAGTCATTTCGTCCCTTCCGGACGCGTATTAACGATTGGCGTGTGCGCCAACGTTGAAATTTCCGTTCCGTTGCGATTGCTACCCCCGAGGGTAAAATGTCCGACGATTTTACCGGAGAAATCATTTCTCGGAGCAGCGTCGAACTCTCGCAAAATTTTATTACCACAAATATCAAAATTTTATCCTCAAATTTTCTCCCAACTTTGCAAATTAAATTGACCCTAATTAAAAAAAGGAAACAAAAAAAAACAGATAAACTTTGCCATTAATCCCTACTAAATTAAACATAATTTCACAAGGACAAAATAATTTTAAAAAATATTTTTTTTACTAAAATGAAAAAATCGATGAGAATTAATATTTTTAAAGAATTTAACGAAAAGCGAATTTTTAAATCCTGGCAAAGAAAAACATTTCACCGAATCTTTTGTGCTTGTGGGTCAAATTTCGAGTACAAAATCACGTTCTCGGATTCGTCGGTAACGGTCGGTCTCGATTCCATGGCTAAAAGTGCGTTTGCATGTCAATGGGTCGTCGAAACGTGCGACGTGCGGTAAATGAGAAAAAAAAGGTAAAGAAAGAAAGAAAAAAGAGAAAGAAAAAAAAATCGTTCGAATTTTCATTCCTAACGCGTACGCGACGTACACACGCTCGCTCGTTCGCAAAGTCGTCATCGTTCTCTCGCTCATTGTCCTCGAGCGATTGTACGCGCGTTATCGAGAGATCCACGACTCCGGGCTTAATGCCCATTAGCACACAATGCTCGCGGTCGCGCCACACCCGGTTATAATATTAAATATGTGACGCGGCTCGAATGCTCTCGCGGTGCGTTCCGCGATAAACGATACCTCGAACTATCGAACAATGTGATTTCTGTCGAGCGTGTAGATATGAGTATTTTTTTTTT
Source organism: Netelia inedita (assembly GCA_964017225.1). Lineage (NCBI taxonomy): Eukaryota > Metazoa > Arthropoda > Insecta > Hymenoptera > Ichneumonidae > Netelia > Netelia inedita. The sequence continues at coordinate 39,994,992 of OZ024920.1, forward strand.
ATTTATTTTTTTTCATTTTTTTATAGCAGTTTATACACGTACATGGCTTTAGCGTACGCGAAGGTACAAAATTGATTTTTTTTACTGAGATACCTGATCGTTGGACGTTTAAAAAAAATTCAATTTGAAAATAAAATATAGTTAGTGTATTTGAAAAATGTTTTAAATTTTCTAATTTTTGGGAAAAGAGTGAGATTGCGTTTTTTTCGAGAAAGATACTCGATTATTGCGTGTTTGTAAGTTTTTATAATTAGAAAATTAACCGTACTCGACACGAGGACGTAAAAATTTGTTTTAAAAACGAGAAGATAAGTCGGAAAATTTTTATTTTCAGTTCATTCATTTTATCTCTTTTTTTTCTTTGTTTTGATTAAAGCGATAAGAAGCTTTTTTTTTAATTAAAATGAATAATTCTTAAAAAAATTTCAACTATGGGACGTCTCTCTAATGTCATAGAAGCGGTTAAATGACCGTCGAACGTCGCGTCAGTTACCAGCAGGAAACTCGGAAACGTCAGCACGTACGGAATGCCGGTTACATCCTGCCTGGATGTAAGGACACGTATATTTACACGTTAACATGCCGACCGAGGGAGGAATGCTAATGAGGACCCGTAGCGTTTTATTAATTGCCCCAATGTTTTTTTTATATGCGACATACCTATACGTATAGCGTTCTATAAAAGAAAAAAAGTGTTTATTTTTTTTATTTTTTATTTCTCAAATAACTCGTACTCGAAGTTGCCATAGGGTCTTCCCTCCGAAATACCATTATTTCCTATTTTACATGATAATTCGTTAGCGATGAATCGCCTCGTCATCACGAGGAAAATTTCTCTCGGGAAAGTTACTATTTAATTTTCTTCTACGAATCTTCAACATACGTACAAAATAAAATAGTAAAAATATCATTGTTTCTTTTTTTAAATAAAATATATTATCGTAATAAATAATATTCTATTTTGATACCGATGGATTTATTTATTATTTGATTTTTGTCGTATATAATAATATACATACAGTGATTGAAAAATAAAAATATTATTATGATATTTTTATCGTTTCATTATTGTATAAATATAATAATCTCGTAATCCAGGGTTCAAATCCTCTGAAAATGGATTTTTTTTTTCAAATATCTTTTCTGCATGGTCAGAAGTTCGAAATTCACCCAATTTTGTTGGGTAGTTCCATGCAGCCTCCACTTAATGTTTTGAAGGGTTTGCGAAATCAACGGAAAACGTATGTTATGAACGGAAGTCCGACTAGGCGAGGCAGATGGCGACCCTCCCACCATCACCACCAGCTCATCCTCTAACTAAGAAACTAATAATAATCTCTCCATATAATAATCTTGTAATATATATGGTGGATGTTTCATGTCTACCGACGATTAAAATGCAAAATCTGCCGAGCCCAAGTCCCTGGATTTACCATTTTTCGTTTTTGGTATCCCGAGGAATGTATATATATATAATATTAACTATCAACGCGGTATTTCAAATAATGTTTACGCTCGAACGTACAACTTTCTCTCAATGTTCGCTCGTCGGTATAACTATCCGTTATACCCTACTGTACATCAGCATATACAGGGTGATTTTCATAAAGTATCGCACCATTTATTCTAAGGTACATGGGAACATTACAAACAAAAGTTGCAAATATACATTGGGGATATTTTCAATAGTTTACGGGATATAAATTTTTTAAGTTAAACTAATCAGAGCGCGCCGAGAAGCGTTAGAGCCGCCCACTGCTCGCCCTAGCCGTAGAGACAGCGCAGTGTATCAATCATTGATACACTGCGCTGTGGCGGCAGTGGGCGGCTCTAACGCTTCTCGGTGCGCTCTGATTAGTTTAACTTTAAAAAATTATCCCCAATGTATATTTGCAACTTTTGTTTGTAATGTTCGCATCTACCTTAGAATAAATTGTGCGATACTTTATGAAATTCACCCTGTATATATTTACTCTATATATATATATTTGACTACGTACGTACTACACGCTCGAGAACATAACCATTATTACCCTCGGTTACGTTCAGCCGGCAACTTATATTTAGTCCACGTGTAATTTATTTATTGCTTTCCAAACGTTTGTGTTTTTTCCCCTTCGCCGAGGCTGAATTACGAATACGATCAACGTCAAATACTTTCACCAATTTTTCGAAAAAACATAAACTCAATTATTTGAACGTATCGCCATAAATCGAACGAGAATAATCGACCGATTTACAATATTTTTACGTACGAACTATAAACGTAAAAAACAACACATTAATTCGGGAATAAAAATTGATTTTTTTTAGTATTTTGCAGTAAAGAGAAATTTTGACTTGAAAAATTATTTCCAATTATTTTGTTTTGTTACGAGGAAATTTAACTTCTCGTATTTTTCGTTTTATCTCGAGGAGCGAGGGCATGTGAAAAGTTGCTACCACTTAAGAAAAATCTGACTCACTCGAGACGGAACGGACCGAGGAATCCCACGACCGAGACGAATGAGGAACGAGGGAGGAGGAATGAAAAGTGAAAACGAGGGTGAAAAAAAACCGTCGCGAGGATAACATTGTCCAGAGAAATCTTTTTTTTTTTCTTCTTTTCTTTTTCTCGACCGGAGACGTCGGAAATAGAACGTGCCACGAAAATTCGGACCGAGAGAAATGCGGTCGTAATCACGCGGCTTCGATCGGCCCCGAGTTACACCGCCTACCACATAACGTATGTAAACACCAAATCGAGAAAATCCTCTGAAAAACTCAATCAAAAATTTTTTTTTTAAGAATCACCAAAAAAAATAGCCCGTACGATAAAATATAAATAATAATAAATATAATTCGTAATAGTTACAATTTATAATGATTATTATAAATATTACTACAATCAATATTATTATTATTATTTAATTCGTTTCAACGATAATGATTGAAAAGAGAAATCGATGGAAATAAAAATAATCCAAAATCTAATCAACGTCGATTTCTGTTTTATACGGTAAGAAAATTGAGAAGACGCGAAGGACCGGGGGGGTGGAGGAAAGTGCCCGAGGGAATTAGATGGAACGGGCGATTCTCGTCTCGATAGGAAATTGCATAGTTCCGTTAAACTATCAATTATTATCACGGTAGAGCTCGTTTCTACTCGTTTCTAGTCGCAACGTGGCGAAGGAGGGACGAGGCTTTCGCCAATACAAAGTAAGGTTTCGGTATAGAACAAAGTCAAAGGATAAATGACCCGCCGTTAGTGTTGTAGGAAATTGTAGGAACGTATCGTTCGAACTTGACGTTGTGAAGAAGAACCCTCGAGTGAGAGACGAATGAAGAATAAAAAAAAAAGAAAAAAATTAAAAAACAATAAAAAAACATTGTTGGAATCGATTCTTCTAAAGCGGTGGTTCGGGGAACCAGGGTGAGTTTGAACGAGAGAGAGAGAGAGAGAGAGAGAAAAAGAGAAAATCAGCCTGACGGTCGATATTATGATTCACCACTCGAGCGGTTAATTCGAGACGAGCGGGTACGCACAAGCGGCAAAAGTCTCATTCATTGACCGAGGAACGATGTACGCTCGAGTACTATATGCTGTTTCGTTTAGTAATGCGTGAACGAACCTCCGGCACGTGACATCGCGAGGAGAGGCCTCTCAAACTCGTGCTCAGGCTCAAACGTACACGTATAAAATATATATGTATATAAATAAATAAATTGTTGGTTTCTTTATATGCATATGCTTATATACAAAAACTAATCTATCATATACCGAGAACGCTATGTGTGGCCGATACTGTTTATGTTTATATTACGCTATTAGGGCAGAGCGATAAGTACGGACCCAATAACCGATCCCTTAGTTCGGACTCTGCTATTCTTTAGTCTTGACTAATATATGCTAGGAGCCAGACGTGCCTTCCGAGTGTTCCATAGAGAATAAAGTCTAAACTCTATGAATATAGAACTAAGTGTTACTTATTTCGTAACCTATTTCCTATATAAATGAATGAATAAATAAACAAATAAATAAATAAGTGAATAAACAAATAAATAAATAAATACATAAATAAACAAATAATTATGAATCAACAAAATTTATCGTGAATTACATTTGACGTCGTGCGTTGTATGTGTATTAATATGAACAGGACGGAGGCATCGTGAAGCAAAATGCGCCTATGTGCATCGTGCCACGGCACTCGAGAGCCACGAAAGTGGCCACTCGAATGAAAAACGTTCGTCCTACCCGAGAGCTCGCGTAAGATCGTTCACGAGAATGACTCGACTAATCAACGATCATCGTCCGGGATTGAATTTTTTCTTTATTTTACAACTCTCTCTCTCTCTCTCTCTCTCCATCTCTCTCTCTGCGGCTGAGACCTACCGGCTGTTACGTCGTGCAAAAGAATATGCAGCTACGAAGTCATACAAGTATGTTTGGATTAGGAATTCGAAGATTTTTGTAAGGAAGCAAGACGGCGATCCCCCGTTATATCGATAAATTCGGTGGATGACCTCTCTAAGGTTGTTTGAGTGCTGGGACCGTATTATTATTTTCACTTGGCGAATTTTTAATATTATATCTCTATTTATCTCTATATTTCTCTGTCTGCATTGTTGGCTTATCATGTATTATCTACCATCACCTATCACTTGCTTATCTCTGTACGACTTATTTCATATTCCATCTATTATCATATACATACTATCATCTATTTTTAATTGTTCTTGCACTTACTCATCACTTGCGATTACTTTTATTACTTACCTATTTATGTTCTATTTTCTTATCACTTACTATTACTATATACTTAACAATTACTTTACATTATTACTTTTTTACTTTATTCTTAATTCACACCTGTATATATCTTTTGTTGTTGTCTTTATTGCCCCATAGCTTGCTAGGGCATAATAAATATATCTATCTATCTATCTATCTCTCTCTCTCTCTCTCTCTCTCGAAGGCAAATGTATTTGTAAACGAGCTCCTATCGGCTGAGCCTTACCGATTGTTACGTCGGGCAAAGGAATAAGCTAAAATGAAATCTTACAAATACGTTTGGACCAGGAACTCGAGGATTTTTGCAAGAAAGAAGGATGGCGATTCGTTAATAGTAATAAATGCGGCGACTGACCTCTCCAAGCTAATTTGACCGTCGTGACCGTCCTCTCTGCTACTTATTATTTGCTTCTGTATTATTTACTTATCTATTACTACTACTGATTGCTTACTTATTACTCGCTTATCTTTCATCTGTCTTGTATCAATTTCATTACTTACTTGTTATTTTGCTCATCACCTACTCACCACTTATTACTTGCTTATTGCTTATTTACGCTTATTTCTCCTCATTTACTTTATACTAATTACCTACTTCTATTTGCTTATTTCTTATTATTACTTTTACTTATTTTCAAAAGTTGTGTATCTCGATGCTGTATCTTGTTTTTGCCCCAAAGCTGGCTAGGGCATAAATATACTATCAATCAATCAATCTCTCTGACGCATACGAGCTGATTATCACACGAAACAAATGAAACAAAATAAAAGATAGAAAAGAAAATTTTTTAATTAAAATCAATTAATCGATCATCGTCGACGACAATTGATTGATATTTTTTTTAAATTTATTTCGTAATTTTCAGCATTTCCTATGTAAAAGAAAAGAGAGAAAAAAAGTAAATATTTCATCGAACGAAAATATCAAATGAAAATAAATTTACGTCCGAGAGTTAACGAATATTTTTTTGTATAATAAAAATTCGTAATCCCGAGTAACAATAAATGCTGGGAAAAAAATGGGATTTTTAAAGCACGAGGGATTTTTTCCGAGGATTATCGTGAGGTCGGGTGAGACTTTTTTTCTTCATGGGATTGGAGAACCACTCGACGAAAAACAATCACAAAAAATCTAATATCCCGATGAGAGTCGCGTCGATGTCGAGTGGTTTTTGGTACAGTCTCGTCGTTGAGCGTGAGAGAACTCTCGCTCAATAATCCTATTTAACGATAACGATAATAATATTATTAATAATAATAATAATAATAATAATAATAATAATAATAATAATAACAACGATAGAGCAAAATTTACTTTCCCGTGGCTCATTTTCACTCTTGGCGAATCTCGCGAGACGTCCCAGGTGTGTATACGATATTAGGATGGCTTCGCGTTTGATCGCGATTTCCCAGTAGAATATAAAGAGAACGAGAGAGAAAGGGAGGGATTAAGAAAGAAAGAGAAAAAGAATGAGAGAGAGAGAGAGAGAGAGGAAGAGAGAGAGGAAGAGAGGAAAAGTCAGGAGAGCGTGCCAAACGAGGCAGATCGAGTCAGATGCACCGCTGCACCTTGCTGCTGTTGATTCGCTGCAATGCACCGAGAGAGCGGACAGAGGACACGTCCCACAGGAGGGCAATCTACGTTGCATTGCCATTCGTATAATAATCATAATATTTATGGTAATCGCTGGGTTGAATTATTCTGATTTTAAGAAAGCTCGGACGGATTATTATTATTATTTTTTCTTTTCTTCTCAATATTATTATTATTATTGTTATTATTATTAAAAGTAATGTAGTATTTCGTATATGAGAATAATAATTATTTTATTATTAAATATAATTTATTGTTATTAATATTACTTATTGTTTATACGTATTTAATCTGGTACGAAAATTTTTATATTTACGATATTTAATTCTCGTAATGAAATATTTTCAAGATTTATCGCTGAAATATAGGTAATTACTGTGATTGTAACGATTAGTAATTGAATTTTGCATAAAATCCACGATTCGATAAAAAATATCATTAAAAATATCGTAGAGCGTCTGATTTTCAAAAAATTAAATTTTTTCATTGAAGAAATCATCATTAATGAATTTTATGATCGAGAATTGATTAATTACCGCCCATTTACCCTATTTTACGGCGTAATTAACATTATAAAAATATTCCATCCCTTATATTTCACTGAAATAACAAATCTAGAAAATTCGACACATAAAAGAAGGTCAAACACCTGCGAATACACATATTTAAAAAAAAAAAAAAAGATAACTGTATTTTGACCGCTCGCTGCATCAATAATGACAATGATAATAATAATAATAGTACAACGAGTCGTATGCACGTGTCGTTAGGGGTCTCGCCCGCCCCCTCTGCCCCTTCGCCCCGAAACGCGGAAGGATAAAACTCCGGGTTTTCACACGCTTCGAACTTCCGTTCTCTCCCTCGCTTCTTCTCTAGCCGCACGGTGTATTCCCCGGCCTACGTACACCGGAAGCTCTTTACTGGATTTCGCGGGCAACCGATCTCTCTCTCTCTCTCTTTCGTTCTCACAGAAATTCAACTATACTAATTTATCGGGCAATTTAAAATTTCTTGCCAATTCTTTAGATACTTCATTCGTTTGTATACATTTATATATAATATATATGTATATATGTGTGTATGTATGGTTTACTCACTCCTCAGGTACGGTCATTTCGTTTTATTTTTGTTCAACCTCCCGAACACGCAGTGGCAGCGACGAAAGAATTTTATCTTCGCTTCTTCTCTGTATTCCTGTCTTTTTCCTTCTCTCTCTCTGTCTCTCTTTCTCCCGCGCACACGACTCGCGAACTCGAACGTCTCGAGCCCGGAAATACCGGCACCGTGGCGAGAGCGTTAACAAAAACTGGTCGAACCGTGTACACACACGCTCGACGAGACGAGCCGAGAAGGTATAATAACGTTAAAGCAGCTATATATGCAATATATACACACACACACACACACACAATCACATAACCTCAACACGTTGGCGAGTACGTAAAGTCCGTGTAAGAGGTCAAAGGATTCACGCAGTTTTTTTTGTATCTCTATCTCTCTCTCACTCACTCACTCGCCCTCTGACGAGAGAATCTCGGACTCCGAGACGTGCCGAAGAAAGATCAACACCGAAACTGCCGCACGACAAAATCCAAACACTGCTATCCAAGTTCGACACTCTTGCGGGAACGTGAATTACGAAAGAATTCGCACACGTTCATACTCGCACTCTTTCGACGTTTGTCACGACGTGATTCGAAAAGAAAAAAATGTTACGTTTAACCTCAAAATGTCCGCGAAATGAAACGAGAGGAACGAGAACGCGCGAAAAACCTATAGGAAAACCATGCGCATTCGGCCGCGCCGAGTCACTGACGGGCGGACGGACGCGCTCACCAACCGGGGCCAGGAGCCCCGATTCTTCGCCCCCCCCCCACTCGAGTGAAAAATGGAATAAGTGGGGGAGTTTCGTTTACGCGCCGTACACGTCGCTCTGGCCGGCTCAATAGTCACGATTCCCTGGTTATATATCTAACTATGACACGCACGGACCACTGTGCTCCGAAATACGTTTTCCGTGTGTATTCTCTCTATATTTCCTTCTTCACATCGGTAGTCCTCTAGCTCGCCCTTTTATTGTGTTACCGGCTCGTAGAAATCGTCCGGTCTAACCTCAACGGGGCCCCGGCGATTGCTCGCCCGGTATGCCACTCCACAAATTCATCCATGAAAGACGCCCCACTCTCCAACTGCCGCTCGTCGCCGTGCTCTCCCCCCCCCCCCCCACTCCTCCGCCACGACCCTCTTCGCGTTCGTCCGTATTGTACGTATTTACTACGGACGAAGGACTGCGGGTAACGTTGTGTGGTGCGATCCGAGGGAACGGACCGAGCGGGGTGTACTGACACGTTGGAATGTCCCTGCGCCGCCGACCAATATACTATACAATGCTATACTGTAGTACCTGTATCCAGCGGCAGGGCCTTTCGCCTCTTCTCTTTCTCTCTCATTCTCTATCCATCCTTCTCATCGTCTCTGACTAATACTCTACAGTGCACCCAGGATATATAGTAGAGTGGAAATGTGCGCTGTGGGATTTTACTATAGCTAACCGGCGACTGACGCTACGTAGTACACACGTTTTCACCGCCTCTCTCTTTCTCTCTCTCACACACACGCGCGCGCGCGCGTGGACATATACGAAGTGAAGCTAGTTCGGGCCTTTCCGGTCCCGTTCGTACACTTCGGCGTGCCTCGACACTTCATACGACGTCAAATTACAGTCGAATCTCTCGTAACTCGCCCGAAAAAAAACAATGGTACGTTTAACCTCAAAATGGCCGCGCGGAGCGGCGTAAGATGGCCGCTCGAGTAGTTGCGCATGCGCGTATCGGGGAGTCGAACGAGGTGGGGGAAATAGCGGGAAAATTCAAAATTCATTCGTGCAATTCAAATTATAATCGATCCTATCGACTTTTACCGTAAATAAAAGTTGTTATAAATAATTCAACCAACTCACCGAGCTATTTTAATAACTTCCAATGAAGTTTTTAGCTCGCTAAACGGTTCTTTTTCGTATCGAAAATTCGACTGTAGATTCTATAGTTTGAGGCCGCGTTCCGACGGATCTGTAAGAGATACGCACCGGGGCCTTGCAGAAGCGAGTCGGTGTGCGTTATACACGTTGGGTTCTACCTATCTTGCTACTTCGGGTGAATCGGTGTGCCCGTAATACCCGTTGAAAAGCAGAGGAGTGGGACGTCGAGTGAGAGAGAGAGAGGGAGAGAGAGAGAGAGAGAGAGGATCCTGCTGGATGAAATTCCAAAGAGATGCACGAGCAGTGAACACACGTACATGTATACATCGAGGGACAAGGATACGGTCCTCTCTCACTTCTCTCTCTACGCTTCTTCTTCTTCTTCTTCTTCTTCTTTGGAACCGCGAATGCAACAGATCCTTCGATTATCCGGAGCGTTAAAGCTCTATCTCACCCTCTTCTGTTTCTTTTTTCTCTTTTCATCCATATTAATCTTTTTATTTCATCCCCCCCACCCTAAATAGCTATAAAGCACATGGGGCCATGGTACGTAAAATTATTACTATATACGAAAATACCGTCGAGGGTCAAGGCTGTGGCGTACTTTTTCTTTTTTTTATTCTCTTCATTCTCGCACTTGGATTTACGGTCTGTGGGAGCTCTTCGGCGTGTGGGAGGAATTGAGTAAGGTCAAGAAGGAAGGCTCTTCCTCGATCTTCACGTGACGAAAGACGAGCTTCCTTTCTTTTGGCAAGCGACTCGTACGAACAAAATTTGACAATGATGATTTTTATTTACGAGAATGTTTGTTTATTTAAAAATTTTTTTTTAACTATGTCGATCTCGTGCGTATTGAGAGAAATGGAAGAGGATCGTGAACGAATGAACGCACCAATGAAAAATTTTGCCTTTCCTCGGTTCTAGGACGTGGGAAGATTGGAAGAACGATTTTTATCTCTTTCTCTTCCTAGCTCTCTCTCTCTCTCTCTCTCTCTCTCTCTCTCTCTCTCTCTCTCTCTCTCTCTCTCTCTCTCTCTCTCTCTCTCTCTCTCTCTCTCTCTCTCTCTCTCTCTCTCTCTCTCTCTCGCTCACTCGTTCGTCACTTTATCTATGTACGTCGGCCCAGCAGCGTTGATACGACAATTGTCATCCACGGTGAATGACTCTCTCTCGGTAACGTCACACGATGCGATGTTGGCACGCTAACGATGATTAACACTTCCGGCCCCACCACACGAGAACTTGGCTCAATTCGCATTTTTCTCGTTATTTCTCTCGCCTCGTTCTAGTTGTTTATTTTTTTAAAATATTTTTTTTTAAGGTTCGTTAATTAAATAATGGTAAAAATAGCAGCGACGTATTTAATTTACATACAACCAACGAAACAGTTAGGATGGGTTTTGGGAAACAGATCCAACGGTCTCGCCGTTATTACGAGAGTTCCTACAAAAAAATTGCTCGTGACGGGAAAAAATAAAAAAACTACGCGATAATTTTTTTATTTTTTGAACAAAAACCGCCCAAAAACAATATTTTTTAAATTATAATTTAATTCACGGTTATTAGATAGTGAAAATTCAATGGTGAAAAAAAAAGAATGAAAGAGAAGATTTTTTTGTTATTTATCATTTTTATATCGTTTTATATCAAAGTCAACGTCACGATTAATAATTATCGGAAATAAAATTCCTCGTACGACAAATATTTATTCCTATAAACGTATCGATCGTCGTTGACTTCCTGGTTTCTTGCTCGACCAAGCGTTACTTTAATTGCCAACGTATATACAACTTTTAGGAATTTTTATCGTCGAATTTAACGTTCCGCGGGGTACGTTCGGGGTTCCGGGAAATCTGGACACGCTCCTGTGGGTCCTATCGCTTAACCAATCACCGCGAGCCTCGCAGGGACTCGGCGGAGCGCGAGAGAGGGAGAGAGGGAGCTCCGAGCTGGGCCAGGTGTGCCAACGCTACGCTCAACTGCCTGAGAATGCGTCGCGCATATTTTTGTTTACGTACCACCTCGTGCTGAAGTTGCAAATCATTTTTTTTTGTTTTCAATCTTTTTTCTCTCGTTTTTTTCTTTTAAATAATTTTCAATCCTTGGTCCATCCTTCTGTCCAACTTCTTTTTTCCTCCGGTAAATTTTTGGGCCCTTTTTCGTGCGATGAAAAAAAATTAAAAACAAAAATTAAAACTAAACCCCCGCTGAGCGATCGCGGTTCTATACGCTCAAATCCCATCTCTCGAGATTATTATTTTCGAGGGGTCCTCTGGCTCCTCTTGTGGCTGGCGCGATGCGCAACGCCACTCGACCTTAATCGCTAATCCGCAGTTACGGTCCGGAATCACGGGCAGGCCAAGTCCCCTCCTACTAACGGTCTGGACGAATTCGAAACGCGACTAGTGACGTTAGAAATAAAACCCAAAATTTGGGCATTCTCGTTGGGGCGAGAGAGAGAGAGAGAGAGAGAGCGAAAGGTAGGGGAGGAACGATACGTGTTAATCAAGAAACCGGTAAAGCAAATTCGCAAATTCTTCGGGGTAAAAAAATACGAAACTTTAACAAAAATTCTTTTTTTAACAATTTTTTATTGTTTTTTTTTTTCAAATATAAAAAAATTGACAAATATCGATATTTAAATAAATTAAACGTCACGATTTATCCCAAGGTTCGATGATTTTTGTAAAATAGTGAAGAAGTTATAAAAAAAAAAGAAAACTAATTATTATTGTTATTGTTGTTTATTTAACGGGACGATAGGACAAAGGACAATAGGGAAGATCGTTTCGCGCGATATAAACGCACGTTGTATATAAACCAGTTCTGTTGTGAGCTTAAGGACCTTCCCGCTATTACGAGCTCTGTGATAATTTGATGAAGAAGGGAGGAGGGGGCGCGCCCCGGGGGTGAGAAAAGTCACCGAAGAAAAACTGATGCGATGACAATGGGGATGGTAAGAGGGACTTTTGTCGAACTGGAGTGAAAAGTATAATATAGACGCGAGAGGGTGAGACCCGTTCGTGGAATATAAAAGAGGCCGGGAGCGAGACGAGATGACGTATCGAAATGTTTCTTCCTGTCTATGGGACAATGGGACGAGCGGTTTTCGACAGCCTCGTGTCGCACCATTTTTTTTGCACTCTTCTTTCTCTCCCTCTCTCTCTCCACTTCAGGTAGATTCGGTCTCGCTTATAAAACGATCAAAATATTTGCCGATCGAAATTATTTCGACCGTGATTCAATCAGTTTTTTAATAATGATATTAATAACACAAATTATTATTATTATTTGATAATATTAATTTTATTATACATAATTATTATAAAAATAGAAGTAATATTAATAAGAAAATTAATATTGTTTAAAATAATAATAACTTTCTTCCTGCACGAAAATACAAGAAAAAAACCCAAATTTTGTAGGGTATAACGAAAGATTTGCGCGGCCATTTTTTATAACCGGTAGCACGTCGAATCTTCAATGGAAATATAATGCGATCCTCTCGAGGCCATCGGGCATGAGGGGTGAAAAAAAACATTTTCGGGAACGGGGACGCATCCCTCGAGCGAAAATTTCTCCTTCTCTTCTCTCTCTCTCACTCACTCTCGCTCTATCCTCAGCTACTCTTTACCCTATTCCGTCGAATAAAATGGCATTGGTCACAGAACGAAGGGGTCGCGGTCGAGCCAAACGCACATAGTTCAAAATATCGAGGGAGAGAAAGAGCGAAAGAGACAAAAAATCACAACAATAATAATCATATCGAATCGCAGCGGTTAGTTCGAGGGTGAGTAAGAAAAAATTGCCAAATCATGTTTTAAAAAAACACCCTCGACTCCGTCGCCAAAACCACCCGGGGACTTTTCCTCCTTGGTTTTTTTTCTCGTTCAATGAACAAGAATAATCTCGACAGCGTTTAGAGAAACGATGATTTTTCGCGTCCCTGTCGATTTAGGGGATGAATTAAAAAATAAAAAGCCCGGGGTTGGTTCGATCTGCCTCGGGGTAATTTATGTTCACGGACGTATCGCACGGAAACACGAGACCCTCGTAACTCATCGGGGATCTTCGAACCTTCTTCGAGGATTTCGATTTTTTTATTATTATTTTTTGAATTATTATCATTATGGCGCTAGGTCAAAAAAAGGGTCTCGGGTCTATCGGGTTCCATTCACCGGAATAAGTCTCGCGAAGGTGGGCTTACCGATACGCCCTGGTACGAGATGTACGAAGGGATGAAAATGCTATATACTTGTCGGACTCGGGTTTATTACGTCGGATGTTTAGGTATCGTCGTGACATTACGATTCACGTTGACTAATAATAATATTAGCAGACGGAAATAAAATGACAAAGAAAAATGGAGCAAAATAATTCGAAATAATATTCCAAAAAATTTCAAACATTATTGTAAAATGTATAATAATTTTTGTTTTGCTTGAATAATTTTAATTATTCGAATTAATTTTTTTGTTTAACGTAATAAATGATTATTAATTTTTAATCCTTGATACAATGAATAATTAAATCTGTTAAACGTAAATTCTCCGCTGAATAATTATTACACGAAACAAAATTAAAATTATGAATTTTAATCGTTTTTTTTTGTAATAATTAAATTCTACAAAATTGAACAATTTTTAATTTACGTTCGAATTATCGAATTGGTTCGGACGCAGAAGCGTGAATTTATGCGCGTCTATGAAATTGTTTTCTATATTTTTTTGTTCACCCTCGTGCGCAACCCTTGAAGAAAAAATATTTGTATTTCACGGAACTACCCGGTTCGCTGGTTATATACCTGGCGAACATATGTGCTTCGGGTAACTACGATGTACGTGCGTGCGATACCTCGTGAGAGGAACCCTTTCGTACGTCGAGTTCGCGTATATCGTACCGTATTGTACACGTTGCGTCATTACACGTTTAAGCCCTTAAACAACAGCTGGTGAACACGTAGAAAACGAAAACACCGTAAAATTCACGTCGTACACGAAATATACGATTTTTTCAACCCCTAGGAAATTCTCCAAATATATTCCCATCTTTATTCATCTCAATTATTATTTCAATTAAAATTTAATGACAATTTAATGATTTTATTCAAAATAAATCGACTTTTATTTATCGAACAAACGCTCGTTATTTTAATCGGAAATTATTAATTAAAATTGCGATCGAATTTAATTTGAATAATCGATGGACAAATTTTAATTCAACGCTTGAAGAGGACTTTGTTTATTTTTAAATGTGCAAGAAAGATTGATCGTTAATGAGGTTTGACTATTTTTAATTTTAATAACGATTAATTATTCTCGAGGAATTTGAAGGGAAGGCAATTTAACAGGCGTTACGTGGGTTGCCCAACGGTGGGAAATCTCACGTGGAGTGGGCTCGGGAGATGTTGAATACACGCCCGCGGTCGGACGAGCCTCGTTGTTCGTCACGAGTGTCTGCGGGTAGGACGAGTCCTAGAGGTGCACCGAGCCAGTGTCTACGGGACGCAGGTGCGGTATGAAATTCTAGTGTTTCGAGGGTTCTCCATCTCGTCTTGTTTTTTTTTATTTATTTTTATTTATTTCTCACCGAGAATATCTCGCGCGTACTCTTCATCAACGACGACCGCAACGAGAAAAACGTCCCGTACGGGGGATCCTCTTACACTCTTGTATACGACACGCAACGCACAATGCGGTACTCGCGAACCGAACAACGATCACGATTTTCTCATAAATATTAAATTTATCGATGAGATTATTATCACGGTGGAAAAAAAACATATCGAATCTAATCGATTCGTCGTAATAATAATTGAATTCAATTAAATTCAATTTCATTAATTAAATTGATTAAATTAATCGGTAATTTTGTCGATACGTAAACAATTATTTAATAACGATAGATTATTGAATCATCAATCGTTATATTATTGTATTTATTTTAAAAAATCAATAAAATTAATTTGTCGATCGAACATTATCCAGCGATTTTCGAACTAATAATTTTAATATTATTATTAAAATTACGCGAATCGTAATATTTGTTCTCGTTGCGCGGTTTCCAATTTCATTCGAGAAGGACATCTATTTTTGCAGCTTGATACGTTTTGTCGTATCGTTTCGCGAGGAAATGAAGTGACTCTTGACGAAAACGAAGTCCCTCGAAGTTTGAAGCCCCGAATATAGAAGAGAATGACACGCCTCGGACCGGAAACCCCCTTCGGGGTATGCTCCCTTCGGACGTTTTTCTTCTTTTTCTTTTCCTTTCCAACGGGCCTCTCGTTGTACAATCGATATCAATAACCGTGCAAGAGAAACCTTGCGTCGTTTATATGAAAAATTGTCGCGGAATAATAAAATTAGTATAAATTATTATTAAAAATTGTATAAATCTCGTAAAATCGATCAATCTTCAAATTAAGAATAATCGATAATTAATCACTCGTTGTTAAGCGTCTATTTTTGTAAAAATTCTTTAAATCAAATTATTTCCTTGGCCCTAATAATTAAAAATAATTAAAAAAATGTTGCTAAGCCCGAAATACGTCTGCCAATTAAATTTTCTCATCGATAACAATATAGATTACTCAAAATCAATATTTTTCGACGACAATTACAATCTCGTGCCACTTTGATCATTTTTGGTCATCTCGCGTTGTTCAAATTTTGCCATTTTGTCTCGTACGCCAAAAATGGCTTATTTGGTTCATGCTCATTAGCAGAAGGATCCTCTTTGTGATATTTAATAGAATTGATTTTCCGGCACACTCTCATCGGGCGTTTGCAGAATGCGTCATTGAACGTCGAATCGTTAACGCGCGTGCGAGAGAGAGAGAGAGAGAGAGAGAAACAGAGTGGGTGGTTGGTTGGTTAAAAGAGGAATAGAGCGGGGAGATCATCATCAAAGTTAATAATACTCCTCGAAACACACAGTGGCAAACGAGCATACGTGACTTCGCGCTCGTCGAATCTCTCTCTCTCTCTCTCTCTCTCTCTCTCTCTCTCTCTCTCTCATTTACCTGCATACTCGATGACGTGATGAAATCACTCACGATAGACTTCCTCTACGGGATGAATTCGCATCCATATGCATAACATATACGCGCGCGCACACATTTCGCAGCGAGAAACGAAAACGAGGTCGAAATAATCCGCGGCGTGAGATGAAAAATTTCACTCAATGGGAATTGTCAATTGAGCGACGACGAGAGAATTCTGTCGGACGTATATTTTTTTTTCTTCGCCCGCACAAAATCGACATTGATATTTTCAAAAAATTGTAAGTACATTTTTGTGCAGAGACAAACAAACAATTTTTGTCGTTTCGATGAAGATGGATGTTTTTTTTTGTTCATTTAAAAAACAAAAAAGATATTAATTTTTTGGATAATTAATGTCGAACGGTGATTGATTTTATTCTGATTTTGTACTAAAATTTTGAACTTCTGAATTTGTATAGTAAAAATCGATAAGGTGAAAAACGATGTAATTTCGAGGAAAAAAAATCGATTTTTCGCGTTATTTTTGACGAGGGTCTGGTTTCATTGATCGGCAAATTGGTACACCGAGGAATCGTACGAACCCCTCTTCGAATCGCATTAGCTTCGAACTAGTTGTCATCAAACGAAAGGGAATTCGAGTGAGAGAGAGAGAGAGAGAGAGAGAGATAAATTCCAATTTCCTTCAGGCTTGTTTGCGCCACAAATATTCGCCAAAACCGGCAGAGAGAGAGAGAGAGAGAGAGAGAGAGAGAGAGAGAGAGAGAGAGAGAGAGAGAGAGAGAGAGAGAGAGAGAGAGGGAGAGAGAGAGAGAGAGAGAGCTTACACAGCAAAGGATTTTCGAATTCAAAAGGGAAACGCGTCTAGGAATTTTGTATACACGTACGGGAATTACGTGCCGAATGAGACAAGAGAAAGAGGAACAAGGGCGTGGTAGTCCACGTGATACGCCAATTTGGAACTCGCAGAATCGACAAAGCAAGTACGATGGATTAAAATTAAATTCGATAAATCGGCGGATAACGAGAGAGATTTTTGTTTTTTGATCGAATGAAATGAAAAAAAACGAACATTAGAGGATTTAAATCCCGAGAAACAATTTTTTTTAACTCTAGGAAAAATAGTCACAACGAAAAAATCCCAAAATATTCAATCTTTTGGAGCAATTTCGAAAATTCGGTAAATTTTTGGGAAAAAAATAATTACGGTAAATTGGAAAGTTGCTTAATTCCAAAATTGGTCAGGTGGCCGAAAGACAAGTTCGAGCCATTAATTAAGAATCCGATTCGTTCACCAATTAGGTACTCTTAATTAACGCAATTACCACGGTCGATTTTTCTTTGTAATTAAAATAAAACAACATTTTTTTATTCAGACGCGATGAGTCGTAACGAATTTGATCAATTGGACGATCGACGAAGAAAAGAAAAAGTTTGATGTACATCGTGTATATCGAAAGTTTCTCAAAGCGAATGAGCACGTGGTCGTTTTCTTAGCGTGTGCTTTATTGTCTCCGTTACAATAAATTGCGAGTGGAAGTTACGCAAGGAGGTAATAAGACGCGCCCTTAATACAACGTATGTGGCAATCGCAACGACTGGGATGAATTCGTCATGAGTCATGAGAGAGCCTTGTCGTGTCAATTCCCCTCAATTCGTGATAAGGCTCATCATAATCATTATCATCATTATTCGTCTCTCTCTCTCTCTCTCTCTCTCTCTCTCTTTGTGTCTCATCGACTTTTATCCTCCCCCTTTGTCCCTCAATACGACCACCGAAGCTCCCTTATCATTATTTTTAATTACATTAATATAATTTTTTAAAATTCTATCAAGAAATTATTTATCATTTTTTTTCATTAACTTCTAGATTTTTAAACGTTACAATACGGCAATAAAAATAATGAATTCGATCAATAAATTAATTGGATAAAATAATCGTACAAAGTAATTTGTTGAAAGAGCTAAGAATAATTAAAAAATTGATTGGACAAGAGAATAAAAATAATTCCTAAACTAATTGGACAAAAGAATAATTAACGAAAAGTAATGCGACTTTTTTCAAATTCTGATTATTGTTAATATTCGAAAAATTGTTCGAATACCGATGTGAAAAATTTCACATTGGAAGCTTCAGTGCAATTTGCTTTTGTAAAAATAATTTTTCAACCCTCAGGCATTGAAACGTTTCTTTCAAAAAGGGACTGAAAAAAAAATCCAACGTCCGGGTCGAAGACTCGCGTCTAGTTCGTTTTTCTTGACTCGATCGACGATCAAACGTATCTTTTTCGAGTAACGAGTACGACAAGGGGGCAGAGAGAGAGGAGACACGCAGGAAGGAAGTCGTCGGGGAGGACTGGAAAACATTCGCGAGGCGATTCAGTTCGTCAGCTACGGGCGAACGCTCGACTTAATTGGAATCCCTCGAAGAATATCGACGCAGTGCGGCCGTTTGGACGAACGACCGTTACGTAAAACCTTTGCCTCGTCGTCGTATCTCGCCTTTCTCCACCGGACATCGTACCTCCCTTCAATAAGTACGAATATTTTTATTTTCTCCCCTCCAATTTTCTACATTATTCTCGACCAAACGTGTGATATACCAAAATTATTTTCAATTCTTAGAAAAAAAAAATTTCAAAATTTTTTTTATATTTTTACAATTTTATTCAAAATAGGAAAAAATTGATTAAGTTTTTATATTGTGTTGTAATTTCGTTTCTTTTTTCTCTGTTTTATTCTAAAATCGATAATTGTACGAAGGAGACCGTTTTTTATTGGAAAAAATAATTGAGAAGTTTTTTTTTTTTTTAATTTTTTTAGAGAAATAATTTTTTTAATTTTTCTGCAATTTTTTATCGGCGAAAATATGTTCGTTCTATGTCGCACCGAGGACGCTAGAAAACTCCGAGTCACAAGGTGCTCGTTGTTGCACGCGGGGTCTGTCGCCCGAAGGAAGTCTTAGCAAAGCGGCGTGAGGTCAGCCACTGGCTTCTCTCAGCACGCCGCCTTACCGTGCACATCATCGCCCAAGAGTTTTCGCGCACGACTCGCGCTATTTTTATTATAACAGAAAAACGAACAAAAAAAATATATATAATTATTTTATCGACCTTAATTAGAACCTCGACGATAATAATAATTCAATCATTTATTTTTATCATTAATAAATCAATAATTCAATTATCAGTCCGATATTCGAATATAAAAATGCAAAAATTAATTATTTAACGTGAAAAAAAAACAACGAATTATCAAAATCACGGAAAATATGATTCGAACACCCACGACAATTCATTACAAAAATAAACAATAAAAAAAAAAGTATACATTCTTGGTCGATAAATAATTTATTGAAAAAATTTATTATTATTTATATTTTTTAAATATAAAAGAAAAAACATCATTCGCGTCACGACTGAGAAAATCCTCGCGTTGTCCTCGTCCGGACAAAAGTTGAGGGAAAAAAGAAACGGAAAATCTTAAGCCGGCCAACTTTTGTGCGACCCGAGCAACGACCTAGAAATAATACGTGTATAATGGTGCACCCGGTCGCGATGTCAATGGTGGTTTTGTATAGTTATTGAAAACGAATATATTTTATGCGCGTATCTATCCGGTACTCGAGCGTTTGCGTACATATAAAAAGAGAGTGGGAGAGAGGGAGGGAGGGAGGGAGGGAGGGAGAGAGAGAGAGAGAGAGCAGGTTGTCTCGACGGGACACGGGACAACGGACTCCATTCATGAGTTCTCCACATCCGCGGGAATGCCTCGATGCGGTTACACTGTTGCACGGACCGGTCGTCGTATAAGAATATTTCATCGTCGATACGATTTTCGAATCGGTAAAAAATTTTCAATAAAAAATTTCAATTATCACAAATTATTGATACTTCGTTGAAAAAAAAATCAAAATCAAAATAAACAATTTCAATTATGAAAAATTATTGATATTTCGTTGAAAAAACAATTAAAATTGAAATAAAAAATTTCAATTATGACAAATTATTGATATTTCGTTGAAAAAAGAAATCACAATCTTACAGTTTCTCTGTTCAATAATTTCAACCATTAATTCAATATTTTCAATTTATGTAATTTATTTAATTTATCACGAAGAACGATGTATTCTTTTTGCAATTTGTATCGGAAAAGGTAGACGACAAATAATTTGCGGTCGAAATAAAATTTGGACTCGAAATAAAAACAATAAAAAAAGAATAGCTTACTATTATTTTTAAGAAACGATTAGACTATGTGTTTTTTGTTTTTGTTTTTTGTCATTTTTCAGGTAAACGCAAAAAGTGAATGTGAGCTTTCTCGCATAGCGAATTAAGGTCGCAGATTTTTTTTTTTTGCCGAGTTGCATTTAGAACGTCTTTTAAAAGCGAGCAACGAGTGCGGTAAACGGGTTTCCTGCTTCTTTTTGCTCTAATGTACTTTTTCTTACGCCTCTCTCTCTCTCTCTCTCTCACTCTGGAAACGATACATTGAAATACGTATATTTTGTACGCAGCCGACCTCCGAACTTACGTAAAAGCGTTAACGTAACGGATTAGGGTCGACGTCGACGTCTTCCTTGTTTCTGGAATGTCGTATAATTGCCACGACGCTCGGACAGGAACTTCCCATCATTTTTTATATTTATATATTTCCATCAAAATTCTTCATAAACAAAAGAAAAAAACAATAAAATTCAAGTTAGTCGAGTGATTTTCTTGGGGCATAAATTTTCTTCAATACCAAAAGCACGAACTTTAATTAATTCTCCAGATCGGCGACTCGAGAAAAAATAAAAATTCGATAGGTGCAAACGTCCTGATTTTCATTTTTGTTTGTTACAAAAATTGGCCCAAATTAAACAATTTTTTTAAATTAAAAAGAAACTAAAAATATTTTTTGTCATTTTGTTTTAAATACATTTTTCTGTTTCCCTCTCTCTCTCTCTCTCTATCTGATTCTCCCCCCCCGTCTCGTTATCTCTCTCGTTAATAACACGAACAACGCAACCACGGGGCATAATAATTGTTACGGCATTAAGTACGTTCCCGTCGTTCGATCGTCGAGATTTGTCGAGACTGTCTGGTGGAGGTTTTACGTATACCATCGTGCATGCCACCGAGTGTTAACGGTTTGTGTATTGCTCTTAAACAGTCGCTTCCTGCTTACTCGGGCTTCGTATATGCACTCGCGCCGCGCGTTACACTCGTGAGCGAGCAACGAATTCATTGTCTCTCCTCCCTTTTTATTTTCGACCGACGATTGACACGCATCATTTAATTTTCTTTATTTTATATTGGATCGATAAAACAATTTTTTTTAAATAAGAAAAAACAGAAAAAACAATAATTTTCCGACTAATGAACGATCGATTAATTTTCGATCTATCGAACTGGCCGATCGATCGAACGTTCAATAAAATACGCTAAATCAAATGATCGATTCTTCGACCGTTTCGATATATCGATATAATCAAATTGAAATATCGATCGATCGTTCGTCAACGTCTTTGATCGATCGATAATTAATCGATGAATTTAATCAGATACGAAACTCCATCTCTCTCTCTCTCTCTCTTTCTCTCTCGATCGTTCGTAGAGAATCGAACGATGGAGTGTCCGTCGGCAGGACGATGTACGAGAATTGAATAGTTCATGGTATTGAAACTGTCCTTGTTCGAGCCGTACGTACGAACGGTAGTAAAATACCGAGTAACGCGATTGACCCCGGGGACTTGACATCAATTGACCGCATGCGAACTTTACTGCCAACATGGCGCGTCCCGTTCGAACCACTCGAGTCCTTTATAATACACGCTCGCCAAGCAAAAGTTATAACTCTCTCTCTCTCTCTTTTCTAGTCAACTTAAAATCGAGACCAGACAATAAAAACTCCTCGAATATTGTCAATTTATTATTCGAAAAACTATCGAACGATTGATTAATTTTTATCGATTTATTTAACTCATCTCATATCTCATTATTTACGTATTTATTGTATTTATTTATTTTTTGTACTTTATCTATTATTATCGACTTCATTTCATTAATCTTGCCATCGATTCTTCCCGTTCGAAAAACAATTACAAATTGAAAACTCGAAGAGACAAATTTAATCAAAGAGAAAAAAAATGGCGCCAAATTTTGAAAAAAAAAGAAAATCTCTGCGACCTGAAAACTATTTGTACACGAGGAACGATTGCTTTTTTTCGTTCTCAAACGAGTGTGCAATATAAATAAAAATTGTCCTTCAAACTGGCAACTCGTCCGATACCCGACGACGCGTGGTTTTTGAGGAAAATATAAACAACCATATACCCACGAGATACGTATGTGTAGGTAAAGTTGAGCAATCGCGAGACACGTAAGAGCGTCGAAGCTCTCGTTTCCGTACCGAGCGACCATTATTTTACGCCAAGATAAAAGTGAAGAGGGTAAGACGAGAGAAGTAAGAAGCGAGGGAGAGAGATTGGGCGAGGTTATGGGGTGGCTTTCGTCCGACGGCCCGTTTCTTTTTCATTATTCAGTGTGCGTACACAACGAGCTACCTCTCTGTGGTTTGACTAGTCTTCAGAAAACACGTGCGGTGTCAATGCAGGCTGAAGAGAGGGGGGAAGAGAGGGAAGGAAGTTTGTCGACAATGTCGATAAGGTACGCGCGACGAGACACGTGGAAAGCGAAGTTTCTTCATGGAAAAGTAAGTTGCCTAGCACTACGGGCAAAAGTTCTACGTTGGAGTGTAGAAGCTGCGGTAGCAACGAAGGTATCACCCTTTTTCCTCTATAAGCATTTTTGTTCGAGACGTGCCCCCTTCTTCTCTTTCTCTCTCCCTCCCACTCCTTTCACACTGTGGATAGACACGTGTGTACCGGGGGTAAACATAATTTTAAATGGCTTCGCGAGGATGAAAGAGAAGGGAAGGAAAAAAAGCGACGCCACGATGCAACGTCGATGTAAGATTTTTTTATTTTTATTTTGTAAAATGGCAAATTTTCAGTTTTTCGATAGATTGAAATTCATTTTTCATTTCGAGGCCGAGTGAATGATATTTCAATTTTGACAGATGGAAGTAAAAGCGAATTTATGTTTCGCGCGTATTTATAAAATTACGAAACAATTCGAAAAATAATTCCGTGAGAAATTCTGAGAATGCGGGAAACTCGAGATAGGGAGGGTGGAAAAGTAGTCTTCCATTGTTTTTCGTGCAATTAATTGTGGAACGAAAATACCAAGTTTTTCGTGACTGAAATATTTTCGACAAGGAAAACTCGTTGTACTCGAACTTGAGACAGAGAGGGGTGGGGGTGGTAAGATGTATCTCGAACGTATGAGAGAGTCGCAGTGCTAATACCGAAAGTAGAGACCAATTTAACGTTTCAACGAAGAAACTCGAGAGCATTGAAAAGTTTTGGAGAACCGCAATAGTGAGAGAGCTAGCTCTCTTCCGTTGATTCTTCGTCGAGTCCACGCGAAGCACGTTCTCTCCTCTTATGCACTTCAGCTTCCAGCACCACGAAACCTAGCGAAATCTTTCGTGCTCTTTCTATTTTATTCCTCTTCTTCTTCTTCTTCTTCTTCTTTTCTAACTCCATTGGCCATTCCACAAATTTTCTCTTTCGAGAACTTTTCGATCGCTCGATTAAACATACGTTCCTTTCGCACGATCACTCGTATTCAATATCAGTCACATTTCATCACGAGAAACATCGTTTTGGAAAGAAGTACAGGAACAAAAAAAATCGATTTCTTGAAATTTTTTAGTTTTAATCATTATCAAATTATAGGCTAATTTTTAAATTGCTCGTTACGTGTTATTGAAATGTAATTGATAGAACGAGTAAAATTGAAAAAAATATATATTTTGCATCGGACAAAGTTTGTAGAAAACTCGGTTTCGTCGCATTGCTGGATAAGATTTTTTTTTATTATTTTGTTTGTGCGAATTTATGTTATTGAGGAAACTGATGTCGAAGAAACGTCGGTCACGACGCCACGCCTCGTGGTAGTGCGCTTAACTTTTTAATTCATTATCAACTATGACAATCGAAGTCGGAAACGGCATTTTTCTCAGCGAATCCGAGCTTGTCTCGTTTTTTCCAACGTCGAATGTCGATGCGACACGTTAACGCTCCAGTCTTCGATAAGTCGCTTTATAAACCGTGGCATAAAGTCTTCGTTAGTAACATCTGCTTCTAATTTTCACTACGCCAACTTGTTCTCCAAAGTTATTTTCTTCCAAGACAATATTAATCCAAACGACGTTCAAAAGTATTTATTATAATCCTGATTTTATAGATTTGTAATTAATAATATTGCTAACGAATTTTTTATATCAAATGTGAAACGGACGTCTATCTAATTAGAATTCCTGCAACATGTACCGAAGAACGATTTTTCGGGTAAACATCGTCATAGCCATTTTCATTCTGACGTGGTCGCCAGATTTTATTGTCAAAGGGTAATGTAAAACTTATATAATCGAGAGAGAGAGAGAGAGATGATTGTATATTTATGAACCCATTTGTTCTCTTATGTTGAAGAGAATGAGATTCACTCGTTCTGTTATTTCGTCCGAAAGATTAATCGGTACGAAAGTCTTTGAATTACAAGTGTTTATTATGATTTGTAAGAATTTTAGTGTTTCAAGAACGTTAGAATTTCCCGATTTGTATTTAAATTGTCATTTGTCGAATATAATTTTAACTAATTATCGAAACTATGGAGTATGGGTTTAAAATTACCTTGGGGTCAAATATAGACAATTGTGCATGGAAGAAATGGTTCAGAAAAATATTGACCGTTCGGAACTTTGGAACAAATTTTGTCGCTCCCTCTTCCTCGAATTTCTTGCCTCTATCTATTTCATATTAATATTTATTTATTTTGTAAATCACATACTTAATTACATTTTCAAATATTTGAATTTAACTCCGTTTACACATGTACGACCAATAAGGGAGGTAAAATCACGACATGAACTATGTGTGGAATATGGCTACGACGCTGCTTGCCAGGTAAGACTTTCATCAAAAATATCGTAGGAATTATTATTTGATGATAATTAATCTCGTGATGCGAGATCGTTGAATAAATTTTCGTCTCGATATAAAGAGGTTTGCACTCAGCATAGCCTCTCCGTTTTTTATTCCTTAATATCTAATATAATTATGGAGACGAGGTAAATAACTATTGCTGTCGTTATTTACTTTTAGTAAGAATTTATTTTTTGGCCGATTGCAGTTTTCTTCGTATAAGCATCCCTGCAAGATTTTAGATTGCGGACGTGCACAAAATATTGGCGGTCATACGCTTTACAGACTGTTACCTCGCCTGGGAGTTCCTGATGGAACGATGTGCGGTCCATCCCACGTTAGTATCTCATTTCGTATATTACTTCGCCCAATTTTTAATTCGATTTAATTTAAGCCAACTGGGCTCATGATGCATGGTATTGATTAATGGTTAATTATAATATTATGCTGGATTCGTTTTACAGATATGCATGAACACGCAGTGTGTCCATATGGATGCGGCACCAGAACATTGTTCGAGGGAAAATAATTTCGTTTCTTGCAAGCGAGTAAGGAAATCTCTTTATAATATCGTTTTGATTAAAATGATTGTTCTATAACTGGTATGGTAACTCTATAATGTATCGATCACTCCGGTAGAGACAAATCGGAATTTTATATCACTTTGGTCCTCATCTTCAGCGTCCTTGTATTATATATATATATATAATTATACCATATATATGTGATATAATTATATTTTAAGAATTAATTATATATATACAGGGTGGGCCATCTGTTGGTACGTTTTTGAATTTCGTCGTATGACAACGGCAAACGAGCTACAGACCCGAAATTTTTACAGTTCATTAGCCACACTGTCCGCGGCACAAAACAACATGTTTTCTCTTGAAGAGCGTTTTGAAATTTTAAAAACTTATTTTCAAAGTCAGTGCTGTGTCGCCGAAACTGTGCGAATTTTGAAAAGAAATATGGATCGTGATAAAGCACCCACCGAAGGCGCTATACGCAAATTGGTGAAGAAAGTTCGTGAGAAAGGGATGTTAGTGGATGACAGAAGTGGTCCCAGAGCTCGGACAGTGCGCACACCCGAGAATATTGAGGCTGTGGCCCAAAGTGTGAGACAGAATCCGACGACCTCAACTCGACGCCGATCGCAGCAACTGAGCATTAGTCGCACCAGCTTGAGGAGAATACTGCACAAAGACCTCGGATTATTCGCCTACAAGATCCAGATGACTCAGGAGTTGAAAGCAAATGACCATCCGCTTCGATATCAGTTCGCTGTGTGGGCCATAGACCAGCTCAATAATGACGTCGATTTTGGTCGAAAAATCATCTTTTCGGACGAAGCGCATTTCCATCTCGGCGGATATGTGAACAAGCAAAACTGCCGGATTTGGGGTTCGGAACAGCCACACGCAATCGTAGAGAGACCAATGCATCCTCCAAGAGTCACAGTTTGGTGTGGATTTTGGAGTGGTGGCATAATTGGCCCATTTTTCTTCGAAAATGATGCTGGCAACGCCGTTACCGTCAATGGCGAATGCTACAGAGCCATGTTGACCAACTGTTTATGGCCTAAAATCGACGCTATGAATGTGGACGACCTTTGGTTTCAACAAGATGGCGCCACATGCCATACAAGCCGACTTACGATCGACCTTCTGCGCACCAAGTTTAACAACCGCATAATCAGACGTTCAGGAGATGTCAATTGGCCTGCGCGTAGCTGCGATTTGACACCGCTGGACTTCTTCCTGTGGGGTGCCGTTAAAGACCGATGTTATGCGGATAATCCAGAGACAATTCCAGCTTTGAAAGACAACATTACGACTGTTTTGAGTGAAATTGGCGCCGAGGTAGTTCAAAATGTCATCACTAATTGGGGTGACCGAATGGCATACTGTAAGGCCAGTAGAGGAAGCCACACGAACGAAATCGTTTTTCATTCTTGACGGGGATACTTTTAGCTTTACAACAACAACAAAATTAATAAAAAATATCAATGCATACTCTTTTGATCGCATTTTTAAAAACGTACCAATAGATGGCCCACCCTGTATATATACACATAGTATTAAAGGAGCGCGGTGGCTCGGTGGGTAGGACTCTGGCTTCGCACGCAGCGGACCAGGGTTCGATTCCCGTAGCCGACACCAATGGAAAAAAGAAATTTTTTCTAAGTGTTTTTCTGCGATCCTGGTGGTTCGGATCCCACCAAAACAAATGCCCAACAAAAACCTCGCTGTGAGGAGTGGGGGTTCGATGTTCGGCTGGGGTGCTCCCGCAAGGCGGTTCTCATCGCGCGGATGGTGACGCCTTGGTCGGACATCGGGTGGCCCATCGTCACAGTTGAGGAGGTGTCGGCCCTAGGCGCCTCTGGTGGACGTGCTTGAGTTTACTCGCATTGACACTGGAGGAGACTAGGGAGGTACCGACCTGTATCGGCGGAGGTTTTCTGCAGTTTCCCTCCGTCCGTGGCAAATGCGATACAGGGAGATTAGGGGGAATGCGAAACGGCTGCAGCCGTGTGGTCGCAAATAAGAATGTCGGAGGATAGGTTGAATGGAATGGTTGTAATAGGTGTGTAAAAACCCGCGGAGGGTATACACGGTAAACTCCCACATTATTACATTATTACACATAGTATTATTGTATTATAAAAATCGAATATATATATATAGATAACCAGGACTCATTGACGAGATAATGTATATTTCGAGGCGTCTAATTCTGTTACGTTCAATTAAACTTTTTTCAATAGCACCGAATAAGGAATGTACCGAAAACGCGAGAAGGACAATGCAAAGATATTGGATTCGATGTTGCATGCACGGTGAGGCTTTTTATCGATCTCTGAACTTATTAACTTATACGTTTTTCGAATGGAAAAAAAAAATTCTCAAAATCTCGAATTTTTATGCGTTGTAGGGTCGGAACGGGGCGCACCGCAACTGCGCAGATTTACTGTGCGGTTATAAAATATCGAATGGGACGTACGTCCGGCATCCCACCTGGAGCATACCGCTCTATTTAACACCATCCACCGGATCGTGGTGTGGGGATGGCAAAGTGAGTGTCTTATTTTAATTCAAAGTCTTACGTCTTATTTTAATTCAAAAGCTTATGTAAATCTGTGTTCCATTTAACTTTTTTTGTGCTATTTAATCGACACACGCTCCTATAATAGCTCATATTCTGGGAGACGTTGATTAGAGATCGATACAAAACCATAGGTCGATCGAACAATCTTAATACGATTCATCTATGTTCCAGTTTTGCTACCATGAAAAGTGTGTATCAGAGTCGCAAATCCCACCATCACTACCGAAACGACCACCCTCCGCGTTGGAACCTTTTCATTCATGCCGTATAGTACAGCAATGATGACTGGTTAAACGACCGAGCTGTCCCGTATTTCGTTCGTTCTCTACATTCATTTATAAATTACAATAATATTGATATAAACTTTATATGAACGTGGAGGATTGTATTGTACATGTTAATACATGTCCCAATTAAATTGTCGAACAATGTGGCACCTTATTGTAACATCAAACAAAACATAATTATCGATTTGAGAGACGTTCAATAAATAATAAACTTATAGTTGCCTCGAAATTGCGTAAAAGTTGAATATAAGTAAATGACCGAGACCAATGCGTTTCTAAGAAAATATTGACTATCAAATTTAATTAAGCGTGTCCAAAGTCGAGACGCGTTTTTTCACGGAAGAAATTTACGCGCTCGTTTGATACGAAATAATGCGTTTAAAAAAAGAAAAGAACACCAAACGATCGAGTACAAGATTTTTGGGCTAGAAAATAAATTGATTAAATTTATTAAATTTATTAATTTTCAAAATGGATAACAAGTGTTAGACCGTGTTGCTTCCATAGCAAGCATTCTGGCAAAATACAGTAGTTTCGGAAACATTCCAGAGCGGACAGACACGATTGTTCCTTAGACATAAGACGTGAATTGTATCGTTCACAAATCTAATTATATCGTTGCTGAAATGTTAATTAAAGCCATTCTAATAAAACTGACTATCTATTGACTGTGTCGTTACTCGGTTATTTCTGCCCACTTCCACATAACCTTTAACAAGAAGATTCGACGTAAACACGACAGTCGTTTACTCGTAGACTTATGACGAGAGGATCGAATTTTTTCATCACTCGCCGTCCGACGTCCGAAAAAAAAATCCAAAAACAAATTCCAAAAAAATTAAAAAAATTTTTTTAAATAAGAATCGACCGTTTTCGTCCCAACCGATGGCGTCGTACAATAGAGCGAAGGGTAGTAAACACACGGTTTGGCATTTTATTATAGCGAACGTCGGACGGTACACGCGCGCCTCGCCGAGAGAAAAGAGAATCTAGCCTCGTAAGAGAAAAAGAGTGAGACGGAGAAAAAAAGAAAAAGAAAAGAAAAAAAAGAGAGGAAGAGAAGGACGTCGTACAGGCTGCTCTCTCGGTCGATTCACCCTGCCCCGGTGTCGCGCGCGCTATTGAAAAAGAAAGAAATATCTGGTTTGCGCTAAACGCGTTCCCTTTGATTCCGAGAGACACGATCCAGCTATCGTATCTCTTTCTTCCTAGACGCGAGACGGGGAGAGAAAGAACGAGAGAGAGTGAGAGAGAGGGAGGGAGAGAGATGAATCGGAAAGAATGGACCGCTCGGAGGAACCGAAATCTTCGAGAAGAGAGGCCATTGTGATTTTAATTCTTATTAATGCATGGGAATTCTCCCTCTCTCTCTCTCTCTCTCTCTCTCTCTCACTCTCTTTCTAGATTTCTCTCGTTTTCTCCATCACCGTCGGCCTCGCAGCATTACGCGATACTAACATTGTATACTGTGCTAATTCTAAATCCAGTCACCCCGGGGTGGCCTTAAGTTATGGACGAGGACACTCCGAACGAGACCATGGAGAACAGCAGCCCTAACGACCGGGACATCTTCCGCCGGACTTGGTGAATCTCGGCCGTGATCCTTGGGAGACGAAATCACGTGAGGAATATCGTCATTATCATCGTTCAAAAATTACCTCGACTTTCGACTATTTTGTCGTCGAAACGTTTTATCAAAAAAATTATAATAAATAAATAAGTAACGGAGAGGACAAGAAAAGCGGCAGAAGATTGGATGAAAGAAGTAGAGAGGATGGCGATAAAGGGGGAAATGATAAATATGTTGAGCGAAAAAATACAGGAGGATAGTAGTAGGGAATAATATGTAGAAGAGAATGCAAGGAGGACGGAGAAAATAAAAAAATTTAGATATAAGAAAGACATAAGATGTATGCAAGTTTGTAAAAATCCTTGCGACGAGGATGTGCAATTAAAACTACCAATAATAATAATAATATAATAAATAAATTTGTTTGGGGAAAAAAGAATGAGAATCTCAGGCAAACTTGATTTTTTATTTTTGAAGATATAAAATAAGGCTTTAGGTCAACCTCGTTTATCAACGATATTTTTTTTGTTATCATTATTTTTCTATGTAAATCCTTGAGAATTAATCGATCTTATCGATCTTGTGATTGAATTTAATCGAGGAACGAGATTAGAGGTGTACAATTCGATTATGCAGTAACGGAAACGGGCTCGAGGATGTAGAGGCGTAGGGATTGAGAGAGATAAGTTTGTCGAGAGTGCTTACCCGCGACTACGACAATGATATCGACGCACCTTTTTTATTAAACGTAAATTAGAGGCGCGCGGGCACACACGCAAGTATAAATAACACGACCTTAAATCGTAAAACGAACTGGGCGTGTAAAATCATCAAATATATATATAAATATGAAAGGTACACGCTTATAAAATATATGATTGATTTTGAAGAAACGAATTCCGTTAAAATAAATTTTGTTTTTCATTGAAGAAATAAAATTTGACTCGGACGAGATTCGATTAAAAATGATTTATTTCTAATTATTTCGAACGGATTGATCCAAGTTTTAGAGGTTCTCGCTAGAAATTCATTGTACGTTGGTATATTTCTGTAATTGAAAAAATAAATAAATGTTTATTTTATAAAATTCTATCGATAAATATTTCAATATTATTTTATACGTTTGTTCGGTGACTCGACACGCCCAGGTTGTTCTTCCTTCTTCAATGGGCGTAAGAGAACAAACTAGGCGTGTAAATATCTATGTTATGTGTGTTTATAGATCGTAATTCGACGAGATCAAATTATACAAATCGATAAAATCGGCTCTTCGGTAACTTTGAAACACACCCGATTCTTTTTAATTTAACGACATCGTTGTCGAGTTTAATGACGTCTATGAAAAATTCTAAATTAATTTTTGATTAGAAAAAAATAATTTTTATTACAATTAATTTTTTATTAGAAAACCAAAAATATCGATATTTATTCCCGAGAGAAAAATCGATCAATGAAAATGTTTGATAAATATTTTTTGAGGATAAGGGCGATCGCGTACGTCGATGTAATCGGACGAGAAGCAACGATAGAGAGACAAGGAAAAATACGCAATGCATTAGCGAGTGGAAAAGTCAGTCGAGCGATCGTGAGAAACATGCACACCACTCGTACTCTCGCTCCTGTGTACGAACCACGTACAATCGCAAAATCAAGTTGCTCCGCTTTACTCTCGGTTTGTGAAATCGCTCAACGTATCACGCCTTCGTTGTTCCATTAATGGATCCTCGATAATTATTATCGAGTAATTATCGAGTTTAATTTCTCAACAAAATTTCGCCAAACGAGATTCATCCCTACTGTAATTTTTTGTATCATTAAAAATAAATTTTCTCTCTTCTCAGTCGTTTATTCTTATTTTCTTCATTTTTTTCTAACCTCGTACATTTAACGTCGATAAATAATATCACGTCGTGATCAAAATTTCATCATCGAGAGAAAATAAAATTGGACATCGAGGTCCAATTTTATTGATCGTCGATACGCCGGCGCTTCGTATTTCGTCGACGAACGTCCGTTTTCGTTAAAATTAAAATATTATTTTTCATCCAATAATTCAAATGTGATTAAAACAATTTAATTGAGAAGAAAATTCGAATAATCAAAAAAAACGATAGAAAAAAAAATTTGATAAATTTAGATCCAACGTCGATAATCAAATTACTTAATTAATCAACGATCGTACGTTTCTCGTTATCGCCCGTGAGCTATTTTCACGATTTATAATTGAATCTACGGGCGAACGACCGTATAACGAGGGAAAGAAGAGCATCGAGAGAATTGGAATATCGTACGAAACTTATGGGTTCGTCCGTCGGCCAAGAGGCCGAAGGTAACCGAAACCAAAAAAAAACTAGGGTGAAAGGATCTCGCGCGCGATCGGCCTTGAAAAGGGTTCCAGAGAGCCCTTTCCTGCAGACCACGAACCAGATAAAGAGGAGAGCGAAAGAAAGAAAAAAAATGAAAGAACAAAAGAGAGAGAGAGAGAGAGAAAAAAAAAGAATCTCCCAGAGCAGGAAGAATACGAATTATCATAGCAGGGATGAGCGCTCGAAAAAGCGAGTACGGCCACTTGACGGACAATAAATATTTCAATATTCGTCCCGGACACGTTAATAAACACAATATCACGAGTACGAAATATTCGAAACGAGCATTGAATCTCCACGAGGCGTAAAGGGCGCATGCGCCTCGAACATGCGACGCGAATAATTTTGAATAAGTGTTTGTGCTCAACGCTCGAAAGCAGGACAATAAAAACGGCATCCCTCCCTAAACAAAAAAAAAAAGCAAAATAACGAAAAAAATTTAACAACAAAAACCAAATTCAATATTCGCTCCATGATCCAGGTATGACGAGAGGAATATTCAAATCTGGAGTGGAGGTCCAGTTGTAGTTGGTGCATCATACCCCCCCCCCCCCTCCCATTCTTCATCCACTCTTCCATTATCCCTTGGTACGAAATACTGCAACGCCGATGGCACAAACGCTTCGCATAAAAGGCAAAATTGGAACACGTGCAACGAGAGAAAACGCTTCCTCCCGAGGGCAAAACTCACTTGCATAATCGTTACGACGGATTTTTTTATACTTACTCGGTGCAATACGCACTTTGCCAAAATATCGTTACGAGATCTCCGTTGTAATAATTATAATAATAAGAAATATCGTTATTAGTATAATTATTGATAATTTTATTATTATTATTATTATTATATTTGTTGTTGTTGTTATAGTTATTTTTTGTTGGGAAAAATTGTGAAATTTTTTGGACAATATCAACCCTCGTAATTAATGGAATTATTGCAATGAGAAATCTATGATTTCCTTTAAAATGTATTTAGAACGAAATCCGCAGTAATAAAAAAGAAGTCTTCTAAGTTCGATTCAATTTGCATCCTTTTTTGGAACATGTTTATTCAGCCGACTGGAATTTTATTTCGTTTAAACGAATAATATACGATTTTAGAAAATTTGTGAAATTATTCTTTTTTTTTTTCTTTTTTTTTTGGGTGTTCCATTTTGCCCCCCGACTCCTTTATAGACGAACGAAGGGCCGAAAGACTTTTTCAAAAAGGGTTCCCCCGTCGGGTTTACGACTATTATAGTACGTACAATATAATACAATATATAGCGATGTGTCACCGTTGCGTCAAATGTTTCTCGCCCAGGACGAGTGCATAATATATTGTATATAACTATATATATATATATATATATATATATATATATATATATATATATATATATATATATATATATATACATATAGATATATGTTGTATAGTTAACAGAATCGAAACGTCGAAAAGTCGCCGTACAACTTTCTCACTGAGTACGGTCATGCACATTGCGATGTCTCGTCGTGCGAAAAAACGTGAGAGAGAGAGAGAGAGAAAGGAGAGGGCGCAAATGATGTTTTAACGACGAGGGCAAGTAGTTAAAAGCCCTGAGTGTAGACCGATCTATCCCCCTTGACTCCTTCGCTCTAGAAACTGACTTCCTTTATTTTGTCGATTCTCACTTTTAGCCCGGGGAGACGAAATTTGTTAATTTTGTATTGTTTTTTTTTCATTTCGATTTTTCGACAAAAATTGCAAGGGCGGAATGTAATATTTAAAAAATTTGTTCTCCTCTTCGATAATTCGAATATTTTCCATTTTATTTATTTCTCCTATTTTATTGATAATTTATTATCACCCGTCTACCGAAACAAATTTGAATAATTTTTATTAATATTCGAAATCCCTCCTTTTCGACAGAAATAAAAATACAAATAAAATATAAAGAGCAAAATTGTAGAAATTCCGAAAAAAAATGTAGAAAGAAAACAAATTTGTCATTTTGGCCCAGCGACGAAAAAAAATCATCGACCCGAAGCGAATTAACGAGCGTATCAAAATTGGACGAACTTGAATGCGATTAGTGTTATTCGCAAACGTCGTTTAAGAAAATTACGTCGCAAAGTGAATTCGAGAAAAAAAAAAAAAAAAGGAAAACAAATTTTTGAAACAGAAAAAAATAATCATCTCGCGAGCTACGGTGTTTTGTTTTCCGAGCTATTGTGCTGAACGTATAATGTACCTATATTTATATGGAACATGTGCTCTCCTCTCTCGTATCGCGTGTTTGTCGCGCTCCGATTACCTTAAAAACAAAGCCAAACACGACGTAGACGCCCGAGCTCTGTGGGTCGTACGCGCGCGTACGTGGTGCGCTCTCTAGCGAGGCAACGAAGCGAGTCTCTCCCTCCCCCCACTCTCCGCTCCCCACCGCCGAGTTACGAACGCACGCGCATGCGCGCTGTATCGGCGCCTGCGCACGAGCTTACCGATACTCGCCGACGCCGCCCCCCCCCCCTCCCGCCTAAACACTAATGTTTTGGTGAAAGCCTCGAGTTGCCGGTCAAAAGGACGTTGATACTCTAGGCTAATGGGATCTGGCCTCAAAATCGGCGTATGCTTAAAAAAGTAAATAAATCGTATTATAAGAAGAAAAAAAAGAAGGAAAAAGGAAATGAGCCAACGAAGAAGGAAGAAAAACGAAGCGGTTGAGTTCCGAGAAACTCGTTGGTAGTAATCTCTCATCGCCGCGGCGCAATAAAATGCGCCTATTAGCCGACGAGTTTTTTACGGCGAATTTTCCACGCGCCAAAGGCCAAGTCCAACGAAGATGTTTAAATCGACTCATTCCGCCTATGATTTATACCTCGGCTCGAACGTGAACAAAACAAAACGAAAAAAGTCACTCGCGTTCCAACGCGCAGCAAAAGAATAATGGGGTAGTGAACGCATTTTTTTCCGCGTACGAAATTATATTCGATAATGAATTTATGTAAAATGTATCGATCGAAAGAGTTCGAATGAATTGATTCGTTTATAGCTTGAACAAATTGTGATAGAATTTTTTTCTTTTTTTTTAAGGTAGTTCTATCGGTACAGTCAAATCAAAAGTATTTTTCTTAGTTTATCTCCGTACCATATGATTTTTAAGCTTAAGTCTATTTAGAAAAGTTGTTGAAAATTCATTTAAGAACAACATACTATAAATTCAAGGTCATCCGTTTGTAAATCGTGAAGAACAGTTTCTTAGGATTTTTAAAAAAAACTACGGGAAGCTTCTTTGAAGTATTATAAAGTGACATGCAACATTTTAACAAGTTTAACCATCTAGAAGTCGAGATATTTAAGATTGAAAATTGCAATATTTAACACGTACTTTTATGGGAGAGTGCCGAAAATGGTGATTTTTACCAATAAATATCTCAATAACTACACGGTGAACCCTCTTGAAATTTGGCACACGTATGTAGATCGTATCAAAGAAGGCTTGTGCAATTTTTCAACGAAATCCTAAGAAAGCGATTAAACGATAGCACTACCTTATTTATAAAAAAAAAATTATCAAATAATTTTCTAAAAAATTATAAATTCCAAAAATTAATTCGACCGATCGAATTCAAATCAAATGAATATAATGTTGCGATTAAAAAAAGAAAAAAATCTTGAGATTCTCGTTTACAACCCCCGTACTGTTCGTCGCGAAGCACGAGTCGAGGGTTAAAATGCGTTGGGATAAAAAAGATTTGAAAAAAAAAAAGAAAAAAACAAGAATCGAACACGCGTTCAGCGTGCGAAGAAGGTGGAGAGAGTGCGTGGCGACCTTCGGTTATATTACGAGACAAGGAGAGAGAGAGAGAGAGAGAGAGCTCATCGAGACTGATCGAGGCTACGACGTCAATGATACGTACAGTGAGTAACTTTAATATTCGGACACTATGAGATTTTTACTGTTTTAGGTCATAACTTTATCTAAAAAAAAAACTAATAAAAGATTATCATGACGAATACCCTTAATAAACAATGGTGTAAGTTTCATTCACATAACTTACAAAACTTGTTAAATATTACGGTTTAAATAAAACATTGTCCGATTTTCACGTTACTTTAATATTCGGACACTTTACAATGTAGCGCTTCTTAGAATATTCGAGCCGAGTTACTCCGGGTTAGAGAACAATGTTTGTTTACAAATCTAGTCAAGGGTACAACGATACTAGTTTAAGCCTTATTTCATCAGTTCTTTGTCGATCGTCGTGCAAAACACCTCTACAATGCCTCGCAAAGCAAATACGAGTTTTGATGTACGGCAACTTGTCATCTATCATAATGCCAATGGAAAATCGTATAGGGAAATTGCTACTCTGCTCAACATAAGCAAGAGTACCGTAGGCGATATTGTAAAAAGCTTCAAGTGTGAGGATCGTATAGATTCTATACCCCAAAAAGGCCAACCGAAGAAGTTGGACGCTCGCGATGAGAGAAAATTAATAAGAAAAATAAAGAAAGACCCTACGCTCAGTGCGCCAAAATTGGCAACAGAGCTTTTCAACGAGACTGGAAAGAGCGTACACCCTCAAACGATTCGCAGAGCCTTAAAAAATAGCGGTTACAATGGAAGAGTGGCTAGAAAGAAACCATACGTGAGTGAAAAGAATCGAAAGAAGAGACTGACTTATGCGAAAGAATTAATTTTGAAGGAAGAAACATGGTGGAACGATGTCATCTTTACGGACGAAAGTAAATTTAATATTTTTGGGTCAGATGGACGAAGGATGGTGTGGCGAAAAAAAAACGAAGAGTTTAAATTTAAAAATCTTCGGCCGAGCGTAAAACACGGAGGCGGCAGTGTAATGGTTTGGGGCTGTATTTCGACTTTCGGACCGGGCGAATTAGTTTTCATCGACAAGATTATGGACAAAAATTTGTATTTGACCATATTAAAAAACAATTTACACAAAAGTGCTACAAAAATGGGGATTTTAAACACATTTAAGGTCTACCAGGACAATGACCCGAAACATAAGGCACGCATTGTGCAGGAGTATTTGCTGTACAATTGCCCGAAGGTTTTGCAACCACCGCCTCAATCACCTGACCTTAACCCCATCGAAAATGTATGGAATGAACTAGAGCGCCGAATTCGGACAACACCAATATCTTCCAAAGAAATGTTGAAAAGTCGTTTAAAAGAAGAATGGAACATTTTAAGTACTGAATATTAAAAAAAAATTATTAATAACATGCAGCAGCGTTTGCAAGAGGTGATAAAGCAGGATGGCTACCCAACAAAATATTAAAGCAGGTATTGTAAGAAAAACCAGCCGAAAAATAAGTAGTTTCTCAAAGTGTCCGAATATTAAAGTAACGTGAAAATCGGACAATGTTTTATTTAAATAGTAATATTTAACAAATTTTGTAAGTTACGTGAATGAAACTTACACCATTGTTTATTAAGGGTATACGTCATCATAATCTTTGATCAGTTTTTTTTTTTTTTTTTTTTTAAATAAAGTTATTACGTAATACAGTAAAAATCTCATAGTGTCCGAATATTAAAGTTACTCACTGTATGTACGAACGATGGAACTCGAAAGGAGTCGAGGCTACGACAGTGTACGTACTACAACGAATATGAAGAAATAAGAAAAAAAGAGAGAGAGAGAGAGAGAGAGAGAATCTCGAGCCACGTTGCTTCGAGACCACGATGGACGCGACTCTGCAACGATCGAGTGCGTGTGTGCTCTTTCTGTTATAACGTGTGACCGTCTACGCCCGAGAATCGACGACGTTGGGGCAGGCGCGTTATGTTACACCTACATATGTCTATCCCTTTCTCTTTTTCTCTCCCGCTCACTCTCTCTCTCTCTCTCTTTCGTCCTCGACGTATACCTATACATAGGATTATAGTACTACACGCATATGACTATAGAACGGAGCCTCGTAAAGCAGTTACTTTTTTCTTTCTTTTTGTAACTCGCGACGGTAGCGACGGGACACGAGATGGTGAATATAAGGAGAGAGGGAAATGACGACGTCGAAGTGAAAGACTCGCGGGATTTTTCTTCGTCGTGGAGGGAAGGGGCGAGGTCGGGGGAGGGGGGGGGGGGGGGGGGGGGAGTGATATTCATCATTGGAGACGAACGAGTCGCGAGGTAGTCTAGTCGTACGCTAATCGTTCCTGCTGACACGACGCAAATGTTTTTCACACCGTAACCGATACATCGTTGCAATTTTTCTGAACGTTCAATTTTTTTAGTTCAAAAATAAAACCATTTGTTACGATAAAGGAGCAATTATTATTTATCTTTTGTGCGATAATAAATTAGTACGAAAAAGTGATTGTCTCGGAATTTAATTATTCGACCCGGAAATTAGCTGTTTTTAAATGTTGATTATTTTTTTTTTCAATTCCTTTTTTTTTTCAAGCATTTGTTTTTATTTCGTTTTGTTCCCCCAGTGAAGATTGTAATGGGAATACGGGTTTTTGTTTTCGTCATCCCCACGTTGATTAGTCACGTAGTTAAATTCCAAGTGCTTCGTAAGCGATAAGAGCGACGTAGATAGCGAGGATATTATCGTTATCGTGGCCATTACAGATTTCCATCACGAAAAACAGATACTTGTGCGAGACAAATTTCGCCATGGGGAATACAAAATCTCTCTCTCTCTCTCTCTCTCTCTCTCTCCCCCTCCCTTTCTCTCTCTCTCTCGCACACGAACCGAGGAAATATACATATAATAACGGAAACTGAATATTGAACGCATTTCCGATTGGCGAAGCTACCTGTTGTCACTTGGGGGTTGGCCTTTCGTCATGCGCCGCGTATCGGGTTTATATTATACAAACGAGATACACCGTTCCGGCGATGTTGTACGATCTATTCCCCAAAGTATTAACGGCGTACTCTCTCTCTCTCTCTCTCTCTCTCTCTCTCTCTCTCACCACTTATTACTTGCTTATTGCTTATTTACGCTTATTTCTCCTCATTTACTTTATACTAATTACCTACTTCTATTTGCTTATTTCTTATTATTACTTTTACTTATTTTCAAAAGTTGTGTATCTCGATGCTGTATCTTGTTTTTGCCCCAAAGCTTGCTAGGGCATAAATATACTATCAATCAATCAATCAATCAATCTCTCTCTCTCTCTCTCTCTCTCTCTCTCTCTCTCTCTCTCTCGATATTACGAGCGCGCGAGAAATTATTTCACCGCTAATCAAACCTTGTCGATATTTATAAAAATTTATAATTATCATTACAATCTTCATGTTTCTTTGTTCGTTAATTAAAAAGAAATATTCACCAGTGAATATTTTTTACCGTGTCAATAATTACTTTTTACTTAAAAAAAAAAGAAAGAACAAAAACAAAGATCCTTCCTCGGTGTAAAATTAATTCTGAAAGATAGAAAAAAAAACATTAAAATTACAAAGAACGATGCTCGTCGCGCTTGATTTTTTGTCTCCACGACGAATAATAACAATTCGCACTTTCGAAAGGAACGAACGAGAAAACAACCCGGGTAGAAATTGTAGTACGGCTCCGCTTCGGGCGCTGTCCGGCTGCCTGACTGCCGTATTACGGTCCTCGCACGGCAGACGGACAGCGCCCCGTTAGAAAGTGTTAACGCTTAAGGTATTACTATCGCTCATATCACCACTAAGATTGGGGGCAAGAGAGGTCAGAGAAAAATTATCCCGAACAACCCAAAAGAGGTGGAATTTGTTTTATCTAAAATGCTATGCAATCTTAATAGTTCTGACTCTCGAATGAAAAAATAATAGTGTATAGTAAAATTAAAACAAAAATATTCACAAATTAGTTAAATATTTTTTAAAGTATCGGGCAGTAAAAGTTTTGATACGTTCCTAACTGCACACATTGATATCGGACGTATACGCATGCTCGTACACTAATGTCCGACACTCAGTGGCATAAACGTGGCAACATCGCTGGTCACTGACGCTATTTTGTCGTGTTGCATACATACACATTGCGTGAGCCTACCGTGTTGAAATTTTCAGAAGGCAGAGCGGTGTTGCCACACGTTATAATCGCCGACTTCTCCCCGATGGACTCTTATAATCTGTATTAATAATTTATTTATTTTCTTAAAAACTATACGTCAGAAATATTCCATTCTGGTATCATAAAATTTTTTAAATTCCTGACTATGAGTTCAATTTTTTTCAGAAAAATCCTGAATCCATTTTTCTTGTAATTTATGATAAATGAAACGCAACTTCAATTTATACGGGTTTAGATGGAGAAAATAAAAAATTGGTAATTAAATATCTCAAATTCTAGACGTCAGAAAATGTTTCGTCTTATAGAAAAGTTTTTCGTTTTAATGTCAAGAATATCTACACAAAGTTTTAAGAAAATCCTATTTCAACCCAGTTTGCGATAGTAATACCTTAATCGGATACGGTCTTGATCAGGCTGCCTGATCAGGGCGCTAATGATTGCCTTACGGATGCCATAATAGTGCCCTACTAGAATTTCTTTCCGGGGTAACATAACCTAAATCTGTACACAATCTATAAAAACTTGTCAAAAGATACATTTTCGTCATCGCGTGATACGGGTGATACGATGCAATGATTTCCCGTAAAAATTAAAATATATAATGGTCTCCATTGATTTTGCAAAGTGTATGAGTGTGGAACATACGACTTAAAGCGACGGAAAAAACGATCATTTCGAAATCGTAAACAAATTTCCAATACCTATTAAAAAATAATAAGATAGCTCTATTGAAAAGTGCTAAAAAATCGACAAATTACGATTAACATTCATGTTATTATTCATGATGTTTCGGTCTTATGCTTATGAAAAAAACAATTTCCTCTCGTCTACTTATCCTTACTCTCGCGCCTTTCCACTTGTGAGAACCGGCGTCCATCTGTGTGGCAATGTGTGAACTAATATAGCAGGCCGCTGTGAAAGGCAAGCGTGAGTACGGCCGTCTTACGGCAGGCCTTTGCAGGACCTTCTCAGGCTTGCCGTGTTATGGCAAGCCGTAGCGCTACCTGATCACGGCCGAGTAGGAAATAAGGCAAACCTTAGGCAATTTCTACCCGGGAATGTTTCGTTTGTTGGAATTTTTGTTTTTGTACTTTTTCCTTTCTTTCGCGTTTCTGTTTGGTTTTTTCGTGTTATTTTCAGAGAAAACGGAAGATAAAGAGAAAAGTATACGTACAAGGGTATTTGCGTAGCTTCATCCTGGCTATTTAACACGTCGGTCTCCCGTCGGCCGAGAGTGAGAGAGAGTTGGGAGAAAAATAATCTTTTACCCCGTGGTTACCATAGGTTCGATCAAACAATTCACGCGTCTCTCTCTCTCTCTCTCTCTCTCTTTCTCTCTCTCTCTCTCTCTCTCTCTCTCTCTCTCTATCTATCTATCCCTCTGTGTATGTGTGTGGGTTTGCCTTTGAGGGATGTCTCTACGCATGTGCGTTAAGGGGTGCAGAGAACTGTGGCGAGATACGGCACGCATGCACGATTAAACAACCCTTGCCTATATAACTATATATATATAGGTGTGAGTGTAATATATAACACACGAATGTACCAACATCGAGAGAGAGAGAGAGAGAGAGAGAGAGAGACGATTTATGAATGGAAGGACCGAGGCACCTAGGGGTAGGTACCGATCTTCCATAATGGGAGACGCTTCATCGAACGTGAAATCTATTCGGCACGACTCGTGAAATACGAACGTTGGAAATATTGTCAGATTTGATAACGAGAGAGATTTTTAGACTCCGTTGCGACTTTGATCGATGAAAAAGAAATAATAATAATTAAAAAATCGAGACGAGTTTCGATGATTTTTGAAAAAAATATACAAAGTTATTATGATTGTTTTATTATTATTTTATATACGAAAAAAGAATATTTTTTGAATATTTTTCATAACTTTTATAAATGGAAAATTGTCCGAGAGAATATTGTAAAATATCGTCAAATACGTAAATATCTCGTCTCTTATTATTTTTCTAATAAAGATAAATTTCTAGTTACGTCATCCTTTTTTACAAAACAGAAGAATTTGTGATTTTTGAAAATCTCGTAATTAAATTACGACGTAAAAGTATATTATAAAATCAACGATTTATTTCGAGCGTCGTTGATACGACGGACATTCGAGTGGACGACGTAAAATAAAAAAAAGTTTTAAAAGAAAAAAAAAAGTTTTAAACGAAACGAAACGAAAAAAAAAAAGAAAAAAAAAAGTTTTAAACGAAAATAAATTTGACCGACTACTCTTTGTCGCGAAATTCGCTTTTTTCTTCGCAGCGAAGAACGATAAAGAAGCGTCGACGCGGTCCGTGTTTAACGAAAGATTGAATTCCATCGTCGTCGTTCGTCGCGTCGTTATCAACGGTGGGCGGCGAAACCATGTTTGTTATTTGTCCAACAGCCTCGCGACTAAAACTCTCTCGGCGTTAAAACATCCAGACACGTTCGTCTATTATCTGTAGGTACTCGCTCGTTCCGAGAACAAAATTTTCCATTCTCCTCGTGAACAAAGATGGCTGACATTCTCAATATAAATACAAAAATGTTAATTAAATTTTTGTACCTTAAAGTAAAAAAATATCGTTGAATAAAAGAAATGCTAGCTTCCCTCGAAGCGTATGGTTTTCCTGGCGAATAAATTATTGACCCAGGCACTGTTATCGATAATTTAACGCCTGGATTAAAAAAATGATGACTTACTTGCAAAAAAAAATTTAATTTAACTTAATTAAAAAAAAGAAAAACAAAGCAAAAATAACAGAAAAATTAAACGAATCTAAAATGGCGAAGGGTTGGGACGAGTTGATTATAATTCACGTTCGTAATGCATTTCGGGATGTTTCACGGTCCTTCCGGGACGCGATAAACGCGACGACTCTCGTTATGGAGACGCGATCTTGGGAACGGGGAGTTTCCGGCTTCGAAGTGAATTTCGTGGTAAAAGCAACGAAATTTAACGCTCGAGGGATAAGCTAACTGTAGTGGACATTACGAATTAAATTTACAGCGTTGAATTTTTTTCAGATTACCCGCGACCGTTTGACGATCGCGATTTTACGGTCGCGACTCGTGGAATTACCATCGTGGAGTTTATTTATACAAATAAAAAAAAAAGTCACGACTCGTCGACGACAACAAATCTCATTGAGGTTTGTCCATAATGCAGGGTACTGTACGGATTTTAATTAAAATCCGAGATTTCTCTCGCTTTTACGTACGTATGACCATAATCGTTGCCATTCGATGTATGGGTCGTTCCATGTCGAATCGAACAAAACTGCACGACGCCAGGTCGCCAAGTAAATATGGATTTGTTTTTTTCATTTTCTTTCTTTTTATATTCCGACAAATTCAAAGAAAACGGCGTTATAATGGTGATATTCGTGTTGCGCGGGAAATTTCCGATACAGAACTGACCGAAAAAGTGTTTTTGGTGAAAACAAAAGTTTGACCCTTCCCAGAGCCCCCAAAGTCAGGAAAGTAAATCACGAATAGCGAATATCGGCACCTGGAGAGGGTTTAATTTG
The DNA here is from genome assembly GCA_964017225.1 of Netelia inedita. Lineage (NCBI taxonomy): Eukaryota > Metazoa > Arthropoda > Insecta > Hymenoptera > Ichneumonidae > Netelia > Netelia inedita. The sequence continues at coordinate 40,039,228 of OZ024920.1, forward strand.
TTTCGGCCGAAAAGGCTTCCATTGGAGGTTAGAGATTCGGAAATTTCCCGCTAATGAAGATTTTGGCGCTATTTTGGCCGATATCTCAAAAACTCTGGGAGAAAAATGCAAAAAATGAGAAATAACGATTTTCCCACTTAAGGTCGATAAAATCTGGAAAATCGTAAACGAAACCCTGATTTTCTTGTTGTACGGGAAATTTACGATCGATTTAGGTTCTTAGAACTTGAGAAACGATTAAAATTCACCGGAATGCAATATGTGGCCAATTTAGATCGTATCGTGAAAGGTCGAACAATGGACTTTTCCCGATGCTATATCTCCGCTCTCGTTCGTCCTAGAGAAAATTGCACGAGTAACTTTTTAAAGAGCTCGCCGAGCACTCGAGAACCAGCCAAGGAACATCACGATAGCTCAATTTTTGTGGCCATGGCGGCACTTGGAAAATCGCCATTTTCAGGACCCATAGGGTGGGATACGTGAAAAAAATGGCCGAGGATGGGTTCAAATTTTTTTTTGCTCCGAATCGTCTTTAAACCATCATATTCGTGTTACGCGGGAAATTTCCGATTAAAAACTGACCCAAAAAAGTGTTTTTGGTACAAAAAAAATGTTGACCCTCTCCGGTCCCCCAAAGTCAGAAAAGTAAATCACGAATATCGACAATCGACACCTGCCGAGGGTCAAATTTTTTTTTTCTCCAAAAAGGCTTCAATTATAGTTTACGGAATCAGAAATTTCCCGCGCAACACGAATATCACCATTACAATCTCGATATATATTGCAATTTATGGAAATATTCAATTTTTCCATCATTTCACCAAAAATTTCAAACAATACGGAATTATAATTGTGATATTCGTATTTTTCAATCGGATATTATTCCGTCCAAAAAATTTAGACGTTTTTCCAGGGTTTATTTGCCACGAAAAGACACAAAATAGATCCCCGATAGTCAAAGTTGAAATTTATGTCGAATTCGACATGGAACGACCCATAGACATTACATATAAATATATCCGTACGAATGGAAGATCCAACGAGTATACGCGATTCTCTCTTTCCTCGAGTTCTCCTCTCTCGACCTCTCCACGAACCTAACGATCGTCGAGACTACCTTTTCACTCCGGAGCCTCGAGATGCTTAATTGAATCCATAATTTTTCCTCGTAATTGCCGATCGCATTTTTTTTAAATTCTCTACCGCAGATTTCCTGATTATTTTTTTTTAGTTTCTCGTCCTCTCGCTGTTTTTTATAACGCAAAAGAGAGCTCGTTAAATCCACTCGACGGTCCGCTTCGAGCCTCGTATCGAAACATAAATCTCAACAAAAAAACGCCACTCGACCATCGACTTCCAAATTCGAGTAAAAAAAAACCATAATAAAAATAAAAATAAAAATAAAAATTACGATTAAAACGAGTATAATGAATTAATAAAAAATATCTCAAACCCTAGCGCACATGTGGGAATGCGAGGAGGCCAGAAAGCTGATAGATGAGCAGGCTCTCAGAAATTACGAGGAGTGGAAAGTACGGCAGAAGCAGGAACCAGAAGGGGGATCGAGGAAGGCATTGGAGGGAAAAGAAATAGTAGAGAAAATATGTGAGGTAGTTAGACAATTTGAAAACATAGCGAGAAGAAAGGAGATGGAGAAGGAGGCTGTAAATAAATGAAAATGCAAAAAGGGCAAAAGGGAGTAAATAAAGATGTAGATATTAAGGAAATAGAGTAGAAGGAAAAAAGGAGACTAAAAGGAAATTATTAGAAAGTAGGATTAGATGTAAGGAGCAATGTAAAAAACTCGCAAGGGCAAACATGGAAAATAAAGATTACAACTATTACAAAATATCTCAACGTGACAATTTTATTTGCCAATTATTTGAAAAGTTTTTATTTTTTTTTTAAATATAAAATAAAATGAAATACTGAAATTGTCAGGAGAAAAAAAAATTGACGATTTAGTATTTATTGAGGTCGATGGGAACGTGTCGATTTAGGATCGATTCGCGAATTAAAAAATGATCGTGAACAGACGCGCACGCGCGTCCTTGAGAAATTCCAGAGACGTGTCGCGAGTTACGAAAGTGTATAAAAATGGAAAAACGATGGCGAACGATCGTACTATCGGGCTATCGATTAAAATTTCTCTTATCTTTGACGTTTATTTTCGATTCTTATCTAAACGTCGCTAGGCCCATAAAACGCGTCCAACATTACGAAATTATTTTCATCGCGTGGAATTTTGCGCGTCAGAAATCGGACACCTAATTCGCTCGATTAATTCAATTACCGGGAACTCGCGAGTCGAGGGCGACGGCAACGACGATGAGAAAATACGCGAGAGCTTCGATTCCAGTCGTTTGCATGAAAAACACAATTTTCTACAAAAAAAAAAAGAAAACAAGACAAAACGAAATTTATTTCAAATCAAATTTGCAAAAATTTAATATTTTTTTAATTGAGAATTATTAAAAGTTATGTTTTTCTAAGAAAACGTCGACGACGCGAGAATTCACGGAATTCCGTTTACCACGATCGAGCGGTTCCCCTCGAGTATAATTAAGAACCGTTACATCGTTGTTTGTCTTTATTTTTGTCATTTATTCTCGGTGTAATTTTTTTATTGTGGAGCAGAAATTATCCTGTCTCTGTTATACGAGCGACGCATTCCACGATCGTTTGCGACTAAGGCCTCGGCTCTCGCGGTAACGTCGTGAGTCATATTCGCGAAAGAGGCGTGCGACGGCCGGGGCACGATGACGAAACGTACCGTAGTACGACCTATACACGGTGTACTGATTGAACGCGTACGTCCTCTCTCTCTCTCTCTCTCTTTCTCCCCTCCACTGTGGTGATGCCCGCCCGCTCGCGCCGCTCCGCGGCGATAATGGGCAACGCGAAAAATCTTCCTCCAAAAAGAAAACTCGAGTGTCGTCGAACTTCGCATCGACTTTCGCGAAGTAAAGACACACACCACCTGTTAGCTCGCGCGATTGTCACCCGAGAAACGCTGATGCTTCGATTCTGTCAACCTCTTACCGACCGACTGACCTCGATTCTGTCAATTCATTTCCAGGCGCCATCTCTGTCGAGTCACGCGAAAAAAGAGAAGACGAAGGGAAAAAAAGCAATAATTTTGCGATTTCTATCTATTTTGTACCGGCTTATCGTACGATTCATTTCGACGATTACTTCGTCGCAATTATGTTTATTGCTTTCGTGTCGTTGGAAAAAGGGGGAAGGAAACACATTCGTATCTCGAAAGATCGGACGGGAACGATTAACGCGCGTGCGTGAGACGAAGATCGAGCAGGTATAACCTCAACTATTCGCGATACACGCGATTTGGCAACATCGCACGCTGCCGTGTGTCTCGGGAAAGAAAGAATAAAGAGAAGAAAAGAAAACATCAACGCGGCAAAGAAACCGGCAAGGTTAAGCGATATTACTCCAATTTCGTATGCTCACGGCTTAATTACAGGTTGTCCACGTAGGAGGACTCGTACTGTAGTAAGGATACACCACCCCCCTGCTCCTCGTTCCAAAAAACGTGTCAATTTCGGTCTCGTGGCTTCGAAGAAAAAAAAATTGCCGCGAGAAGTTTTTCCAAAGCGAGAGTTTCGATCGTAATAAATATGCCTTCCTATCTCGTCACAAATTACTACTGTGTGCGAGAGCGCGAGATACTAACATTATCGATATTATAACTCATTCCACAGCGAATACCGAATAAAGAAACTTCCCGTGAGTGCGGACGCTATCAACAGGTCCGCTACTTTACGCTGCTTATATATATATATATATGCGTGTATATGTGTAAGCCGAGAAAAGAGTGGGGACGTTAAGAAGGCAAAAGATTCACGGTGGCTGCCGCCATCCGTTGATGGTAATACACAAGCATTACACTATACCTTGTTTTCCAGGTAAGAGGCTCTCCGGCACGCGAGATTTCTCCTTGAAAAATTCACAGCTCCATGATCGTTTGGTGTTTTAAAATGCTCCTCGGCTCCTCGCCACACTACCGGCTGTATACACGAGAGACGCACGTTTGATGCACCGCTGCTGCCACTTCGGTCCAACACCGCATAATACACACTTGTTTTCAAATACCGACGATCGACACTTTTTTTTTATTATACTCGTTTAAACACGTATGGAAAAAGAAAAATAGAACTGTCGCCAATATCACGGTTGGAACTGATATATTTATTTTTTCTTTTATTGCTTCACTGCGACGAAACGAGAGCGAGGATTTTATCGCGAACGAATTATACACGACACGAAATTGTATTATACGGGAATGGGCCAGTGGTTATATGTATCGCGATGAAAGAACGAACAAAAAATGAACATAAACTTCACTCCGCACACGACGCACGTAACGAACGGTCCGCGTCACGATTGAGCACTGACTGGCGCGCGATCACACCGTGCTCGGGAGGTACGACTCGCGATGCGCAGGGTGAGAGGTGGGAAGAGGTTGTCAGGGGGATAGAACCTCGCGCAGTGTCTCTCACCCCTGGTGGAACTGGAATTCGCAATACCGATATGTATCGTAGCGAGTCTTTTACCATGTCCAATGGATAACCACTGACATCCGTGCATTGCGCATGTGCAGGTACACCTGTATGATTACCTGCTGACCACCGAAATCGTGCATGTAGCACGTACACACGGGTTTCGTATTTTACGCGCGACTATGTCCCCCTTTCGGGCAATTCTCGATGAGTATGCTCTGCGCATATTATATTCTCCGTCTCGTCGCGCTGTGTCGTATATCACAGTTTTTTTACGATGCATGTTCGCCACGTAGAAAACGTCCGTGACGAGCAATTGCATGCGGCATTGTGTAGTATTGACATTATTATAGGGCATTGATATATTGACTCGTGCATAGGAAATGAGAATAATGGACTTTACGGTCGCGTTCGAACGACGATTGCGCTCCATCTTTGTTCATAATGTTTATTGTCGACAAAGTTCCACTTCGCGCCTATGACGCGATGTTGATACAGAAAAAGGGTTTTAGATTCTCACCACTCCCTTGTCTCAGACTAGTCGTAACAGTACACAACATGGACAACCGGGGAAGAATAGTCATTCTCTGTCGATTAATACGACTGACGCTGATAGAACGAACAAATTATTTGCGAAAAAAGCGTTTTCCTTCACCAGTTTGAGCGGCGCGTAGTCTCGTTCCGCCAGGTGGAGAGGAAGTAGTCCTCAAGCCGTTCGAGCTCTTCCGTCACCTTTCGAGATTGCTCGTATGCGCATGCGCACTAGCTGCACTAACTGCGCGAGTCAACTCCTGCTCTAAATACTCACGACGTGCGTCAGCTGATCAGCTGTCAAGACGATCAGTATAGAAATTCCATGTGTACCGAATGGATCGTCGTAGAGCATTTCTATCAATAATGTTTGACATACTGTACAATTATAGTTGATAAAACTATAAACAAAAAACAAACAATGGACGACGATGTGGATATTTATGGGGATTTGCCGAGTTTCGATGTGAACGAGTGCCGAGGGGTGAGTGATATTTTTATCAAACTAATCTACGTGAGGTTATACCGACAAAAACTTTCGCGGGAAGGTCATGGGTTTGCTCGTGTTTCCTGAACTTTCGAAAGTCCAAGAGGTGCGTGAGAATATGTCCAAATAAAAAACCACCATAAAACGTATTAACGTTCTTGCATCGCCGATGATTTCAGTGCAAAGAGAAAACTAAAGAATTGGTAGAACTAAGAGCCAATTCGGCGAAGGAAAAGGATGAGGAAGATTCAAAATGGAAAACGATGTACGAAGCAGAGAAGGATAAAATAAAATTAGTCCTAAAAAACACGTCTACTCTAATGAAAACAGCCAGAGCAGAGATAAACAGGAAAGACAGGATCATAACGGAACTCCGACAAGAGTAAGTCAAATTTCCCTCGTATTTAACGAATTTAGCGTAAAAATAAAAAAAATGAAAAATAAAAATCCTAAAAATAAATCTGTCGATAACGAAAGATCCATTATTTTTAAAGGTGCACTAAGGTTTCGGGCTAATACAGCTTCGCATAGTCCGCGATTTTTAATTCTCCATAAAACAAGATTCGCTTCGCACCGAAATCTCAACGCATCTTTGAAAAAACATGGATTAAAGACGCGTGCCAAGAATAATTCACAAAACCTTCGAAAAATTCTCACAGGCTGGAGAATTTCAAATTCCGAAGAAAGGGCTACAGGAAACCCGAAAAAGGTCATGAGACGGTCGATGAGGTCAAAACGCATGGCGAAACAAAGGAGAACGAGGAAGAAATACCGGTGGAAAGACCAAAAATTTTCCACACCAGAAATCATCGTCGAACTATCTTGGACAACGACGGCGAAGATTCCGAACAACAACAGTGGGAACCGGACAAAGCTACTTCTACCGTGTACGGCGAAAGGCTGAAAAAGAAGTTACGGATAGAAGAACAGGCGGAGAAGCTATGGAAGGAAGAAGCAAAAATCGTTTCCGCCGAGCCAATATCGCTTCCAAAGATAGAAGAAAACGTGAGCGTCGAGGTCGAAAATGTAAGATACATCGTCAAGGTCAAACCCGATGGTATGGAAACTACCGTCGCTTCGAATGAGGAAGTAACGCCGATGAAATACGAACCAGCGCTTTCCGAAACCGGTAGTTTACACTCGTCCGAAGATGGCGATAAAGTCGTTAATCCAAAAACCGAGAGAATTATCGAAGATCCCGAAAATATAACGTCCATCGAGCTGACCGAGTTAGAAAAACGACGGAGGAAAAATTTGCATTTAAACACTGTAAAATTGATTAACGATTCTCGCTCTAATTCCGTACGAGCCTCTCGTCACGGCAGCAACGATCGTTCGAGTCACGAGAGTCACGATCGTTATCGCAGGGACAGATCGAGACACTCCGAGCACGATAGAAAAAGTCGCAGACGCGAAGAATCCAATGAAACTCGGGAAACGTACGGAAAACGAAGTAGATCGAATTATCGATCGCGTAGCAGAAGTCTCAAGCGTAAACGAGACGATAAAGGATGCGAGAAAAATCACGGGAACAAATACAGGGAAAATGGTGATAGGTACGAGAAATGGCGGGACGATGGATCAACCGGAGGTAGATATAATTTAGAAGAATACAAGAGACATTCGCACGATGCGCGAGATAAACTCGAACGTAAATCCGACGATAAAATATCTGTAAAGAACGAGTTCGACAATTTGAAGAATTATGACGCAAATCGCAAGAGAAAGTCGAGATCTCGTTCGCCAGGAGTTCATTCGCGTTGCGGCAGCACCGGAAATAGTAAAAGCAGAGAAATCGATGGAAGACGATCCCGTCGTTCGAGATCTCGCGGGAGAATCCTTAATGACGATGGGAAAAAGAAATTAGACGGAGAATCGAGCAAACGAGAGTCCAATGATCGTAAAATTTCCAGCGAACGAAGCATACGCGATACAAAGAGCAAGAATTCCGCGTCTTTGAGAAGAAATTTTACGAAGGATTCGATGAGTAGCGAATTGCGAGACGGAGAGTCAAAGAATTCGAAGGTTTCGACGAGAAATTCTGCGAAGGATGCAACGGGTTGCGAATTGACCGCGAGAGAATCGGAAAGTTTGCAAATTGAAGAGAAAAATTTGGAAAGGAAGGAAGAGGCTTCGAACGAGGTCGATGTGGCGGCTGTGGTAACTATAGAAAAATTGCTGAATCAAGTCGAGACCGAGGAAAAGTCTATCTTCGGTTTGAATGACGAACCAGAAGTCGTGTTAAGCTCGGAGACGAGACTGGGGAATTTGGAAATTGGCTCGAAGTCATTCCGGGAGGAGAAGATCGAAAATATCGAGAAATTTATTCAGGATTATCGGTATGACGAGAATCATTGCGAACTGTTGGGAAACAAAGAGTTCGAAGAACTGGATAACGAGAATAAATGTATCAACGAGTCGACGAGCAGCATCGTGGCTGTGCTGAGCATGGATAACGAGGATGAAGATGTTATTAGGACGTTAAAAACTAAAATAAACGATACGAAATCGAACAATGACGAAATTGATAAAAAAATAGAAAACGTTGAAATTGACAAAAAACCGAAAGACGATGAAACTGATAATAAATTGAAAGATATTGCGATTGATAAAATATCGAAAGACGTTGTGACTATCGAGGAAACGAGAAATATTGTTATCGACAAGAAAAATAAAGACTTTGCGATTGACGAGAAAATGAAAGATGTTACGAACGATAAAAAATCGGACGATCTTCCGACCGAGAAGAGATCGGAGAATATTCCAAACAAGAAGAAATCGGACAACGTTCCAATTGACCACGAATCAGAAAATATTTCCCTTGAAAATGAAACGAAAAATGTCCCGATTCCAAATCAATCGGAAAATCTACCAATCGAGAAAAATTCGGAAAATATTTCGATCGAAAACAAAATTGAAGACGTTCTACCCGACAAGCGATCGGAAAATGTAGTTATCAATGTGGAATCAGAGCCCCTGGCTATTGATAACAAGTGTGAAAACGTTGCGATCGTTGAGAAGCTTGAAAACAATATTCCAAAAATATCGCACCCTCTTCCACCGTCGCAGCAACTTCCACCCTTGCCACCACTTCCGCAATCGACTCAGCTTCTTCCGTTACCTCCCCTTCCACTTACACCACCGTCTATGCCCGCAACTTTATTAACGACGGACGAAAAAACGTCCAAAATCCCAGTCGTCCAGGAAGTCTGCGATAACGAACTGGAAAATGGTAAAGCATCGACGAAGAAATCCATCGCGAGAGAAATGAAGAAACGCCCGAGAATCCCCTGCATACCGATAATCTCGAGATACTCGAGACAGAAACGATTATTGGTATTGGCAGATTCTGCTGCAAGTCACAATCTCGTGACGTCCGAATCCTCCAAAGTCCTAACGACGATCGAGAAGGATAAGGAGGAGCTAACAATTCCACAAACACCGAAAGTCGACCAAAAATCACCCGTAAAAGAAATAAACGCGACAAATTCTTCGAAACTGGTGGAAATTCAATCCGACAATGCCATAAACTTGCCAATCGAGGAAACTGAGAAGAAATCGAGCTCGGAGGATCTAGTCAAAGTTCCTGATACTTTAATCAAGCAAGTATCACCTAGAAATATTACCAAGCTCTCGGTAACATTATGCAAAATCAGTGAAACAGAAATCGAAGCTGCCTCGAACCTTGTAACGTCTACCAGTGATAAAAAAATTGAGGATGAATCCCAGACAGTCCCGGCGACGATCAACGATGGCGTTCCTCAAAAAGCAACTCAAGTTCTCGAGAACGGAGTAGAAAGTAGCAAATTGGAAGTCGAATCGAGACGAACGGGTTCGAAATCGAAGAATCCTGAAAAAATTAGTACGATTAGTAAAATTGTATCGTCGGAGCGTGAAACACGCTCGGCTCTGAAAGCGATAGCACCCGTGACAATGGAGAGCGGACCTTCCATTCGCAAAAGGACCTTACCCAGGGAAAAAGAGAATCAGTCGAAATCGACGAAACAGCCAAAAACCATGATCGTCGCGAAACGAAGAAGACCGGTACAGCTGCACGACAGTTCCACAGCGATGACTCTCGTCTCGAGCGTTCACAACGGTAACGGTGAAGTATCCTCCAAGGATAATATCGTCAAGACGATACCGGTGAAGTTACCCCCTCCGGGAAGACAACGACGCTTGGCCGACAAATAGTCAAACATTTCTCATCGCCTCTACCATTCCCAAGAGTCTTCGCAACAACGACGATAAATTTGTGACGAAATCATCCGCAAGAAAAATTCTGACCGAGCCTGAAAATTCTGAAAAAAAGAAAAGATGAAAAAAAGAATTAAAAATATCAAACCCCGCCAGATCTATATTTTTCAAGCTCCTAAGGGCGGTAACTTTGTAAATTACTTTTCTTTCCTAACGTGTATAAAGAACGAAGCTACGTTGTACATAAACGAAAAATATCACAGATAAATTCTAAATTCTTAATTATTTTCTTTTCAATTTTGTTGTTGTTTCTTTCTTTACAGAGAAAGCCTCCTTTCCTCGCGACGAATTTTAGTCTATGGTTTCCATGTTGTTCGAAGTGGTTCGAAATGCGCACGGTCTGTTCAGCACGTGTAGCATGACGTATGGAAAAGCTCTTTCTCACCACCACGACCAATAATCTCGTTGGTCGAGTCTTCCGGCGGGGAAGGGATCGCCGCGCACGCGACAGAGCTTTACGCGCATTTCGACCCCGCAACAATGCTGCTCACGGTGGTGCTTGGCACACAGCAGACGGCCGCGTTACATGCCCACCTTGCCTCTATCAACTCAATAACGATTTTCCGAGGGAAGCGAGACGCTTTTCGAGCGAGCCAGGGCATAACCGCGGGGTAGTATAACGTAATATACCCACCCAGTATACATACCTAACGTCTAAAAGCATAACTGTGGCGAGAGAGCAAGAGAGAGAGAGCGGTCGTGTCGTGTGTATGACGTCATATCGAACGCCGAGGGGAGAGAGAGATTCGTTCTTCTCTCTCGAAAAAGATACCTCGTTCTGTGTTGTGGGTTCCGTTTTGTCCTGTCGACGAGACTAAACATGGACGGTTGTCGCCGATAGTGAAAGAACTCAGCGAAGAAAAGAAGAAAAGCGTGCTCCGCTAAAAATCCGGAAGAACTGTAAAAAAGAAGAGAAAAACGAAAACAATAATCAATTATGAGCATTTTGACGCCGAGACTGTAGAGAAGAGAAGATAAAGATAAATTAGGTCGGACGCGGCTCGCGAGTGATCGAGCTACGAAGAGCAAAGTGACGATTGATATATTTGTTTTGTCTTTTTTTTTTTTTTAAATATTTTTCTTCCGTTATTCGTTCACCTTGCTCGTATTCCCGACTGTTTCACGTACTAGCTTTTCGACAAGCTCGCCGCGTCTCTCGACGGGACTGGCACGTCTCTCCGTAGCGAGAGAGGAAGCCAGGTGCGATGGGCTCGATCGTGCTGAGATCTTTGTCCGTTCTACTCGGCATATTTTTCGTATTCGTCGGTACGATCAAAGTTACGTCCCAGCTTAGCAAGGATCTTCACAAGGATCTGGTGAGTTTCTCAGAGTTTTACCTGTGTGTGCGTGTTTTTTCTTCTTCTTTTTTCCCCTTCGTACTCAAATTTTGCAAAGAGATTTGCGGTCATGGTCAAAAATTGGCCCCGCGACTTTTCTCGTTCTGACGGGGCTGATGCGCTCGGCCCCGTTACGTAAGGGGTTGCGTGCTCGCCGCGACACGGTGACACATTCGACAGATATAACGTCAGAGTATTCTTGTTATTCTGCACACCCACGCTTTCACCTTCGAAACAAACCGAAACATTAATTCGATCCGACTATCGATTGTTCACGTTATTCTCCAATCCAATATTTTCTTGGATTTTTCCATTGTATTATCAATTTTTCGAGACTCTCGTGTTTTTTTGTGTTCTCAATCGTAAACAATTTCGAATGTTTCGTGAGGACTTCGTTCGAAACGTTTTCCAACTTGTTTATCCATTTTTGCGTATTTTTTTTTTTTTAGATTCGTACGTGATTGAGAAAATTTTATTTTCGTTCCTGATAATATTATTTTTTCATTCTCCCGATGAATTCGAAATTCGTCCGAACGAGATTGTGAAAATGAACTCTTGAACGAGAATAACAGAGACGCTTTTCGGTTCTTCCTTGTATTCTTTGAGATTCCGATGTTTTTTTCATTTTTGCAGTCATTACGAAAGTTCGTCGGTTTACTTTTCCTCGATGACGAACGAACGAAGAAGAATAGCTTCGTTTTTCTATCCTTGGTAAATTCGATAAATTCCAAAGCTTCGTGGTCGTCGCAGATTTTCGAGGCGTTTCTATTTTCGTTGCCCATTGCCACAGTCGAACGGTGTGTGACAGCTGAGAGTTTCGCGCGTGTGCCCCTGTGTTTTCTTACTTGGGCGACCGCCAATTTTGTCTCTCGTGTTTTATGGCTGTTTTTCTATTTTCTTTTTTCTTCTTCCTCTCCTTGTTTCTCTCACGACCGAGCGAATCTGCAATTAATCGTTCGTTATTGGATTATTTTGTATACGAATGTTTGTCTATTTACAGAGAAAAGAGTATGTCAAGTACGCGAAAGTATTTCCACTCTCGGAGACGCTGAATTTCAAAGTACCTAGCAAATGGTATCGACGCGTTGTCGGATCTCTGGAAATAATATGCGGTCTTGCTATGGCAACGATACCAAGTCGTAAGTGGTAGAAACATTAATTCTCTTACGTTCTCCCAAAATATAATGATCGAGTGGTACTCGGTTCACTATGTGAAAGATATTAAGCCAATGTTGACTCTCGATTTCTTCTCGCTTTTCCAGGAAAAGTTAAGAACGCCTCGAACGCCATTTTACTGTTTCTAATGCTGATGGCCGTTTATTCCCACCACGAGCTCAACGACAAATTGGAGAGAACAGCGCCAGCCTTGGTGAGCAATTTCTTCTTCCTTGGTGTCGAAGTTACCTCGAAGAAAATGAAACGATACGATTAATTCCATATTTGTCTCGTAACGTTGTCGTAAAATTATTCGCAGGTATTTTTATTCATGCTGTCGGGTAGACTGGTGATAGACTGGCAACTTGGCCGGTACAACAATCCGGCGGTAACAGCTAACGGTGTCGACGACAAGAACAAGAAGCAAGACTGAAAAACATCTTAAACGTTGAATAGAAAAGAAACGTGGTAAAACAAAATCTGATGAAAATATTCGTTCGACCCGGCTCCGAGAATATTCTTATACTTTCGAAACTACAGTGGCTTTCACGTTTTACGCACAATAACGATCGATTTGCTCGATACGAAGAAAAATATTGGCAAAGGACGACGTCCTCGCCGTTTTGAGAAATAACAGACGATCGATGATTTTGGACTCGAGGAAGAGAAGAAGAAATATCTATATTTGGGGGAATACCACGAGCCACTATAACTTTTAACGAAAAACCGAATTTTGCACTATCGAGTATCACGAACAGGGTCGTGCTGACCTGTGGCAATATTCTAAATTTACCCCCCCGGTCGTAACATTTGGGTGGAATTGTACAAGTTTAATATTAATCGGCTCTGCCCTTTTGGCAAGCCTACCACCGCACGCAAACACCAAAATACACGGACACAATTTAGCGGGCCATCGGATTTGTATAAGCTTCGTCAGCACAAAAGTGTATTTAAACTGCCGTTCGAATGAAATGCCGTTATCCGTCTCGAATTAAAAATCGATACCGATCGGTATGTATATATGCCATAGTTTACACTCATAAATTATATGCACACATCGCTATGAGGGATTGAATTACGATATAGAAAAGGCGTATAAACAAAAGAGACAACGTCGTTGACTCGTCGACGTGGTTCGACCCGAGTAAAAACGATCAGTTCGAACAAACAAAGCAAAACAAAACAAAAACTCGCATTATTCTTATATATGTGTACGTATTTTTAGTAAATCCTTCGTGTACAGAATCCTCGATGGGGATATCACACTTTCGACGTATCCAAGACGACCATGAAATGTGCTGTCTTGAAATGAAAGAAGAAAAGAAAATAATGTAACGGCGCGTGTTAGGAGTGTTCATTTCTTAACGTAGGCATAATTAGAATTAAATCGAATTAATGCACATGTAAATATAACAAGAGAAAAAAGTAAACAAGAAATCCATACACATCTAGAGCGAGAGAGAGAGAGAGAGAGAGAGAGAGAGAGTGAGTGAGAAAGAAAAGAGATACAGCTCATACGATATATTTCGAGAGACGATATTGCAATTTTCGCGTTGCATTGATAATCACGATCACCTCGCGTTCGATTCCAACTTATTTCCCCCAAGTTACCTCGAGAGTGAAAGACACTCGTTACTTTCTCCGAATCGAAACGTCGTTGTTTTAATCATCACGTTTGTATGACTAGACCACGCTACGTGTATACAAATACGATTGTCACTGTCGAACGATGTTCTTTCAATAAAAAAGAAAAGAAAAAAGAAAAATAAGAAGCAAAAGAATGAAAACGAAACATAAACGATCGTCGTTGGCGATGGAGGATCGTTGGCGGGATAACAACACTGGTCGGATAGAAAACGTCCAAGATATCGAGGTGTCGATTTTTACTGTAGCTCAACACACGATTCTAATTTACATAACAATATATTATTATTCATAAGCATCTGTGGTTATAAATTTATCAGGCGTTACGGCGATCGCTCTCGTTCTAAATCGGCCCGAATGGACTGTGCGATATAAAAAAATACTTTACAAATCGTTGCGGCTTAGTCCCGAGGATAATTGTATCACGGAGAACATTGCTAATGTTTAAATGCCCGAAATACCAATGCGATTAAAAAAGAAAATATACATTAACATGTACAATAATGCGAGAATCTAGCAAGCTTGTTTCGCATCACCGGAGTCGTGAAATTGAGAAAATTTCTCCCGCAGAAAAGCCGTTTAGTCGTAACGAGTTATTTTAACGAGAAAAGATAAACAAATATTTTGCAGACTTGCGACGTTCTCGATTTTATCCTTAAGAATCCTGACCGGTCGTCAGAAGATGAAGGGCTTTTCGCAGATTGTCGATACAGGTCGCCATGTCGTCGTAGTTTATAGCGCTACCGGCCCACTTGATGTACTTCGACGCTTTGATGACTTGCTCAGGATTCAACGCTACGCCTTCTGAAAATCGAGAAACATGATTTTAATTATATTACCATCGTGAGAAATCGATGTTTTCATTTCCATGTGAAAATAAGTATCCCCGAAGATGTAGAAATGGTTCACCGGTATATTTTGGACCGCTTCAAATTTAAAAAGTCTTTAGATTTCTGATGAATTTTAAAAGGGAGGAAAAACGATGCTTCGACGAACAAAGTTTGTGACGAACAATTTTTCTTTTTTTTTTACATCAAAGATATACGTATGAAATATACATCTTTTCGGATATACTCATTTTTGCAAAATTTTTTGATGATTTACCTGTGGGTACTGCAAATTCTGTCGATACCGTTGGGCTCGTTGGTGTGGGGGCAGGATTGTAAGGATTGGAATTAACCGGAGTCGGAAGGCTGGGATAAGGAGTGTTTCCGGAAGCCGGTGGAGTCGTGTTGCCCGGAACCGATGGAAATCCATAATCGTCCGTGTTCGAAGGTGGAGTCGGTTGTCGAGGAGCTACGATCCATTATAATCGGTGATTGTCGAATGAAAACAAACGAAAAGAAATTCTGTGTGATCTAACAATGATCTACGAATTGGCGTGACATGACAAAGCGACGAATACTTTTTTTTGCTGCTTGAAAAATATTTTCGAAAAGCACATTAAGTAGAAACATCGATCCGTTTCGCGAAAACCCGACGTCTCATTCTTCATCCTCTATGAATAAAGCGTGCTATAATAATTATGCGACCAATCATTAGATGTGATTAACAAAGATATAGGCGAGAAACTATAGAACAACGTTAAATAACTAAATAGCTGTAAGGAGAAAGAATTCATGAAATAAATGTATACGCTGCTCATGTTCGCGATGAAATTAATGAAATCTGGTGTAAATTTTGGTACCTTCTGCGTCCTCATCGACAGAAGCTGGCATAGGAAGAAATTGTGAGTTATTTAGAAATGATTATTAATCATGAGTAATACACGAAGGATATTTTGCTAAATATTACCTGGATCTATGCCAGGCTCTGCCGGAGTTTCATCGTCTGATAAGAATAAACAAAGGATTCTTTATATCCGTCGATTTTTTTGAGCTTTGTGTTTTAAATTGCCGTACCTTGTTCAGGGTCGGCAGTTTCACCCTCCGGTTCATCAGGCGCCGCATCTCCCTGATTTTCTTCTATGAAATTATATTATCTCGTTAAGACTAGATTTCGTGCAAATAAATTGAAAATATTTCTCCTAACGGCTGTACGATAAAACGAATAAACAAATCAACAGAAAACTGGTTCGCACGTAAATTATCACCTTCGCCATTGTCAGCCTCCGCTTGCTCATTCTCATCTGGATCGTCAGGCTGCAATAGATCCTCTAAGGAAAATAAACGTTTTAATCTCCTAAATCGAGTCGATTTTTTCGATGAGCGTGAACCATCGTACGCACGGATGTGGAAACGAGATGAATGGTGCACGAGACCCGTGGAGTGACGGAGAACTATTCGAGACTCGATTATTTCTCCATTCGTTCATTTTTATTTTAAAGAAACGATCGTTTCTAGTTTCTTTCGAGTTATCGCCTCGCATTCTTATTCAAAACGAAAGTATACAAGTGTACGAGTGTAGAAAATATATAACGATCGATATTATCGTTGATATTTCACTGGACTAAAGCTTAAGCAATATCGCAGATCGATATCTGTACGAATGGAAGTGCGGACGATATTTTTTTCTAATCTTGCAATTAATGAAAATAATGCAGAGTGGTAAATATTTTTGCAGTCTTTCGAACGGATGTAAAACTGGCGACGATCGATAAAATGTGAGGTTTTTACGTTTTCTATAAAAGCATGAAGAATATTATTATCGATGATAAACTTACCAGGTCCGGGACCAACGTCGACGTTGGAATTATCGTCCTCTTCTCCGTCTTCCTTCATAGGCCCAGGTACGGGAGTTTCTCCATTTTTTAAGCAATTGTGAATATAGGCCGCTTTCCATTTCGCGTACTTTCGGTTTTGGGCAGCTTCCTCGGTAAGTTCTCCAAAAGTCGTTAGAACGTCGTACAGAAGGCCAGCGGTGTAAAAACTCTGGATAACGCTTTTGTTGAAATTTGATTCGCGATCGTTTTTGTCAGCGTACAGAAAGAGCTTGAGAGCCCAATTTTCCAAATGTGCCTGAGCGGCAATTTCGTTGGTTATAGCTTCGTTTTCGTGAAGTAATTTTTTAGTTGTTTCTAACCAATCCATCAACATAAGGAGAAAATTTTTTTCGGCCGCTGTCTTTGTCGACAGCTTGATGCCGGTTTGAAGGGCATATAAACGTGCTGAAAAGTCATTAATATTACAGGGTGACAATGATTTTCAATATTTAAGAGGTTATTCAATCAGAAATGAATCATTTTTTTTTCGCATACCCCAATAACTGACAACCGGATCTCGTTGATCATGTTCGGAGGCGACTTTCAAGTAATGTTGTATGCTTTTTAAAGGAGCTGGTACCTCAGGGAGATCTGGCCCGGGCATTTTAGCTTATTTTTATGTTGCTTCACTAATTAGGACCAGAAATAGTGTTAAACATTAGATTATAATAATAATTGCACTGAAATAACAGAGAGTAATCAAAGAAACCAACGTCTCAAGGATCGGTGTATTCTGGATTACGCAGTGGTTCCAATGATAAAAATGACAGCATCCTGTTATCGACTGTTCTCGCCAGTTTTCTACCGGTAATTAATGCGTACAGGGAATTATCTGTCAAGGGTAAGATAGAACGGTCTTTTATACATTGAAATTCCCGTACACGTTACTAGAGTGCGCATACTGTCGTGGAAAGAGAGCGCCAATTGCAGTGGCATTTCGTGTGCGCGTTTTGTTGTCGAAAGCCGAATACGTATAACCTCAAAACATTAACTAACTAATTAAGTCGAATTTCGGGTTATTCGAACGTAAAAATGGTACCTCTTGGTCCGTCACCCGGTCACCAAACGTCCATCAACAATTCAGCCACGACGCCAACCAGTGGAACAAAAGGAAGCTCTGCTCTCGTGCGTTTTTTTACTCCGATCTCCAGCACCTTTTTAACGAATATCACTCACGATGTCGATAAGCCATAGACATATTTCGATATTTTTCAGAAACCAAATTACACATTAAAGTATACGCTCGCCGGACATACAAAGGCAGTATCGTCGGTCAAATTTAGTCCCAATGGAGAATGGTTGGCAAGTTCGTGTAAGTACCAACACCAAAAAGCATTCCACTTCACAATCATGGTAGTCCCTCTGATCGTTATTGACGTTTGTATAATCGGGATATTGTTTACAGCCGCGGATAAGCTCATAAAAATCTGGGGTTCCTATGACGGAAAATTTGAGAAAACTATAGCTGGCCACAAACTTGGAATCTCAGACGTCGCATGGTCCAGCGATAGCAGACTTTTGGTCTCCGCGTCCGATGACAAAACATTAAAAATATGGGAATTGAGCTCCGTAAGCTTCACTTTTACTAATCAATCTTTATTAGATTAATTCGCGTGCTTGAAAATTCATATTATTTTCATTCCAACGATTTAACACGCTACAAATATACAAAAAGTCAAAAAGAATCAGCGAATGAAGATTTTCCATCGCTCATTAATATATAAAACGTTTGCGCGACTGTGATAATTGTTTGCAAACGTCGTTTACATAAAACTCAATTGCCATTTTCAATTTTAGGGTAAATGTTTGAAGACTCTCAAAGGACACAGTAACTATGTCTTTTGTTGCAATTTCAATCCTCAATCTAATCTCATTGTGTCGGGATCGGTAAGTGCAATAAAAATTTAAGATTTTTTTAAATAACTTTTGAGTCGATTTGAATACCGAGATTTTCGATTTTCAGTTTGACGAAAGTGTCCGAATTTGGGACGTTAGATCAGGAAAATGTTTAAAAACACTACCGGCTCATTCGGATCCAGTTAGTGCGGTACATTTTAACAGAGATGGCTCTCTCATAGTGTCCAGTAGTTACGACGGTTTGTGGTAATTAAAAATTCATCGTATTCCTAACGAGTAATACGGTACACACAAATTCACGATAATTAACGTTCTCCAGCCGAATTTGGGACACAGCATCCGGCCAATGTCTAAAAACACTGATAGACGACGATAATCCTCCGGTATCATTCGTCAAATTTTCACCCAATGGAAAATACATATTAGCGGCGACGCTGGACAATACGCTCAAACTTTGGGACTACAGCAAAGGCAAATGTTTAAAAACGTACACGGGACACCGTAACGAGAAATATTGCATATTCGCAAATTTCTCGGTAACAGGAGGAAAGGTAATTCGATCGAAAGCTGTCGTTTTTTAAATTTTAACTAAACTGACGAAATTTTTTGCTTGCAGTGGATCGTCTCGGGATCAGAGGACAATATGGTTTACATCTGGAATCTTCAAACAAAAGAAATCGTTCAAAAATTACAAGGACACACGGGTAAATATTTCCATCCTCGTCGAATTTTTCGTTTTACTGATAAAAAGAGGACAATTCGTAAAAATGCGACAATTTTATTCGTTTTCAGACGTAGTTCTGTGCACCACTTGTCATCCAACGGATAACATAATAGCATCGGCGGCTCTTGAGAACGATAAGACTATAAAGTTGTGGAAAAGTGACACATAGAGAATATAGTTTATACATCATTCGGTCGACTCTCGTATTCCCTGTACAAATTGCCAATGAGCTGAAAAAAAGAAAGAAACTGATTGTATACAGCACCGACAGAATATAAAGACGCGAAGATTTTATTTTCGTACGAGCAATAAAGTCCGTCGAGCTTGTTGCAGACACAGAGACGGTATTTTAATAATTTATGTTCGAGCTCAACAACGATAAAGCGGTGCTCGTTAATCGTTCGTGTTGGTCGTGATGATCGCAAAGGCTTGTTAAAAAAAAAAAAAAAAAAAAGAAATGAAAAGAACTCTCGTCCACAAGTTTTCCGGATCTTCGCAGAACTTCGACTCAATAACACGAAACACACAAAACTACGATCAATTTGAAATAATAAAAGTTTTAATTACGATGACTTTTATCTTCTATTCCTATCCTACCGGATTCATCTGACACGAGTAAAGATTGGAAACAACGCGCCAGTCGTGTATTAACGTTTGCAAACATTTTATTATAATCGTTTTTTTTTCTTCTTCTTTTTAAAGCACAAAGTTCACTCTCCTCGTTACTATTATCTTCGCATAAATAAGAAAGCGATACATCGTGAAGTTTTTGTTTTTATACATATACCCTTGCAGCAACAAAATGTAAAGTATGCAATAATAAATTTTTAGAATTCAATCGTCCGTTCGGTTTATTGAGACGAAAAGACAAAAAAAGAAAAGAAACGTTAATATGCATCAGCATACTCAAGATTTTGTATCACGCTTCGGAGTAGTCGAATTACCGCGATTATATTGTTGTCTTTCTCCGTGTTTAAGCGAGACTTTTTAGAAGATCACTTATATACGCCGCAGGATCTAAGACCGGATCTCCGAGAAGACCTGAAACGAAGATATCAGCCAGTGTTAGAAGAAAGAAGATAATCTAGACAAGACGAAAGTATCGATGTATCGAGAAAGAAAATCTCACCGACGACGTCGAAATATTCCTCGAGGTATACACATGGCAAAAGCTCATCTCGGTAAGCAGCGAGAACGCGTTCGGACGCTTTGAGCATAGCCTCATCGTTGTGCCTGATATATTCAGCCAAAACCGTTGGCCACTGATCGTCCGTCAATACATTCACCTTCTTCGTATAGAATAAAGAAAAAAAAATATATTTATTTTCGTAAGACCGATTCTTTCGTAAGACGATAATGCGAACGTACCTTGAAAAAGTTTTGATAAATGCAGTCGATGAGACCGAAGAATATCAAGGCGCTCTTGTAAACCGAATAATCCTTAACCGTGACGTCGGTTAGATTTTTCGTAGCTGCCGAAGGCGAGACATAACGTTGATGAGCCAGTACGATTAGCCTACTCAAATATCCGAGTCTGAGTTGATTCCAACGCGCCGGTGTCAAAACGAGAAGCGATAGAGTACACTGATAAAATGGACCTTCCGCCTCGTAACAATTTTCGAGCCACGCAGTGGATGCTGGAGCTTCTAAATAGCCGATGAGTTGTTTTTCTTCACGGGCAGCCGATCGAGTACTGTAAGAAAATAAAAAATAAACAAAATAGAAGACACGAGTATGACGATCGCTTTGATCATAAGTCGATTACTCACGTATTGATAACGTAAAGAGCCATGTGTACGAGATAAGGTATCATGTGCATATTCGATTGCGGACCACCGCCACCTGTGTCATCGTGAAAGTTCTTCTCCTGAGCGAATCGCAGAAGTAACAGCTTGAGATCGTGTATCGTCGACGAATACGAAATATCGCGATGGCCCGTGCATTCTTGCAGATAAGTATTGTGACGCGCGAGACAGCTCGCGAACGCTGATTCCGGTACTTGAGGTCCCCATAGTGGCAAGAGTCCGTTGCATTTGGTATTTGCGTTTTGTAGTGCGGCGCTTTCCCACTCATCGCGAGCGCGCGCCAATCTTACAGCGGACATGTGACAATCGACGTGAACCACGTTGAAATGCGTGACCGTCGTGTAACCCACAGTTTTCCTCTGTTTCGTCTCGAATTCCTCGACGTTGCAGCGTTTGGTGAATGTATAAATTCCCAATACCTGTAAATAAGATTATTCGTATTAACGACGAAATCGCCAAACGATGTCGTCGATCTTCGATAATTTGGTGTTCATAACTGACCATGCTCGGCTTGAATTTATATCCTTCTCGACAAATAACACAGACGAGACCGGTTTCGTCACCGAGATCTTCCATTTGCTGCAAAATCGTTCCACTGGCTGTTACTTGTCCTTTGTCGTTAGTTCTCATGCCAAGTGCTCCCAATTGACGCTCCCGCATCGCCATTGCCAATCGTTTCTTCTCGCTACGCGTGTGCTGACGAGCTTTCTCGATCAATTCGGCCACTTGTTTGTTCGTACAGAGTGCTTCTAATAAATTCTCGGCCAACGAACCAACGTGCTCATCCGATGAGACCTGCTCCAGTCTGTGAATTATACTGATGGTGACCTGAGACACTGCCAGCTGTGAAATAAAATGATTTTCAGAATGGGAGGGTGTCGACGAGAATATTTGAAAAAAATCTACATTATTCGAGAAAACGAATTTACCTGAGTGAGCTCGTGATCGGTGGCGAGACCAGTCAGGAATCGCAAGATGTATTTTAGAGCTGGCTTCGAGATGAATTCCTTAAGCTCGTCACTGTCGGTTCGTAGTAGAGTTGGTTTTACACAAGGCGCATGAACCTGAGAACGAAATAAGCGAATTAAAACTGTTTTCCGAACCGGTAGACTTAATATTTTTGATTCTTACCCTTATATAGTCGAAGGCATCCTTAACGATGTTCATACCCATTATATGATCCTTGAGAGTATTGCCGATTGCATTTCTTTCGATTCCTTGAGTGAGTATACAGAAGAGCTCGAGCTTTTGCTCGTCATCGGGCGTGTGTTCAAAATCGAATTTATAAAAATTCAAAACAGGTTTGAAATAGTCGTAGAGAAGTGCCATTTTTTCCTGATTGCCGTAAGTGAGTGCCGCGACGACCCTGGCGAGATGAACGAGTACGCCGTTGCTTTGCCTGACAGCAGCCGATTGAGTACAGGACAAGAGTGCCTTAACGTGTTCGGGACCGCCGAGAGTTCTTGAGAATTCAAGGAAAGACTCGAGCGTTTGGGACGTAGCGTTTGCCAATATAGTTTCCATTATGTCCAATAATTGTTCCGTAACTTTGCCCTGTGTGCTGTCGGGTTCGGTCGCCAAGCATCTTTGAAGAACGTCCAGTAAAACTGTAACAGCACCGAGTTCCGGTCTACTGAGAACTTCTTGATTCCTCTTGACTTTAACGGACAGCCTGAATAGTTTGAGCAACACTTGGAGCAACGGTCGAGCTCTGCTGACGTCCTGTATAGCCGCTAAACGATCGAGCATCACCTGAAGACCACCGCATTCCGCCAGTACATTCGCCATTTTATAGACTTCCTCGTTATTGACCTCCTGCTCGCTGTTCGCGTTCAGAGTCTCGACGAATTCTTCCGTAGCGTCACCGAGCAAACCGCGCATTCGATAAACGACTCTCATCGCCTCGCACTCGCCACCCTCGAGGACCCAGATTTTCTTGTAAACCTCTTTCACCGGAAGATCGAGACTTATGATTTTGTTGTTAACTAAGAGCTCCATACCATTGTCATCCTCGAGCAACGCGACGAGCTCGCAGTCCTGACATATCTTATTCTTCACGTCGCGCATCAATGGCCCGAGACCAGGTTCGAGACTGCTGTAAGGATTGCCAAGCATACGTCCTTGCAAAAAGTCTTCCTGCTGTGGATCTTTCTCAAGCGTCAAGAAGAATTCACCCACGTCGTTCTCCTCGGGATATATTATCGAGCACAGCCTTTCGAAAACGAATACCGGTGTTCTGACGTCTTGTGGACTATACTTTTGAACGGTTTCTACGCAAACGGCCATAAAAGCCTTGGTCTCTTCTTCGGTGCCCGAGGTCATTTCTTCCAGTAATTCGAGCAATTTTTCCTGCGTATCGTCGATAAGCCGAGTTCGTTGAACGACCAGTCTTCTCAAAGACAAATATCCGTTCAGTACAGCACCCACGAGTCTACCCTTGTACTGTTGCTTTATATTTTCCTGTTCGAGGAAAGTAGCGAGAAGTTCCGTCAGCATTTTCAACGAATAGCCCTGTGCGAGATCGCTCGTGAGGGTCGTTTCCTCGAGTCTATGGAGTTCCTCGATTTCCCGAGTCAACAAATCAGCCAGAAGAGTCATGACTCCACGTACAGCGAGGAATTGTTTCCAAGGTGGTTGACGTATCAGGCTTTGATAAAGCGACAAAAATTCCGCGCTGCTCTCCCCGGCGCTACGCAACTCTTCGAGATAGCACGTAAGCAGTACGAGAACTTCCTTCTTACGTTCTGTACCTTGGCAGAGACTCTCGACCATGTTACAGGTAACTTGTCGAGCCAGTCGCGAGACCGGATTGAAGAGAACTTCCTTGAGCCAAGCACCATCCGCGAGTTTCAGCGGTTGTATACCTCGTAATCGCATACAACGATTGTGCCAACGATGCCCGTACTTCTCCATCAGATAGAGTACACGAGCCTCTTCCTTCTTCAACGGCTTGCTAGGAGCTGGTGCTGACTTTTTCGCTGGCATACGTTGTATCCATTCGGCGTACGAGTGTTTGGGATCGCTGCTCAGCCATTTGCCAACATCGATACTCACACCCTCGGGCGGTTGTATAGTCGCGAGTGTCTCTATGCTCTTATCCTTGTTCTTCTTCGAGGCCGGCTGATCCGGTTTTATGAGACCCTGAAGTATCTTCAGACAGGGAAGTAATAGACTCTCCATAACGACCGGACTCTTGGAATCTTTGCAGGCCATAAGGAACAGTTGCATGACGCAACGAAGCTTCTGTTCCCAACACACGTCTTCCTTTTGGACGAGTGCAGCGAGTAACGCCATTTCGTGTCTAACTGCCATAGCGAGATCCGAAGTAGCGACCCTTCCTCGCAACGTCATCGTTACTCTGTTCATTAGCAAAGCGCAAAGTTCCTTGGTCGATTGTTGATTGTCCCTCGTTACGAGACACAACAATTGTCGCACCTCTTCCTGCACCTGAACCGTACCTTTGCTCAAATTGTGCTCGACGAGTTCCTGGATGAGACCCTGCTTGCACAATACTTCTCGGGCCGCGGTGTTAGTCGCCAGAGCTCGCAATAGAGTCAGACAATGCTCGGTAGCCGAAGACGCGCATCCGTAACAACGTCCTGGTGGTGGTACTATAGTTTCTTCCTTTTGTGTCTTGTCGCTCGTCGATGCTGAAGCACCCGCGAGTGACGACTGAACGCTGCTTCCCTGACCGCGTTGATTTCTGTCGTATGCAACGAGTTCTCGACGCCAGGCTAATACACGCTGTATTATTTTGCTCAATTCCTCGAACGAGGTCTTGCACTCGCTGCAGTATCTCTGGGCGAGTAGCTGTATCGCCCGATTGACCTGTGTACTGCCGGAAACTTGAACAGCGTCGTGACCGTCGAGACCACGATCCAAGCGATGCTCGGATATCTTCACAAGCAACAACTCCAGCGTTGGCTTATTCGCTATCAGCGTTTTGTAAACTCTGTCCGCTTTTTCCAACCACGAGTTTATCGTCGCGACAGTTTTCTTACGATCCTCGTCGTTCTCTATCGGATCGACGGCGCAGCAAGGACGTCCCGTCAGTGTGTAATCGAATTTAGCGTATTTGCAAAAACCACAGGCGTGACACAAGAATGGATCTTTCTCGTCGTAATTTATCGCTCGGCATTTGTGACACTGGAATACATTCTCGCCGCAATTTGCGCATACACCAGGATTAGCCGGTACACTGGCCGAGCATCTTGGGCATTGAAGAGTTTCGGAGGAAGCTTGAATGTTCTCGTAAAAATCAGCGTACTCGATCATAAGATTACAAGCGACGATCGGCAATGGGAATTCCATCTTCACCTCGGTCTGACCCTGGGCCAGTGTGATTTTCTTAGCTTTGTGCCACAACGCGGGCTTATTCTTCAATTCAACGACTGCCTGCACAGAGCGATTATTGTAGAAAACGTTTATCGTCCGTACCATCTTCGTTCTCTTCAAATCACCGATGCGCAGTATAATTCGACTTATCGTGTGACTCGAGACGAGCTTTACTATCTGCGTAGTCGTCGTGAATTTCGAATCGACTTTTATCGACGATAATTTAATCGTCGTCATTGGTACCTCGGGATTGTTGCAAACGAGACACGGCTCGCTCTCGAGATAATAACCGTCTAATTCGACGAATTGCGCGAGATTCGCGTAGAGATTTGCGTTTGGATGTCGTGCCAGTAATTGATTCTGAGCATGAAGAACGGCAACCGCTTGTTCCATGTAGGAATGCATCTTCTTGCCGGTGTGTGGAGTTTTCAATGAGAAGTAACCGAGAAGATCGACGAATTGAGCGGCTTTACGACCGTAAACGGGAAGAAGAGGCCACAAACGCCAAAGAAGATCCAAAAGTGCTTCCTGATCGGCAGGACCACAATTTTTGTATATCGCCAGTACCAACGAGTGAGCTTGCCAGCGCACATTGGTGTTGTTAGTCTCGAGTAAGAATGTCTTGATGAATTTCGTCAGTAAAGCTGGCGTGACTTGTTTCTGTATCTGTTCGACCAGTGTCACGCACTGTGCCTCCTCGAACTTAGCCTCGATGTCCGAATCCTCGGACTTCTCGCGGTCACGGCGCTCTTTTATATTCGCCGTTGTCTTGGAATCCTTGATCCTGACGTCTTTGGGCTTTGTGCTCGAGCATATGGCGCATTGGAGCAATTGAAGAACCGTAGGACTGACGCCCTCGTCGAGAAGCGTCGAGATCGTAAGGAGATACGAAAGTACGGTAGTTTGCTTCAAGCAGAAACGTTGCCAATTGCCCGTACGACAAGTCGCAACTTCCACGCATGATTTTAGATGTTCGATGAGCTCGACGAGCGAATCATAGGGTAAATTTATCGCGTGTGGATGCGATTGCTGGAGTGGATCGTAACCACCCGTGTTGCAACATTTTTGCACCGATTGAACGTGCGAAACGAGAGCGTGCAAGTCGCGCAATTGTCTGTACTTCTCGCGATTGCCGCAGATAAATTGCAGAAGCTTGCGAACTTGACGACGAACGAACGGAGTTTGATAAAGCATCATGTACTCGCAGAGATAGAAGTACCAGGCTTGCTGATCGAAAGACGGCTGGATCGAGCTATTCTCGGCGTGTTTGTGAACTTGGTAAGTGAATCTTAGAGCCATTTCCGTCAAGAGCTGCGGATACGGCTCGAACACGTCACTCGCGTGACCCTTGACGTATTGTCGAAGGAAAAACGGCGACATGTCCGGTGGCGAAGCTGTGAGATGTTCTTTAAGCAATTCTCCTCCTATAACGTTACTCGTGTCTTCCGTCGACGTCGTTTTCCAATATTCCAAAAGTGCTTTCAGCAACGTCAGACAGTATTCTATCACTCCTGCCTTGCTCAATATCGAAGCTGTCGTTTGAGACACGAAATTCGGGCTGTCAGCTTGTGCCTTAGTGTTGTACTTGGACCGTGACATCAAGACGCTCAACAGCCGCATTATTACCAGATGAACTTCTCTCTTGTTACTGCGTTTGCAAATTTCGCTCGTATCGGGCTTATCCATTTCCAGCTCCTTCACTAAGATTTGAAGCAGACGTTCGACGCAAGCGCGATCTCTCTCGTCTTGACCGTCGAGATCCGAGGTAAGCATCAGTATAACTTGCATGAATGGAATCGACAAAACTCCAGAAACGTTCGTCAAATTTGGTATAAATTGCATTAAACGTTCCAGAAGCAAAAGTCGCACGGAATGCAACTTCGATGTACTCTCAGCCACTACGTCGTTTTCCTGTTCGGGACATTGCTCCTGTTCTGTACATTCATCCTGTTCAGTGACCTAAAGACAAAAGAAACACAAGATACAATTTATTATTTCTTTACAAATAATCCAGTTAATCTCGGTCAATTTTTGTTGTTGATACAGGAACGAAAACTCACGGTAAAGGTCGTCGGAGCACCGAGCGAACTCGTTTCAGATCTAGGCGGCTGAACACCACTACTCGTGCCAGCCTGAGGCATAGAATCCTGTGCATTGTCGCCATAAGCGGAACTTCGCCCGGACACATTGTGCTCCCCGGTTATACTGTCGACTGCGCTACCCCCACTATCGCTTCCACCGCTCTCACTACCCTTGCTACCGCCGCTACCACCCTGACAAAAAAATTCAAACAAAAAGCTGTTACTGACATACTAAAAAAAATGGGAACAAAATTTTCATAAGGAAGTGCAATTGAATAATATGAAAGATGTATGCAAAAATTGTTCCAATGAATGAGATTCGGAAAGAAACTCACTTGTTCGGCGGGTGATGTTCTCAGTGTACTGCCATCGGTGGCAGCAGTCGATCCTTCGTCGTCCGAACCACCGGCTGAGGCTGTCGTGTCGGAATAATGACCCGCGCCTTCCTGCACCTGATCGAAATCGTTAAAACGTCGTTAGCGTCGCCTGTTCTCCAAGAGAACATGCATTTTTTTCTCAATTCTTCCAAATAACTATTTTCATTTGCTAACCGGAACTCCAGGATTCGGCGCATGAGGAATTCTCTCAGCTTCCAATCCCTGATAATGAAGCAACGGCCCGGCTGGGCCAGCGAGATTTCTAAGGCCACGAAGATTCGCCAATTCTTGCTGAATTCCTTGTTGGAGGGCTTGCAGATCCGCGTCACCCTCTTGATCCTGTAGACTCAGAGCTATCGCCAGTTCGACCATTGCCTCGTCATCCGCATCGGCCGGTAAGTCTCCGCCACGGAAATGGCGAAGTTGCGGAGCTACTTCCGGACGCAACAGAACTTCCAGAGGATGCTGTACTCGTGCTACTGCACCGGCTTGATTCCCATCAGCACCAAGTAGTACCATGGGTTCGACCGCGTCGACGTCATACTGATGTCGATCCTCAGGTTCGCGATGTTCTTGTGACGACGGAGCGGAAACTACCCCGAGTTTCTCTTCCGTTTCTGCCGAGACACCTGGCGTGCTGCAGTGCGGTGGACTCGGTATGTACACTCTCCTTCTCTTGAAACGTGGCCTCAGGACTCGTATGATAGCTTGTTTCGCGCTAAAACTGACAGTTGTGTCGGACGACAAAAGAAGCTGAAGATATAGCTTGGTCGCGAGTGCCGTGTTGTTGTCAACGTCGCAAGTCGTGAAAGCGTGAATAATCTCGACCATCGCGTGAATAGTCGCTTCGGTATGAGTCAAGCCCGGAACAACGACGGGTGCCAGTGCCATGTTCTTCGGATACGCCATGTGAAGAGACCACAAAACATCCATTAGCTGGAGAACCAAATGATCGCTAGTTTCTTCACTCGCGCGATTCGCCGAACTAATACGATCTTTCTCGAAGACTGGAACTGCAATTAAAAATAAAACAAGAATGATTCGTGCGGAGCGACGATTATTCGTACCATAAATTTTTCACGAAACTCACTATTGCTCTCGTCCACGGGTTTAGTCGTATGTTGTTCCGCGAATTTAGCGAGATTGTGCGGTCGAACTATGGCGATGCTTCGCACTATCAGCA
Source organism: Netelia inedita (assembly GCA_964017225.1). Classification (NCBI taxonomy): domain Eukaryota; kingdom Metazoa; phylum Arthropoda; class Insecta; order Hymenoptera; family Ichneumonidae; genus Netelia; species Netelia inedita. The sequence continues at coordinate 40,068,222 of OZ024920.1, forward strand.
CGAGACGATAAAAGTTTTCGGCATCCATGTCGCGCGGGTCGCTGAGTTCTCGCATAGCTTTCAAGGAATCGAGCACGTGGGTTAATAAAACTTGATCCTGAAAGTTTATAAAGCGATTATGTGATAAATTCGTCGAGGCAGGTGAAAGTAAAGTTATATTATCGAAGATCGACCTTGTGGGAGTGATATAAGACTTTGGAGCTGTGCAGCGCAGCGAGAAGCGCTGTTGTGTGCATCTGAACGGACGGTGGTGTCGGAAGCGTAAGGATACTCGATGCAACATCAATCGCCGTGTTTCTGAGAGTCGTTTTACTTTCGTCGTTTGACGACAGTGTGAAGGAAGATTCCAATACCTCGAGAATACTCGATACCATTCTGAAAGAAAACGTAAGTATTTTAGCGAACACGTAATTCGTGATACTTTACGGATGTGATCCGTGAAGGGAGGTCCAACGAATACTGGAATGCCCATAAAAAGGGTACTACTCGTATTTCGATTCATGCGTTGGAATTGTATATTTTGTTTGAAATCTTTCTATGAACGCAACGAATACGCCGTTCGCTATTCCTGCTCTGTTTGAGAAATCACAGAGAGTGAGAGGGAAAGGTTCGTAGGGCGCGAAAAACATTCACCATCTCTTACCTCTCGATATTGACACTGTCCTTCGTCGGTCTGATGCATTACAACGGATATAAAAGTAAATTAACAATATCGATACGGGAAACGGATGCGCAAATTAAACGAGTTACATCAGCGCTCGATAAACATTGAAAATTCGGGGATAACGTTCGGGAAGAATTGAGGACTGTACTTCGTTAATTATGGGCGAAGAGAAAATATCAAACGATCGTTTAAATTTTGTAAGAATTAATAATGTAACTCACTTGTCGACCGACGTGAGTGGTGCCGGTGATACAAGAGCATTCTCGTTCTCGTTGTTTATCGCTGCACCGGCCGTAACTGGTGCTGGAGTCGATTGACCCGCAGCTATTTCTTCGGGTTCCTCGGGCCATCCAAATGAATCTTTGGTCTTTCCATATCTAAGGAAGAATAACAAAAACAGTTATTTTAAACTATTCAGACTTTATAGGTGAATGTTGAAACTCACACTTTGATCGAATCGACCATTATGACACCCTCAGGATCTTGCGACAGTCCAAAACTTATCGTCAGCTTTTTGTCAGCTTGGAGACTCTCTTCTCTCGTCAATGGTATGTCGAACCATCGACTGCGAGTCAAAGTTGTGCGTATACTTCTACCAAAAACCTGCGAATCGAGAATCGGAGTTTTGAGAAATTAGAAAATTGTGCTCCACCGAAAATCATAGAAAATAAAGATATTTCACGGGCATTTGATCAATTATGGAATTTGAAAAATGAAAAGACACAAAAGTTATTAATTTTTCCATATTTCGATCAAGAAGTTGGCAAACAACTGGAGCGAGGATATTTATATTCGTAGTCTGAGAAGAATGTTTCGATTCGATAATATGTGCACGAAGTAATAGAATAAATTAACAACGATCGTAAGACTCACTTCGACATAGAGCGGTGCCCTTTGTGCGTCTTGATTCCCAAGCTGAACTCTGATTCCCGTCATTACGAGCGTCGAGTCGTTGTTGGTAACATCGACGCTGAAACCGATAGCTTTGGTCGAAACGACGTACATGCTGGTCGTATTAAGACGATGCTTGATCTGGGCAACATTGTAGATCTGTAGAAGATCGTTACCACCGAATTCCACGTCGTTCATCACCTGACAATGCTCGAAGAAATCAATCGGGAATGTCACAGAACCCGTGGGTTTTCCCGCTTTGGCTGCTTTCTTTTTTCTCGTCTGTTTCAAACCGGTCATCGTACCAATCGGTTGTACGTTCGACGACATCCAGAAGCCCGTTTGTTCCATCGCTGCCATGTAAATTCTCAAACTTCCATCCTCGCACAACAATATCAAAGTTGTACGATGTTCCGCGTTCGAGCTCGGATGTCGAATCGCTACCATATCCATTATCTTCGCTTTTGGCACAACCTTGATCTCCTGAATGAGTACGACATACGGATTTATCATAAGAATCACAGGATTGTTGCTAGTTTGCAAAACCGAGCACACGAGTCCCGGATGATTTGCGACTTCGCTCCACTGGCAAAGCGGCTGTGGTTGATTGTTGTTCGACTTATTTCCGTTTGATTTGTTGTTCGCGAGATTGATCATAAATACAGTAGTCAATTTACTGTTCATGTGCTTCAATGGAGCTATGAAACTCTTGCCGCAGGCATAACTGAAGAACAAGAGTTGCAACGCATGAGAGTAATAAATGGACACTCCTCCACCTCCGACTTGTCCATTGTCCTTGATCTCCGGATGGAACACTTCGAGGGTCGTCGTAACGTAGAAAGCTCCGTGTTTGGCGAGACTCGCCTCGTCCATAGCTTGACAATAAATGTATCCAGCCGACGACATGAGAAGAAGATGAAAAACTCCATCTTCGGAGTGTACGAAAGTGCAATCTCTTATTTTTCCCAGGGCCACGAGGAAATAATACTGTGGACTGAGAGCGTCTTTGGCAAGATCGTAGATTTTTACGAAATCCGCTGTGACCAGCGCAAGTTGAGTCTGCGATCCGGGCAGCCACATTGCTTTGATGATAAAATTGCCGGGTTCTCGCTGTGGATGAAGTACCAAATGATCCGACACCGTGCCAGAGCTATTGAACGTCAGAATATGACAATCCTTGAGTCCGCACACCGCCAAGAAATCCTCGTTCCATGGATTTCCGGTTATCGAGAGTACGGTAAACGGTATCGGGGCTGAAGCCAATCTCGTCAGGGTCAACTTCCGTTTCGACGAATCCGCTTGTTTCAGCAGTGCGCTCAGTTGCAGTACAGTGATCTTTCCTTTCTCGTGCGACACGGCGAGATGCTGACGTTTTCCATGGGGCGACGATAGACAACACATCGCCACTCGTCTTATCATGTGAGCTGACAACAATTGTCTTATAGTCTGTCCCTGATCACCGGAATAATTCATTCTCACATTTTCGAAAGCTCCCTCCTGCGATCCCAGTGTCGATAGCATCAGTTGGTCCGTGTGCTCGAATTTCTTATCGAGAAAGTGAAGTTGTCTCAGAGCAATCTGGGCTCGAGTGTGACAACCGACCGGTGAATTTTTTTGACACAAGACATCGACGGCGGGCACGAGAGTTCTCGTTAATTCGACCAAGGAAGGGACCAAGCCACTCGACCACAATTGCGCGAGTACCCAATCTCGCGAACCCTCGAGCTGTTTCGCGAGCGCCGATTGTCTCGCTTTGTCTCTACCGGTTCTTTCGATCTTATCGTGAAAGTGGACGGGACTCGAAGGACGTCGACGCAATCTGCTCGTCATCGGAACCGACGCTTCCGCGCTACCACCTACGACGCTGTAACCCTGTGCATTATTCGCTGCTTGATGCTCCGAGCTTTGAGGACTTCGTTTCGTCAGAGCCTGACAAGAACCATCTTCCTTGGAGCCGCAATCGCAGAAGAAATTTCCATACTTTGCGTAAGTTACGTCGTGTCCACGATGACAAACACGCGCGCATACGGTACAAACACCCGCGCCATCGACCATGCTACAAGTGTGACAATGATACCAATGCTGATTCGTAAATTCCTTCTGCGTTATCGTGAACGTACAGAGCTTGCTGCTGAGACTATCTTCGTCAGAGTCCTCGGCCGCGCTGTCGTCGTCGTCGTGCGCGAGCTCGTCGATCCAGTCGCTATCGTTCACGTCGTTTATCGGCGTCGCACCTTCCCAGGGTGGACTGGTCGCGCGATCTTGAATTTGGACTTGCTGTGGACAAACGGCTGTAACAATATCCGCGATATAATTCAGCACGCAACAGCCAGCCTCGATGTAGGAATATGGTTTTTCAAGAAGCTGCGTGTCTTTGCTCATGAATTGCTGTTTACACAATTCGACCCAGTCGGTAGCAGCTTTGAACAATTTTACGTGACCTCTGTCGTTTCCGGCATCGGCCAATGTCGACATAACATGCATAAGTTCGGAAAATCCTTCGCCCTCGATGGTCGGTGATAAAATATGATATCCAAGGGGTATGAGGGCTTCCAAGATAGTCACCGAAACGTCCTCGCCGAGATTGCTGTTCGCTCTGACGATATAATTCGTGAGAGCTTTGAGAAGCTGATTATTTTCCTGCATCGATTGTTGATCGTCGTTCGGGCTCGTGGCTTGATTGCTACTGCCCGAATCGAGTAGCAAAGTTTGCCACTGTCCTTGCTCGTTGGTCGGTTGACTGTTGGAATCTTCAACTTTCTGAACTTCTTCCGAATTTCCCGCAACCGGCACCATCGCAGTAGCGGTCACAACCGTCGGTGTCGTTTGCACGTTGGTCGGTGAGATACTCGGTGAAAGATTTCCAGCTCCGAGTACAACGTGCCTGAGCCAAAGTTGCAATTTCTCCGTCTCGACGTTCGCGAGATTCGAGACTGAACTGCAGAGACGATCGAGCGAGCCGTCGGTAGCTTTTTCAGCTGTCTTGAACAGTTTGTTGAAGAAATGAAGCACATGGGTGCTAAATTGTTGCGAAGCCTGTGGTGAAGCGATCGAGAGAAGTACCGAGACGAGAGTACGATTCGTGCTTGGCGCGAAAAATTGATCGAGAGCTTTGCAACCGACGGGTTTCTTCAGTAATTGTTCCCAATACTTGATACACTGTTTGAGAATCTTCTCGTCGACGGAAACGTGTATGGAATCTTCCGTATTAGTCGTATAATCGACTATAACGTTGTACGTGTAATGAAGAACGAATAGATGCTCGCGTAATTGACGAGCCTCGCTCTCGGAATCGCCGATTAGCTTTCCCAGAGTCTTGGACGCCATTTCTTGAAGATAATCCGTTCGCGCGTCCATCGTCAGAGGTATCAGGATGTCTATAGCCTGAGTTCTGATGTCCGAATTTTCCGGAGCGGTAACCGGTGTCACGTACTCCAACATGAAAGCAACGAGCGAGTAGAGAAGATTCTTCAATGAGGGATTTATCGAGAACGAGCCGTATTCCGAGAGTGAACTCGTATGATGATTTACCGTCGCGAGAATGTAACTCTCGGCTGGTATAATATCGTTGGCGTAAGTATTCCACGGTACGTGTGACACGTTTATCGCTTTCCACTTGTCGAGAACGGACCTAACGCTGTTTGGCAACAGAGTCACTATCGACGCTTCCATCTTAAGACTCGCGCCAGCTACGCATATTATACCATCGACAACGAGATAATCGCGAAGCGTGTATTTTCCAGTTGGTTCGGAAGATTCGTGCATTTGATAGAGAACGTTGGATCTACACGAAGCTAAGATTGCCTCGGTCAACGACAATATGTGAGGCAAAATATCGACTATCATTTTGTTTGTGCTCGACGATGGAGTTTCCGGTGTCTGAGGGCTTTTAGACGCCTCGATATTGTCCGTTGGACTTTTGGATATGCTCTCATCGAGGAGAACCTGAAGTTTACCGATAACCGCGGCTAGTATGCACAGCGAACTGAGCTTCGGTAGCGTCGATTTTGGCATTATCTTGTCGTTAGGATTCAATTCGGGTTTCAAGGTTTTGATACAATTTTTCGCCAGTGTAACGTCGTACTTGAGGGAATTTACCGTCGACGACACGGTTTTCAAGAGATTCTCGGCGTATTGCGTATACATTCCTTGTTTGACCAGACAATCTTTCATCCAACCGTTAAATGTCTTGTAAGCAGCGCGAGGGCCCCACACCAGAGAATGCAGCAGCATTGGACCAGCTGGAATTTCTTCGCCGAGCGCCAATTTGTCCATGTACGGTGTCGACGGTGGCAACATCAACAAGAGCCTCCAGCATATGGAGAAACAATACTGCGTCGCGCACAATCCCGTAAACGTTATTTTATCCTTACCGTCGGACGTTAATTTTCTCGGTATGCTCGTTTGATTGAGAACGTTGAGAATGTCGATCAACGCATCAACGAGAAGCGGATATTTCATCTTGTCCGGAGTCCCGAGCACGAAGTTACATGCCAAGCCGTCGAGTTTCGGTGTGTCCTGATTGTTGAAATCGGTGTTTGTGAGATTATAGAAACGCGGCTTCATGGAAAACTCGTCGGGTGGACCGAATTTACGATAATTATCCTCGATGTCTTTCCACGGTGTGTAGATTCTTGAGGCTTGTTTATTCCCCTCTTTAGCGTCGGCTACCATACTCGTCGCCGAGAGTAAATTCCACTGTACCTGTATGAACGAGAGACATTTGTCGTGTTAAATAATCGCAATTTTTGCTTGAACAATATTATTGTCTAGAGATTTTAAATGTACGAGACTTTTACTACCACACAGTCGTCACTTTCATCCAGGTGGCCCTGTTATCTCGTCATCAGCTTTTACAGCTTAATGTTGATTTTGCATTTAACACTTATTTTCAGTACAGGAAGGAATCTTGCGAAGTAAGAATTTAAAAGGAAAAAGTAGAAGGGGTAAAATATAACGGGGCACGAGTGCAATCACCGTTTCGTAGTGAAAATGAAATGCGTATCAATGGAAAAGAAAATTTCTATCAGGCCTATCGAATGCTTACTTGTTCCAGAAGTGTCGGTGGAGCGTCGTAAAGATGTTTCATCATGTACTCCAAAAGTAGCAAAAGACGCGACAAATGAAGCAATTGGGAATCTTTCATAGGTGCTTTGACGGCTTCGCTGCAACGAACCGCGCCGCTTCCGGTCACCAGTAATACCGATTTCTTTTGCATCAGATTCAACGAGTGAAAGAGAAATAGAACAAGCTGAGCGTGTTCGACGTTCAAATCTATCGGAATTAGTAAGAAAACAAAGAAATTTAAAATCAATAAGAATATTTATTCGAGATTTATTTTGGAATTAATCGAACCTTCGTTTTCCGCCTCGAATGCCAAAGGAGGATTGCACACGTTCTCCACCATCGTTGTGACTAGTCTGTGCCAAATACTGATGCACGCGGCTTCTTTCTCAAGTTGCGGTTTTAGCAGTAGAATCTAAAGAATAACGAACATTTTTCATCAAAACGTTTCATATTATTAATTTCAAGCTTTTCTTTCCAATTCTCACCTGAGCTAAAACACTGAGAGTTCTGGGATAAACCTGAAGTGGCCAGGACGACGGATTTGTGTTTTCCGTCGACCATGGGCTAACTCCGAGATGATGAAGCAACGTATTTTGTAGCGCCTCGCTTAGTGTGTTTCTCGCTAGCAAATTGTGCGTGTAACGACTAAGAGCTTGCGAAAATTCGGAATACATAGCACCGAGAGTAGCGCCATAAAACACAGATATTGTTCCTGAAAGAATGTATATTAAAAAAGGGTGATACGTTTTAGAATACACGTCGATATGACGAAAACACGAGAATCTCTCACGATTCGGCATACCCGTTTCTGTTCTTGCGGTCTCGTGATCAAGGTCCCTTATAATTGCCGCGAGTATGACCATTTGCTGCTCGACAAGACCGTTTATCACGTATTCGCGTACGCAGGTGCTTCGACTGCCGATTAAATGTTGATTCATGAATTGAAATATTTGCGTCGCCAGTGATATGTACTGAAAAAAAGAACCCACAATTCCAGGATAAACTTTCGCGAGTAAATGTTGGTTGCAATAATAATAGCAATTAATTAGAGACAAACGTACGCCATGGGGTTCTCGATTGTCGGGAACTATCGTGGTAGTTGCACGCTCGGCAGTTGGCTCATTGTTCGTCTCTTTCGTTGTATTCGTTGGCGATCCCTCCGAAGGTGACAAAGTTTCTTCGAACCAGAGGCCCAAAATTGGCTCGCTGTCCTCCTCTACCGACATAACAGTTTGTTCTACATGGTGAACATACACCAGAGCGTTAGTAAAAATGGATAGAATGACGCTAATGAGTTTGTTTGTTTGTTTTCTTTTGTTTTACAACTTTGACAACAGAGTGAGAGAGAAAAGAAGAGAGAGCGAGAGACTCCAGTTTCAACTCGGAACAAAACGGATCGTCCTCGGAAAATCTATAAATTTATGTTACAGGCATGCGGAATAATATTTTTTTTAAATACGAACAACGTAAAATGATATCGCGTTTTATGCAAAATAACATGATCAATAGATGAAGACGAAATGTGATGCTGATTAATGACTTTTTGTCTCCATTACCTTCGTCCGTGGAACTCTCGGAGTAACTCAGGAGATCCTCGTAGTATGTCGTAGAGTCCGATTGACTGAGAGTATCTCCTTCCAGGGGATGTTTCTGAACTCTCTTCAAAGTACAAGCCTGCAATATTTTTCATCATTAATGTATCTTTCATAAGAAGTTTCGCGATATACCCAGACGCGTCTCGGTTTTTTAATTCACACGAAAATTAATAGTCTATCATGACTATGTTTCCATTGCGAGTTTTCTTCACCGACGTACCTTTCTGTAACTGATCGTAGCCAGGTAGAATAGAAGATGATTGAGTGGCGCTGCTTGGAAAAACGTCATGGCTCGCTGCAGAGCAGTAGCCGTAGCAAGAATATCAAGAGGCGCTGGTTCAGGCGGTGACGAACGATCGCGATTAGCTTCGACCGAAACATCTTCGAGAAGAGCGCTCATAAGGGTGAGTGCGTGCGAAGCAAGAGCAACGGACAAAACTCCAAAGCCTTGTTGCCTAAAAAAATTCAAAAGAAAGAAAAACAGGTCAACGTTTCACCGCTGGATATTCCATTGCGAAATTCAGATATGTAAAAATGCCTAATAATTACACTTTCATAAGATTCACACGAGCGGTTCCATCGCGCGCTTTGCTTGGTGATTTTCCCTTTTCCTCTTTACCCTTATCCGTGGTGCTGAAACTGCTCACGGTGAGCTGAGCCTGCAAACCAGCCACCAACAGCCAGACACCGATTAAGAGATGATTCTGCAGTATCTGTAAATGTACAAATCCACGAGGTAAAATAATTAATAAAATGATCGACGAGAATTGCAATAATTTTTATTGCGATTTTTGTTTTTATTTCGAAACTCACGTGTCCTCCAGCACGCGTGCTGTGTTTTATGATATTGGAAACTAGTCCAAAAATTTCAAGACTTTTTTCGACAACGGTTATAGCCAACGCGTCGTATTCTTCCTCGGTGCTCTTGGTGCTTTGACCACCTTGAGCGTTTCCGGCTGTGTTCGTACTGCATTTTGGTGACACAGCGTTGGACACGCCGACGATGCTCGATGCTGTCGCATTAGCGATCGAACAGTACAAACAGGACATCGTCAGTCGTGACAATTTCTCGAGTTTGGCCGGTGTAAGGGGTTCGAGAATTGGTAAAGAAACAACGCTGTGAACGATATTTATATCATTTACGACAGAGTGCAAACTGTGACGTATTATGTGAGCCTCGCCATGATTCGCCGGCAGTGCGAAACCCTTGCGATTCATGTAAGCTTGATATTTGCGCATGTAACGCGACAAATGAGGAAGATTGGAGCACATTCCCAAGAGTGTGTCGCCCGCACCCATACTTTGAAGAGTGCTTACATTGTTCGCTATGAACATCATCTAAGAAAAAAGAAATAGCTTTATCGAATGCAAAATGGGTTGAATTATCGATCGATCGTTCAATTCTCGGTATTACGTACCTTTGTATCTGAATTGGCCTCGCTTCCAGCAGCTTCGGACGTGGTCTTATTCCCGTCGGAAGCGTTCTCACCCACGAGTGGATAAGACGGTGCGAAATCTTGCAGAGGCATAGTCAACTGTTCTAAAATCGAGCTGGACAAATCGCTTCGTGCTCTCTTTGATTCTTTAATCGGTAGGGGCGGAGAATCTTTTTCCCCGGTCGATTGCGATGCCTTGACGCACGACGGTACATTCGCGTTTTTTAATATAGCTATGAGAGCAACCTCCTCTGTCGCCGTGAGAAGAGATTGACCCGTGCACAAAGCTCGGATCGGCAAGAGCCATTGTTTCATAGTAAGGATCGTGGAAGTTCCCTCGGCAGGCTGCTTGCCTACCAAGTATGTGAGCAAAACCCTGCATGCTTGCCATACTGTAGGGATCTGATTTTTTGTTACTGGAAAATAACGATCGGACAAGTTTGAGCGACATGGTCTTGTGGATAAATTTTGTCGTAATGTATAATGGACGTTGATAATTTCGTTTTCTCGTAAAGAGATTTTTAATAGGAATTTACTAGTTCGAAAACACCCTAAAATCGATGAAATCAATAAAAAAAACTACGAAAGGCGATAAATGCTCGAAAAGTATTGAAGTCTTCTTATCTTACGACAATTGATTGCAATATATATAGTACATCACGGATTCACTGACATCTACATTATACATATATATGTAGAGATACATAGAACATGTATCTAAGAATTTGTTCACAGAACCCGAGTTAATGGTAGGTCATTGAGAAACTCACGAGTATTGGCAGAACCGCTGATGTAATCCGCGGCCAGGGCCGCAAAGGATACGAAGAATGCTTCGTACTGCTCCTCGTGCGAGTTAAATTCAGCCTCGCTGCAATATAAACGTAAGATTTCGATCGATACAGGTAGAATTGCTTTGCTTTGGTTAAATGTCGAGCATCCATTTCTGTACTGTCACTCGAGTCGCAGTCCGATCGGCATCTGTTCTTTGACCGATTAAAAGTACAAGTTTCGCATTTGTATAAAAACTTACCTCTTTATAATCGCCTTTACAAGCTCGATAAGCTCATTTTTGTTATACGAGCCATAGGATGCAGCTAAAATTGGTTTTATTATTGACTGCCAGTCGACAGTACCACCGCTCTTTGCTGCCATTTTGGAAACTGTTAAAAAAAAAGTGCAATACGTCGTCTTGCAAACGTCTCCGCAAAATGGCGATGGTGCGCTTGAATCGTCAGTGGCGCACGCGCCGCTTTAATTACTATTTAACCTCACTTTTTTTTCCAACTAAACAACTCGTACTGTGAATTTGTGGATACGCACCGAGAAAATGCGCGACCGCTTCTTTTTATTTCCCATACTTTTATAATAATTGCGCGCATCAAATTGAGTAAGCATTCCTTACCTTCCGTTCAGACATCAGTCGCAAGTGTAAAAAATTCAAATATAATTAATAAGTACAGTCTGCATCAGTTATCAATACGGTTTATGAATTGGTTCGAACAGCAGCAGTTTTGAATCCTTTCCTCGACGTATGCTTTTCGATTCTCTCAACGTGCAATTACAAAACGGGAACACGATTTAAATCAAACATTTCACTCTTAAACTCCTCTAGCTCGAGTCATCATCCGATAATAAAAAGTGCGAGTTGATCGCCGGTTGAACAAAATGACAGAAAAATCCAATTCGGAGGGAAACGCTTATGTTTTCGTAAGTATACAAATTATCAAACATTATCTACCCTCGAACAAATCCCGTCCCTTTCCTCAAATAAGTTGATCTTAATTCACTATTGAAAACTATTAAAACAAATAAAAACCCGTAATAATGTATAAAAATAAAAATATTATTGAACGCCACTGTCCGCATATGACTCGCTATAATCTGCTGATATTTCGATGCCCAAAAAAATTTAGTAAACGGTAACGCAATTATTTATTTGAAACAGAACGAAGAAGATTTGCCCTACGAGGAGGAGATTTTAAGAAATCCATACTCCGTCAAACACTGGCAGCGTTACATCGATCATTTGAAAACAACCAAGAGCGCGAATGTAAATGTAGTATTTGAACGTGCGCTCAAAGAGTTGCCCGGAAGGTAAATATTAAGAATTCTCAAATTTCATGTACAACGGAATACGTTCCATCGATATTTCATCCATTATATTTCCACAGCTATAAATTATGGTACAATTATCTTCGTCAGAGAGTCAAACAGTTAAAAGGACGTTGCATAACGGATCCCTTGTACGAAGACGTTAATAATGCATTTGAAAGAGCCCTGATATTCATGCACAAAATGCCAAGAATCTGGATGGATTATTGCACTCTAATGACCGAACAATGCTACATAACACGTACCAGACAAATCTTCGATCGTTCGTTGCGAGCTCTTCCGATCACTCAACATCACAGACTGTGGCCCTTGTACATTGATTTTCTCAAGAAGCATCACGTTTATGAAACGGCAGTGCGAGTTTTTCGTCGTTATCTCAAGGTAATTAAGAAAAACTGTACGATACTTTTAAAAGCGTACGTTTAAGCACGAAGAATCTTAAATCTGATTTTCCTTACTCAACAGCTTGCACCCGAGGATACGGAAGAGTACATAGAGTATTTAATTTCAATCGGAAGATTGGACGAGGCTGCTGTGAAACTCGCACAGATCGTCAATCAAGACGATTTTATTTCCAAACACGGAAAATCGAATCATCAGCTTTGGAACGAATTATGCGATTTAATATCGAAAAATCCATCGCGCATCAAGTCGCTCAATGTCGATGCGATTATACGAGGTGGTTTGAGGCGTTACACCGATCAGCTAGGTCCGCTATGGAATTCCTTAGCCGATTACTACGTTCGTAGCGGTCTCTTCGAGAGAGCACGAGATATCTACGAGGAGGCGATACAGACGGTGACGACCGTGAGAGATTTTACCCAGGTGTTCGACGCTTATGCGCAATTCGAGGAATTGAGTCTGAGCAAACGTATGGAAGAGGCAGCGAAAAATCCTAATCCTAGTGAAGAGGGTATGACATTTTTCATTCTCCGATTAATTTCTGTTAATCGAGCTATTGAAATTCTTATTTCATCTGTCGTTCATCCTTGTTTCATCTCGTTTTCAGACGACGTGGAATTGGAACTTCGACTCGCGAGATTCGAGCATCTCATGGAGAGAAGATTACTTTTGTTGAATTCCGTTCTACTCCGACAAAATCCTCACAATGTTCAAGAATGGCACAAACGAGTTATGCTGTACGAAGGTCAACTTCACGAGGTAACTGAGAATTTCTAGAATCTTCGTTTACAATTTTTTTTGCGGCGTACGTTACGATTTTCTTAATATTTGTTGGCAGATAATCAACACATATACCGAAGCTGTGCAAACCGTGCAGGCCCAGCTCGCTGTTGGAAAGCTTCATACTCTTTGGGTAGCTTTCGCAAAATTTTATGAGGAAAACGGACAAATTCCCGACGCCCGTGTCGTATTCGAAAGAGCCACTCATGTTCCGTACACGAAAGTCGACGATCTGGCATCGGTATGGTGCGAATGGGCGGAAATGGAAATCAGACATGGGTAAGTTGATCGGAAAATTCCGCAAGGTTCGTATTAATTTTCTTATCGATCGCGATTATTAATCTATATTCGAATCTTGCAGCAATTGTAAAGAGGCGCTAAAACTGATGCACCGAGCAACCGCAATGCCGTCTCGGAAAGTCGCTTACCACGACGAAACGGAAACTGTGCAAATGAGACTCTACAAATCACTGAAAGTATGGTCGATGTACGCCGATTTGGAGGAGAGTTTCGGGACGTTCAAGACTTGCAAAGCGGTCTATGATAAAATCATTGACCTAAAAATCGCCACGCCTCAAATTATCATAAATTACGGTCTTTTCCTCGAGGAGAACAATTATTTCGAAGAAGCATTCAGGGTGAGTAGAGGATAGCGATACGATTGAACGAATTTTCTAGATTTACAAAATTATCCCTTATTTTATTATTCAGGCTTACGAGAAAGGAATCGCTCTGTTCAAATGGCCGAACGTTTACGATATATGGAACACGTATCTAACGAAATTTCTTGAAAGATACGGAGGAACGAAATTGGAAAGAACTCGTGATCTGTTCGAGCAGTGTCTCGAGCAATGCCCGCCTAAGTACGCCAAAGGTAATTTCGTGGCGAATCATTAAAATCAATCGCTGTGAATGAATTTTCTTGCAAATTATTTCGTTTTTTTTCAGCTCTGTATCTGCTTTACGCTAAATTGGAAGAGGAACATGGTCTGGCGAGACACGCGATGTCGGTGTACGAACGTGCGACCGGTGCAGTTCTCGACGAAGAGAAATTCGAGGTACGAATTTTGACAAATTTTCACTATCGTTTATTTCATCCCAAAGATTCGCATCTAACAATTTAGCCATTCGTCCGTTTCAGATGTTCAATATATACATAAAGAAAGCAGCTGACATCTACGGAGTGCCGAAAACTCGTCAGATATACGAGAAAGCTATCGAAGTTTTGAACGAGGAGAATACTCGTGAGATGTGTCTGCGATTTGCCGAGATGGAGACTAAACTCGGTGAAGTCGATCGCGCAAGAGCCATTTATGCTCACTGCAGTCAGATCTGTGATCCTAGGGTAAATTAAACATCAAATCGCAAGATTTATCAATCTTTTCGCGTTTATATTCGTGACGATAAGGTTGATAATATGTTTCTCAGGTTACTTCGAATTTCTGGCAAGTTTGGAAAGAATTCGAGGTACGTCACGGTAACGAGGACACCATGCGGGAAATGCTTAGAATAAAACGTAGCGTACAGGCAATGTACAATACTCAAGTTAACATGATGAGCGCTCAAATGTTGAACAGTGCGACGATTCAAGCCTCCGATCAGTCGGTCGATGCTATGCGTCTGTTGGATAGCAAAACGGCAACTCCTGCGGGTAAATTCTTTTTTTTTATCAAGGTTAATCATCCTCTTCGTATAAGGATATTAATTGATTTGCATATTTCAGATGGCGGAGGACAAACAGGTCCGAAAGACGCGATTAAATTCGTGCGAGGTGTTACGGAAGGTGTCGGCGCGGGAGAGCCGCAGGTTAATAATCCCGATGAAATCGACATTGATATGGACGACGATAATTGTGAGGATGAGGAAGGTGATGGCGTCGAAGTCGAAGAAGGTGGGTGGAAAATAGACTTTATTCTTAAATACGTGTATTATTGAATATGCACGAGAATTAATATCTAATATATCTCTTTTTTCTTCAGACGTGCCCATAGAAAAGCAGATGATCCCGTCTCAAGTGTTCGGAAGTTTGAAAGTCACGGACGAAGAAACCGAAGCTGATTGAAACAATTGTAACATAGTTATTATACGTGATGAGGAAATGAATGGAATGGAAAAAATAAATTTGTACAATATGAAAGTCGCAATGAGATCATTTAGTCTTCGATATATTTTTTTCTAAATATATACGTTACGAATTTAAATATATTCTGGAGAACGTAGATTCCCATCCGGCGATGGGGATCTAGGCTTGGCGGGATGTTTGGAAAAGTTGCTCACAGGTGGCGCAGTGTAACTTCCGGTGGCTTTGCTACGCTAAAACCCGGCAACGCAGCAGTTTCGTGTCACGCACCGACGCCATTACTCTCCTCTCTTCTTCGTTAGAAAAATTTTTTTTGGCGTCGCACGATCTCGCGCGACGATTTTTTATTTTTGTTTAAATTCGTCAAGACGTCGTCCGAAAGCGTGAGTACATAAAAATATAATTTATCCGTTGAACGCTTTTTTGTTAATACGCTGTGAAAGTGAAGTCTATGAAATAGGACTAGTTGAAGCTCGCGTGGCTCCGTTGTGAGACCACGCACGCCGCGTCCGGCCGGTAGCTTTTGAGCGGGCTTCTTTTTTTTTACACATCCCAAGGTTCTTATGATATATCGGTTGATTGTGCAGATAAGACAGTTATTACGTACATAAATAGCTCATTCGTCAAGCGGTAGATAATATTAATTTATCGGCGGAAGCTTGAGGTCATTTATTTTCAGTGCCAACGCTCTAGTCTACTCCGCGTCCCTCGTACGAGTATTTTTTTAACCCTCTACTTCCGCCAACTCATTTTCCATATCTCGTAAATATTAAAAATGATAAAATTTCTACAATTTCACGACCACATCGTCTTGAGTACCTCGTAGGATCCTTCATTTTTCATTATATCATTAAAAAAACACCTGTTATTACATAACCAATTAGTATCGGAATCAGCAATAATCATAATATGGAGTACAGTAAAATCCCGATTATCCGAAGCCTGTTAAACTCGAAATTCTTTGTATAAGCTAAATCTACCGACCGTCACTTCTCTTATGCGGTGAAATTGACCATGAAAATATCATTGCTAACTTGTTCGCGTTATTTCAGTCAGGTTTTGATGAAAACTTTCAATGTTCCGAGACACTGTACTCGTTCTTTTCTCGATTATTGTTCTTATCCCATTTTCCTTCTAGAAATGAACCTAACCATACATTAAATTTTCTCTTTCCAGAAAATGGTTTCCTCGAATATGCCGGTAAGAATACTCATAATAATTTTTCTTTATTTTACGAATGCTCCATAAAATTTCGTATCTCCCAATATAAAATGAGAGACGCGAAATGATCGTCCTCGACGATCCCGAGCTAGAGTAAACGTAAGCTTGAACAGACACCATACTCGGTATTATAAGACTTGTATGGTCGATTTCAAAGGTACAGAAGAACGAGACATTCCCTCGTCATTAAAAAAACCCACAAATATCGTCTTTCGTCCAATAACCATTTAAATGCATTTCCAGAGGAAAACCAAAATATTCGTAGGGCGCCTCCCAGAAAACTGCAGAAATGACGAGTTGCGTCAGTTATTTCTGCGTTTTGGCGAAGTCACGGAGTGCGATGTGATGAATCGTTACGGTTTCGTTCACATGGCGCGCGAGGAGGATGCCGCTTCGGCGATAAAGGCACTCCACAATTCGAATTTCAAGGGCGCGACGATAAACGTTGAACAGTCGACGGGAAAATCGCGCGGTGGCGGTCCGGGTGGTAGCGGTCCTCGTAGAGACGGAGATCGTCGTGCCGGGCCTATGAGAGGCGGGAGAGGAGGTCGCGATGGTGGTAGAGATGTCAGACCTGGTCCATATAACGACCGAAGAGGTTCGTATTCCTCCGAATTTTCCAAATTTACCAACAATCTTCCCAAATTTTATAAAAATCGTCACGATCCTCCGTCCAAATGTTTTTAGGCGTTGTGTCGAGTGGTTACGCGGACTATGGTCGAAGCGGCGGCGGCGATTACACCAGAAACGCTTACGATACTGGATATACGGATAGTCGATCTTACGGTCAAAGCGTAGGTGGTTCGTCGATGGGAGGGTACTCTTCGACAGCTCCGGGTGTGTTCAACATCGTTACTACAATTATTTTCTCCCCGAAACCTTGCCACGAACAAAATAACCGATATTTTGATAAAAGTAGTTATTATCCAGTTTTTCCATCTTTAAAGTTTTCACCCTGCGTTCTTTCCGAGTTGCTTGATTCACAAGAATAACATTCGGATAAGGAAGAAAAAAATAACTTGATATTAAATAAAATTACGGTCATTTTGCATCCGCGGTATTTCCGAATGAACAAGATAAACATATCGCAGACAAATTAATAATGTAATTAATTGACCGATGTTTAAAAAGACGGTCAATACGGATCTGTAGGTATGGGTGGTGGATATGGACCATCCGGAGGAAGCGTTGGCGGTTATGGGCCTACGAGTACTGCCGATTACGGCAGAAGCACCGATTACGGGCGTACCAGTGATTTTGGAACGAGAAGCGATTATGGAACAACGGCTTATGGTACGAATGAAGAAAAAAAAGTTAATCTACCGTGCTTAAGGCGATGTGAAACTCTTACCTGAACCTCCCAAGACTATTTTTTCAAGACATGCACTGAACTTTTAATAAATAATCATTAATTTTTGCAATGTCTCGGCTACTGTAAAATTCAACAAAAATTTCTATTCGTTACTGTTTCGCATCGCCTTAAATATATTTTTCGATAGTAAAATTTGGTTTTATCGTTGAGCTCTAGACGATTTTTCAGCTCCAAGCAGCGGAATGGCCGGTGACTACAGTCGGGGTGCTCCAGGTCCGGTAGATTACGGACGTACAGACAGCTTTGGAAGTAGTCGAGCGGTCGATTACAACGCATCGAGAAACGACTATGATCGTAGCGCGGCACCGATGAGAAACGGAGGTGGTGTATCGAGCAGTGGTTACGGAACAGGATACGCAGAC
The DNA here is from genome assembly GCA_964017225.1 of Netelia inedita. Classification (NCBI taxonomy): domain Eukaryota; kingdom Metazoa; phylum Arthropoda; class Insecta; order Hymenoptera; family Ichneumonidae; genus Netelia; species Netelia inedita. The sequence goes on from OZ024920.1 coordinate 40,086,204, forward strand.
GTCGGATACGGGTAAGCTCAACGATCGAACGTTATTCCCGATTATTCCGGTTTTTCGTGTTCGTTTTTTTTCCTTTTTTTTTTTGCTATTCGCGTAGTTAATTTTTCGTGGCGATGAGACTTTTTGTTTGTCCCCGTAATTACTTGCTTTTATCGCGTAATTCGACTGTAAACGAGAATCAGGGAACGGGATAGATAAGACGGTCCCCCGTTTAATGATTTGCCTCTCTGCAATTCGACAGGCCCGTCAGCGGGGGACCGAGCTACAGCACGGGGGGCCCGAGTTACAGCACCGGGCCGCAAAGTGACGTGTTTAGCAGAAGAGCCGGAAGCTCGGTAGCCAGCGGTGGATATCCACCGGTCGGTGGAGGGTAAGTTCCACCCGAAGACGTCCTAAAGTCATTTTTCGCGTAATTAACCAAATCGATTCGGAACAACGTCCTCTTTTGTCACATAATACATGGAAACTTTGAATAAGTCGAATTTTTTCCATCGATGCTTTTCTCCGATTTCAATTTCTGTTCTTTCTCCCGCTTTTCTAAGTTTCGCCGGTGCGCGCATGCGCGACGCTTGAATTACTACTCAAATCTTGCGACGAGACGTTTGATTTGATTCGTAACGCTGGAAATTTTGTTCCCTGTTTCAGTTACACCGAGACTTACGACAGGGCAGATCCATACGGACCTCCTCGCAGCAGCGGTCGGTAAGTACAGTTTATATTTCACTTATTATATACGATACGTGTTAAATATAAAACTTAAAGAAAAACAAAAAAAAAAGAAAAAACGCAACTACGACAGACGACTCTGTCGCGTTAGTCCCGTGATTTCGCGCATGCGTCGTATCGCCAATCCGTATAACTTCGGCTAAGCAAAAGAAAACGTATTTTCGACGAGAGCACGCGGTGCGACGACGACGTAGGTATAAGGTGTAACGACTGAGAAAAAAAAATGATTTCATTTACGATCGTTTACGTCGATATCTCTCATTGCGAAAATGTAATACGCGTTACATCGTCCAATCTCGCGTGCGTACCAATATGCGTAAATGCGTCAGATACAAAAACAAAAAACTATCTACGCTCTTCGCGCAACGACGTTGCGCAAACTCACGCGCGTGCGTTCCTCCGATGCGTTCCTTCATTTGTCACAGCGCGTTACGTAGTTCGTCAAAGCGAATGCGTCCTCGTATCGTTCTCGCACGATCACGACGTCGGGCCTCGAGAGAAATTTCTGCGGATAGGAATAAAAATGCGACATACGTTCCATTGTATCGTAACGGAAAGAATATACCAACAAAAAGAAAGAAAACAAAAAAACCGAACGAATAAAAATACGGCGCGCATTTTCGCTGTATCAGCCACGTTATGCACCCGCACACACCAGCGTTACATCTTATACTACTTTTTATGTTTGTTGCGCAAGGCAGCGATGCCAGAGAAAAAAAGAAAACGAAACGAATGACAACGAACGAACACGAACAAAAAAAACGACGACAACGACGATAGAAACGACACTGACGATTAATCCAGCGATTTTTTAATTTTTTGAAATTTTAGCTTCCCAGGTCCGGCAGACGCGATGCCATCGAGGTACTAATTGCGTGTACCGCAATGCGATCCGAATAAATAGGGACGCGCACGTTAACAGACAATGCGATCGTCGAGACGCCGGTTGTTAGAAACAGTTAAAAACAAAACAAAAGATAATGAAAAGTATAACAATGATAATAATTGAGACGAACGAAAAAAAAGAAAAGAAAGAGAAAGAGATAAGCAAGAGTGCGAGAGATCGAGAGAGATATATATCATACCTCGTTCCGTTCTTTTCTCTTTTTCTCCGATGTTAAAGCCAAACCGCGTACGACAAGACGAATGGCTCTTCACGATCCATTATTAAACGTACACGAGACAAAGCGTATACTCTCGGCATAACGGTCAGCTAGTTGTTCAAGGCAAACCGTGAAACGAATGAATATTGAAGAAGAAGGAAGGAGGAAGAAGAAACGATAATTTATATTAATCAGTAAAGTTTAAGCCACCGTAAGGTTACGATAAGAATGAGAAGACGTTTTGCAAAAAAAAAAAAAGAAAAAAAAATCGTACCTTTTTGTTTCTCGTTTGTTCACTATCGACGACCAAATAACGAACACATTACCCTTGGGTCCCATCGCACACGTAAATCATTTTTATAATGAAAAATTTCGGCTTTCTACCGTTCTATCGTACACGAAGCCCTTTTTCTCACTCCATCGTCGCTCTTTTCCCAACCACCCCCCCCCCCTCCCCCGCCACCTTTCCCGTTCGTTAACAGCAAACAAAACAAAAGATACAACACAACAACAACAACAACAACGTAAAAATTACCAAAACAAAGAAGAAACGAGAATCGAATAATGGAGAAGTGTGAAAGTGTAGGGTAACACGTTTTCTCTTAGGGTAGGAAAATATGAATGAAATTAAATAAGTTTCGGAGAGCATTTCGGATTCGGTAATCACTTCGGCAGTGTAGCGTTATTAAGAAAATGAAAAGTTTTCGAGGAATAGGATACGAAGAAAAGAAAAAAAGAAACGAAAAAGAATTATAAGGAACCCATTAGATTACGATTAAAACACGATGCTGTAAGATTCTTTTTTTTTACATGTAAGAACTAAAATAATGTTTTAAATGTTCATTAATAAAGCGAGGAGGACAGTGCATATGCAACAATAACAACAACAAAAAGCGAAATTCTTCTATACGTATATAATGTGCAGACCTTGTTTTTGTTTGCTTTTTTTTTCAACACGTTTTTAAGACGATTATTCCATCGGTTAGGTTTGCGAATAACGCAGCGGGAAAAGAAAAACGAACAGAAATAATAAAATAAAAGTGTGACGGTGTGTTGGGTACGTGGCCGTTCGCGAGCGAGCATAGTGCGTGCGTATCTCTCGGATGTAGGAGAGCGAGATTCAACAGCGACTGTACTTCACTCGTTCGTGATCTAGAGGAAGCGAATCCTAGATCTTCGGTGTCCTTCCCGTGTATCCTCTCGCTCTATATGTCTCACTCGCGATTGCAACGAGTCCGACGACGAGAGAATATTGCGAGAGAAAGAGAGAAAGAAATGAAACGAAAAGAAAAAGAAACCGAGCGAGAAACCCGGATAGAGAGCGGAGCGTTCGCAATATGCGTTTGCGTACAGAGACACACAGACACACGAAGCTGGCGTGCTTTGAATAATGCGATGCCCAAAGGTATGTTTAAACAAGCGTGCGTGCGCCCAATATACATTAAAAAAAATATTAAAAATATAAAAAAAAACTAGTCGTAAACATTAGGTGCTATTCACGTGCAATAATAAGAGAGGCGTTTAAGTGCGAATTGCGTATTATACATATATATTAATATATATATATACATATCCTACGGTAATTTAAAGAAAGAAAAGAAAAAAAAATGTATCACACCCTCGTCCACTCCATGACGATTCAAAGTCAGCGAGCTGTTACCATTAGACGAGCCATTTTTGCGTAGACCTCGAGTGTTTATTATATTTTTCACGATTATTAAACTCGAAACATTTTTTTATATATTCATTCTGGTTGAAGTATCCGAGTGCTAGAAAAGAAATATCAATGAACGTAGTTATTCATACTAATGTGTAACGAAACATGTATTTGGTTGGCCCATTCCTCGAGTGGGCATTCCGTTCTACATGCAATAATTAAGATTTTTGTAATAGATCACAGCCTGGATAAGGATTATACGTTGGACAAGTTGAGATGAACTCAATACTGGATAAAGAACATGTTCCAAACTTTCGATGAGGCGAAAGAAAGACCGAGGACTAAAGACGGAAATCTCGGTGTTCGAAGGCCCGGTACACCGGAACTACCGGCCGAGAAAATGGACTTCCGGAAAACAACGAGAATGGAACGGGAGACGATTATATCTGATCTCTTCGACGTACTTTGACGAAATAAAGAAAACCATTCATACTACCTGTTATTGTAGTGTATTTTCGTGTAATTTTTTCAATCTTTCGCCTTCGTATAGAATATTATTCGATACTTATTTCCAAACTACCAGCTCTGCTTTATCAACTGAGATTCCATTGGATTCCTACGTTCTTAAGTTTCACGCCTCAATAAGAAGATGGCGCTGTTATCAGGAAGCATGGTTTTCTCGTAGCATATATATATATCAACCATGTGTATAGTTCACCATCTGGCCGTTCAGATGTCGCCCCAGTCGGACTAACTCTCGAACTTTTACCCGAGCGTTGCGGATCTCCCTACTCTTCTGTTTTTATTTTGTACCAAACACGCGCTCGAATCAGTTGACATTCGAATTATGTATGATAATTGTTAATTAACAAAACGTACGTTAATTTACAACAATATGAGTGAAACTTTCGAAGCCGTGATCGACGAAGTTATTATACAGCCTAGCAAGATACAACCTATAATCGGTGAGTGATTTGTAGCTGTTGAAAGGTTAACTTCACTCTAAGATATTCCGACACGAGCACTACGTATTTCTATTCTAAATTTGGTTTTTTTTTTTGTGATTTCTCGTTGGTTCTTGTTGTTTTGTAATTTAGTCTCGGGTCATCGAAGTTCCTATGACAATTGCATATTTAATCATTTCAAATTATTATCAAGCGTATTCTTATCTGTACTTTTCGTACAGATGACGTAGCTTTGTTTCATCCGACTAGTTAGAATTATTTATACTATTATTTTTCTTTCGCTTAATTTTTATCTTCGAATGACAGTTAATTTTCAAAATGGAGCGCTCAAAGACGAAGAAACAAATAGAATGCAATGCGGAGTGTATCACGATACGAAAACCGACAAAACAATGTTGGCGATGTCGAACGGTCAGGTGGTTTATAAAGGATATCGTCCTGACCCCGAGAAAGAACTGACGTATACTATGCTGGCGATTCACAGTAAGAGAACTGGAAAAATTAGACTTATACAGGCGGAAAGATGGCAAGTAGCACCCGTGTTGGACCAGCATGTGAATGTTAACAACGGAGGCGACTACGACGACAAAATCAGTGCCCTCAACAAACAATTCGGATCGAAAAAAGTAAAAAGAAGAACGGAACAGTACGAGAGAATGAAGATCAATATCGATTCCGTGAAAGAACAATTGGAAAAGACCGTTTCCAGTAAGATCCGCGAGCTTTCGTCGATCTTTCTCGTATAACGAATCAAATTCACGAATAATCGAATTTAAATATTTTTGTACACAGACGTCGAGATCGACCGAGCGGATCTGAGTATGAATTCCATAAACGAAGAGGCTGCGAATGACGATAATTTGCCGGAGTGTAATAGAAACGCGACGAATCCAGAAGACGTTTATAACTTGTACGACATTGTTCCGAAAGATATATTGGAGTCTTTGCACGAGAAAATCGATGAAATTCTGGAACAAACCGACGATAAGTTAGTCACCTTTTTTTTTTTTCACGTTTTTATTTTTGCTCGTTTAGCAAACTTGCAATTCGATCAATACGCGTTGATAATTTTTGTTATCCCTTAGTAAATCGGACTTCTACAAAGCAACGCTGAAACGTCTAGCGTCGTCGGATTCTCAAATGACCAACAAAGTAGCGATGTTGGAGTACATAGAGACCGTTCGAGTATGGTTCAACGTTCCGTTCAGAGATGTGAAGAAACGGGGCTTAATAATTTATCCGTTTTCCGTGCAACTCAACAATCAGGTTTTAAACACGTACAGTATGAACGGCGCCAATGGAAGGTGAGAATTAAAATAGTTGTACAAATATTTTTCTTATCTCGCCTTTTTTTTCTCCGATCTTTTTATATTAATATTTTTCCTTTTGAAGATTACGACCATCGAGCATGAAGGATAAGGGTATCATACACTGTATGATTCTCGCTTTGATGATATGGAATTATAAGCTCGATCTGGAACTCTTCACGACTCTGTTCGGTAATAATCGCGGTGGCACAAAAAAATTAGCCAATCTCGCGAGAATAATCGGCGCAGTTCCCGCGAAGGACAACAAAAAAATCGTCGTTCTCAAAACACCGTTGCCACCTCCATTGAGTACCGTACGAACAGGCAAAAGGAGAAAATGATCGATATCCAAATTCTTCCTCGTTCTTCAGTTCTAACAATGAAAAAACAATAAAAAATCTTGTTTTAATTTCTCATACATTATTATTTATTTCGACTTCGTATTAGTGTAAACTTAGTAGATAAACATTATTTTACTTAATTTTGCCGTATTCTTACGTACAACCATTGGCTTGAAAAAATCTGACCCGAGCGCCCCCCCCCCCCCCGCCACTCGCTCCCTACCGTTACCAGAGTTCTCGTGCACTGCGCGTGCGCACCTTACGCAGACTCTTTACCGTGCTTCTACCAAATGTTACTTCATCACGATCCCCAAAGGTGGCGCGAGCTATCGAGAAACATGGCGATGATTGTGAGCAAGCGTCTGCTCCAGGGTATCAGTGGGGGAATTAGATCATCGACGTTTCACCGAGCTGAACGGTTCGTGGCATCTGTTGCTCCAACAATAAAAAAGAAAATGGTAAATTTACTTTATAATACCCGAACGAAATTTAATTGCTTGCAAATGAATAAAAAATATTATCTGTTATTAAGGCGAGTAAATTGTTCGATAAACAAACACGTTCATCTCATTCTTGTATATTCTATATCTATACAGGTAATAAACCGTTACCTTTGTTTTGAAAATTTATTCGAGTTTTTTTCATTATTGTTCTTCAGGTGAAACTTTCGGTCGAAGAGAAGCAAACGCTTCTGGCTCCATTGCTGAAAAATAAGTGGATCGTTCAATCTCATAGAGAAGCAATTTACAAGGAATTCGTTTTCAAAAATTTCAATGAGGTATAGAGCAAGTTTATGGACAGTAAAATTATCGACGCAAATAAGTTTATTCGTTGTCGGAAAAGAAAAATCACATTTTTTTCCAGGCTTTTGGATTTATGACGAGAGTAGCCCTACAAGCTGAAAAAATGGACCATCATCCTGAATGGTTCAATGTTTACAATAAAGTTAACGTTACATTAACGTCGCATGATGTCAAAGGTCTATCCCAAAGAGACGTCAAGCTTGCAACATTCATTGATTCTGTAGAAAAACTTTCAAACTCAACATCCTAAATATATCAGCTCGATCGTGACATACGTGGTGAAGAATAAGCTGAACATCGAGTTTGCACATTCCTTCTTCAATGTTTTCATTTTTTCTCAGAGTCACTTCTATGGGAAAGACATTACGACTAAGTCTTTCTCGAAGAAGAAGTTTTGATTGTATTGAATAAAATTTATTTTCGTCCAGTTGTGTCCTTTTTACATAGATAAGCCGCAACTACTTGTACTTGTATTTCCTCCCACCTAAATTACACACATTCCTTTTCACTTATCAAGGTCGCTTAAGCTCCGATCGAAGAATAAATAAAAAAAACATGTTTCTTACGTAATATTTGATCTTAATTTTGACCTCGTTGAAGATTACTCATATCTCCTATGCAAATTCGAGATATTTGAGCCTGATTTTGATCCAAAAGAATTTTTTTTAAACACATTGGTATTCGTGCTGGAAAAGATGATACTTCCGTGGAAATAAAGTTTTTTTCTATTGAAAATAAAAATGCATCCATAATGTATTTAGTATAAAATCTTAAATTTTTATTCTTGCCGCGGTGTGTTATCAGAGGTGTTGTGACAATTATTTTGAATGATCTCACTTTAAATTCCCAACCGCATACCACGCCCGATATCTTATCATATGCGAAAAATTGTCGTCAAGCTTGTAGTTCTAGCTTATTGGTAAAGATGGCGCTACGATCGATGTTTTTTTTTTGGATCACATGTAATATATTTCAAGCGCGCCGGTATGCAAGTCTCATGGTTCAAATAAAAATCGTCAAGATATGATAAAATATAGTAATTGCTGAAAATTGTGGATGAAAAAAATTGTCAAGTGTTCGTTAATCCTCTGGATATTCATTATTCCAGTACTGTTCGTCAGATAATGTTTCAATCAAAATCACCTCATAAATCGGGAGGTTATTCGTGTACACTAAATCTATGTTTCGTTGTTTTCTTAATCAAAAATCACGAACATCAACCGGAATAAAAATGTTAAATCGCCAATTGGATCGTTTGAGAAAAACGATCGACATAAGATTGTTCAATACCAATGGAACGAATCAAAAAAGTTCAACAGCAATACGAAAAGAATTCCTAGACTATTTTACAAAAGATCTCGATCATACGTATGTTCCTTCAAGTCCGGTTCTACCTCTGAACGATCCAACTCTTCATTTCGTTAATTCAGGAATGACGCAGGTTCGTTTTATCAAAATTTACAGCAAAGTTTCCGACGTTTTATCGTATCATATAGATCCATTCGAGAACGTTGGTTTTTCAGTTCAAAGGAGTATTTTTAGGTCATCACAAATCGCCAGCGATCAAAGTAGCTAATTCACAAAAATGTATAAGGGTAGGTGGCAAGCACAATGACCTTGAGGCTGTAGGACTGGATACCTACCATCACACATTTTTTGAGATGCTGGGAAGTTGGTCATTTGGCGATTATTTCAAAGTAATAAAAAATAAACTGTTTTTAAACATTATAGAAATATATTTTCTCAAAAATAATAACACTCGCTTATATTTTAGGCAGAGGCTTGCGAATATGCCTGGAACTTGTTAACGGGCCCTTATGGCATGAAAAAAGAACATCTGTACATTAGCTACTTCGGCGGAGACGAGAAACTCGGTCTAGAAGCCGATCTCGAAACGAAAGATATCTGGCGACGTTTGGGTGTACCGGAAGATAGACTATTACCCTTTGGATTGCAAGATAACTTCTGGGAAATGGGTATTAGCGGCCCGTGCGGCCCGTGTACGGAAATTCACGTCGATCATACAATGCAAATGAGCAATCAATCGTCTCGCGTGAACAAGGGTTATACAGATCTCACGGAACTGTGGAATTTGGTTTTCATACAATATCAGCGTCTCAAAGACGGTACGATCGTGCCATTGGATAAATGTCATGTCGATACTGGCATGGGATTCGAAAGATTAGTGGCGATTCTTCAAGGGAAAAGATCGAACTATGACACGGATCTCTTTGTACCGTTGTTCAAAGCGATCGAGAAACTGAGTAATTGTTCGAAGTACGAAGGTCGATTTGGCGACGCGGATAAGAATTCGATCGATACCGGATATAGAATACTCGCTGATCACGCAAGAATGGTAACCGTTGCTCTCGCCGATGGAATAATACCCGAAAACAAGTATGTTTCTTTCCCGAAGGTATAAATTCTTTATTCGAGTTGATTTTTGTTTTTTTCTTCAATTTTTCACCCTATTTCAGTCATAAACTAAGGCGAGTTTTGCGCAAAGCTCTAACTATCGGCGAGGAAGTTTTTCGACGCGGTGAAATTCTTCGCGAGTTGACTTATCATGTTGCCGAGACTCTTGGCGATGTTTATCCGGAGATAGAGAAAAATCTCAAGCAGGTTCAAAGGATAATTGAGTACGAGGATGAGTTGAGAAAATCATTGAAAAGTACGATCGCAGTTCAGTGGGAAAAAATGACGGAGCTTCGTCCAGCTCTTGCGACTGTGAGTGACTTCAACGCAGCGGGCCTGGTCGCGGCGTACAAAGATCTTCAAAAAAATCTCGAAGATCTGTGAGTTCTCGCGAAACGAAAAAATGTTGAATCGCGAAACGCCATTCGAGGCTTTTCAAGATCCCTTTGCTCAACAGGCGTAAAACTGGCTCCTTAACGGGTGATTTTGCTTTCAAACTCTACGATACGTACGGTTTGGGACCAGGTACGATAGCCGAGCTAGCGGCTATTGAATCACTGTCATTCGATAGTAATGATTTTGTACAAACATTCGAGGATGTAAAATTACGTTCTAAAATCGCATCTGGTCAGATGCAAAAGAATCTTGTGTCGGAACCTTTACTACGGCAGTTGGAGACGACGAAACTGCCAAAGACGGACGACACTTACAAATATCTGTACGAATTTGAAGAAAACGGCTATATGTTTCCTCCGGTTAATGCGAAAATTCTGGCATTTATTGTCAATGGTAAAATATTGTACAAATATCGTTTATCCGATTATTACAGAAGAATGTAAAATCATTTTTCGATCGACTCTGCAGGAGATCTCGTTTCTGAGACGGAGCAGCCTCTTACGTCCGACGAGAATCAAGTTATTCTAAAAGCGACGGTGGCGAAGGGTGGTAACGTCGTAGCTGTTAATTCGATCATCGACGCGTCAACACAAATCGGCATAATTCTCGACAAGACCGTGTTCTATGCACCCGAGGGTGGTCAAATGTCTGATAAGGGTTGTATAAAATTAAATAATACTTTATTCGAGGTCGAGAAGGTTTACAATATACTTGGATACATCGTACACGTTGGACGCTTCGTCGACGGGGATAAAAAGTTCGTGAACCGAGGAAAAGCTTTGGCGTAGACAAATTTCCATTCTCAAGGATTCGATCCATTTCTGTATTTTTCATGTATTTTTAGTTACACCGAAGTTGAGTTACATATCGGAGAGGATTGTCTCGTAGCCATCGACGGAATGCAACGTACCGCTCTTATGCGAAATCATACGTCGACGCATTTATTGAACGCGGCGTTGAGAAAAGTTCTACCAGTTATTTCACAACGAGCTAGTGGAGTGACCAAGGAAAATCTCGTATTTCAATTCAACATATTTGGGGAAAAAGTCGATACCGAGCACATAGACAATTTGGAAAAATTGATAAACGACTGCATAGCCATAGATGCACCGGTCATTACAAAGATCGTCGACATGGCGGGATTGTTGAGAGAAAAAGATCTCACGCTTATTCCTGGAGAAGTTTATCCGGACACGGAAATCCGGATCGTCGAGATCGATAGCGCAGATTTGAAATCGAAGTAAGAAATTAGTTTATCGAATTTTAAAGCCAGCGCTTCGTGATACTTTGAAGTAAATAATACGTTTCACGTGTTGAAATGAATTAACGACAATATTAAAGAATAAAAAAAACGTGCTAGGGAAGCATGTTGTGGAACTCATGTTCACAAGACCGGTATGCTCAAGCATTTTTGCATCCTGAACATGAAATCGCAAGGAACGACGAGGAGTACAATAAAAGCGGTCGCTGGACCGTTGGCTCGATTGGCTCGTCTTGCAGGCGAATCGGCCAAGCAGGCCGTTAACGAAATCGAGGAAGAGTTTCAAAACGAGGATGTAAAATCGAGTGTGATTATCGCAAAGTGTGAAGAAATGAAGCGTCAACTAAAGGAACGTTCGGAGAAAAAATTCTCAGCCTATATCTCGACTCGTGAGTGTCTCGATAGATTGGACAAACTGCTGACAATACTACGTGAACGCGAGACCAATAACACGAAGTAAGAAATATCTGTTGATGATTCGTTGTTCCAACCCTTCGTCCGATTCGATCGTTTGTTTCGTTTTTTTTCAGAATTTCGATGGAAACTGAGATGAAAAGCGTCGTTCACGCGACGACGATGCCGTTCGTCGTTCACTGCCTCCAGCCGGTAACCACCACGTTGGACGAAGTTTCGTTGCAGACGCTTACAAAATTATGCTCAAAAACGCCGGTACTCGTGATCGCACACACGAGCGGAAAGGTGAAAGCTCACTGCTGCGTTCCAAAGGTCAAATTATTCTTTTATAAATTCTTCTTTTCATCTTTCTCATTTTTCGGCACAATAGCATTTTTTTTAAACATTTTCTGTATCTACAGGAAATGGTTACGAACTCGTTCAACGCTCTTTCATGGATGAATACTATCTTGCCGATCTTCAAAGGTCAAGGAGGCGCACCAATGGGTCACGATCCAACGCTCGTTTGTCACATGAGTGTAAAACGAGTGCAAACAAAGAAACTCGGGTTTTTGGTCGAAGAAGCGATCTCCGCGGCTACGAAATTCGCCGCTAAGCACGTTAATCGGACTAAACATGAAACAAGTTGAAGATTTTTAATAAAAACAGATATATTTAACGTACCAAAGAGCGATGAAAACATAAAGTTTGACACAAAAACGCGTTTTCTATCACGAAAAACGTTTTTCGTTATTAAGACGTTCCCACAAATTGTTCATCGTTCGAAGTCGTCTCATAAATAACAAATACTAGCCTCTGCCACCTTTGCTCGAAACGAGCGCATAATGTGCATTAGATTATCTATCCGGCAATGTACAAAATCATCCGTAAACGATGATATATAATTGGCTAATTGATATTTTCCTCGTGTTGTGGATTAACGTGATCCTCATAAAATTGTCTCATAGCGTGCCATTGGGCCGTGTGCAATAGTATGTGCTCGCGTTTACTTTTCATATAATCGACCGCTTTCGCCGGTGTCCATCCGTGTTTCTGCAAACCCAATTTCATTAAATTTTAATACCAGTTTCTTTTTCGAACATGTATATTCTTTTTATATTTTTTGCTATCCGGCTTAATTTTCCGTTCGCTTGTAAATTATTAAGATTTTTTTTTCCATTTAGATAATTTCTTTAATCTTGTTTGGAAAAAAACTTGCCTTCATAAGATAGCAGCCGACGAGTGTAGCACTGCGCGTTCTTCCGGCTTTGCAGTGAACGTAAACACTCCCGGATTGCTTGTTACTCGACGTTGTCGCACTCCCATCGAATTTGTCGATAAAATTAACGCCTTTCTGGAGTTTTTCTTGGCAAGGTGATTCGAATATGTCTGTGGTGGACAATTGAAGAAATTGCACATTGTGCTTTGCCCATTCCTAACACGAAAGCGAATTTTCTTTGAGACAATCGTTATCGCGAGGAAAATTAAAAATTCGTATAATCGGTATGCGACGTTACCTCACCGGTGTTGGAGAATAACTTCAATTCGTAATCCTCGTTCATAGAAACAACCGCCGCGACATTTTCTTCATCTATTAACTATAAAACAAACAATTATCTCCGATGAATTCGTCTCGTTTCTAATAGAGTGAAATGTAATTCGATCTTTGGTGATGTTTGACGCTTTTTCTCTGTCTGTACCTTTCTGGTCATTCCTCGAAATGGCAGAGCACCAAGAATTACAGTCTCGTCGATCCGATCGTACCATCTTCTTGCTGTCACCTTTTCCATCGCCACGTTGTAGAGGAGAGTCGGATAAAACGTAACTCTCGCAAACATGCTCGCTACAAAATAATCAAATCGAACGGAAAAAAATCCTTTAATACAACACGTTTTAATCGGCCAATTAATATTATATTTATTTTGTTTTATTCGATGTCTGTAAAGTCCAGAAACGTGGAAAATTTTGTTTAACGTTCGTCACGATGAACACGCGTTAGGATTTCACGCGGTAGGAAAACTTCAATGAGAACAGGAGAGAAAGCAACGTCGCGTGGGAGAAAGTGCGATGGAATGAGCTTGGAGGGACACACAGGTGAGATATCCCCGTTATACCGATCGAATCGGGTAAGGCGAGTACGAAGTATTTTTAAAGAAGGTGGGGAGACCAAGACATGGCCAAAAGTGGGGCAGAAGATCGGTATTAAGAATCTCTGCAAGGAAGAAAAAGAATCGCGTGTGATCTTCGCTCTGATTATTTTTATCAGCTTTTTTCTTTCGCGGTCTGCCTAGGCGATCAATTTATAAAGAATCGATTAATTCGCGCTAATTTTTAGCGAACTAGTTTACGGAACGTGAAAATGATTTCCTGAACAAATGCATCGGTATTTGTTACGAAACTTCACGTTTATTAATCATATCATATAGATATTTGTATAATTACAGATAAAATATTATTTTCTTAAATTGATTTTATACAACGCCTTGAAAAATTCTATAGTTGAGAATTTCTTAGATTTGCCATTAACAATGAAGCTATATTCTACGTGTTATCTGGTTCGTCCAGCAGATCATCGTCGAGGCATACAAGGCCCATTTCGCCCGTTCTGAAGGCTCGCACGAAATGTTCAGCCGCCGAGGTGTAATCGGGTCTCACGACCATACGACCATCGTAATTCTTTATTTTAAGAGTTTTACCCAATTTCATGGCCAACAATGTGAGAACTTCGAGAATATTATCGGTCGCTCTTGGCAATCCCATTTTCTCGACGTAGCTGAAATTTTTACGTTTGTTTAGCCAGTAGAGTACATAATCGGCGATCGTGTACGATCCTACTAGATGATCCTGCAGACAATTGACGGCTGCTAATTTCAAACCCGTGTGAATATCCCGAACTTGTGGCTCTAATATTCCTGGCGTATCCAAGAGATAAACCGGCGGTTTGTCATTTATCTTTATACGTGTAAGAACCGATCTCGTGATACCAGGAACACCACCGACCGCGCTCGCATTTCCCTTGGACAGATGCTTGTTTCTAAGTCGATTTATTAGCGAGGATTTTCCAACGTTAGGAACTCCTATTACCATCAACGCATAATCCTCCGCTTCTGTTCTGTTGTAACGATTCGATTCGCTTATTAATTTCGTCGCCAGAGGTAGGATTTTCTTCATATCGGAACATTGTTGATCTCGAAAATTTGTGAAGAAAACATTTTGCAGTCCCGCCTGTTTCAGTTTCGCACGAATTTCGTGCTCTCGACTTCGGTCGGCCAAATCTTTCTTGTTCAGAACGAATATGTGAGGCTTTAGGCCGCTAATTGTATTACGATATTCGGTAAAACGACCCGACAGCGGCACGCGAGCGTCGTGCACCTCTATGATACAATCGACGTTTTTCAAACGTTGTTGCATTTGCTGCAAACCTTTACGCATGTGTCCAGGAAACCAATGCACCGCCTCTCTGTGTACGAAATCAAATTTTTCACGAAAATTCGCAGCTACTTTACCTCCTATGTTAGCCATCTTGTTTTTTCCGAAATTCTTCGCGAACAATGTTATCGTCTCTTGGAACGACTCGGGAAGTATCCAACGGAGACAACCTATGGATAACCAACAAATTCATTCGAAAAACGTTCCTGAGTTTAATTATCACTTAATGTTTTCGGAGACTTACGTATATACGATGAATAATGATCGAGACCTAACAGTGTGTGAAAATGTTATTTTTATTGCGTGCGTTTGGAATATTTCGTAAGGTCGAAATTCTAACCTAAGTCTCTCCGCGTTTCGCCGATAACAAAAAACAGTCACGAAAACCGTGTCTTACGCGTGAAGCGCGGGAACTCGATCAAGCGTAAATCCGCAGTTTTTGACAGTTGAATTCACATTTTCGAGTGACAGGTGCGTTAACAACGCAATGTTATTAATCGTCGTTTCTTATTGTTCGAAAAATCGATGGAATAGCGTGTAATTTAATTTATTTTCGAATATTGTAAGTTTTTCGCGCATGTCCAACCGATTTTGTCAGGATATTCGGTGTTGCTAGATACGAAACATGCACAATTTCGTACTCTTCTCTCGTTTCGATCCCTTTACTTTTTTCTCTCCTTTCCGTTAGGGTCTTTGCCCAAAGCGTCATACGCCAAATATAGATATACTCGTTGAAAAGTACAACGTCCCGTAGACACGCTATGGACAAGTATAGAATTTCGTTGGAGACACCGGGTCGTTTTTTGCCTCCGTAGCAACAGAAAGTCGCAGCTGCTGTTAGAATTTTTCGTACATTTCGGTGCGTGGTACGAGTTTACAGCCGTGAAGGAAACAACGGAAACGGTAGACGCATGCAATAAAGAGGAACCGTCGTTTTCTAGCCTTCTTCCGGTATGCACTTAGGCGCGCAGTTTGGTCGATTATTTTGTTTCGAAAACGGTCAGTCGATTAAAAAACATATGCTAGTCCGGTCGAACCAGACAAGAATGACCGTAATCGATTAAATTAACCGGCATATATACCACGTCTGTAATAGACGTTTTTATCCTTGCATGAGAATATCGAAGGCTATTTAACCATGCCCACACGCGTTCTTAACGCCCATGCACATGACAGAAAAATCCGGGAGACGATTCTCTCCTTTTACCACACAGGGAGGTGAGGGAAATTTCGTCGACTCGGTAAATAACGTCATATCCACAACAGCTACTTCCATACAAGGCAGGATTTGTCGTAAACACGCGCACTCTTGATGCTACAAATTGGAAAGTGTTTCGATTCTTATTGATTTACCTCTATATATACCGATATATAGAGGGCAACGTGCATTAATATTAAACAATTTAGCATTGTATATGTATTGAATCAGATATGTAATGATGTGTCATTTTTCTACGATTATGTCAATAATCGTTAATTGGAGAATGGCGATATCTTCCCATGCTTCGAATATGTTTTTGGGCAGTTTCTACACAGCCAAGTCCCCTTCCTAAATGTATAAAATTAATCTAGCTAATCTATTGGTGATTTATCCATTATATCCGTTTTTCCTAGAATTGTAAGTCGGTTAGAAAATCAACGAAGCGGATAATTGATAGAATATTATTAAAGTAAAGCGTGTTCTATATATCATGAAGGGAACTACATCTCTCTCGCGGATTACTATGCTACGCGGAGTGTTGGTGGGTACTGCGGTCTTACGTCGACCAATCAGCGAGCGAGACGATGACACGCTCGGCGAATCACCGAGACCCTGAAAAAAGTGATGCGAGGGTATAAAACAGTGTTCCCGAGGACAGACTAAAGTAGTCGTACGACGCACGTCATTGTTCGCAGAAGCTACATCATTTGCTTCAGCTGACGATCGATTTACGTCTTTTGAAACGCCTTAAAAGAATCCCTCCAATCTCAAAATGGTAAGCGACAATTTTTTGAGAATTTCTATTTTTTCTACATAGATTTTTTGGTTTATTTCGATAATCGGGATGCATTCGAACGTAGCGTCGTTGGCGGCCATGTTGGTTTTTTTCACAACGGTTAAATGCCGGCCGGGCACAGTCACGCCTACCCGCGTACATTATTTACGATCGAGTTTCGTAGAATCCCATTATTTCCGGTATCGCGATAATTAATGCATTTTTTCCTTTTATAGCGTGAGTGTATCTCAATCCACGTTGGACAAGCTGGAGTCCAGATCGGTAATGCCTGCTGGGAGCTTTATTGCTTGGAGCATGGCATCCAGCCGGACGGTCAAATGCCGTCCGACAAAACCATCGGTGGAGGCGATGACAGTTTTAACACTTTCTTCAGCGAAACCGGCGCTGGAAAGCACGTTCCTCGAGCTGTATTCATTGACCTGGAACCCACGGTAGTCGGTACGTTCGTTGTTATTTTTTTCATGCTTAATTTTCCATCAACATATCTCCGCGAGCCAGCCAGAAAATTCTTCATTTTTTTCTTGGAATATTTCAGACGAAGTTCGTACCGGCACTTATCGACAGTTGTTCCACCCTGAGCAACTTATTACCGGAAAGGAAGACGCGGCTAATAACTATGCCCGAGGACACTACACCATCGGCAAGGAAATCGTTGATCTCGTATTGGACCGAATTCGCAAACTGGCCGACCAATGCACGGGACTTCAGGGATTCCTGATTTTCCACTCGTTTGGAGGAGGTACCGGCTCGGGATTTACCTCTCTTCTCATGGAACGTCTCTCCGTCGACTACGGCAAAAAATCCAAACTGGAATTCGCCATCTACCCCGCCCCTCAGGTCTCCACCGCCGTTGTCGAACCCTACAACTCGATTCTAACTACTCACACGACTCTCGAGCATTCCGACTGCGCTTTCATGGTCGATAACGAGGCTATCTACGATATTTGCCGTCGTAACTTGGACATCGAGCGACCAACTTACACGAATCTCAACAGACTGATCGGTCAGATCGTCTCGTCGATCACGGCTTCTCTTCGTTTCGACGGTGCTCTCAACGTCGATCTTACCGAGTTCCAGACCAATCTCGTGCCCTATCCACGTATTCATTTCCCTCTCGTCACTTACGCACCGGTAATCTCGGCCGAGAAAGCTTATCACGAGCAACTCTCCGTTGCCGAGATCACCAACGCTTGTTTCGAGCCTGCAAATCAGATGGTCAAGTGCGATCCTCGTCATGGAAAGTACATGGCCTGCTGTATGTTGTACAGAGGCGACGTCGTGCCAAAGGACGTGAACGCGGCTATCGCCACGATCAAGACCAAGCGCACGATTCAATTCGTCGATTGGTGCCCTACCGGTTTCAAGGTCGGTATCAATTACCAGCCACCGACCGTCGTACCAGGAGGCGATCTTGCCAAGGTACAACGTGCCGTATGCATGTTGTCCAACACTACCGCCATCGCCGAAGCATGGGCTCGTCTCGACCACAAATTCGACCTCATGTACGCCAAGCGCGCTTTCGTCCACTGGTACGTGGGTGAGGGTATGGAGGAAGGTGAATTCTCCGAGGCTCGCGAGGATCTCGCGGCTCTCGAGAAGGACTACGAAGAGGTCGGCATGGACTCTGCAGAGGGCGAGGGCGAAGGTGCCGAGGAGTATTAAATTGTTGGAAAGAATAAACACCAAAATTTCATCGCTCTCCATCGAAAACACTATTGTGATCTCGCTTATACAGTTTTATTTTCAACGATTGTAGTTTTAATTTCTTCAATTGAAACTAGCTACGCACGATCGGATCAAAAGAGATCAGAGAAAAATCTGACGATGAAATAAATACATAAATCACTGCAACCTCGCTATTATTCAACCTCTCTATATATTACTGAATTATTCTACCTCACCCTTACTATGGTATTGTGTACGTCGATATTTTCATACTTATATATATCTAATATATATATGTGTGTGTATGTATAAAGCCTCTACAGTAAAATTTATATATGTTGTACAGTGCATATCTCATGTACGGTATAATTTATATATGGTACACGTCTTTATTCATGCGATGAATTTCGATTTAATAATCCAGCATATAATGTGGGCAGTACAGTAGCTTATATGGTATAAGCCTGGTCGACCCAAACGTGGATGGTACAAAGTAACGATCGATAAGCTTTCGGTGAAGCGGATCGGTGGTATACTAAATGCAACGTACCGAGCCTAGCAGCGACTACAGCAACATGGTCAGCTTCACTGTAATTTATGCGGTATTTTTCAGTGCAACGAGCGCGACGTACCGGAAATTAGTCGAATAATTACGAGAGCAAGACGTGAATATTTCCAAGGACATTGACCGTTGTTTCTTTTTTCCCCTCGATAAAAGAAGAAGCGACCAAGTACATTTACACGTTTCTCCATATAATTTGTCTTTACTTTATGAAAAGGGAACTATATTTTACGTGTACGCGAGAACAATCTTTCCTACGCGTACAGACGCTTGTGCGTGCTACGGTCAAATCGAGTGCCCAATCCGAGAAGACGCGACGATGGTCTCCGCGAATCAGCGCAGCCTTGAGACTCCGTCTACCGAGGCTATAAAGATCACGGATTCGGGAGGCAGCGCAGCAGTCGTACGGGTTTCACCAGAGACAGCACACGTATCCTGATCGAGTTCGTTCGCAGACGCTACATCACCGGCTTCTGCTGACGATATATATCGTAACTTTCAATCTCAATTCAAGTGTTACCTGTAAACTCTACACCATCTAAAAATGGTAAGTAATCCTTTATTAACCGACGTATTCGCCGAAAAATTAAATTTCATACATCGCTTTTGTCCCATTCAATCCACCCGAATTTTCGAGAGAGAAAGCCAACAATATCGACTGACGTGATACCCGGCCATCTTTGTAACGGTTCAATGTGCCGGTCGCACCCTTTTTCGTAATGAGTCCTCACGATTGACTCATCGTCTACTCCGTACAAGGGCATATATAAACGCGAGCGAGCTTATTGATTTTTGCTGACTTTCCTCCTTGGCCGTTGACGCCCTTATGCATTTCACGAACCCCAGCGGCTCTCTCAACGATCGAACGCCCATAGAACTTCCAATGTTACAATGAGCTCGTATATATATAGCGTCTAGTTCGCAGCCGGCTTTTTTTTTCTTTTTTTTTCTACATTCCCAAGGGGAAACGAATGCCCATAGTTGGCGTTGTTGCCAAGGCGACTTCTTTCAAAATCGATTTACCCAAAAGGTTTCGCCGTTACTTCATGGCGTGACCGAATTCCATTTCGTGACGATGTCTTAAATATACATTAAACATGCACCTTTGAGTACATTGCAGCCTTTTTCAAAATTTAACTACCGAGGCGTGTAATGAGATTAAATACATTTAATCAAAAAATTTTAATCAGGGATGGGCCATTCGTTGGATGAACAATTCAACATTATTTTTTACAAGATAATGAGATATTACTTCGAGATGAGTTTTAATTTAATGGAGAAAATCATTTTCGATAGCAACTTTTTTCCAAATATATTCATCGTTACTGGATTCTTTGCATCGATAAACTCTCAAGAACTTTAATTTTGCCTTGATTATTGAAAAATTATTTTTTAGACAATGCCGAAAAATATTCCGGGTATTTAATGATTTTTTAAATTATTTTGTTATATAGCGTGAGTGTATCTCAATCCACGTTGGACAAGCTGGAGTCCAGATCGGTAATGCCTGCTGGGAGCTTTATTGCTTGGAGCATGGCATCCAGCCCGATGGTCAGATGCCGTCTGACAAGACCATGGGTGGTGGAGACGATAGCTTCAACACCTTCTTCAGCGAGACTGGAGCAGGAAAGCACGTCCCCCGTGCCGTCTTTATCGACTTGGAGCCAACTGTAGTCGGTACGTTTCATTCCACCGACAGAAAAATATGCGTCACTTTTTTTTTTTGTAAGAGCTGTGCTGAATTCTCTAAATATTGATTTTAGATGAGGTTCGTACCGGAACGTACCGTCAGCTTTTCCATCCCGAACAGCTTATCACCGGCAAGGAGGATGCCGCTAACAACTACGCTCGTGGTCACTACACCATCGGCAAGGAAATCGTCGATGTCGTACTCGACAGAATTCGCAAATTGGCCGACCAATGCACAGGACTTCAGGGTTTCCTGATCTTCCACTCTTTCGGTGGTGGTACCGGATCGGGCTTTACCTCCCTTCTCATGGAACGTCTCTCCGTCGACTACGGCAAAAAATCAAAACTGGAATTCGCCATCTACCCCGCCCCTCAGGTCTCCACCGCCGTTGTCGAACCCTACAACTCGATTCTAACTACTCACACGACTCTCGAGCATTCCGACTGCGCTTTCATGGTCGATAACGAGGCTATCTACGATATTTGCCGTCGTAACTTGGACATCGAGCGACCAACTTACACGAATCTCAACAGACTGATCGGTCAGATCGTCTCGTCGATCACGGCCTCTCTTCGTTTCGACGGTGCTCTCAACGTCGATCTTACCGAGTTCCAGACCAATCTCGTGCCCTATCCACGTATTCATTTCCCTCTCGTCACTTACGCTCCGGTAATCTCGGCCGAGAAGGCCTATCACGAGCAGCTCTCCGTTGGCGAGATCACCAACGCTTGTTTCGAGCCGGCAAATCAGATGGTCAAGTGCGATCCTCGTCATGGAAAGTACATGGCCTGCTGTATGTTGTACAGAGGCGACGTCGTGCCAAAGGACGTGAACGCGGCTATCGCCACGATCAAGACCAAGCGCACGATTCAATTCGTCGATTGGTGTCCTACCGGTTTCAAGGTCGGTATCAACTACCAGCCACCGACCGTCGTACCAGGAGGCGATCTTGCCAAGGTACAGCGTGCCGTATGCATGTTGTCCAACACTACCGCCATCGCCGAAGCATGGGCTCGTCTCGACCACAAATTCGACCTCATGTACGCCAAGCGCGCTTTCGTCCACTGGTACGTGGGTGAGGGTATGGAGGAAGGTGAATTCTCCGAGGCTCGCGAGGATCTCGCGGCTCTCGAGAAGGACTACGAAGAGGTTGGCAGTGACTCTGCTGATGGCGAGGGCGAAGGTGCCGAAGAGTATTAAGCGATTCTCTCGAAAATCCCATCGAGTGCCCAAAACTTCGTCTTTTTTTTACCTATCTACTATTTTGTTACAAAAAACATTTCCACGAAACATTTGTATGAACCAAAACATTTCTTTTCTTCTAATCTCGATGGAAGATGAATAAAACCTGAAAATATCATTGATAGGCTTGTCCAAGATGAATTTAGCCCACTCATCCTTTATTTCCTTATCGAATGCTTTCCACCTGTTCTATTAAGCTTTTAAATTCGTTATTACAAATAATACAAGCACTAGCTACAACAATGCCAGTTGTAACGTAGACAGCATTTTGGATGTGACAAACCAAAAGCTTTGGCAAATTACGAAATTGTACCCAGAGAACACGATTTTTGCGTATCGCGTTCGCCGTTTCGCTTGCCTTTGGTATGCACACCAGATGTCGCTAACGTTTCACCTCCCTTACCCCGCCGAAAGGAAACTGGTTAACGCGAACAGAGCGCAGATCTTTCCTGAAGATTCCAGAAGGTGTCTCGTTCCGGACACGAGACCGCTGTCCGATTTCGTTTGTAGTTGTCTCAGTTGCTCGGCTGCAATTGTCGAATAAGCTTGTCAGATAGTCGTTCGTCACTATTTACAATCAAACCCAACAAACGCATCACTCACAATCTTACTAAACAAAGCACTGTCGGGAACGTGGTCTGCTTTACTTTATTATCAACTAGCTTCCAGTTTAAACACGTTATAGCAATTTACATTCGACAAAATACATTTTCTGACGAATACTTCGAGGTTGACAGTATCGAAGGTAAGCTAAATTGACACATTTATTCGTGCGCTATCATAGTTTTATTCAGAATAGTCGCATCGCGTGGTTACTTTGGGAGTATAAATACGTTCTCGGAATACCGGGTCTGTAGGTTATGTATCGCGATGCTCACTTTTCTTCAACTTCAAAAATGTTTACTCATCCACTACGCAATTTTTTCATGAATTCTCGAGGAGATCGATCGAACTCTTAATATACCCGTACGTTGCAGCCAGATAACTTTAATTTTCTCATTGATACTTTTGGCTCTCGAACGTAACCGCGATGGCGAAATGGGGAGAAGGTGATCCACGTTGGATCGTCGAGGAGAGACCTGATGCGACCAACGTTAATAACTGGCACTGGTAATTGTAATCGAAGTTACTGGAATTAATTGTGGAGAAAGAAAATGGTCTCGGGCATTCTCATCGATCAACTTTTCCATTGCAGGACTGAGAAAAATGCATGCGCTTGGTCGCAGGAGAAAATCAAGGAACTTTTCAAGAATTTGAAGATCGAGAAAGATGGAAGTGAGTTCAAGCTTAATATTCTTCCGACAGTTATTCCAGGTAATAGACCAGCATCGATAGCGTATGGTACTTGTTTCAGCTTCCTGTAGCGTGTTGGAGGTTGAGAAATGCGAAGGTGAAGCGGTAGTTAATAACAGAAAGGGAAAACTTATTTTTTTCTACGAATGGTCGATCGTACTAAAATGGATCTCCGACGAGGACAAGGATATAGAGGGAAAGATTAATATTCCCAATCTTTCGGAGGAAAACGACATTTCGGAAATCGATGTGAGTGAGCATTAAGAAAAAAATTAAAAAACGCACCTATGACGCAGGATAATCGAATATCAAAAAACTTTGTTTTCAGATCGAGATTACTCTCAAAAATAGTACGGAAGATGGAGAAAATATTAAACATTTTCTGCATACTCAAGGAAAAAATGCCATTAGAAATACGTTAGAAAAATACATAGCTGCTCTGAAAAAAGGTATACGCATGACTTTTAGTTTTCCTTCCTTCGGTATTTTACCGTATAATATTCGGGTGTCCTAATGAGTTATCGATTTTCCATTTTACAGAATTCTCGAAAGGAATGATCCTTCCGAAGAAAGATGACGTTAAAGAAAATGTAACGAACGTTAAGTCCTGCATCAACGTGAAGGATATTATGAATACCACTGTAACGCCAGTGGGTAACGCAAACGTAGGACACAAGATTGCAACAACGACGGTCAAGCAACAGCAAAAGTTTCAATGCCGAGCGCAAGAATTTTACAATGTCTTTACGACCGTCGAGGTGATTTTTGCATTCTCTTTGTTTTAATCGGTTCAATAATATAGATACAATTATTTATAATATAATTTCCTATAATTTTCTATAAACGACAGATGGTACAAGCATTTACAAGAGGGCCGGTAAAAATAGAACCAAAGAAAGATGGAAAATTTGAACTTTTTGGTGGAAACATACATGGCTCCTTCGTCGAACTGTCGCCCACCAAGATAGTTCAGAGTTGGCGAAGCAAACATTGGCCTGCAGGACATTTTAGCGTAGTAACCATCGACATTAGCGAGAAAAACGATCACACAGAGGTCAACATTACGCAAACAGGGGTCCCAACAGTGTACGTAAACTCACGAGCCGCGAAGTATTCGCGAACGTTTGTGGATGTAAATTGAAACAATTCCTTTTTCATTTTCAGTGAGGAGGAAACGACGAAAGAGAACTGGGAAAGGTACTACTGGGACGCTATAAAACGCACTTTCGGCTTTGGTTATTTCATGTGATCGAAGATTCTGTCGGTGTTATGTATTTATTTATTGATAAGTAGAACAACAATTGTGGCTCGTTCACGCGTGAAAAAGAGCGTGATTGAGTTGACAAGCCGAATGTCCTCATCAGGAGTAACGAGCAATTGCAAGACAAATCCTTGTTTCATTTGGTTTCTTTTTTACGGATACCCACAATTTCCGTTCGTTCATTTCCCTACAGAAATTCGTAAATATCCAGAATCATGACTTAAAATAATCGTCCACGACGAGACTTCGCATTACCATCATGTATCGCAATAAAGAAGCATCGATTGCTCTACAAACGATCAATAAAGCGCATCGGGTATCGCAATACGACTTTTTAATCCGTCGATGTTCATGAATCCCTTACGCCATTTGTTTTTATAAAAAATGTGTATTATAATTTTTATTAGAGTGAATAGTTTACGCATTGCAGTTTGTAAAACATTTAACCAACACCCTCTGGTGGAAATTAGTTGAACTGCAATGGGTACAGGTATTCGAGTATCGGTAGTCGGTACTTGCAGATTTTTCGAAGGGCACTTTCACAGATTGCCGCTAGATGGCGGACCGGTCAAATTCAAACGGTGAAGTTTCGTCTGACCTATATAGATTGATCTACTAGCTCCGCAAAGCTCCCAGCGGCCGATCACGTACACATGTATACATTCCTTAGGATAGGATATCGCTACACTTCGAAGTCGTCCATCTTCCCTACCTTCATCCTTCGTATCGTATGTCATACGTAAGTACGAGGCATCTCCGTTTCGAAATCTCGAAAGCTTCGCGTCTGTCCCGATGAGCAGGTCAAAACTTTTCTCACCAACTGAGCGAAAACACGGCGAGAGAATGAGGGCCATAATGGGATTACATATACGTTCATAGAATGGTGGTAAGAAAGAATAGGATCGCCGGGTCTATCGTTACGAGAGAATCGCGGTAAGGCGGAACGCGAGGGTACATAAAAGCTCGCAGAGCTCGATAGAATACTTTTTCTTATCTTTTGGTCCAGCGCTCCTCAAGACAATCAGTGCTATGCCGATCTAATCGGATTATATGTTATTTTCGTGACTTCCGAGCGCTGTTCGCGCCACCTAGTGAGCCATATCGCTTACACACCGTGCCCACCACCCGATCCAAGATAGAATCTGTGCCGATTCTCGTATTTCGAGTATCAGCGATTAGAAAAGTTGTGAATACATAAATATGAAGTGAGATTGCACGGTGCACATCGAGTTGGAACGTAATCCATGTGTACCTTGATACACCGTATAGAATCCACCCGTGCGATTTGCGGTCCTTATCGCAAGCACGTCCAACTTTATTCACACATATATATATGTATGCAAGTCTTTGATATTCTCTCGTGATCGCAGCAAGCCATCTGCCGTGTCTCTCGTTTGCGCACGCAATAACAGATAGCGAGATCGAAGGCTCGGTAACAATGTTCCTGTTTTTCCGGAAGGAAAAGATTTTTTTTTACTTTTTTTTTATTACCACGGAATTTAGCGAGGAAACGACAAAGACGGCGAGAAAGAGAGAAAAAGTGGAAACGAGAGAAAATCGATGGGAAGAGCTCTAGCAGTCAGAATTTCCGGGGTCAGGGAGTCCTGTAACACAGAGCAAGAGAGACGGAGAGAAAGAAAGAGAGCGAGAGAGAGAGAGAGAGAGAGAGAGTGAGAGAGGAGTGGCAAGGGTGGGCGGATGATGTTTGTCTCGCGCTCTATCCGAGTACAGCTGCACTGGGGATGGGGAGGACCCCCAGTGCGAGTGTACCCTTTCTAGTACCACATACAAACGTCGCCGCGTATATATAGCTACGGCGTTTGGAAGTATTGATATGGCAAGGACCTCGGGCGTCCTCCTTTTCTGCCCTATATCCTTGATCCGAATCCCGGGATATGTACTACGTATATACCCCGAACGCCAATTATAAAGTACGAATAGTACGATAATAGTATGTATATATATATATGTATATATATGCACACCCATGTGCAACGCATATATATACATATATATATATATAGAGAGAGAGAGAGAGAGAGACAGCATGTAAGCCATACTATACATACATGCACATGCATACATATAGCGTATTATCGATAGGCGGATCCTCTCGCTCTCTTTGGCACGTGCTCGGCCGGGAAAAGAGGTCGTAGCACTGGCGAAAAAATAGTGGAGAGCAAATTGAAGGAGGTGTAGCACAGTATATCAATCGCCAACCAAGTTTGTATCGGAGTTTTGCATCTCCCTGAAAACTGGATCAGAGACTATATCCCCACACACATACATACATATACATATATGTATGTATGTGTATATATATATATATATATATATATATATATATATATATATATATATATATATATATATATATATATATGGACGCATGTATATTCGATAGAGATGAACACAGTGCATGTGATATACGTATCTACGTATAGACGTTATTATTATTATTCTTATTATTATTATTACTATGTATAAAATACTACGAGCAAGAGACGCCGAGTCGAATCGCGAGAAGGGTGAAGAAAAATTGTAGAGAGAAGAATAAGAGGGAGAGATCGACACGGGCGGGCGCATGAATGGGTAGTGGCCAGGGGGAGTTTAGCTCTCTCGGTCTACTCGCAGAGAGAGAAAGAGAAATACATCGAGGCTTAATATCCGTGACGAGAGAGAGAGAGAGAGAGGCAGAGCGACAAGTGAAGTTATTACGTATATATCTATATATGTATGTGTCTGTGTGTGTATATGTATAGAAGGGAGAGCAGATGAAGGCAGAGCACCGAGAGAGACTGCACGAGTGCGCGCGCCTTCGAAAATCAAAATCAATGTAGTCGGCTCTTGGTGTGTTCTCTTCTCGTGCTTCTTCTCTCGCTCGCTCTATCTCCCTCTCTCTCGCTGGCATGCTCTCTCTCTCTGTTTCACTCTCCCGCGGTTCTAGTAGTCAGCGGTGGTGGCTCTCGCGCTCACGGCTCTCGCGCGGCGGTTCGCTACGATTGCCCACGCCCTAGTCCATCGCGGTCTCGCTCCGCCACTCGTACTACATCCTCGCGGCTCGTAGGAGAGAGCGACTTCTCTTGGCTCCGGGCGAGCGAGAAGAACCCCCGCGAGTCCTTACGAGCGAGAATCGCGCGCGATAATACATCTCGCAACGTTACTTTTTTTCATTGCGTTACGATCGTACGGATATAAAACGCGTATCGCGACTATCGTTAAAAAGACTCGTCGGGTGTTGCTGCTGCTGCTCCTGCTGTTGTTGTCGTTGTTGTTGTTGTTGTTGTTGTTGTTGTTGATGTTGTTGTTGTGCCGATCTACCTTCGTGGCGTGTGTCGAGAAAGATTGTCTTTCGCTCGTTTCGTCGTTTGCACCAACGACGCGCTCGTAACGAACTAAATTGCAAAAAAATCCTCAAGAATCTTCGTCTCTCGAGTGTTTTTTATCGTTCGTACGCCCTCTTGTGTAATACGATAAAAAAAATTATATACGAAGATATTCATCCTGTTATAATAGAATAATTACTCCCTTGCGTACGATGAATAAAACACGAGAATAAATTCGAAACGTGCGAAAGCTTGCGAGAGACAACGAATAAAGGTGTGCTTCGAGGAACAACCGTCGGATAAACGAGAGCGAGAGCGAGAGAGAAGAAGCGCGAGCACACGAAGTTCGCGCTTCGACGAACCGGGTGTGTCTGCCTCGAGGTGAAGTGCGGGTCCTGTGTGCAACACAAAACGCGCTAAAGAAAAACGTGCAGGGGAGTGACAGAACGAGAGAGAGGGACAGCCCGACAAGAGTGTACGTTGGAAAGACAGAGGGTAGCACAGAGCACACGAAAGAGAGGGTTAGTGCGTGCCGAGACTCAGTGTCCGTTGCACTCTCGTGGTCGCTATAAGGATTTGATGCTGTAGCGGCCAGAAAAGAAAAGCGAGACGAGAGAAAAGGAGTGAGAGAGAGGCAGGCGGGTGGTCGCGAATAAATCCAGGGGATGTGTATCGTTGGAGTCAACGTTTCGATCTTTCCTGTCAACGAACCGTCGCGAATCCTCGCGACGAGTTTCACGGGTGAGGTTAAGCACGGTGCAACGACGAAACTCCGAGTGTGAAAGAGAAAGTGAGAAGCTCCATAACGCAATCAGGCCAACCACCATTAGTTCAAAAAGTAACCAAAAAACATTTTCTTTTAAACCCGCGATATCCTTCGAACGATGCGAGAGCGTGTGGTTAACGCGCGCTCCGTGACGTTTTCCTCGGTTCGCTAAAATCGCGGTGCCACGAGAGACCGATATAAAGCACACACCGGTCACTTTACTCTTATTTCCCTAATTTCACTCTTCCCCCCTCCCCTCCGCCAGTTATCCTCCCCTTCATCCATAACCGAATAATGCTCGCGTGTTAAATAAAACGACGAGATTTACGACATGAAGATTCGGGATTGTATCCATAGTGAGGAACTGTATCTTTATATAACCGATGCTTAAACTCCCTCGAGCGACGCGCGCGAGTACCTAACCTCGTTAAAAAAGAAAAAAAACGAAAACGCTCAAGCGTCGTATAAAGATAGCGAATGAGATTTTCGACAACGATGTTACAACGTACTCGTGGCCAGTGTACGACCGCAAATGGTACGGGCACCTTCGCGCACAGGGTAACCAAGGGCAGTATCATCGTCGCCGCGACAGATATATGCATCAGGAGGAGCAGTAGCAACGGTGTCAGCGACGACGACGACAACAACAGCAGTAGCGGCAGCAGCGTGGATACGTTCGGTTCGAGAGAAGAACTCTTTAGCGAGAGATGTAACGTAGATAGCCGTTGAGTGTTTTTATTACGTGTGTGGCGTGTGTGTCTCATTGTTATTATTTTTTTCAATGCCCCCTTCCTCCCTCCCCCAAACATAATTATCACCTTCACAGCATTCGTTTTAAATTCGCTCCAACATCCATTCGTTTATTATTTATTATTATTATTATCGTCATTATCTTTCGTTCGATCTTTCTGAAAATTTTTTAGGTTAAAGATCGATATTTTGCGTTATTCGTCGTAAGTTTATTCACTCATTGCGTTTTACATGTTATTAAAATTTTTAGGTTACGAGTCGTCGCTTTCGAACGATTAATGTTAAATATTGTAAATATTATTTACTCGATGTTGTTCGATTCGAGCGATATTTATATATTTTCGTCGACGTTTCTTTTCTTTGGGCACGTATATGTGTTTTATTATTGTCGTTTAGTTGAGACCGAGTCCGCCAGAGGGATCGTGCGCTCAAACTTAGACCCGATGTAAAAAATTCTTTACGACTAGTTTAACGAAACGAGCATTATTCCAAAGTTGGGTTTGGATTTCAGAATCGAAGTGCGTCTTGCATACGCGACGACCCATCGCCATTACCGTATCCCAGCGTCATCGTCGTTCGCACAAAGTACAATGTAACAAGCTCGCACGAGCGCTTACGTCCTTCGATGACCCCGAGATACGTATCTCGCGGTTATGACCGGGACGTCGGAACGACGCTATTGCCCCTTGCCTCCCCCATTGTCACACGTACGAGAAAAAGCCACCGAATTAAAAATTGTCAATAAATAAAAACAAACAAAAAATTCTCATACCCGCTTGAAATTAAAAACACGTCCGACCTGGTTTTTCGACTCAATTTTTACATTAAAAAAAGACAGAGAAAAAAGAACCACCCTTGTAATTCTAGAAAAATCGATATAGCTTGATTATTTATTTTTCGATTAAATCAAATTATATTCACAAAAAAAAAAGACAGAGAGAGAGATCCACCGACCTCGATTCGCGGATTAATAACGCGGCAGTAGGAGCTTTTCGAGAAACGACTTTTTATCGGTAGTTTCTTTTTTTCTTCTTCTCTTTACCTTTGTGTCCCCGACCCTTGCCTCTACCTCGGAGACGAAAAAAGATATTTTATTTTAGCGTAGACAATCGAGGATCGTGCACGAGATCCGTCGACGAGGGGTGGTATACGAGCTTCTTCACAATCATTTATCCTTTTTTTTGTTGCAATTATTATTATTATTATCATCACGATGACGATGTGTTTTTTTAATATTTTTTATTATTTATTATTATTTCAAAGGCGACCGATTTTTTTTCCTCTCCTTCATTTTTCACGTCTCTCCGCTTCTCTTATTTATATAGGCACTTTGCCGCGGATCTAACCAGCCGGTAATTGGTTCAGTGGCACAAGTGATTCAGTTAACGGAGAGCCACGGCCTCCGCAAGGATGAATTTTGCACCGTTTCGACATTTTTCTTTTTTTCTTTTTTTTTTCTTCTTCCACCGTGCACACAAAGTTGTATATATCTACGTTATATATTTATCGTATCTGCATCGTGACGTTTCATATACTCGCATTATCGTCGTTTATTTTCAGACGCGTCCGAATTTTTTATATCAACGGGGATGTTTTTTTTTTAAAATAGATATAACGTTTTTTTTTCTCAATTCTTTCTCTTCGCGACAGACACGATCTCGCACTCCTTTTTTTTCGCTCTATAATTTTTTCATATCTCTCGCTCCTTCTCCCCCTCTCCGCAGTATTGTTTCTTCAATTTTTTATATATTTATTTTTAGTTGGCAAAGTAAGGCGTGACGAGTGGCGCGCTTCGAGCTCGAGGTAATCATTATTTTATCGTCACTAACTCATATACACACACATATACATACACACATCCATACATACATGAAGCAAACAACAGCAATAACGAAATAATAATAATAATTAGTACACTCGCGTACGAGCAAACACCCTATACCTCTCTCCTCCCTTATTTTTATCCTTTTGTCTTGTTTCTTCCAACCCCCTCCCTCCTCCCTCTCTCTCTCTCTTTTTTTAATAAACTTTATGCACGAGATAATATTGTTCACCCTGTTGAGCAACAATACGCTACCGTAGACGCGATTTTTTTCCCTTCTTTTTTTTTTTTATAATTTATTTGTGCATTCATACGCTATACGATGTACACACGCGTTATCCTCGTCTATTCATACGTATATACATATATACGTGTGTATATAGATTGGAAAACTGTTATATAGACGTGCCTCGTTAATCCGTTATTTTTAATTATTTATCACACGTTTCATTAGGCACGCACTGTATAGTAAATTATTATTATTATTATTATATATATATATATATAAATATATATAAATAGTATGATAAAAGTGACGAGGATGAATTATTTCGAATATTAGCGCGTATCGTACAGCTTTGCACACAGCAGACAGACACACACACACACACACACATAGAGGGCCAACTATTCGCGCGTCCGTTACCCTCGAATCTCATCGACATCTCGAGTATTCCCAATTATACGATCGTCATTGTTTTATTTATTCGTTACTTATTTTTATTATTATTATTTTTTTGTTTTACGTGTGTATTCGAATATATATATATATATTAAATGTCGTATCATCTTAAAATCCTTAAAAGAAAGACAATTTAAAAAAAAGAAGAAAAAAAACAAAGAACAAAGAAATAAAAGGCCAAAAAGCAAAAACCCATGCTGACTAAATCGTTGATAAATAATAATTCCGTTTTAAAAAGACTTTAAAAAATGATATTTAAAAAGAAATACGAAGTATCGACGTATCTAAACGACATGTAAAAAAGAAAGAAAAAGAAGGAAAAAAAAGAAAAAGAAAGAGCGAAAACGAAACAGACAAAATAATAACAATGGCTGCATAATTAGGCGAAGATAATTAGCGATCGTGTGAAATATTCGTTGCGGTGATGTTTAATGCACTGTAACGTCGCTTCGTTTTTTTCATGTACGTACGCTCACTGTGGGATTATATAATCTTATATACATACATATATATATATACATATATGTATATATATATATACATAAATTTTTCTATCCATCTTTTCCATTCCAATTTCACGCCCTTCTCTATACTTTATCACTCCTCTATCTCTCTTCATCACTAAATTTTTCAAAATAATAAACGCACGTCAACTTTCATTTTTCCAAATAAAATAATATTTTGAAACTATACAGATGATTCGATTTGATTTAATTTTTGTAATGAAAATTGAATTGTTCTCGGGGTATACGAAAATATAAATCCACGAGACGATACATTTTTCTGTAAATATTTGAATTTTCTATCCACGATGGAACTCTCTTCATCCCTTTTTTAATTTCATCTTCTATCTCTCACCCCCCTCACTCCCTCTCTATCTCTCTCTCTCTAACACACTTTTCCTCTACACCGAGAAAATTAAATATTAATTCGAAAAACTCATCACTTAGCAACTCTTCGTGTGATTTTTCGCTCGTATATTTTCAGGTATCGAGAATGCGATGCTCGTTTAAACGACGCAACGGTATCACGTCGTGTCGTAAAAAAAGCGCAGGAGAAACGTACGAGGGCCGTGAGAGAAACAGGAGGAGAGATGAATTATCGCGGTGGCGAGTCGAAGTCGTCGTGTGGAAAGGCAATATCTGAGGCTCGAAGATCATCCTCGTCGAGGTATTGCGAAACGAGAACGACCATTGCATCTTTATCGCGTACGTGGCTTCCTCCTCGGCAATAAAAGCTTCATCATCATCGGTAGAGAAAATTTGCCATGCTCGATAACGGGACAGCTTCGTTACTGAGTACGTTTACGTATTTCATTTTCACCAATACTCGTCGACGTTCTTGTTTCATTATTTTTTTTTAAATCTCAATTTTTCTTCTAAAATCATTCGATTCGTCGAAGATTCCTTCACCTTTTTTCTCTCTCTTCTCTCCTCCAAGTTTATTGTCTCGTGGATTCGCCACGTGCCTCGGCTTTCGACGATAATACGAGCGAAACCGATTCTTTTACGTTGCAGCGTGACTCGACGTATCTAGGTTTTCTTTTTTCTTCCTTTTTTTTATTATTATTATATCTTCACATTTTTTCCTCTCTTCGTTTTGATTTTATTTTTTTCTTCTTCGTTATTCCTTAGA
This sequence comes from Netelia inedita, assembly GCA_964017225.1. Classification (NCBI taxonomy): domain Eukaryota; kingdom Metazoa; phylum Arthropoda; class Insecta; order Hymenoptera; family Ichneumonidae; genus Netelia; species Netelia inedita. The sequence continues at coordinate 40,119,691 of OZ024920.1, forward strand.
AGCTTGAAAAGAAATGGCGTAGGAGAAGGAATGAATATTGTACGAGGCGAAGAAAAAGGTGGATTCGAGGAGGAGAATGAATAGAAAAGAGAACGTAGGGAAAGGAATATTATTCGGTGACGAGAAGGGCCTCGTAAGAGGGACGACTAAAGAAAGAAGCTGCAAACTCACGCGGATCGATGACCGATTATGAATCGAGGAATCTCATCGACAAGGACGAGGACGATGACGAGCGACGAGAGTCGAGCGACGACGACGAAGAACGGATGGACGGACGGGCGACTATCATTCCTCCGATAATAACAGACGGACGTTACTAATGACAGAGCTCCCGGAGTAGTTACCAGGGTGTCCTGGCTCTTGGTGGCTCGAGGAGGGGTATATAAACGCGACGACGAGCCAACGAAACGAGCAGGAGATAGAGACAGAGAGAGAGAGAGAAAGAGTGAGAAAGCGAGTAAGAGCTTCGAGGTATACTCGCTCCAATTAGACTTAACAGGATTCGTTTAGCGCCTCGAGAACTCCGGATCTTTCGCATCGGGGAGCCAATGAAAATCTAGACTGGCTGACAAATTGCCACCGGTGTGCATTATCGCATAGCTCGGATTTCTTATTTCATTCCTGATCTCAATTTTTTTACTCTCTTTGGACCAAAGAAAGAAAGAAGAGGAATAAACTCGACCTACGAATCTTTTCATTCTTCTCGGCACTCGCGTTAATTACTCGCGTCTCGAAGAACGAATAAAATCGTACACCCCCTTGCCACATTCAATTTTGGACCAACGCTGATTTTTTTTTTGTCACGGGACTCGTTAATTTAGGAGAATAAAATTTTCTATCGTAGAGCGAAAATTGAGAAACCTTGGTGAGCAAAGATTCCTCGAGGATGGTTTGTAAACAATGTCGAGTTGAGAAAATTATTGAGAGGGATGGGTTTACCTAGCGAGCGATTTTCAGGAAGATTTTTCTCTCGTTTGAGAAAGTCGAACGAAGCTTGATCGAACGGGCCACACCTTTATCATAAAGTAAGGAATAAACGTAAACTCTTATCGCGTTCCAGATTAAGAAAATAAGAGTAGAGCGAGTAAATACCACGGTTTTGCGGGACTTTAGTTCGTGACTTTGAATTTTATTCGTACGTGGCCGAAGCAACGGGTAGGAAGTAAAAACAGGAAGAGAAATTTTTGGCATCGTTCGTTGGGGGTTAAAGTGTAAAAAATCGAGATAGCTCGTCGAACGGGTCGTCCTTTTTCCACGAACGTTCTCCGGTCGAGACGATCCAACGGGGTCGAAGGAGAACGTTCGTTGAATTTCCAGGGTCATTCGCTCTTTTCGTCCCCTATCTTTCTCCTTCGATACTTCTTCGCCCTCCCATCGAGAATCAAATAACGCTCGCATCAATTTCTTTTCGCTCGAACCTCGACGATATTTTACACTCGTTTCCGAGCTCACTGGCAAATTGTTTAACCGTAATTCTCTCGATTACGAGTCGATGATTCGATGCTCGATCAAAATAATTTCCATCCCTATTTATGTTCGCAGAAAGAAAGCTTCTTGTTCCCTCCAAAATCGAGACGAGAGAGACTCGCTAACGACGATATCAAACAACCTCTTCGTATGTTCGTATGTGTGTGTTTTTTTCCTGGAGGAAAATCTACCGAAGACTTTTACTACTTGTCGAGCTATTTGTAACAAGGCGAGACTAGAGAGAGAGAGAGAGAGAGAGGACCCTGAAATCCAGTTCTTTTGGCACCGTTTCAAGAAATGAAAAGTCGTCGAGCTCTCGCAGGGATACGATACGTAACTTTTTCGCCCAGGGTTTTTGGAGACAAATCGGCTTGTCTGGCTGTGAGTCTCGCCAGAACGAGAGTGAAAGAGAAAGAGCGAGAGCGAAAAACGAAGAATGATTTTTCTCATCGAGACAATTCTTTTTTATTGTCAATTTTCTCGATAACGCGAGAAAAAAGAATACGCAATGGCTACGTGTAGTGCGTTCGATGCGTTTCGTTTACCTCCATTTTGAGAAGTAAAGGCTTTACGCACCGTCTCACCACGGGCAAACGGCGGCCTTATATTCATTCTCGACTCAGCGAACAGCAGGTGGGGAAATTCATCCCGAGCTTGGTTAGATATACGTATATATACGTGGGTTACACGTAGCTCGGACCTTAACGCCTGGGGCCTCGTCTTCTGATCATTGGCTGATCATTCGCCGGGGCCGTCACTGCCACTCCTCCTCTCGCTCTCACCAAACGAGATTTACACTCGGGAACCACTCGGCATTCTCTCGCTTCCTTCTTCCTCGAGGCGTTTCTTTTTTCTTTTCTCTCTTCTCTCTCTCTCTCGTTTCGTGATCTCGCACGTGGCGCCAATTTCTTTCTTATCTTGGTGTAGTAGTAACGAGTGTGTTTACTACGCCATTCACAAAACAATTTTTACCACATCTTCCAGTTTCATAATTAAAGGAACGCTGGTTCGAAGAATTTCCTTTCTTTTCTTTTTATTTTCTTCTTTAAACGATTCTACGTTGTTTGAATTATTTATCGTTGAACGATAAGATTTGTTTCTTTATTGATGAATGTTTGTAAAAATTGTAAATATTCTTTATGTCGCAGGATCGATGCTTGCGGCAACAGAGGCAAACGTCGTGGGATGTAGTTGACGTTGCTCGTGTTTCGTGAGAAAGTCGCGAGAGCGAGAGAGAGTGAACAGGGGATCGACGAGAGATTGAGAAGAAGAAAGAGAGAGAGAGAGAGCGGGTCCCGACGAGGTAGTTGGGACAACCGCGTCCAAAGGATCCAAGGATTCGCGGCCGTGCGCGAGATAACGCTCGGTTGCGAGAACGGATTGCATGTGTGCCCGTAACGAGGATAAGAAGAAGAAGAAGAAGAAGAGGAAGAAGAGAAGGGCGCGTGAGCGAATCACTCGTCAAGCACGAAAATTCGTGAATTCGAGGTTTAAGAGAAAAAGCTCGAGGTACGAGAGAGGGAGGAGAAGCGGTTGAGGATCCAAGAGGCGAAATGAACGTAACACCGGTCGCGCCGGTCGTGGACAGCTGCAACGGATCGGACGGCTCTTCGTCACCAACGAATTACGCCATATGGGAGAAAGTCCTGATATGCACATTCGCTATTGGCCTGTCTCTCGTAACCGTAATCGGCAACAGCATGGTCATGATATCCTTCAAAATCGACAAACAGCTCCAGACAATATCGAATCATTTTCTATTCAGTTTGGCGGTTGCCGATTTCGCTATTGGCGCTATATCGATGCCGTTGTTCACGGTTTACACGGTACTCGGCTATTGGCCACTCGGTGCTCACGTATGCGACACTTGGCTCGCCCTCGATTATCTCGCGAGTAACGCCTCGGTACTCAATCTACTGATCATCAGTTTCGATCGTTACTTCTCGGTCACGAGACCGCTTACTTATCGTGCCAAGAGAAGTCCCAACAAAGCTGGCATCATGATCGGTGAGATATTCGTAGATTTGGCCAATTAACGAGGAAATTAAATCCCATCTGTAACAATTATATATATATCAGTTTCTTTTATTGTATTTTTCTTTTATTTACAAATATTTGTTCGAATTAACGATCGTGCATGCTTTTTTCTTTCAAATATAGACACATTGTTTGCGTGTGTGTATTTTTTTTCAGATATTAGTTACATTGTTGCAGACTCGGTAGATGATCGTGATGAAAGTTTTAGTATTTGAAAGAGTGGAGAAAAAGATGAAGAAAAAACGTTCCATTGTTGCATTTTTCCACCTCGGCCTCTGCATGCAACCTCTTTAGCTTCGGACTCGTATATACGTACGCGTATGAAGATTAAAATATAGCCTAGTAACTTCCGGTCGCGATGCCCAGTCCTACGGTCGATTGCTGTCGCGCACTCCAATGATCCCGGAACAAAACGCGAGATGGCGCGGGGTCAGGGGAGGGGGCAGCGACGCTTACTCTGTGTGACACGCGAACCGCCTGCCGGGCACTTTACGTAACAAATCGTAATTACGCGACTCTCTTGCATGTCTCTCTCTCTCTCTCTCTCTCTCTCTCGTTCGTAGAGAATTGTACAAAGAGTAATAAGCATACCGCGTGTACTAGAACCAGTGGACTTTCGTCTCTGACGATGTTACGAGTAGAGACGAATTATGCCAGGGGCAATGCGAAATGCGTCCTCTCCCCATGAAAATCATTTGGAAAAGTTGCAAATTGTAAATGAAAGAACGTTGTTCGCGGATCTTTCAAGTCTGAAAGTTTTTCGAATAATCAGACTCGTAGTTACGAAACTTAAATTCATTTTCAACGATTCTACGATTTCAAATAGCTTTTCTCCACTTTCTATATAATGTCAAAGTCACACGCGTTACAAAACCTCGTTTCGCACATGCTTAATGGAAAGTACGCGCATAACCTCGAAGTTACATGAAAAACAATTGCATTGAATTCCTTTAAATTCGATAAAACGCAATGAATCCTACCTGAGAGAGAATAGCTCGAATCTCCGTTGTTGTACCATGTACGGATAATCGCTCTTTGTTTGCGCATAATATTACCGTGAAAAGTTTAAAGGGAAAAGCTGTCAAGCATACTTTGACAGTGGATATTAAAACGCTAGGTCTAGAGAAAAGCAGCTCCCCCTCGCTCTCCATTGCCACGACTCTAGTACCAACTTTCGCCGCCTAAGCGTGTTCCTTCCGACGTGTGTCTGTATAGCGGAAAAGACGACTGTAGTCTGACTGAAACGGGGATGAACTACTGAGGATGAGAAAAGCCGCGCGGTACCGTTTCGTACAGATGCATTAAACCGATGTCCCGTATTTACATAAAATACAGCATATCTTTATACATATATATATATGTATATACATGTATAAGTCTGACACACTGCTCATCCAAACCGCTCTCGCGTGTTTATCTTGACTTTAAATATAGGCATGCAATACTCTCTGACACCTGTTGCAAATATAAAGGGGTATAGGTTATGGCACATGTACATCGGCCAAGCTTTGCCCGTAATACATATATATGTATAACCTCACTTCTACTTCTACTCTGATGCACTCGGTTCTCTCGGAGAGAGAGAGAGAGAAAGAGCTTCTATGTATATCGAATTATCGACATATACGAGAAACGATGACAATGAGGCGCGTGCTACTTTGCAAAACCCGTGGAGAAAGAGAGAAGTAGAGGGAGAGGGTGAGAGCGAAGCTCTTTGCCATGCGACACTACGCTCTGTTAGGCGCAATCTTCTCTTTTATACAGTGCAAAATAGCGTGTGTATCGAGGATTCGCCGAGTAAACTTTTGCAACAGGAACGAGGGGGAGAGGAATATACGAAGGGGGATAGTCTCTTCGTCAAGGTCGAGGTCACCGGACGTACGCGATGGGAATACAACCACAGTGGCTCCCTTACAATTTCTCGAGAAATAGAGAAAGAGTAGTCGCGCTCGTTATAGATACGTGCCACGTGTTCAGAACTGTGCGATAATAGACGAATAATACGTAGTAATGGTATTTTACAACGCCCGACGATAATAACCGTTCTCATATCGTTCGTATCCCTTTTCAACCGTGGTTATTTTTATTAACGTTATTCGGCTGCTAATAATGTCTGAAATATGTGTTGTTATTAATACTCGATTGCTTAATCCACGCTTCTATTAATATTCCTCTATCCGACCTATATTGCTATTAATATTTACTTATCGAAACTAGATTCCTATTTATAAATACTCGCGTTCAAATTATCAACTACGAAACGTTATGCAACAATGCCAAAATATCTAGTGTTCGGTTCTTTTTTATTTATTTCCGATTGTATTGTTGATAATTTACAGCTTGCGCCTGGGGTGTATCGGTACTCCTGTGGCCACCCTGGATCTACGCCTGGCCTTACATCGAGGGCAAGAGAACAGTGCCCGAGAACGAGTGTTACATTCAATTCATCGAGACCAATCACTACATCACATTTGTCACCGCCATCGCAGCTTTTTACGTGCCTGTGACGGTCATGTGTTTTCTTTACTGGCGCATATGGCGCGAGACCGAAAAACGCAAGAAGGACCTGAAAAATCTCCAAGAGACCAAGGAAGGCACGAGCAAGCGCAGCAATTCTAGGTATATAACTTAACGCGGTAATGAAATTTTCGCACCATTTCCGAAAGATCGTTGCTTTATTACCACGACGAATTGGTTCGTTTTACAGTCGTAGCGACGAGGTCTTGGATGCCGAGGGTCCGAAACGACCTCGTAGCCAATCGAGTACGGGTGATGTTAATTCGACTTATCTCGCAGCATCTCGAGGCTGCATCGATTCTCAGTATCCGGATTACACAAATGTGAGTCCACGAGGATCTTTACCTATCGACGAAATATCTCTAAATTTAACGAAACTATTTAAAATAAATTTATATCATCGGATTTTTGATTAATTTTTTATTTCTATCGTCGCAGAAGCACAGACCGATGTCATGGAATTCGTTGAAGATGTGGTGCGTGGCGTGGTGGCACAGTGGAAGAGAGGACGACGACGACGACGATGAGAGGGAAGGTACGGAGATAATTAGCAAAACGGTTCACAGTTACGACGAGACGTTAACGCCACTGTCGGTCGAGACGCCTTTCACGAGCGAGCAGCAACAGGATGCGAGTAGCAGGAGTCAAACGAGCGGTGAATTAGCCATAAGGAATATTCCCACGGATTCGGTAATTAAAAATTTATCGTTTATTTAACGGATGAAAATTATTTCGTCACGATTCTTCGCTTACGAGCCAACGATTGTTATTTCAGGTATACACGATCGTGATAAGATTGCCGGTGACCGAAGCACCGAGTATAACGATGTATCACGAGGATCTTATGATCGACGGAAGTGTACCGGATGAGGATAGAATGTCGTCGCGTCCGGACGGTTCTCTCAAATCGACTCGATCCACCGAAATGAGACGTCCTTCGCACATGCCCGATATAAGAATACCGCTGAACGCTCATACGATACCCTCGAAAAATCCTACGAGCGCTGGCGACAAACACATCATGCTCACGAAACCACAACCGATCAAGAAGAAAAAACGCACGCAAGAGAAAAAAGCGGCGAAAACGTTGTCGGCGATATTGGCGGCTTTCGTGATAACCTGGACGCCGTACAATATTCTCGTATTACTTAAGCCACTTACGAAAGCTTGCGTCGTAACGATACCCCAAGAATTATGGTCATTTTTCTACTATCTTTGCTACATTAACAGCACGGTTAATCCCGTATGTTACGCTCTGTGCAACGCGACTTTTCGTCGCACGTACGTGAGAATTCTCAAGTGCAAATGGCACAGTAGAAATCGTAACGCGAACAGGGGTTATTGCCCGCAGTGAAGAAAATCGTTTCGTCGACGTGAAACGAAAAGGCTGTTCCCCATTGTCGATGGGGTAAGGTTCGAATCGTTTCGTGGATATAACGGAGAAAAATTCATGTTTTTCTTAATGATCGCCCGAACGCCAAACGCATCGACGATCTTCGTCGACGATGCTCGAGCGTTGCTCGTTAGATTTTTTTCTCCACGCGTGGATAAAAATTAAGCGACGTTGGCACTTGGAGGATTCGGGCGATTGGCTCGTAACGACGTGATCATCTTTTTTTTTCCTATACGAAAACACTTTTGATCCTCCTACGATCTATACCCCTGATTCTCGCTTGTAACGAAAAAGGGCGAGTTTATTCGTTCTTAGGGACGAAAGGAGGTGAAGAGAGAGAGAGAGAGAGAGGATGAATTTACGAAGATTTCCACGAGTGCGACATTACTCGCCGTTCGTGTAAGCGCGACGGTCGAGTTTCCGCGGAGATACGAAAAATTCGTTTCGCGTACTCGCGCGTAACGAGACCGAGATGTGAGATTACTGCCATAAAAACAAAAAGAAAAAAGAAAAAATAAAGATTAATACACGTACGAGCTAGGAGAAGCGTAAGCTCGATCAGAGACGAAGGGGACAATTCGATGGGATATCGGAGGATAATCTCGTAATTAGCGAGAAGTAGATGTTTGAGAATTTTGAGCCAAAGATTGTAAGACGCGAGTCAATGTTCGCACAGTGCGAAACTCGCGCCAAGCCAAACGGGATGGCGAGAAGAAAGAAATCCTACGGTAGATTAGATTATACGGTGAGAGGGTGGCGAGACACAAGAGGAAAAGGATCGTTACTGAGATTTTTCCTGCGTCAAGGCTGTCGAGTAAGATTTACAACAAAAAAAAAACAAAAAAAAACGCGTCCTCAGACAGGAGACGAAACTTAACTGTACATTGTAAGCCCGTAGCGAGTGATATAACAAAACAAACAAACACACACACACACACACACAAAATTGTAAATGAATGTTTTTAAATGTAAAACATACGTGCGACGAGGGGAAAATTGTGTCGCGACGAAGACGACGAGTTTGTAGAATAATTTAATTAGGAGAAAAACAAAAAAAGTATGGAAAGAATCGTCTCGGTGGACGAGTGGGAATTTGAGCGTAAGAGTTAATCAATATCGAGACTGTAACAACGATAAATTTGAAAACAGAAGAGAAAAAAAAACGAAAAACGGGGCTGGTACGATATTCGATGGGGTAAAAGAGATAAAGAACGAAGGATGAAAACCACACACAAAATCGATTGCTTCCATACTGAATGACATTCTAATAATACGTGCCAAACAAAGCTTTAAACAAAGAGAGAAAAACAAACCAAAAAAGACAAACAAAAAAGAAAAGAATCCAAAGATTCTCAACGAGATGGAAGATAAATTCAGGTGGCACGTACGAGAGAGAGAGAGAGCGAGAGAGCGAGGCGAGATTTTTTGGCTTGAGAGAGCAATACGATATTGGTTAGCGAGACTAAGAATCGAGATGAAGATTTGTTGAGCCGGTTTGTGGAGGAGAATGCTTTAAGGGTTTTTTTCATTCCTCCCATCCCCCTCTTCCCCTCTATCCCTCAACTCGTACGAAGTAAATGTTTAATCGAATGCAAAAATGAAACAAAAAGACAAAAAAGCAAAAAAAAATGAAAACCCTCGGGTAGTACGAAAAGGTTGTGCGGTAATTTAAGACAAATTGTTTCGGGAAACGGGATGCAAGGCAGAGAACAAAAAAAAACAGAAGTACGCGAGCGTCGACGTTCGACCGTGTCGCGAAGAAAATTTTACTTGTCCCTCTCGGTACTCGTTGTCGGGTCGGCGCGACGATCTCGCTTCGACGTGTTTTATTGTATACAAAAAAAAAACTTAAAAAAAGTGAGAGCGTCGAGCGCGTTCGCGAATTCCCGTTGACGATTCCCCGAAGGCGAGAGCGTTCTGCGACCTGCCCATAGGCTAAATATGTTCTTCAATTAGTAACAAAAGAAACAAAAATGTAACCGGAAAATGGAATCGTGTCGAAAAAGAAAAAAAACTGAAGAACTTTTTTAGAGCAGGAATTGTCGCGAAACGCCAAAAACGACATTTTTTTAGGATTATATAAGCGCGAGCGAGCGATTGCACTCGCACGCGGATACAAAACCAAAAAATTACTATCGTAACAAAAAAAAACAAAAAGAAAAAAAAATCTCTAAGAGGAAGATGAAGGAGAGAGAACGTGCTCTCGCACGTGCGCGCTCTGCCCGCCAAACATTCCACGCACAAAAAAGACGCGCATACGATGTGATAACAAGAGCCGCGGCTGTCTCGAGCCTTCGTCCTTTTTCTTTTCTTCCATGATCTACTCCGAGAGTAAATGCTCGAAAGAAATGGTCGTGAGAATCATAAGAACGAAGCGAACACGCCGAGTTTGCTCGAAACAACAAAACAACAACAAACGGACACAACGTATGACGTGCGACTTTTTTTAAACGTAGCTAATATATTGTAAACACCGATGTACTCAGTCTATGTTTATATACGTGTTTTATATTAATGAAAACTAAAAAAAAAACGAAAAAAAAAACCAAAGAAATACGAGACATAAAATGATAAAACGAGACTTGGACCGTGATGGGAACGAGGTTAGGTTCGAATCGAGTGACGGAAGGAAAAGGGAGAGAGCGAAAGATTCGTAAGAGTCTCGAATATTGCCAATATCCCGGTATCGAAGGATATACAAGTCTCTTTATATCTAAATAAAGTTCAACGGATTGTTTAGACGAGAAAACGAAAAAGAAAATAATCAAAGAACGTTGTTCGGGTATCGGTGGGAGTTTCGGTCGCCTTATTTTCTGCGTTCGAGAAACGTCCGCGAGGAGGCCTCTTCTTACGAATGGCGCTAGTGTGCCCGAGCCGGAAATAAGACGCGATATTCGATGATGAGTCGAACCGCATTTTTTCCGTTACTTCCTCCCGCGACGAATTTTCAAGATCGCGAACGATCGTATCGAGTCTTTATCGAGATTTGGCCAAGACGACACACGAACAATACACGGACACGCACACAGAGACGAACACGAGGGAAAAAAAGAAGAAAATAAAAGAAAACTGTTTTTTACTCTACTGTAATTAATGCCAAGTTACGAGGATGACGATAATAAATGCTTTTTCGACGAGTCACAACTCGTGAAGAAACGCGAGCCTTTTTGTTTCATCATTGTCGTGCTTTCTCCTCGTGATTAATTTCCAGGCGATGCGCGACGTTCGATCGAAAAGTCCGAGGTTCGAGGGAGAAACGAGAGTCAAACTCGAACGGTAGAATAAATAACGCCAACTATTTTCTTCAAGGCACGCGTTTCTTTTGCTCATTTTATTATTACTTTTTTCTTCTCTTTACTAACTATTTTAACAACGTTTCTTAAAATCTGTCCCTAAAGATTTGTCTAACTAAGGATAGAATTCACAGGAACGCGCGTTCGTGGCACCGGAAATTATAACTCGCGATAAACGCTCGTTTTCTTTTCCCTTCCCTTCTTTCCATGCCGTTTTCCTCAATCTTTCGTAGCGTCCGCGTGATTTTTTCTCTTGGGCAACTGAAGGGTCATAGGTGTGCCGGGACTGTTGTCCTGCGTCTGATTAACGGTTTTCTTTGTGTCTTGATGATCGACGGACGTATTGTTGCGACAAACGCTGACTTTCGACGTTGGCACGTGTTGTTCGCCGGTCGACCATTCGAAATTGAACACCGGAACTTCCGGATGAAGGTCCGAGTCGGGAGTGTCGGCCGGTGTCGTAGGTGTCGTGATGTAAGGACTGAGATCTTGATGAACGACGTCCGGAACCCGTTGCAGCGTGTCCGACCATACCGGAGGACTGGAAGAACTCCAATGATGCTCTATGCTCGTTTCGTTTCCCTCCATGATACTTAAACTCGAGCCCTGTTGTTTCATACTCAAATGCTGATGCGCCTGATGATGATGATGATGATGATTTCTTCTTTGCGACGAGTGCAACGTCATTCTCGATTCCACGCAGGTCTCCCCACTTCCGGTGTAACCACCGTCGAGATCGACTATATTGTACTTGTTTATCGGCGTATCGTTCGCAGTGTACTGGCCACCCTGACTGTAATGTATTATACTAGATTTGCCTCGATAATTCGGCAACGGTGAGACACTCTCTCGTATCTGCTGCTGCTGCTGCTGCTGCTGGTGTTGGCTCTCGTGATGATGGGTCTGCTGTTGCTGGTGGTGGTGTTGTTGCGCCTGCTGATGCTGAGGATGTTGTTGTTGTTGCTGTTGTTGATGATGATGATGATGATGATGATAATGCTTCGGGCTATAACTCAACGAATGCGTAAGCTGATAAAACGTTTTCGTATTCTCGTGCTCTGTACTGTTTATCGACATGTCAACCGGCTCAATCTCCTCGTGACTCTGTCTAGCTATTTTTCCACCGTTATCGGGCACGTAATCAACGGATTCGCTGCTTACGTCGTTGCGATGATGATGATGATGATGTTGTTGATGCTGCTGCGGTTGTTGCTGCTGCTGTTGCGACAATTGAGGATTGTGCGTATGATGATGACGCGGCTCATCGTGACTACTGTAAGACGGCGATGACTCGTCCGTCTCGTGTGCCATTAGACCAACCGAACGTACGTTGTAATCCTGATTCGTGTAAGGATTGTTGCTTAATGGATTTTGCTGTTGGGTCTGGGACGTAGGACACAGACCGTAAGTGAATTTCGCTTGGGCGGAGTACTGATACAGCCATGAACTCGAACGCATTACCTCGGCCTCTTTGTCGCTGAAACGAGAATTACGTTGATAATTCGTTTCCATACGATTTCATTACGGACAATTATTCTTTTTTCGTTTTTTTTGTTTTTTTTTCACAAAGACGATTCGTTCTTTGGTTCGATTAACGTTCTTACCTCAATACTTGATTGGTGCAAACGATAATGGGATGTTGGCACTCCTCCGAGGTTTCCTTGACCTGAAGAACGCAATGAATCCAAAACCATCGTCCGGATCGGTTTTGCAGCCTCAGGAGCGCCGTGCTCGTTCGCTCTTGATCGGATTGTATGACCGTCTGATGCTTGCAGTAAGCTGTCCTTATGCACTCCCAGTGCAAGAGATTGTACCAGGATACGCCGACGAGCTCGGATCTCGTGTATTCCAAATGGCTCTCGGCTCTGTGAAAACAAACAAAAAATATGTAAGAGCAAAGGTAAACGATGCATACTTTTAGATACGAGTAGGTAAGGAGAGGGCAAGAAGAAGAAGAAGAAGATTTCTTTCGTATTTACGAATTCGAGACAAATTTTCTCACGTTTTGTCGATATGAAGATACTTCATGTCCATCGAGTGGATCGTCGTGAATATATTAGTCGCTCCTTGCACGACGCTCTCGCGAGTTTCCGGCAGTACGACCGGAGTGCAGGAAGCGAGGAAAACGGATTCGTTGCGATTGCAAAGCGGCACGAACGGCAAGTAATGTCCCTCGACGAGAACGACCTGGGGAAATGAGAAATTATTTCCCTCCCGTTACCGGACGAAACGAGGATATCCGTCGTTGTTGGAAGTTCGATTCGATCGAATCGGGAAATAAGAGGTAAGCCTATCTCGTTCCAATAATAATAATCTTACGAGATTAACGATTTTATCGAAGAATACCTTTTGATCGCCGAATCGCAATTGTCGTCGTGAATTTCTCGACACGTTTATGCGACAAAGAAACAATCTTCTTTCGTTCGGCATCGAGCTGTTTCTCGCTAATTGATTTTGAACTACCATATGATCCTGTTTGTCTATAACGTCGTAAACGCTATCACCGTGTATCAGCAAATCCTCCTAGGAATAACAAAATTTTGTCCGTCTTAAAAATCTGTTATAAATATTCAATTCTCTGTCTTTATTTTTCATTACCATCGAGTGACCGAGGTATTCGGCAGCGTTCTCCGATATGTACAAGAGTTTGCCCTGTTGGGTCATCATCATGATGAAACCGGACATTGCCTGAAAAAATGATAAAATTACAATGATTTTTTTTTTCTTTCAACGTTTTTTCAACATCGTCGAAAGTTAGGCGAGACGAAAGTTTGATTATATTTCATAAAAATCATCGAAGATTATTCGCACCAATTAAAAAATGTTTAGTTTTTATTCGAGATTTTTGGAATTTTATGTAACCGGTCAATGACCTTGAAACTTTATAAATTTTTATAATGGACAATTTCGTTAAAATTTTCATGCGTTCTAATTTTCGATCGAACGATTAATTCGGGTAAAATAATTACTTTCGAGAATCCTATATTAGGGGTCGGTATATTCGCAGAATCCGCCGGGTTGCTCTTCAGGGCTGAAACACACGAAAGATCATGAGACCCCATCCTCTTTTCATCAAGCCGGAACACCCAAAATTCGTGAAGAATTTACATGCTCGAAAAAAAATCGGGTAGCTGAAGAATTTTTTTTTGCGCTTTTTCCTTTTCGAGACTCTTCGCCAACGTTGGTGGTTGGTACCAAGAGCGATCGAGAGATAGATGCGGGCAAAGAGTGAGTGAGAGAGAGAGAGAGAGAGAGAGAGAGAGAACAAGAAGGAAAAAGAAGTGAGGGATCATTCTGCATCCTTTTTTTTGGTGCACTCCCGGTACACTGCAACGAACACACACAAACACACGCGCGGACGTATATACATATACGTTGTATAAGGCCGATAACGTTCTCGCGGGGTTCTCGGGATTTTCTCGAAGAATGCATCTCGCCGTGTTTGTGGGCCCCCCTTGAGAAGAGGAGATCCCCTCTATATCGCTCGCTCTCTCTCTCTCACTCTCGCCCGTTTCAGAGTTCTCTCGACTGTGGGTCCTATAAAGACGATATACATATACACGTGGCTTTCGTACACGAGAGGGTTATGCGCACACGGGGGCGTACGGGAGAAGGAAAAGGATAAAGAGGCGCAAAAGAAGCATCCGAGAAAGGGACTAGCGAAACCTGGTGAGTAGTGGGGGAAGCGACAGCAGTGCTCCCCCGCGAGAAAACGCCGTGTGCCTTTGCGAGCACACACACGGATCGGCTGGTCCGGTGTACAGTGCTGCCCTCCCCCACCTTTCGGAACGCGACGCGAGGAATGGTGGGGGAGGGGAGAGAATGATTCGCGTAGGGGGAGTATGGGTTACAGGAGCGTGAGAGTGTTGTTGCAGAGGCCGAGAGGTCAGCGGATCACCCGGAACTCGCGCTTAGACTCTCCGGCTCTGGCTCGAGGAGAGGCTTGAACGTTGGGGCCTCTCTTGGTGTGCTCTCGCCGTGTGCTCTCCTGTTGCGGTTGCTGCCGATGCAACGGGAGAGCAACTCCACCGAGAGATGTATCCTTCCTTTTGCGCTCCTTCGGCTCTCTTCCATGCACAACGTTTCGCGATATATATATAGTACACGTTGCCTGCATCTCTCTGGTTATACATACATATGTATGTATATTTAGAACCATAGATATCTCTGTGTCTCTGTATGTGTCTGTTTATATTCGTGTATACGTTCAATTACAATACCAAACTTATGCCGGATCCAGATCGGACCGCGGAAGCGGAGGATTCGACAAAAACTGACGATCGGTATGTGGCACATCTTGGATGAATCATTTTTTCATGGTTTTTTTAAATATTGACAGAGCGCGGGAAAATCGAAGAAATTTGAAAAGACGAAAAGGGTATTGTACGTGATGCAATACGTATGTATTGTATATCAGTGAGCTCTCCGCTGTTAGTGTATATATATATATATATATTTATATATACATTATTGTTTGCGTGTACTAGACGTTGAACTTGTTGAACTCGCGACGGAGAGAAGGCGGCCCACGGTTGCCGGGAGGTCCCCGAGCTTCGAATCTCTCATTCTCCCTCGGTCATCTTTTTCTCCGTCCCTCTCTCTTTCCGTCTTATTCTCTCTCTCGCTCTTTATATTCTCCAGCAAGACCAGCAGTGGAATGCCTGTAATTTCAAAGTACAAGCCGAGAGAGAAACGGACGGGACTGCAGCAGCTCATACCGCGATTCTATATACATATAGATAGACGTGTATATATATATATATATATATGTGTGTATCTTGCCAATTCTGTTAGAGGACAGAGAGAGGTACGACGCTTAGCTGGAGATGACGACGATGATTCTCCGCTGCCGCGAGAAACCGACCTGAGGCTGATGCAAACAACGTAGAGACCAGTTGAGAACATTTTTATACAGAGAGATGACAAAAGGTTAGGTATTAAAGAGCAGCGGGAACGAAAATCCTTGTCAAGTGGCTACGAAGAGCTGTCCAGAATACTTCACGAAATAAGGGCTGAAAATGCTTTTTAAAAAAGGCTCTGTCGAGGTGTGTACGAGCAGTGAGGTAAGCGTGTCTGAAGACTCGCAGACGAATTTCAAATCTCGCGAGTGACACTTCTCGGTCACTCGTAACTATACGTATATATGCATGTAAATACATTTGATTAATATATATGTATATATATGCATATATAAGCATACTGATCTGTGGCATAATTGCGTACTCTTGTAACTGTTGGGGGTACTTGCTGCTAGAGGGAGACAGAGAGAGAGAGAAAGAGAGAGAGAGAGAAAATGAAAAGAGAGTGAAAGAACTCAGCGGCATCACAGGAGCTGAGGCACACCCGCCCACTCGTGCTGATGTGCTGCGCTCGAGTGAAAAGTGGAGGACGCTTCGCGGTCTCTCGTGGCACTCTCTCTCTCTCTCTCTTGCTGTCTCGCTTGCTGATGTTCTTGGCGCGCGCGGGGCAACCGCGCGCTGATTGAGGAAAAGAAGAAAAGAAAGACGAAATACGAGAAAAAAAATGAAAATAAAAATAAAAGACAATAAAAAGAGCGGGAAAGGTGGCGACAGTCACTCGCGCCGCAGAGCAAGTGCTCCGTGCGGAAGGGGTGCAAAGTGCCCACCGGTAGATGGCACTCGCGCGCCTGTCCCTTTTTACCCGGTTATTATTCCAGTATTTACGTTTTAATGCGAAATGTGAAAAGTTTCCGACGCGTATTTTATATAGCCGTACAATCTGCGCATGCGCCTAACGTTCTATCCCCCTCTTTCATGCTACGATATTTACTAAAGTACGTAACGCTAAAACGAATACATTTCACGAGTATAATAATCATAACAAATGTGACATTGGCCACGCAGTGATTTACGAGCTCTATACTCGGCCAGTAATACAGAAAACTACAATTCGACAGGTGGTCAAAGAAGGAAAAAAACGAAAAATATTCATCCGTATGGGAAAATATTGAAACGGGTGGTCGATCCTTACCTTGCTGAAAATAGTTGGCTTTACGAAGGAAAACGCAGACCAATGCCATAAGCTGTAGCTGCGACAGTCTCTGTCTCGTCGACGGTGGCAACGGCAATAGGTCACGTAAGTTTGCTATTTCGGCGTTTATCAGGTCCCTTCGTAATTTGCTCGCACCTTTGGTTGATTTGCTCGCATCTATCCTTGAAGCACACATGGGGTGAACGATCATTCACTCGGATCTTTATTTATTCTTTTTTTCTTCGTCATATCACAGAAACAACGATTTTGATCTTTTTCTTTTTCTCTTTATAATCACATTTCTCCGATATAAAAAAAAATATATATAAAAAATGTAAAAAAACAACAACAACAACGCAAATTTTTCGTTAATACATTCGCGCACTTCGCCGCACAGATTGAAGAAAAATACGTACGCGCTCGCAATAATATCGGATGCCATATACGATGTTTAATATGGTTTTTCTTATTTTTCTTTCTACGACACAAAACGACGTTTCTCGACGTCATCTTTCTCGTTGCCGGTCGGTGCCAGAACGTTGGAATAACGCGGGAAGTTGACGTGTCCGGTTCTCGACCGACACACGTCGCTCATACTTTTGAACACGTCGAATAATATACATGTATATCGCGACCGAGCACAACTTACCGATTGAACATATTTTGATGACACCGGGTGGGACATTAGCGATCGATGGACGAACAGGAAAGTGCGGTGGTTGTACATCCGGGTAGGCAGGTTCTCGCGAAACTGCAGCTGCAATCTAACATCCGGGTCATAACGCGCTACTAACACTGAACACGTGGATACTGTTGGCCGCGCGGCAGAGAGCTCCTCTCTCTCTCTCTCTCTCTCTCGCTCTCTTCTCCTCCGCTCCCCCTGTGTGTGCCTTGTACCTTTTATCCTACCTCTACTCTCCCACTACGCTGTACCGGCGTTCGACCGGCGTTCTCCTGCCTCGCTCTCTCTATCTCGACTCTCTCATTTTTCTCCTCCTCTCTGCCTCTTCTTCTTCTCCTTCTACTCCTTCTTCTTCTTCTTCTCCTTCTTCTTCTTCTTCTTCTTCTTCCTCTTCTTCTTCTTCTTCTTCTTCTTCTTCGGCTCTCGAGGAACAAGCGTCTTCTTCGACTCCTTATTCTCCTATCGTTTTCCTTCGTCTTCTTCTCGTATAGTTTTTCTCGGTAGAATCTACTATACATATACTCCCCCGCGCTCTCGTACTTTTGCCCCTTGCCGATACACCGCCCACGATTCCATCGGTCTCTTACCAAATATGTATATATATATATATTTGTATGTATGTATGTATGTATGTATCGATACACGTGTATATATCTATAGCTACTTCGTTCTCCTGTTTTTCTTGCTATTACGAGTACCGTAAGTACCGATATAACCTTTCTTTCTCTCTCCGCGTGCTCCGTGGCTTACCCTTTCACTCGCGCGCTCCCTTGCCTTTTGCTATTTTATCCTCGTCTCGCTCTTGGCACTCTTCGCTCTTCTTTATCCCTCTGTCTTTCTTGTATCACCGAAACCCTCGCGTGAATTTCATACTACTGCTACTAATACCACCACTACGGCTCTATACTACTATTACTAATACTCCTTGGTTATACTCCCGCGTTTCTTCAACCTTACCCTTTCACTCGATGCATTCTATTTTTCGCTATCTCTCAGTCTTCCCTGCTGCTCGATGCAGCTCTCCCTCTCTCTATCTCTAAAGACATATGTATATATCTATCTCATTTTCATCTCTGTCTCTCTTTCTCTCTCCGTCTCTCTAGCCCGTACACCCCTTGGCGCGCGCGAGCTCTCTGTCCCTCTTTTTGTCTCTCCGGCAGTTCGTCGTCGAGACTATAGGATCTTTCCTCTTGGTCATCTAACGCTCACTCGCGAGTCGCGAGCCGTTCCGTTCGCGTCGCGTTCCTTCGATGGGTCTTTCCAATATTGCGTAAACACACGCAGTTCTGGCTACTTCGTTGACTCTTTGATTACTCGAGAATTCATTTTTTAATATAGTTCTCGAGGTGTCAAGATTGTTACTAATAGTAGGGTTATTTATTTATCTTTTCTTTTATGCATGATGGAGTAGGGGTACATTGTTTTTAATAACGTATGATACATCGATCTTTTAAATTTTCAAAGCGCACGAATAACTAATGGTTTCGTGCCACGAACTATAGAGAGCTTCCAATGTGCGGCTGCTCATATGCGTTATTTTCTTTGCTGAAACAGTACGTCATAGTATATAGTATTTTACGAGGAACTGTGGCCATATCCGATAGCACGGTCGTCAATACACAATTTTTATAATTCTTCGACGAATTGTCTTCGGTCTGGATTGAGCATTCGCTTTTTTTTTATCTAACCGGAAGTTTACAGTCTACTATACGCTTTGGTTATTTCGAAATTATCTACTAATATTTTTCTCGGTATAAAATACACTGGCGTCTCTTTTTACGATGTAGATAAACTAGCAACGATAGTATGTTTAAGGAGTTTTGCGTGTAGTACTGCGCTTGTTACTTCCTAAAAGATTGTCGCAGCTACATGAGAAATTATATGCGTTTCGCGGTAGTGCCATTTTTCACGGTCAAGTTTTGATTGTGTCTGCTCGTTCACGGGTCGCTTCTACTTGCGCTCGACTCTCGTGCTAAGGGTCTCTGATTGATCGATCGAGTACTCGGTCGTTATAACAGGAATCCATAACACGGCGAAATACTCTTCTCGATAGGCAGGTAGCGCCACCTCCCGGTTTACCGTTCAATTATTATCATTATTCGTGGCGCCACTAAAATTTCGTGTCGCTGTAGTCATTTTTTGTGTTCGCCGCTTCGTTTCTCTTCATTTTCGCCAGGCGGCGCGCGAGAATTTTTCCTTTTCCTTCCATGATGGCGGTGAGTGTACGTCTGTTACTCGCAAGATTGTTAACTAAATCCGTCGATATTTCAAGAATCCCGTGCTAAAGGAATAATCGAACATTTTCGCGTGATAGATCAGTTTAAACACCATATTATCGTCACAATCGTAACGCACTTTGACGCTACTTAACATCGAAATTATCCTCGTGAAATGACAGCTGTAAACGCGCTCGTTCGGTGGCCTACACGCTTGTTTTTTCGACCTCGGCGTGGACGGAATTTCTCAACTCATAACCTCATTTGCCCGTATTACCGAGAACGTGGTTAAACAAGTATTATTGTGATATTAAACGATATTTGATGTTATTGCAGGACGCTAAGCCGGCCCCCGTGAAGAAAACCTCGAAGAAGGTGGAGAAAGTCAGGAAAGAGCCCAAGGATGCGTCGAAAAATGTGATGCGCGAAGTTCGCATTCGCAAACTGTGCCTCAACATTTGCGTCGGTGAGTCTGGTGATAGGCTGACTCGTGCAGCCAAAGTGTTGGAACAATTGACCGGACAACAGCCCGTCTTCTCCAAGGCTCGTTACACCGTTCGTTCCTTCGGTATACGTCGTAACGAAAAGATCGCTGTACATTGTACCGTTCGCGGCGCCAAGGCTGAGGAAATCCTCGAACGTGGTCTCAAAGTGAGTAAACGTTGAAAATAATTCCTCAAACTGATCAAACCCGCTCCCTCGTAAAAGCGTACAATTTTTAAACAATTTACAATAATCTTAGGTTCGTGAGTACGAGTTGCGCAAGGAGAACTTCTCCGGAACCGGAAACTTTGGTTTCGGTATTCAGGAACACATCGACTTGGGAATCAAGTACGATCCCAGCATCGGTATCTATGGTCTCGACTTCTACGTTGTTCTTGGACGACCTGGTTAGTATATACGTAACGTTAAATATCGAGATACTTTAATAACGGCACTTTAACTGGTATCATAGAGATTGTCTCGGCTAGACAACTTCTAGAGTTCCTATAGGAACGCGCGTGCCAAATAAAAAGCTTCTTATTTGCAACTCACGCCCACTTCTTTTTACTGGGTGTGTTACTTAATGGAAGCGACATTTTTTCTTGTTGAGAATAATTTATAAAGTTATCGCTTATCTGGCAATTTTTATATTGTATTTTTCTTTGCTCCAGGCTTCAACGTTGCCCACAGAAGGAGAAAAACTGGTGTGGTTGGCTTCCAGCACAGGCTTACCAAAGAAGACGCCATGAAGTGGTTCCAACAGAAATACGACGGTATTATCCTCGCCGGCAAGAAGTAATCTACGCGTTATGTATTTTACTATTGACATTAAATAAAATAACGCAAAAAAAAAAAATCACAAAATAGGACATGTAATTTTACTTAAAATTTTGATGACGTTGCTTTATTTCACAAGATTTATAATCGTGCTACATTGCCGTCATGATAGCAGCCACGACGGATACATGAGTCGTGATCGATGAAAAAAAATATATAGCTATGAGAGCTTTTTTAAGTGTACTAGTAAATATTATGCGCAGGCCGAAATGAAGTTTTCGATTAGCTTCTCAAACGAGCTCCGAATTATTCATGCTTCGATCACACCGAAGCCTCGCCTTCGTAAGAAGATTTTAATGAGCAAATTCTAACTATCCGTGCACGCAAAGAAGACTCATTTTATGGTGAAGATTTTTTGTTTTTTTTTGGGCAAAAAAAAAATCTCGAATATCCGTACTTTACGTGTAATCCTAAATTCACCGAAGGGTCGCGAGTGCGACGTCTCGCTTTTACGTGCCGGGGTGCATGATTCAACAATTTTTTCTCTTCGTTATAGATTACAACGGCATTAGTGCGACGGATAACGAATTGTACTTACAATACGGAGCAACGTGCTTCTTTTTTATTCACTTGAACGTTCCGCAAAGAAAACGAAAAAAAAATGGCCAATTATACGATACGTAGCGAGAGTAATCGTTAATTGTCAAAGGCAAGATATTTCCCTCAGTCTCCTTAGTATTTCTTTTTTTTTCGTTTTTTTTTTACCCTATCCGGACGACGTATCACCCACAGGCTTTGATAAAGTTTATACACATTTGCGAATCACATATAGTATGTATAACAATGTACAATATATATAAATAATATATTAATAAGTCTGGGGTAGGGGGAGGAGAATGGATATCGGGGAGGCGAGTTAGGTCATTCGATGACCTTGAACTTTTGGTAACGCGATATATAATCCGAATTGTCTTGTCGTGGGACGAGACACCACGGAATTATCAAACATTCTTTGGCGATTTTTCGCAAAAATTGTTCTCTTCGTTTTTTTTTTTTTTCATTAATACTATGCGATAGGAACTAAAGCGGCAACGCGGATATACATAACGTTTTATCAACCGGATGGGACGACGTTAGCGAGAAAACCGTACTCCATCAAATCTTTCCTTACTTTCCGATACAGATCGCCCGGGATCTCAAGAACGAAGAATTGAATCCCAAAACCATAATGAATAATCGCGTTTTTCTTAAATATTACCATTCCTTGTTTTCTTCTTTTTTCTTTAAATCTAGTAATATTGATAATACTGCCAGCTAGCCGGTAGGAGGCAGGATATAGTTACAAACGCTTCGACGGTGCTGAGCGTCGATTCTTGGTAAATACGTAACGAGTTTGCATTGGGATTTTTATGTGGTGAAAAAAATAAGGGTAGAATGTGTGTTTGTAGAAAAAGTATTTGCATTGGAGACGGTTTTTGGATCGTCTCGGTCGTATATAAAAATTTCATACACTAACAAGTGATTGAATCGTCAGATTTTTGGCTGTTTAACGAAAATTAATCTTTCAGACGAGTGTCTGCCAGTTTAAGCTCAGCACCGCTTCACGTGCAAAAAGAGGCAAGATGGATTTCTTTTTTCTTTAGTATTTCTTGATTTTCTTCATAATCATTCGTTTCTTCAATTTTCAGGCCTCGATAAACTTTCGATTATTTTCTCGTCGAACCGTAGATTTTGTCAATATTGAGCTTCTCGTTGTCGGTAAATCCGAGTATACTTTCTATAGCGTTGAGATGACCGTGATGATTCTCCTTGTCCGTAAGAAAATAATAAATGGCCGATTTGAGAAATTGGAGAGTGATCTCAGGATCCAGAGCGCCTTGACGATTTCGAGATTCCACGATTCTTCGATACATCGCCTGTTACGAGAGAAAAACAGAAATATCGTGGAGGACCGTTAGTTAAACGTTCGTGATGAGATTTCGAGGGAAAGAGCGCCGAGAAGACACGGCAACATCGATCACTATGAACCGTGCGATAGTTTTTATCTACGCGCATACGTCGAAAACGAGATCTAGAAAATTTGTTTGTCGATACGAACAATGATCTAATTAAACATAGGCGATGCTTCTTCACTCCCGTAAAAGCACGTGCAATGGAACGAAACTTACAGATCAAAAAGGAACAAAGAGGCTGTTTCTTCCAAGTGCTCCGGACACTGCCCGTCTAAGAGTACAACGATATTTTATCGTTGTACCATGAAAAAATTATCTCTACGAAGATATTTTTTGTGCTCGAGGATTAATACGTAAACAATCGTGAACATGCGAGGCTCTCGTTGGGACGAAGCCGAAGAAGTGAATGATGAAATTTGCCCCGTTCGATGAAGCAAAACGTGCTGAAAAGCCGAACTCTCTCGACTATGGAACAAAAAAAAGAAAAAGCAAACGTGGTACATGGTGGGACGTTTTTATTCTAGTGCTCGTGCAAGTAGACTCGCGATTCTAATGATGCGAATCATTGTCGATGCAACGGATAAACGAGGAGGGATAGACGAACGGAGTCAAAAATAGAAATATTAATAGGGAGAGATATACAGATACAACGACAATGACGATTAAAATTTCGCGATGGCAGTCTTTGAGCAGGAAATACAGACCTTACGTGTGGCAAGGACCCAGAGAGAAACAGCCTCCTGAGCGCTTAATAAACAGTGGCTACGATCGGCTGAAATGTGAAGTTCGGGCAAGTAGCTTGTACCCTGGAATGTAAGCGGCGACAAAAAAAAACAGTGGTACATCGTTAGTAATTCGGATTACGGATAAACGGAATAAGATTGGGAAGAGAGATATGGATGATAAAGAAATTACATTGGAAACCATCGCGATAAAATGTCCCGCATAAAAAATAATCCGGCAACAATCTTGTATCTTCTTCGTTCAATATTTTGTTTGCAGGTAACGTATTAAGCGAGAATCTTTGTTTATATGGAAATTTTATTGCGACGATATTTCGACATGTAATCAAATTACGGGTAGCGAAGACAAGAATAAAAACAAAAGGCTGGTTGATGATACAAAGCGGGGGAGATACGTGAAAACAGTACAAGGAAATTATTCGTGAGAATAGTATTACGTGGTGTGTGAAGACAAGCGAATTAACAATGAAAAGATCGGTAGAGTGGCGGGTGAGATTAGTCCGGCGATTTTATTCCTGCGTGTTGTTGTGCTAGATCGCCCGCAGCCCAAACAAAGGAAAAAAAAGTAACGCTCTTTATAGCCTAAATCGAGAAAAAGTATCCGTAGTGCTTTCTGACCGTGTGTCTTGTGAATGACCTATTAAAAAACAAAACCCTACTGTGAAAAAAGTCTTGAAAAAAAAAAAGAAAAAAAAAATACCAAACCAATCAGTAAATGAAAGTCTCGGGTGTAATCGAGGCAAGTTACGAAGCTTACCTTAACGTTTTCCAATTCTGCTTGTGTCACGTTAAGCTGCTGGAGTACTTCGGCCATTGTGACTTTCGGAGGGGTTTGATTGGCTTGCTCGTAGATCTGAAGAAGTACGAGAATATATGAATAGAGACCGGTGGAATAAAAAGAAAAACGAACATGAGCTCGACGTTCATTGAAAATGAAAAAGAAAACGTGTCAAGAGAACGACGTTTGTCCCTTTCCGCTTACTCACCTTATCAGCTTGCTCGATTCGAGCCGCTTCTTGACCCTTGGCGTACATCTTGAGATACATCTGCTTGTTTCTCTCCTCTTGCTCGTCGAATATCGCCCTTTGCTCGGCGAGTTCTCTCCTCGTGCTCTCGAGCTCGGTCTCGAGCTCGCGGGTTTTCGCCTCGGCCGCATCCATGGACGGACGTATTTCGCAATAGCGAGTGTTCAATTCGGAGAATTGATTAAGCAAACTTTCTACCTTGTCGTTATGCTTTTCCTTCAATTCTTGTACCTCGTCGATGTGTCTCCTCTGCATCTCGAGGATTCTCTGTTCGTAATGATCGACCAATTTTCGACGATCGTCGCTGTTAAGCTGGCTTTCCTCGGACGCGCTGGAAAAATTAGTCAACGTCGTCCCCGTCGTCGTCGTCGTCGTCGTCGTCGTCGTAGTTGCCGTGGCGATCGCCTCGTGGGTATCGCTCGTCGCGGAAACTTTTTCAACCCCATCGACAACCGCTCGCTCGTTTCCCAACAATACAACAGAATCTTTCGAGTGCACCGACTCATCGTCGAAGTGACCCGAGTCTGCGAGAGAAGCTGGCAATTCGCCCGTAACGCGTTTCTCCGGCGTCGCTGGGCTTCTTACGGTCGACGACTCGAAACCGCTCTCGTCGGGTAATTCTTTACACGGCGAATCCGGCGAAAATGGATTTGCCTCGCGAACCGTCAACGCGTCGCTGCTATCCGTACGATCGTCCGGACTATTCAACGATGCTTTGTACAGTCTCAGTTCAACGACCTCCTTCGTCAGTCTGAATATCTCACGATCCTTATCCTCGATCTCCTTTCGTGCCTCGGCCAGTAAATTCTACAAAAATTATTGAACCTTTGTTACAAAAAATACGAAGAAAAAATTTGCATTAAAATCAAACATTAAATTCGAATAAAACATTCACCTGAAATTTTCTGACTTGTCGAGCAGCACGTTGCGTCGGTGTCAGATATTGTTCGCTATCTCCGTTGTGATTCGAGCAATGTACGACGTACTTTCGCGATCTTCCCGACCACGTTGTGCCATTGAGAGCGAAGTGTGCGTGATCGCATGCACTCGCGGTGCTGCACGCGCTCCCGTAACTCTTGACGCTTTCCGCATCACTGTCGTCCACCTGCTGCATCGAGCCCGTGTAATTCGTGCCTGAGGCCGCGTGTAGTGGACGCGGCCTCGCCGGAGTCAGTGATAGACTCTGGAAAAAATAAAATAAAGAAAGACAAATGTCAAATCCAATAAAATTCACGGTACGTGGATGTAGAGGTAGAGAGACAGAATGGTGTAACGAGCTTTTCATACAAGTACACGATCGACTATATAACTATACTCGTATAGTTCAACTGCGAGAGAAGTCTGACAAAGTCGGCGAATCCAACGTAACTGTCGTACGTCACGCATCCTGAAGGCATGGAACGCTTCTCGACCGCGATGCAAATTTATCCCACGTTTTCGAACATCAATCCCGACTATAATACTTTCTTACGCTATACAACACGAAGTACGAGGAGTGTTGCACGTCGATCGATACAATCTCGTCGATTAAAAATTCTAATCGCTACGAGTGCTACAACGTCGGTCTTTAAGTTATCAATACATCGCGATATAAATTCTCGACTATTAAATAAATTAAGGAATAAATAAAGAAAAAATTCTAATCGAGTTCAAACTCGTGATTCAAACGATTCAAGTATTTCGAACAATTTTTCTAAAGTATATGATCAATTTTTACAAAATTCATTTGTTCGTAAATAACAGAACGTTTCCAATTTTGTAAACTCGTCGCATAACGCAGTTTAAAAATAACACCGAATTACAATTTTCTTCGTATCGAGATTTTTACACAATTCCATGAGGAAAACGTTGCATATACAATTTTTCAATCTTATCAATTAAAGAACGAGAATTTTAATTCGTTGATGAAAACTCAACGAGCTGGAAACTTGGAAATATTAATCGTCCGGCGAAGTTTCTCGTTGGATGTTTCGTCGAGCCAACAGCTGTCCAAACTTCGGACGGAAGAGACGTAGATAGAGGTTAAAGAAATCGTGAAAACTTTGTCCAACTGACGAGTCGATGGATAAACTCACCGACGGACAACTTCTCGAGGTTCTTCCACCTGGTGGATCGACGTAACGACGCGGATTCGACATTCGAACGTGAGAGTCTCGTCGAGGCGAATTCCATCAAGACCGGATAAAAACTGTTTCTCTCCTCTCTCACCGTCCTCGATAAAACCACGAGAGTCTCTTCGTTACGTTCTTTTTTTCGTGAATTCAAGAATCATGTATGGAAGAAAAACGATGATCAAAATGTTTTCGGCGCAAATTCTTGGTTTCGAGATGAAGTTGGACGTATCTGTGTTCCAGCAGTGGCCACTGGAGGCTACGGGCCTTGCGTAAACACTGACGAAGGTTTCGGGAATGCTTGTGTAGTGGAAGTAGTAGAGATAGCGGAGAAGCGGTTTGATGTTAACTCGAGGGTGGAGGAACGTACGAACTACTATATAGAGATAGTCGGTGAAAAGCTTCGCGGGGGTGAATCGGGGTAGTGGTGGCACGATGGAGAATCGCAGGGGAGAAACGAATGTGCGCCGACGCGCGGCCACCAGTTTTGCGAAAGGTCAGGGAGCTCTCTCCCTTCGCCACGACACAAACCCTTCTCTTTCTCTCGCCTTCTTCCCTCTTACGAAATCCTTGGATATTTTCTCCCCTCCTTTACACTATCTCGTCCTTTCTCTTCTTCTCTATTCGAGGATGATTTACTTTCTTCGTCCAAGAATCAGCGAAGATTCCTGCGAAATTGGAACGAAACGAGGAAGTTGAATCCTTCGCAAATTTTCTCTTCTATTCAAAATACGTGGATTCCTCTTTCCTTGATTATGATAAATCGTTGCAATTGCCTGAAAAAATAATTCGTTATCTCGTCAATTTTCTCAAATCTCTGTCCAGAGTTGGGTCCTTCAATAATTTTTTTAATTTTTTGTTTGCACACTGTTTCTTCTTTCTTTGAGCTTATTGATATTTGCCCGACTCGATGCAGACTCTCGGTTTACTTCAATGATTAGAAACGTCTCGAGAAATTAAACGGATTTGAAGAAAAAATACTTTATCCTAGAAAAATCTTCTTTCCTGTATAAATTCTTCTTCAAATTGTAATTTATTATGTTCGATCCGTCGAGACGGAAATGAAAAGGCTGTGGTTGTCGTCGCTGCAACAGGTCTTCCGTTTTCGATCCTTTTTGCTCTCAATCGATTCTCTTCTCTTTCTTCTCGCCCGGCTTTCGTTGGACAAACGTCGGTAACACGTAAAGTAGTTACAGCTTGCATACTTCATTGTTGTACGAGCGTGAGCCACTCGGCGTTTACGTTTACTCGTCACGCGAAGCCCCACGGGGGTTGAGAAGGCTCGCTTGTTGGCCGAAGCGAATCATAATTAGACCTCTCGGCGGAACAACCGTACTGGACGGAACCGACGATCCCTCTTCGTGTATGTCACGGTTAACTTTTCGTGATAGAACTTGGAGCTTGCGGATACGCGTAGCGTGGAATTACGATTCATTATCGGCCCGACCCACGTGTCTACTACAAGGTAACGTCATGAGCAAAGAAAATTATCGGTGATTAAAAGCAATGGGACTGGGGGAGTCTACGCGTGGCCTTAACGAAAATTTAATATACATTTCGTTCGCTCGTTATATCGTTCTAAACGGCTGAAATATTTATTTTAACGTCGATTATTTACTGGAAAAATGTTGGCAAAGTAACGCAAATCTTGGGAATTTGTTGGGAAGTTTTGGAAAATTTACTGGGAGTTTTTGGTAATTCACTGGAAATTTTTGGCAATTTACTGGGAATTTTTAGAAATTTATTGTAAAAAATTGGAAAATTAACTGGAAAAAATTGGAAAATTAACTGGAAAAAATTGGAAAATTAAGTGGAAAGAATTGGAAAATTAACTGGAAAAAATTGGAAAATTAACTTGAAAAACTTGAAACTTTTTTATCAGATCACTGTTAAATTCGAAACGACATTGCATATTTCAATTGGTATAATAACGCTAGCGAAACAAATTTCTCCTAGACAATTGATACTTTACGCAGCAATGAAATCTTTCTACTAATGCATTACATTAATTCCGACCTACTTAGAATCGAGTCAATATTGTACAATTATGGAGTAAAACATTATCAGACCACGAATTAATTTAATAATGCGACTCTCCCTTTTTCCATCATGATTAAAATCATATCTTTAATAGCTTCGTGATAATAACGGTAATAAAAAAAGCATACACACGATACCCTAATTTTCCTTAAAAAATTTATCTTTCAAAATCTTCATTTTCTTTAAATTCTAAGCATTTAATCAAAATAAATTCTCTATAATTTATCAGAAAATAAATATTTCACGTACAAAAAGTAAATCCAACCGTTGTTCTTTCAAGAAAAATTTAAGAACGAACCTACGAATTCATGGCGTAAGAAAAATTGCAGTATTCTCAAAAAAAAAAAAAAAAAAAAAACGATCGCAAAATAAAACGAAGGAACAAAGGACTCACGAACGAGCGATGACGATGCGAGTCGATTCCATTCTCCGTGATGACTGAAAATTCTTCAGCGATCTGTTGATGATTTTGCTGCTGTTGCTGCTGCTTGAGATGATAGCCGTGACGTTGTTGTTGATGATGTTGGTGGAGAGTCGTCGAAGCCGAGCTGTGGCGCAGATTCGGTATCGCGACCCGTTCGCCGCGTACGCGCATGCTCGCGGACCTGCGCAGTGAGGTCGGCGATGGCCGAGGGATGCGCGAATCTCCCGCCGGTGAGATTGGCCCCATCGACGTTGACATCGTCGTCGTCGACGTCGCGTTCGTCGTCGGTGATCCGTTGTTCCCGTTGGAATTCGGTGAGAGGACGTGCGGTGTACCCGGGAACGGTCTCTGCGAGGCGACGCTCGTCGGGGATGTCGTCGGTGCTCTCGTTCCTGGATGCATCGTCGATAACGTGTGAAGACTTCTCTCGCTTCCGTGACGCGCCATACGATTTGTCCAGCTCATTCCTCGTTCCTGATCAAAAGTACAAGAAACAAAAAACAAAAAGAACACTGAATTTCTTTCTTATCTTTTTTTTCCATTATTTTCAAGCACTTTATATTATTCTCATATCTCTACGCACTTGTTTGTCTTTTAATAAATATTTTTCGCTTTCTTATATATAGAAAATACGTCTTTTGTTTTTTAGTGAAAGAAATTTCTTGCGATGTTTAAAATTTTATTAATTAATTTATAAATTACGTTAAGAGATAAATTATTATTTATTCGTCAATTAATTTATTCGCACGTTGCAACGGTTAATGATAAAATTATTCGCGCCACGTAAACGTGACTGGAATCTAGCGAAAATTGACTTTCCCCAAGGTCAAATTCAATCCGATAAGTAACGACGGTTGTTCGAGTGGCATTTTAGAAGAAAGAAAAAAGAAATAGCGGGTTTTACATTTCCACTGGCACAATTAAAAATCGTTACGCAAGTGCGCGAGAACTCGGTAACGAGTCTCGTCCGGCCAATCGACTAATCTCGTATCGCGCGGTGCATGTCCAAACGCAGCTTAATGCGGAATAATAAAGCCGCAATTCCAGCCACGAGTGACCAATGCCTTGATTATCAATTGAAATCTCTTCGTTCTCGCTCTCGCACTCTAATCGTTGAGCCTGTCATAAAAAAAATTATTTTTCTAACCTTTAAAACTGCGCAATGTTTTTTTTTTCGAATATTTTACTGGAACGTTTTATTAGATTTCAAATAAAATTGCATCGTATATTTCTTCTACTCTGGGGTTTTTTTTCGACTTGTTTCGCACATTTTTCAACGTTCGACGCGCATAATCAATCTTGTAAATACAATGGACGACCCTGATCGGAAATATTGCGCGAATAACAAAATGGGCGCGCGCGCCGATGCGGCCAAGACAACTCGACCGTTACACTCGCGCACGTTTTCTTCGCGATAGCATCGGCGATATACGTTTAACTATTGTCTACATATATATATATATATATGTATCCGTTGTTTCGTATAATAGACCTGAACAGGTTCGTTGCTCTTGGCAAGCGATCCTCGACTTCCTGTTTTCTGGATAAACGTCGAGATATAACGGAAGCACTCGTACGTCCCGTTATTATAGTACAGGGGTAAACATCTAGGCAGTCGTCTCTCGACGATCCACGCGCATGTTCCTCGCTCCCATTTTTTGTCCGCGTTGCATTAACTCTTGGCAATCTCGTATCGTTGTTTCGTCCAAATCCCGTAGATTCATGCATTTCTTTATCGTTCATTGTCGTCTCGATACATCGAGATTAGAAATATTCTAGCATTATTGTGAAAAAGCTGCGAGTTTATTTGATGGACATTTTGAGGTTATGCACGAACTAATATTTTTATGAATTATCAAAATTTAGTCAATTATGAACGTATCGGCCGATTAAATGTCTCAAATATTATGATTCTTTAATTTTGTATCTTTTATTTCTTTGTTTAACTCTAGTTACAGACGCCGACGCGTTATCTCACAATATCTTTATGTCAGATCGCAATGAGAATCATTAAATACATGAATGTCCCTATCTCGTCCCATTTCGATTTCTATTTTCCTTTTTTGTCGCTATTGTATCTCACGCTTTGAAATATAATCGAATATTGCCTTGTGCAAACAAGAGACACGATCGATTTACAAAAACGTCCGATAAAGCGTGATCGATATGTTTGATAAAGGTATCGATAAACGCTCGAGATATTTTAATCGTACGATCGATCGACTCGCGAGCGTAAATTGACTTTCTTTTTATTCGAGTCTTATCTTATTCTGGCTGCACCCAAATTTTCGTTTCCTCGAAGGAGTTTGTATCCAGCATATTTTTTGTTATCTTATACACACGCTTGTGGACGACATTTTGTTTTTTGTGAAAACCGTTGGGTCGAACAAGCACGTTTTATTTTATAAGTTTCAGAATGTTTTACTAATGAGACTAATTTTAATTATAATTCAAGAAGAACGATGCAATTTTATTTTTGAATGTTTTTTTGTCTTCCTTCTCCTTATTCCTGTCTCTATTACACCAATACGTCAGTTTTGCCAGCATAAAGCGACTACCGGAAGGCGCAGCTATAGGGTCGAGGACATATCGATTCGCGGAGCGGATGCCGCACATGGTCAAGCCTAGGTCAGTCCTCGAGTCGTTATTCGCAGGCAAGACATTGGATACAGAGATCTGAAAAATATTCTCGCGACGACGGGTCGATGATATTGCATCGTACGCTTGAGCGGTAACCAAAGCGCAGAATCTCAACAGTTTCCTGTAATTTTTATTTATCTGTTTTGCTTTCAAGAAACTCCATAAAACTTTCTCGAAGGGGAAACAAACGTGGCGAGTCTGTCGCGCTTTTTTTCCTCGGCTCTACGAGAGTCAATACAATCACCGAGTCAACTTTCTCTCATCAAATCATTCTACATTTAAAAAAACAACACACACACAGAGAACAAAATGGCGGCAAAACCGGAGATTGAACGAATTTCGTTATCTTCTGAATTTCGCTTCGTATTAAAATTACCAAGTCTATAATTCGATCTAATATTTAAATGTATTTCCATCACTCTTCCTCCCGCTGTGGTGAAAGTGAACGTACACACGATTTGGTCGACGGTGTATTTGCATCGTAATCCGCGAAGAACGCGAGTTAACGCGCTAACAATCCGTTTCTTAACAAAATCCGATTAATTCGTTCACTGCCCCGATTCGTTGCAGTACATGGCATACAGCCTTCACTCGTCGGTGAGACACCAGAGAGGACACAGAGACAGAACCTCTCCTCTATCGGGAATAAAGAAATATCGATCGGATAATTTCACTGTGTTCTATTTTCAGAACTCTGCACCCATCCGACAAGAACATTTCACCTAACGCTTGCATGCATCATTCACCTCGAACCTGTTTTTGCGAAATAAAAGAAGCTTTCGCGAAAATATTTATTCAGCTTTTATCTCTAACGTAAAATGCATTTTTCAGCGAATCCGTAAATCGTCCAACATCCGATCTCGATTGATGGAAAACCCTCGTTTCGATTAAACAAATTTTCGAAAAAGCTCGAATGTCTGTTTTGTACGTTTTCGTATAATCCATAATTCTCTACAACAGATATGCCGGGCTCGCAGTTTTATTTATAAACCAGACCTAGTTCGTTCTTCCGATAATTTCATGTACTCGTAAACATTATTGATGTAACAGATGTCAGTAAAAAAAAAAAAAGAGTTGAGAACGAAGAAAAAAAACAGTCAAGTCACTGTCAAGCGATGTGCCACGCGGCCTTTATCACGTTCGAATGGAAACAAAGCTCTACACGCTGCATATAGATACGCGTCTGAATTACTTGTAAAGCTCCGGTGTAAGGAGTTCAAAGGGTCCTCGAGATTCGCTTACCTAGGGCAGCACGTGACGGCGATTTATCCAACACTCAAGCAACGATCATTTCTTCTTTTCAATAACACACTCGTTTCGAAGTCTCTCGAGCTTTCTGTCGTATTTCAGCACTGACGAAGCTGCTTCCATGCAGTACACGGAGAAACATACGTGAAAAATCAGAGCAAGGACTCGAGCACAAACGTCAGCAACATAACGAGTAAATGCACCACAAACGCGACCCGACGCGACTGCTTACGAAGCTTTCACAACTAGTCGGCGTACAGTCAGCCGGAGCGAGTGGCGTAACTGGCGATTGAAAAAAAAATTCCCCTCTTCAGAGTTTTGTAACACTTGATAATACGGAGGCGAAAGTCTCATGATGTTATGGTTAGTAAAAACTGTACATTAGCGATATCTGGCGGACGGCAAGAAACCAATTTTGTCCATCGGCCGATTATGGCAGAGGCCTCCGATACCGCTTGAAGATAAAGTCGTCAAAAAATAGAATAAATCACGAATTTCGCCTACGTTTTACAATTTTTATGTACGAAGTACGAAAATAAATTATCTAATTATTAAAATTGATTGGTAGAAATGAATTTTTTAATTATTAATATTTTTTATTTTATTCTAAATTTTATTACATTTTTATTCGTGTGTTTGCTATGGATGTTATTTTTTTTTAAGTTCTTCCTTTAATTACATGCCAACATACGCTCCTTTTTATTATTACAGCTGGGTCGATGAATTTTTCAATTCATCGATCAAATCCAATAGTTCCTCTCTTTTTGTTCTAACGATGCTCATGACACCATCGAATTTACACGTACGAATTTCGTCAATTTTGTCGATATGGCGGATAATTACATCGGTGAAACAAAGAGCGAATAAACCACAGTCGTATCCATTTTCCTGTTGAGGGCAGTGTGTCTCTTCAATCAAATGTTTCTCGCCTCGATCGGAGAGATAATCCATAATGCTTTTTGCTAAAGTCGCAGCTGCTCGTTTGTTCATTCCTCGACACGAATCTAAGTGAAAGGCAGTTTTCTCCTTTTTGGAGAATACGAGCAAACTCCAGTGTGAACCACCCGCGGCATCTCTGCTATCACAATTATTCACAGGAAGTATAACATATGCGTATTCTCCAGCGTTTAGAGGCTCAAGAAAAGCGGGATAGTCGCTAGAGTCTGTGAGCTTTAGGAGTTGGGTCAATTCTGGACCGACGAAAAGAATTTTTTTTGTATTTTCTGATAAATCGTCGAGTTTGTGCTGGAGATACTCAAAGTAAAATCCTATTATAGCGTCGTTCAGCCAGTAAGGCCCGCGCAATAAATCTACATCGTGATTTCGCAGTAAACAGTCGTAATAACTCAGCACCACCTTCTCTTTCTCATTGTTCACTTTTGATGTCATACTCACGGGAACAATTGCTTTAACAAAGTAGAAATCTTTAAGCAGTAGTTATTAATTATGGTTCAATTATCCCATTGCATACTTATGTGATTGTATGGTGTTTAAAAAAATTCATGGTCTTTCAAATTTCTAACCCGTGCACAGTGTTTATATGGACAATAATATGGTTATTGTCCCTAGCGGTAATTACAGTAATTTTCTACTGGCGACTTTCCTCGTATGATGTTAGATGACGCTGCGCTTATTTTCCAGTTTCCGGCCCTCAAACAGCATCCTAAACACATTCCTAAAACTATCGCAATCACACCTTAACAACTCCAAAGTTACCTTAACCCAACTAGAAATATCCCAACCATTTCCTAAAAAATGCAATATTTTATTGACTCGCATCGTCCCGCACTTCTAGAATTTTTTGGGCTTTTTTTAACGCAGCCGCAAGCCATCCACAGTGAATTGTAATACCCCCGTATTTTTGGGCTGGTGTTTTTAGTGCTTTTGACTACCTCGTACGGCGCCATCTCTCAAGAATATGATAAACTAATCAGCCAAAAAGTTCTCCCTTGTACCGTTTTGATGAAACTTGTAATTTGTAATGTTAGCCGTATGATCTCGCGCTTCTTCATTACGAGTCGAGCCGTTCGAATATATAAAAAAAATTATATTATTACACATCTAGCGAGGGTTTGTCTTAACAATGAAGACCCCAGTAATTTCAAGTGCACTAGAGTCTTCCGGCCATGGGTTCTTCCGGGTTAGTGGACTTCAAGCAGAGCTTTCAGACACTTGTCTGGTTGTGTCCCTCGTTTCAAGCTTTTTCCTATGCCCTAAATCGATACAAAACGCGTACTGGTCTGGACATGGCTAATATTGACGAAACAAAAAAACGTCCGCTTTTGAAAGAGCTGAAAAAAGAATCGAATGCACTCCACGTTAAAATGAGAAACCGTACGTTAATTCGTACTCTACCCTCGTGAAGAGTACGAAAAGTTTCCGCAATGGAAACGCCAAATTATTTTGGAATTGAAAACCAATGAACTCATCAAGGAAAAGCTTACAAAAGGTACGTTACACACTTATTTCGTTTTCAAATATTTATATACGATTTATCTCGTCAATGATTATTTAGTAAAAGGTTTGAGATTGCTCAAAACGCGTTTCTAAAATATCAACGGAAGTGGTCATTTTTCGTCGTTCTTCTCAGAATTTTCATTTGAGTCACTGATCATTCCTATTTCCTACGATACACGAAAAAATGCTCGTAACGAAAAAAATTGAAAAAAAAAAAACGGAATACCTCGAGCAATGGCTTCCGTTTCGTTAGAGCAAACACTATTCGAACGACCTTCCAGGATCGCCGAATACTAAATTTCATCCGCGCCGCTTCCATGATTTTTTGTTAACAAGTTTCGCAAACTCTCTGATGTCAAAAGAACAATGAGACTATGCTTTAAAAAAAAAGAACAAAAATGCACATCCAGCACCGCCATTATTACAATCGAAATTCTTTTTTCTTTTCCAAGCGGCGAGATCATCGGCCCGACGATCTTGGAGAAAATGTACGTAGTTTCTTATCGACGAGGCTAGTACTCATACCTGTATTAAAAAACAGTCAATTTATTTGTCGTAATATTTTTTTTGTTTTTACAGAGTGCAGTTATAGACTACTCGATGGTCGCAGCGATTTATTAACAACTTGTAGATACATGCTCGGGCGTAAATGCGAGCGCAACTACCGGAGCAGCGGACATTCTAAGAAACAGCTGGAAAAATCCATTCGTGACGTTCCATGCTTGTACTTTCGTCCATGCTCGTACACTCTTTAAACACGAACACTGTGTAAAAATATTCCATCGATCTGTACTTCGGTATTTCATGTATTTGCTAAATTTGTATATATATATGTATTTGTATATATATATATATATGATTTTGTTTAAATAAAAACAAATTTCACCCATGGAATCAGGCGCGTTCGAGTGTGCTTGCAATTATTCGTGTATTCTTGCCATATCGGCAAAAACAAATCGTCTAATTATACTAACTATCTACGTACTATTATGCGCTATTACATCAGTAATAAGATTGCAATTATTGTAGAGAATATCGATCTCGTGACGAGGATCGTTACATATAAATCACATAATTGCGTGCGTGAACCTCGAATGTTTATTCTCGTTGCTGTCTCTTGAGATTTGGGGTTTGCGCAGTTAAAAATTATTTACAACTCGAATGAAATTACAAAATACACAATTGGTGTAAACACGACGAAACGAGACACGTTCATCTTATCGCCGTACGATTCTCGTTAAATACATTTCGCAGTAAAGTATCTTTCGGAAATTCTCACTAATACGGGGGTGGCTGATGTTGATAGGGATGCTGAGGCGGCTGATTCAAGTGTCGCTGAAGATGAGCGACTAGTTGCGGCGTTGGTTGCTGACCTCCGGTAGCTCCCTGTTGCTGCTGTTGTTGCGCTTGTTGAGCCTGTTGTTGAACTTGTTGTTGTTGCGCCTGTTGCTGCATCGCGAGCATCTGTTGTCTCATTCTTTGTTGATTTATCGCTTGCTGAAATTACACGAACGACGACATGATGAATTTCAAAACGTGTAAATACCTATTGGTATAGAGGCTTAGTAATGAATTTTTTCATTAGGTTCACATTTTTCTTTGACGAAAAAACAAAAATCCTCGTTTTTATCTCGGGTTTCCGTCTTACCTGTTGAAATTGTTGATTGGGTTGTAGCCCGACGCCAGCTGCGCCGACATTTCCAACTCCGACAGCCCCTGGCTTACCGCCCGTTTGTCTATAAGGGGGTGCAGGTTGATTCTGGACTCCCGCACCCATCGGTCCCATAGTATTCATCGTAACATTGGGCGCTTGAAGATACGGAGGTCGCGCAGCGCCTGGTTGCATTCTCTGTTGTTGCATATACTCCTGGCCTCTCTGCGCTCCCATCATCTGCTGTTGATTCTGGAACATGATACTCTGTTGTTGCTGTGGCGTCATCATTCCTTGTTGTTGCTGCTGCGCGGCTTGTTGCTGTTGTTGTTGCTGTTGTTGCTGTTGTTGCTGCTGTTGCTGTTGCTGTTGTAAAATTTGCTGCTGCTGCGCCTGCTGAACTTGCACCTGGGTCTGCTGCTGTTGCTGCTGTACTTGTTGCTGTTGTACTTGTTGCTGTTGTTGAGCTTGCTGCTGCTGCTGCTGCGCGGCTTGCTGTTGCTGAGGTATCATCTGTTGACCGCCGTAACCAGCATAATTTTGATTCATCCCTTGCTGCATTCCCGGATACATCGCCTGCTGTTGTTGCTGAGGTGGAAACATTCCTTGTGGTGGACTTATGCCCGGCGCACCATGAGTTGCTCGCAATTGCTGACGTATGAATTGCCGTTGCATTCCCGGAAAAGCACCTGGACCAGCGACCGGTGGAGGATTCGGTTGTTGTTGACTCCCGATGAACTGATTCGTTGGGAGTCTCATACGCAGCATATTAGATAATGCCTGTTTGGACTGGTTATTCATGCCCGGACGTTCGTAACGAGGCGCACCAACCGGTGTGGGTGGTAATTGTTGACCGTAACCGTATTGTTGAGGCGGTGTGTGTCCCTGTTGATTCGGATACCATTGCTGTTGCGGTTGAGGTGCTTGACCAGTGAACATTCCAGTCTGCTGAGCAACTTGAGCCTGCGGCTGCTGCTGTTGCGGTTGTTGCTGCTGAGCTTGCTGAGGAATTTGCTGCGTCTGTTGCTGTTGCTGCGGTGTTCCGTAGGGAATTTGCTGCATCGGAGCGGGTGCTTGTTGCTGTTAAAAAATGGAAAAAATATTAAGTAAAATTCTATGATATGCTTCGTGTCTCCATAAAATTGAGTCGAGACTTTGTTCAAATTTACACAAGTTTGTTTATGGTGCTTCGATGCTTAAATATAGAAGGATAGATTTTGTCCGTGTTTACCGGTATTGGTTGGGGTACTGGAACAGTGGGCGTTGCAGCATTTTTATTCTTCCTGTGCCGACGAGGTTTCATAGCTTTTCCCTTGCCAGTTGTCGTTGTTCCTGTAGTTCCACTAACGCTTCCCCCGATACTGCGACTTGGAGAATCAACGCTCATCGGTGTGTCCGCTTTGCCAGGCTCAGATTCTTTCTTATCGGGCTCGAGATCTTCAGGAGGCAGAGGCGGTGGATCGAGATAGTAATTCGCCGATCGTATCTGACTGTGAGTGTGATAGCGAAGGAGCTTGTGAGCACTCTGGTAAGTCAGGGGTTTGCGTTCGATCTTCACAGCACGAAACCAGGCCCAAGACAGAGGAGCTGGATTTTTGTGGCCCTCGAGCAATTCCCAGGCTGAGACCCTCTGCGAGTCACACACTTGTAATCCCTTGAAGAAAGCGTCAGTTTATTTTGCTAATTTAAGCTACGATGGGCTATGATTACAATCGAAAGTTCAATGATGCGGAAAGTGTTAGCTCTTTAACTCGAAAATTTCAAAAGCTAGAGAGGGAAGTATTTATCAATAGTTTTAAGTTTCAAAAATCCTAAGAGCACTGTACGGCATTCTCGTAGCATATATCTCAAAGAATAATCGACAAATCATCATGCTCCTTTTAATTCATAGCCATTACGAACTAATAAAAAAAATATATATATAATTTAAGATTTATAAGTTAAATTTGCCGTGAGTGGCGAATTTTCTTCAATAGCATAATTTATACCTACAAGTTCTTACCTGTTTCTTATCTATACTATCAAATCCGGCTATCTTGTTGCCTTTTGTGTCGGTGAGACATCCGACCGGTTCACAAGTTATGACCTCCATGGTGAGTTTCGGCAATGGCAACAATTGTCTGACAAACTGTATGCTCTGTGAATTCCTGTCGCCTAATTCCTTCTTTAGTTTCTTCATGAGATTCTGATAATGTTTTTTGTTCTCGTCCTTCTCGGACTGCGAGTCCGACACGAGAGTGGAATGTATGAGTGTAGCGAGCATATCAATTACGGTCGTGAATAGTTCCGAGTTGTTGTTCAGATCGATGACCCCGTAACTCACGAGTTGAACGAGTAATATCGCCCAATCGGTTGTAACGGTCGTGTTTCTCTGTATCGTGTCGAAAACTCCACCAACGAGACTGAAACGCAGTTGTAAAGCATCCTGAACGACTTCGCGAGTTTTTGGATCCTCCGAAGCGACGTTTTTCTCCTCTTTGCTGGTCGTGAGGAATTGGGACAGTTGCGAATGCAGAGAGGTCAAGAGACCCTCTCGCTGATCATCCTGTCCTTTGAGGCAAGTCAGAACCAAGGAGAGAAAAGGCTGATGATTAAACAACGAGGGAGACTTTAATCTTCCTCTCTCACGTCCGGCGCTTTTCGACCAATTTCCCGACTCGAGAACTTGTCCCGCAACTTTCAACACTCGACCTTGTACTGCCGAGGGTAATTTTGATACCAAAGGCGCAACGAGCCAAATAGAACCGGAACGTTTGTCAGTTTTACCCGACAGTGTGTTCAACTGGAAGACATCGATGGCAGCTTTAGCCACTGTGTCAAGCCACTGCGAAAGGTCGTTCGAACCAGGCGGAAATTGTTTGTACATGAGTTGAAGATCCAGCCAAGACATGCGAAGGCTCCATTGTTCGAGATTCTCGAGTATGCTCGTAATGTGAGTTCGCTGATCGTGAAAAGCGTCCAGTGGCGTTTCTGGGTAGCAGATCATGTGCAAAAGACGCTGTGCCTGTCGAGGCGTCAGCATATTGTCCAGTAGCATATCAGGATGACAAAGTTCTTCGGGATTTTGCAGGCATCTCTCGAGGACCCATTCCTGACTACAAATCTGTCGTAGAACGTGTTGCGCAAAATCAGACAATCCCTTGACGTTCTCCGTGGCGATGCCAGCGCTGCTGCTCGATGATGACATTGCCAATTCGAGTCCCAAATCATCGCCACCGCCAAGGATATCACTCGTTCCGAGAATGTGACTTATCGACAGTTCTCCAGGTCCGGCTGAACCACCGACGCTCGCAGGTCCACTTCCTTGTCCCGAATGGGCCATAGGAACGTCCGGTTTCTTCGGCGGTTGTTTACCCGCCGTTGCATCGCCGACAACGAGAATCGCTTTCAGAACAGCAAGAACGGGACCAACGCGAATATTGTTATGAGCTGCGGCCAGCAAGTGACGATCGCAGCTCAGCTTGATACTGTAACCGCGAGGATTTCCGCTAGGCAAAGGATGAGGACTAGTACTAACGGAATAAAGAGCTGGCTGAGGACACTCGACGGTCTTGAAGAGTCGAAGAAGAAGATGGCACGTTAAACGTCCACGAGCCTCGGCTTCCGTGTCAGCGTCACCGCGTCCCTCGTTACATGCTTTCACGAGAGACGGCAGTGCTATGTGCACGACGAAGTCTTCGAGGGAGAAACAATGTCGCGCTGTAATAAAAAAAATGGATTAGTTTCCTCGGTTGAAATACATAATTAGTAGTATGCAATGGAATAATTTTTTTGGAGAATAATCTTTACGATAGAATAATCTTGGACAAACTTACCGATCAATATAGAAGTAAATACTGCTAGTGAGTTGTGAATACTCAAATCTTGCACGTCCACCTGATTGAGAACGTCGATGTAGAAAGCCGAACTGTTGGACGAGCAACAGAGAGCCATGAGAACACCGAGCCACTCGGCACTAAGTGGATTGCAACAGGCTGTTAGCTCGGCGCAAGTTATCGCAATGTCGTTCAGTTTGTCGTTGTCAGTCTCGTTGCACACGGCGACAACCGCGTTACAGACGAAGCTATAACGATTTGCCGGTGTCTCGTTCAACTGACGCGGCCATTGAGGCTCGATCTTACCACCTCGTCGGGGTGAGTTGAAGACGTCGAGCATAAATTGGGAATTGTAAACGTGATTCGAGGGCGTTGGTTGCAAAGCGCTGTATAGAGCAGTGCGAATCTTCGGATAAGCGTTACTGAATGGCTCCACACCGTGAGGTTTGGTTTTCAACAGCGAACACGATGAGTAAAGATCGTACAGATGAGCAAGAACGCAACGTTCCGCTGAACTGCAATCGCTTGGATTCGAAACGTGCTTAACAACTTTGCACAGAAGGTCAAATACCGCTGTCGTTTGTTCGGGCGAGACTAAAATAAACGGATGAAAATCGTCGATTATTTTAAGAAGAATTATAATTCTCATAGAAACGATCTTTTAGATGTAACGGCATTAATTTTCTAAATATTTGATCGAACGGCATACTTACGCAAAAGACAACAGTGGTATCTTCTGAGAACTCCAACGACATACAGGCTCAAGCTCGTCGTATAACTCCTAACGAGTTGACTATTACGAACAGCAAGCTGCGACTCGACTTCCGGCAATTCTTTCAGTATTTGTATGCACACGTCTATCAGACCGTAGATATTTAGCGCGAGTTCCATGAGATCGAAAAGGAAGGCAACGTGTTCCTGTACCGGGAGATACGAGGAACCCGCAAGTGCGAATGTATTGAGCATCTCG
Organism: Netelia inedita; assembly: GCA_964017225.1. Taxonomy (NCBI): domain Eukaryota; kingdom Metazoa; phylum Arthropoda; class Insecta; order Hymenoptera; family Ichneumonidae; genus Netelia; species Netelia inedita. The sequence continues at coordinate 40,161,623 of OZ024920.1, forward strand.
ATTACTTGCGTCGCGCATTGCCAAGTAACGACGTGTTGATCGAAGTAACTGAGATTCTGAAACTTTTGCGTTATAGCTTCGAAGTTGAATTCGCTTCTCGAATGTTTTTTCACTTTACCGCCCTCGGCCACGTCTATGCTAAATTTTTTGCCGAACAGCTTGCAAACTTCCTTCGTCATCTTTTTCACTACGTGACGAGCCTCGTCGCGAACTCGACCAACACCGTAGAGTAACACGTGACGTTGATTACAGTCGTGTTGACTGCAAGTTTCATCCTGTGGATATTGAAGAATTTACATTTTCACATTTTTCAGAACTTCTCGAATGGATGAGGCACATAGAAAAAAGAAAATTACCTGAGGCAGTGGGAAATGCGTTGTGTAGAGTAAATGCCGACTTGGACTCGACGGGGTTTTTGAATCAAGTCCCTCGTGAGCTCCATGACCTCCCAAAGCGTCGTCTTTTGGACTGTCTGGTGCATCCATGCTGTTCTGTTGATCCTCCTTTATATGCTGCAGGAGCTTGTCTAGATCGTCGTCGATTTTGCTGTCATCGTAGTCCATCGCTCTTCCGTGATCGGGCACTTCGAGTTTCGTGGGTTTTAAATCGATTCCCGGAAACAAGCTGTCCTCGTCGATTGGCTCGCGATTGCTCGGAGTTCCTGGCTTACTCGCTGCTGGACCTTTGTGAATAAAAAGACAGACAGAATAAACTACTATTTAAAACGCTCGAAAAAAGGTTATGCGACGCTTTTGTTAAACAATATATAGAACTTTCGTGTGTAAATCTGGGAAAAATCAGTGACGAAAGCAGTGATGTACCTTGAATGAGATCTCCTCGAGATATGAGAGTGCACATGTATGCATCATGAGAGAATACGTCATGCCTGATCAGTTCGGAAAAAAGATGAACCAAATTCGTAAATTGAGCTTTGCTCTGGTTCGTCGAGTTGTCTTGCACGGGTGCATCGATATCGAGAAACCGCATGAGCAACGGTTGGAAAATTGGTAAACCCGGGGGAGTTCCGTTGCTGCAAACGCTATCTTTGTCATCCGCGTCGTTATTTTCCCCAGTTGCTTCGCTCTGTCGTTTTTCCAAAAGTTTCGCCACTGCCATAGCTCGATGTTCGCCCCATCGTTCGGCACTGACTGCCCATTCGCACAGAATATCGACGACGGCTGAATCTTGTTGAGGATTGTACTCGGTTTTTGTATTTTCGCGCTCGTTGCTCGTTGTCGAACCTGTCGTAGAAGTCGTCGTCGTCGTCGTTGGCGTCGTCGTTGCGTTCGTCGTTGTCGTTTCTCGTGGCGATGCCGTGAATATCTTCGAGTACAGCGTATCCAAAGAATTCATGACGTCCATACGATCGAAACTGTGACGATCGAGAGCATCGAGAGCGGCGAGAACTTTCGTAGTCGTCATACCCGCGCTGCTCTGTTGCCACTTGTCGCAAGACCATCGTCCTTCAGCTGCTTGAGATCGCGACCGAATATTTTCTTGTGCTCCCTTCAATTGCTTCATAGTCGGATTTGCTGCACTTGCTGGAGGACAAGGCAGAGCAGCAGGCGGACATAGCAAATAATCCAAGGGCGAACCGTTCAGCAACGAGGGCGCTTTTCCCTCTCCCACACTGTTCCAAACTAGAGCCGTTGGACACTCCAACGTTATTACCTGCCCGTTTACACATATCATTGATTAATTTTCGATCAAACGAATAAATAGAGAAATTATAAAAGAAGATGTAAAATTCTTCGACCTCGGTGTAAAAAGCGATTGAAAGTATACGAATTATCATTATTATTATTATTATTATTACATATATAAGTTTGTTTAAATTAGTTCTCATACCTGAATAATGGTGGAAAGAGCATAAATAACGTCTCTGTGATGAGGACAACTGAGATAATCGTTAAAAGCCGTTGTTAGCGGATTCGGCAATACCGGAGATGTAACAGGTGGTTCTTTGCAATTGCCTGGCTCCGTCTTTACCGGAGTTACGACAGAGGGACTCTGAGGTGCTACGAGGCTCGGCTCTACGTTGCTGCACATATGCGCAAGTTTTCTACAGCAGAGATAAGCGAGTCGTCTCGCGAGTAGTTCGGATTGGACGAATTCTTCGAGATACTGAAGCGCGAGAGGCAACAATAGCTTGAGAATTCCATCCTCGGAAGGCGCCGAGCGCATTTTGTCGAGTAATTCGAGAATCCATTGTAAAAGTTCCTGACGATCCAGTAGACCCTCCTCGAACATGTATTTTGCCAATTGAATGCAGTAGTGCCACTGTTTCAGGGCTTGTTTCAGAGCTAATTTGTTGTCATCGTTCGCAACTGCCGTTGTTGTCGCGCTACTGGGCGTCAGCTGAGGGTTCGAGTTGGGTGTTAAAGGCTGAACGTTTCCTGTTCCATTGCTGCTACTGCTACTGCTATTATTATTGCTACTGTTCGTCGGCGTTGTGCAAGTGCCGTTAACGCTGTTTGCGTTACACGTCGAGCCGCTAGAAGCGTTGCTCGAGTGATAATATTCTTGAATTTTCGATAACTGATCTTTTAGGAACTTTATTAGAGTGCCCGTCCATTCTGCAAGGCGAAATAAAAATGTTTTCAAGCATTGAGCAAGAATATTGAGGATTTTTTTGGTATTCGAAAGATTAAAATGTACATTACCCGTGGTAGGATCGGGCAGCTGTCTTTTCTTAATTTTAGCCTCGGAAACTGCGACCGTGTAGGCCGAACTTAGTTTAATGAACCACGCGGCTCTTAGCATCGGCACTTGATACTCGCAGAGCAATATAAATATCTCCTCCTTTTTATTGAAATTGGGTGCTTTTTTGGCCAGTGTAACGAGAGGTTTGCAACCGGAAAGATCTTTGAACCAAGCCTCGATACCGATTTTGGTACGCGCGGTTACGGGCCAAAAGTTATCCTTGGGATTGATCTGTTGTCTCTTCCTACCCGTGTCCGGCATTGTAGCCAATTCTTCTTTTTTGGCAAGTATGGAATTGAAATAAGCTCCGACTTTAGCAGCGGTGACATTGCAGTGTCTCGCCGTACCGAACTCATCGGAGAGCTGGGGCATAGTGGCAAAGCCATGCTTGACATTTACGGACGTGAGTTCGTCCTCCTTTTGTTTCGGTTCTTGCGGATAAACGTCGGGAGGTCCTAATTTTGGCCTCTTCAATGGCCTTTTCTCGTACAGTATCCCCATCATGATACAAGTCGTGAAGAATTTTCCGAATTCTCGGAAAACGTCAACTCTGAGAAAATTCACCACGCGATTCTCGAACGACACCGCTTGTTAAACGGTCTCGGTCAATCGCACCTATCGACCACGAAGCCTTAGTACCCATAAATACTAACTCGGAGTGATATAAGGATAAAAAATGCACGATTGTCACGGTTATTGTCACTGTGGTAAAATAAATACGTATCTCTCTCGTTCTCGCACTACGGAAGAATTTTTTGAATTATTTACATCGATTGAATCGTACTGTGATACATCATCCCGGAGGATGGCTTGACGTGTATTATAACCCCCTATTGTATCATCGACGATGTCCCGAATTCTTTTGAAACCGTACAACACAATGTTAATTTTAAGTTCTCGAGGAGAGAAAAGATACTTCTCGCTAGCATGATTTATATTATTTGTTTGACTATAATTGAACACTGGGTTTAAAAATTCTCAAAGACTACAAGTCGATTTCGTGATATTCGTCGGGTCCGGAGGGTCGCAACCAGCTCGGCCATCTTTGTTTTTCGTACAGGACTGACAATCGACTATTGAATAACCCTACGAAATATCACTATACGAGAATTGACCAAATGAGCGGATTTATGTCGATAAAGAGCTAAATAAATGTTTATTTCATTTGCATAATTGTGCGTATGGATGGAATAACACAGATTAATATTTTCCATGATAATTTACTCATACTTCGTAGTTTCTATATCGTTTGACGCGTGACATATTTTACACGAGCCTTAAATTTGATTTGGCAGACCTGCTTCTTGAACCACATTATTTTCCCTAACCACATTACCCCCACTCTTGTGGCCCAGTCTCCGGACATCGTAACCGCAGCAGAATAACATCGTCAGCGCACACAGCCATTACAGTCAAATGTGCTGAGATGTAAGGAGTTCGGAACGTTGTTAAATCTTTTACGTACGACTGTTTTGTTCGTTGCACGGTGAATATTAAGGAACAATATTGTAATAGTGACGATTGCGAAGATAAGGATAGCACGAAGATGCACCCCGTGACAGAATTGGAAACGAGTGTACCGGCTTTCCTCGGGAAGCTCTGGAAACTCGTCGAGGATCCCGAGAATGACGACCTTATTTGTTGGGCACCCGTGAGTACACGAGTTTTATTTAAAACTATTTTTTTTCAATCCCACACGTCTCTTCATGTTGACTCATCGCGGCACTATCGTCTTATATGCGAATAAATATATATTTAATTCCCGATCTTGATGTCAACATTGATCGAGCGACATCGTTTGAGTTTCTACATGTTCTATGCTCCATTCGTGTCGTCAATTGCCACTTCGTACACGGCCTTATAAAACGTTTGGTATACGTTTGTTAATCATGGCTATCCGCTTGCATGGAAAGTTTCCATTTTTTTTCGGAGACATTGTCACATTCATCTTTTCGTTTTACGTATGTTTTTTGGGTCCACTGTAAGATGTATGATCTTAAAAGTGATAGACAGAGAGAGAGAGAGAGAGAGAGAGAGAAAATTAATTCACATGCATCAAAACGTTCTCTCTCTGTCTCCGTTCTCCCTCTGCCTCTCACTCTCTCTGTCTCTCTCTCTCTCTCGCGAATATAATTTAGACGACGTATTACGTCGGACATCGAACTATTTACGTATCCACCACATATTGTAAATGATTTTCAGGTAAAAGATGTCACGAATTATAAATTCGGTATTACCCGCCTTGTTTATCCGCAATTCAAAACAGATGGTATTCGAAATTCAAGGGCCTCGGATTGTCAGATCGTTTTTCTTTTCGATTTTTAATTAATCCATTGACCGGTTTTATAAATGCTTTCGGGTTAAGACGTTGCGATTATTACGTAACTATGACAGAACCAGAGCCAATAATGGCTAATTATCGGCCGGCAATTACACCTAGATCGATAAAAACTTTTTTTCTCTCTCTCTCTCTCTCTCTCTCTCTCTCGCTATTGCTCAATCTCTCTAAGCTTATATGATATCGTGTGCATAAGTTATGGCATCACTATCGAACGGTTTTCCGTACTTCACAGTAAAATTGAATAAAAATGATTTGCCGAGCTAGACGTTTTTTGCCACCTTCCTACGATGATTTTTTCAATGCTAGCGATCTTGTCGCCGGGACGATTACGAATCGGGTATTATATATCGTTTGCTCGCTGAATCTGATTGAGATATTGGCTCGACTCTGCCGATCGCTGATCGTACCAGCGATGAATTGTTTTTGATAAAATATATTAAAAAATTTGTTTTTTATGACACAGAACGGAAGAAGCTTTTTCATCAGAAATCAGGCGCAGTTTGCTCGCGAATTGCTGCCACATTATTACAAACACAACAATATGGCCAGTTTTGTCAGGCAATTGAACATGTGTGAGTAATCTCGGAATACACATTTTACAAGATCGCTCGCAACTTTGTTTTTCAACTTTAAAAATTATTTTATTCAGACGGATTTCACAAGAAAGTATCCGTAGAACTCGGTGGTCTTAAGTGCGACAGGGACGAGATGGAATTCGCTCATCAATATTTCGTCAAAGGTCATCCGTATCTACTCGAACACATAAAGCGAAAAGTAAGTTACTTAACAAAAATTCCAAGGATATTATTATTTTTTTCATTTTATCGAAATAATTATCACGTCTCGATGATTACAGATCGCTTCGACGAAGAGTCAAGACTCGTCGCATCAGCCGATGAAGTCAGAAATGATGAATAAAGTATTGTCCGAAGTAAGGACTATGAGAGGACGTCAGGAACATCTGGATTCGCGACTCGGTGCTATGAAACGAGAAAACGAGGCATTATGGCGAGAGCTTGCGATGCTCAGGCGAAAACATCTTAAACAACAGGAGATCGTGAATAAACTTATACATTTTCTCGTAACTCTCGTACAACCTACGAGATCGGGTAGTTTGCCGGTAAAACGACGTTATCCTCTCATGATAGACGATGTCAATCACAAACCCCACAAACAGAGTAAAATGTCTAAGGTAATGAGCGAACAGGGAGATAAGGATAATGCTCGAACGAAAAGAAATTATGAAAAAAATTAAAAAATACAATCTTATTGTTGTTTTAGCCCGAGGCATCGCCGACTGGCCCGGTAATTCACGAGTTGGACGCTTCCGAGCACGACCTGGACTCTGAATACATCATTGCCGAGTGAGTCACCGATAACGGACGTGATTTTGTTAGATCCGCTGATAAAACTTGTTCGTTCGAAATTTGCGAGGCCGAAGTTTCCTAAATGCTCCGAATGATTTGTGTTTTTAGCTACGGAGCTTAAATTAAGCACAGATCCTAATTTATTTTGTTTACTATGCACAATGCTAATTTATATTGAGTTTTTCGAAAGAAAAAATATAGTAAAATGGAGTAAATTTATATTTTCGTTTTCAATCGTTTTGCAGTATGTTTGAGAATTCATCGAATCCGGCGATACAGAGTCCCGAGCAAGAGGAATCTTTGTCCTTGGACGATGATCATTTGGAAACGGTCGAGATGATGGCGAAAGCTATGCGCATACCTCGAAACCTGTCTTCTTCGGAATCGCATCAATTGACACAGAAGACAAATCCTAAAGGGAAAAAGAAGTGAGTAAGATTGAGACCGTGTACGTGCGTAAGTTTGGACGAAACCCGAAAGCTCGTCGAGATCGTGCGAGAAGGTGACATTCTGAAATCAAAGAATTTAAAACCCACGGTCCATGCAAATTAAGCATTCACTATCGGAAGCTCCATTCTCTCCATCTCACTTTCGGATTTTTAATTCGGCCATGTTCGATCGGGTGTCCGCGTGTTCTAACAAATTGCGTGCATGCTGCGGGCGTTGAAAAGATATCCGTTGATAATTGGCTTTCGTGTGGGTTTGCGGAGCACCCCTGCCACATTTTATCACAATTTTCGCAATTTCATCACACTCGTCGGTTTTTGAGTGATACGTCGGACAATTATCACCTGCCACGTTTTTCGCTCATTGGCCGAATCTCACCAAGCGATATTACATTATCATAGAGATCATTTATCTAATCGGCATTAATTATAAGTACAACTGCATATTTGCATTTACGCTAGGAGGAAAAACAAGGTGCCGGTTAAAATTCTGATACCCGCCACCGAATCCGGAGAGGAAGCCAGGTTATCCATTTTTCAGTCTCATCTTAGTTTAGTAATTTGTTGTCATAAATTTCTTCTTGGGCTTCTAGAATTCTTCTCTATTATTTCTCTCCTCGAATGCAACATTTGGTATTTTACTTGACATTTATCTGGGATGCAGTGTGTTCCCTTTTTCGTCTCTGTTCGTATGGATTTTTATTTTTCTACCGAATCGCACGAGACCATTTCCAATCCTCGCAGTCACAAAATACCAATTTTCTCCACACTCTCAACTATCGTTTGATCTTACATTTCTCTCATCATTGTCGTAGATAATTTTCCTATGCAAAGTACAAAATATCGTTTTTTTTTATTTTTATTATTATCTTTGAATAAGTAAAAGGAATAAAATTTCTTATTGCTAATAACGATCATATCCAGACTGGCAATACGCTGCCTCGGTTTTTAGGGAAGAAACGCTCATACTCGAGCTGAGCCCCGAAGAAGAACCGGCGATGTCGATCGCCCCGGTGGAAAATCCAAGTCCGAAGTTGAAACCTGTGCCGATTAAGACACTGAGAAGCTCCAAACTTGCGGCTATGGCTGCAAACATAAACAAAATAAATGATGCCGAGGACGACATAGATCTTGATTCGTCGGAGGACATCGATGACGTCGCTCTGAAAGACGCCGACGCGGAGATGCTGCAGCTCGAGGATATTCTCATAATACCGGAACCGCTCAAGGAGGCAAATGGGGAGAGCGAGGAAGAGCGAAAGGATATCAGTGTGGAGAAGAAAAACCGAAATTCTACGAGTTGGAAAAATATAAACGGAATGACGAATTGGAATAGAAAAGCTAATGAGCCGGGGGTGGATAATCGATCGCCTAACGGAGCATCTAGCGGCGGCGATGGAAATTCGGTCCGCCAAACCGAATCACCGCGAGCCACGAGTGGCAATGGTTCTTCCGCCACTGGTTCGACACCAAAGTCGAACGGTTTATCCTTGAGTTGCGTTAATCCTTCGGGAAAATCTGACGCCTCTTACAGGTTAGGGTCAATGTAAGTGCAAATCGAACCATGGGTCTCCAAAAATCATATAGGTTTTTTTACCACGAATACTTCCGTTTGCTTCAAACTCTGGTATGACTATTATCGCTTTTTCTTTTATTTAATCGACATTAAAACGCGCGTCGGGCTTGGAGCTCCGAAATATGGGTCTTGCTTTGGTTTCAGTTAAATGCCATTAATTCGTAAATTAATTTATATAACGATCGATAAATTCTGAATTTACCGTTCCAGATGAAAATGTACTTCTTAACGAATGTTTTTACTCTCTTGTATGGCGGGCACGGGAGATGTCTAGGCGAGAGGATAACAGTAATTCTTTTTTCCAATGTTTTATCAGCATTTTTAATCTCTCGGATGAAATCTGTGTAAAAAAAAATAAGTTTTTATCATTAGTATATAAAAGTTTACATTGCTGACGCATTCAATTTTTATAAATTTCTTTCGTCCGCTCGCCTATTGACGAGTGTGCGTTTCAACGGTTCTCACACTAGGTGTTCAGGAATACGTGTAACGATCTTCAAAAAAGGATGATAAAATTCTCAGACACACTCGCTAACGTCCTTCAAGATGTAAACCTTCTTTAGCGAGCTATTTTTCACGTGGAAATTTCGGGAATGCGCGCACTTTGTTTCCGAGAGCGACAAGAATTTAACGTAATTATGCTTGCAATTTAGGGAAGACATGGATAATCATCTCGAGTCGATGCAAACCGAGCTGGAAAATCTGCGGGAAGTTCTGCGTGGAGAAGGTTACAGTATCGATGCCAACACTCTGCTTGGAGTACGTATTACGACGCGATCTTATTCAGACAACGTTATGTAGTCTCCTTGAGTGTTGAGTGAGGCATAAATTCCGATATTAATCCTGTCACGTGTGAGAGTACTGAAGGTAATTCAAACGGTCAGGTATGAAAACTAAATTCATTAACACTAAAAAAAAAGCAAACGCTCTCTCATATTCATCAATTCGGCCATTTATCAAATTTCCTCGTTGACCAAACGACCATGGACAATTACCTTCGTGAAGTCTTTTCGCTCAGGTTGGATCCGAGCTACCAGTTTATCCTTCGAATGTTGTACGCCTTCCGCGATGCAACAAAATTTTATCTCGATTCTCAGCACCTGCGGAGATTACAATTCTAGGCGATATTTCTCTAACGGATCTCTTTTCGTTTTGTTTTCTTGTTCCTATCTTTATAGCTATTCGGGGCCGATGATCCGATGTCTTTCGGCATTCCTGTAAATCCCGAGCTCGATCCGCACACCCAACACGAGAGGGAAGACGAGGATCGCTCGACTGGTAATTTGTCCAATAATTTTCTATACGAACATTTCGACGAGCTATACTTCGTCTTACCGTTAACTCGTGAAAAATATTTCGTGCTTTTCTTCATAGAAAATTCAGCTTACACGAATGTCGGTGGTGAACTAATGGCTTACACTCCCGCGACGAGTTTGCTCGACTTCGACGATGACATATTTCTAGGAGCCGCCGAAGAAACATCACCGTCCAATCCTAACGAAAATATGAACGCCAACGAATGCTACAATTCGATGGATTCTTTGGAACTCGAAGACAGCAAAGCCTCGCTTCTTGCGTCGCTCATGGCAGCGGCCAACACAAATCCCGCAACTTCGTAGATTTTCCTCTTTACTTACTATTTGTTTCCTTCGGTGAGTTTTATATCGATCCAACAAATGTCAAGAGCGATCGTTGAAGGCGCTACCTTCTGTTACGAAAACAAGACAACCCAGTCGCATCATTACGAGTTATAAACACGGCTGTGATGAACTGATATCCTGTAGAGCGGCATATTAGTCCAGATTAGTTTTGATACTCTCGACGAGCCGTGTCCTCTTTTTTTTCGTCTTTTTTTTTCTTTTTAATGCGTCGAAACCGACTAAGAGCTTTGCGCGTTAATCGTGCACCAATATTTATTTTTAAGCATGGTTCGTGGCCCGAGTAGCGCACGTTCCTTGAATTTGTACATAAAAGCAACGAGAAAGATGAATGATTCTTTTCGTCGCCAATTGGTTCTAAAACGACTTAAGTTATTCGGGATTTTCGCGCTTTCCGACGATCTGACATTCTTTCCCATCGAATCGATCTGCATTGTGAACTCGCCCTACCGACGTATGAATCAATGATCGTGAACGCCGTTTAAATGCTCAGTGTTTACACGTTATACGAATTCTTCGGACGATTCACCCACGATACCCTTCACCCTTTTGCCCCCTTTCCGACAATGAAATGTATCAATGCTTTACAGTATAAATGCGTCTCTGAGATCAATCGCGCATTCGGAAAATTCCGGTTTAAATGGCATTGCTGTCGGTTTTGGTGTGTTTCGACAAAAATGAAAAAATAAAAATAAAACAAGAATGTAATATGCATAATTGCAAGGTAAAACTGCTATTTCTAACACAACACTAATAATAATAGTTTCAAATGCGAGGTCTTGTACATTAGGGTTGATTGTAAACGAGAATTATTACGTCGCTATTGCATGGTCGAGAATGTTTGATAGATCGTATTTTTGTATATTCGTATTAATATAGAGAATTAAAGAAAAATGAAAAGTAAACACAAGGAAATTCGTAGCGAAACGAAATTCGCGAATTTTACCATCATAGTTTGAAAATCATTTTGCATCTTTGAAGTAAATTTCAATTAATGTTGCGAATGATATATAATTGTTACATAACTGTCGACGGGTACAGAGCTGTGCCTCTCTTGACTCGATGGCCGATCCGTTGATTAATTAATTTTTTCGTCTTCCAGCTTCGTTCTAGGCTTCGCCTCGATCCTCTTTGAGCGAGTACGAAATTTTGTTAATATGTTCGTTTTGGTTTTTCTTTTAACAAATTCATCGGCCGAAAGCTTTTCCTTTAATGTATCGCGATAAAAAAGAAATCATTGATAGACCAACAATTTTGTTTTCCCCAAATCGATTATAACATTTCACGTAGACCTAAGTGCATTTAACTCAAATTACACGAGCCAACTGGCGTTGTGTATTTTGTCTGAAACCCCCAACACGTTTTCAAGAAGAGGCACACATAGTTCTGATAATCGATTGGCAATTAATTCATTAATTTATTAGAGTCGAGTTGAAAGCGACGAAATAACGACTGGATACGATAGAAATTATATTAAAAAAAAAAACAAATACTGTCCGAAGGATAAGTTACTAAATTTGCTTCTTTTTATTTTAGCCTCGGAGGAAAGACTGGATATTCTAACTAGGCAGTCAATAGTTTCTTCATTTCAATCGATTAGAGCAAATGATAAAAAATAAAAGAAAAACAAAACGAGAAAAGAAAACAATTAAATAATTAAACTACACACAACTACACAGCCCGTACGTGGCAGATGTAGTTTAAAGATAATGAAATAATCTTACTTGATAGATTTAAGTATATAAACTATTCGCGCTCGAAGAAAAATAAACCTGAATAACGATAGATGAGAGGTGTTTCGAATTATCGTTGTCGGCATGAGCAGCGAAAGAAATCATGTCATAGAGAGCAATTCATTGCCGAGTAACGAATAACTTCGAACGGAACAAGTATTTGATCATTCGGTATTGAAAATCTTTTGGCTGCCACCGTGTACAAAATTCTGGCTCCAAAGTAAATAGAACAGTCTATGAAAAGAAAAATCTGATCTATCGTCGAATACCGTCGTATCGTGGATATACGAATACATCACTTTGTACGGTATTATAAAGTGTATTCGAAAATGTTGAAACGTTGTAAGAATTTATAAATTGGCTCTGAAATGTCAAACATGTAACTAAAGATATCCTGCGATAATATACTATTGTCTCGGATTTCAAAGATGTTATCTCTAAAATATAAGAGCACAATCGACAAAATAATCGGCTTTGTTCCATCTATTTTCGATACCCACGCAAATATTTGCCAATGCTTCTGTCTCGGTTAAACATTCGTAGTAAAAAATTGAGTTTTTTCGTAAATTGTTTGGAGAGTTCCGTGCGATATGTAAAATCAATTATCACAAAACGAAGTGTTTCTTTTTTCTTTTTTTAAATCATTTCTCGTGTCAACCTTGCCAGCAAGATTCGTGGGTTTAACGCGCGTTATTTTTTTTTAATTCGTACAATAGCGCAATCTCGTCTGCATTTTTTGATTTTCATAACAAAATCTAATATTCAATGATATATATATATATATATATATATACATTCGATAAATCTAGTTTATGTATATATTTATGGAGAATTTTGTTAACAATTTTATTTCTATAATTAAACAGGTAGGTAGGTTTTTATATTTTCTATAAAACCAACGGTATCCTGTCTCTCTTTAGTAGCGTAAAATACAAAATAAAACGATGCGTAAAGCGGGTATTGCCTTGTTTGTTTTTCGATCACTACATAATATGTTTTAATATTTCACAGTGAATTCACTCGTGGTGCTAAGGCATAAAAAAAAGAGGACTTGAAAATCATTACCGAGACTTTACTCACAAGAGCGGTCTCGTTGAAAAGATTATTTTCCAAAATAGAGTTTGCAATTACGTTTAGAGCGACCAAACACACAAGTCAATACAATTTTTGATGGCCTATACGTAGTAACGGCGGCGGTAATAACGTGAAAGAAGTTTCGAACGAAGCGACATGAAAATACATATTTTTAGCCATACACTGTCTCAAGATTTACTATTAACGCTCGTGTGTATATATAAATAATATATACGATAATCTTGTCGTCGGCGTGCGTGTTGAATTAATTGTAAATGGGCATACATACGTATATTACTACAATAAAGCTATTTGGATGTGGTATTTCTCATTTTCGAGCGAAAATTACCAATCACTCATTTCCAAATAAAGATACTGGTATATAAAATAAAGACACAAAGAAAATGCAATCTGCCATGCGCATCAACATTGTGACCGGATATTTTCTGACTAGACTGTAACAAATAAATTACACGGGCCCGAACAGACGCGAACCTCGTAGAATGTTAAACAATAAGAAGCATAAAATCGATATAAAGTAAAAGTTACAAGAACATCGTTAACTTTCACCTTACATACCTAAGTGACTCGTTGAAAATTTGCGGCACAACTGAATACTGTACGCGTTTATTTACATGTTATAAAACGTATAAAATAAACAATACCCCGACGTCTTTGTTCAATCGAAGATGCTCTCTCTCTCCCAGTACTCGTCTGCAACATGTCATTGAACGTCAAAGTTTTCATAGTTGTAAAAAACATGTCGATAAATCGTAAAAGCAATAAACTCGGCCGTAGAATTTTAAGAAATATATCTCGAATCAATATTTGCTTCTTTTTTTTTCTTCCTATTTTATAATTCCTCATTGCTCCGAATTTTTCCACTCGTATATTCGTGACAATGTCTGTATCTACATATCGTGCGACAAAAAATTTTCGCGTCAAGACTATCTGCGCATGAAAGGCGGCACGGGTATCTCCGGGACGTTACCTAATATCAAATCTCTTTGTTCGGTATAGTTGACGTGCAAATGACAGAGGCTCTCGATACCAGCGAGAGATATGCTACGACAAGCACGTGCGTCGAGATATTGCAATTTCTTGCAGTGTAACTTGATGGAGTCGAGGCTGTGATCCGTTAGTTGCGAACAACTCTGTAAATACAAGAGAGAGAGAGAGAGAGATCCATTAAAGATGAGTCATCTTCTGCTTAACGCGAAACGAGACAAAAACGATACATGAATGAATCTTTGTGTATTTTTCACCTGCAAATGAAGACGTTTAAGCCTGTGAAGTCTTTCAGCCACGTACAATATCCCGGTGTCAGTGACATTGTGACATTGCGAAAGATTAAGCTCCTCGATTGCTGAATTGTTCTTAGTCAGGTGATCCAAACCCACGTGCGATATCTACAATGATAACAAGTATTCGGATAGAAAGTGAATGTAACGAGAAATAATGATTCAATGATTTTTTTTATAACGAGGAACGTTAAACAATATTCGATACCTGTTGGCACATGCTTAGATCGAGTATTCTCAGTTCAGGAAAGTTGAAAGCGTGCTTGAGACTAACATCCGTGACTCTGTTGCAACCCGAGAGATCCAATTCTCGTATTCCTCGTAATCGAATCAACGAGAAACCCGAAGAAATCTCGTGATCCAAGGGAGTCATGGAATCCTCGCACATCTCCATGACTTCTCTCTTTCTGTTTGCATCGCGAACTATTTCCTCTTCGGTTCGAGAACCCAACCTTATTCGAAGTCTCGAGGGTAACTCGGCAGTTTTCTCGAATTTCATCAGAGGACTAATTTTCGTATAGGAGCCAGCTCCCATTCCCGTAAGTCCCGCGTCGCTCACTTTGTCGCAGCGACTAATCCTCAAAGTTCTCAAAAGAATTAACTCTTTAAATATCGTCTGCGAGAGAAAAATATCGGCGATTAAAGCGAGAACGTTTTTCTCAAAGTGTTTTAGAGAAATTCAGCGAAAAGAAGAAAATTTGTGAATACGAATGAATATTTATACCTGTATGGTTTTATCGGTAACCGCACTGAAGCAATAGCCGACGTCCAACAATCTCAATTGTGGGAAGCACGTTGCGATACTCTCGATAGATCTTTCATCAAGATTTAGAGCACTCGCTGAAAACATCTCCAATCTGTGATTCACGTATTGCTCAACGTTCGAAGATTCTTTGATACTCGTATCCGCCGCTACGTTAGGATTAACATTTTCCAAGTTTTGACTATGTGACGGATCGTGAAATTTGCCATTGGTGGAATTCTTCGGAGCGCGACAAAGGCCCTCGGTTATACATTGGCTGGTCAGTTGATCGCACTCCGAGATATCGAGAGCTCGAAGTTTTTGAAGATTATTCAATTGCGATATACCAAGATCCGTGACACCTCGACATCTTCTTATATCGAGACTCTCGAGATTTACGAGATTTTGACTGATGCAAACGAGACTCGAATCCGTCACTCTCGTGCAGTAACTGAGATCGAGTTCTTTCAAGCTCGTCTGATAAGCAAGATGTCTCAAGCCGGCGCTTGTTAGTTGATCGCAAGAGGGTAATCTAAGTGATTCGAGCTTGAGATTTTCCACAGAGACAAGAGTGCTCAGCGCTCCGCCATCGATCATTGTACTGCCAAAGTTCAGGTGTTTCAATCGCTTAACTTGTCGTTTTATGTACTGTAAAACATTCACGAACGTCAATACGGATTCCGAGGCTTGTTCGATCGTGTCGTTGTTGGGATAAAATTTTTTGTACAATCCCCAATGAAACGAGATCTGACAATCGAAAAGGCTCAGTGACTGTAGATTCGGACATATCGAGACGAGTCTATTGAACAGAGCGTCGCTCAAGTAACGATTCGAACCGAGGCTGAGTTGTACGAGAGACTGAAAATTTGATGAGATTTCACGAACATCCTTCTCGTCGTCCAACAGCCGTCCTGACATTAAAAATTCTCGGCACGCATTTATATGCAATGCTCTCAAGTTTTTGCAACATTTTAGAATGTCCACGAGTGTTTTTTCACTCAGGGAACAACAGATCTGGAAAAACAAAGAAAATTATTGATTCGTAGATTTTATGATACTTTTTTGTAAGATTGGTGATTAGAAACATCGATTGGATGATGGAAAGGAGAAATTATTTACCAGAACCAGACTTCTCATATTAGGTCCAAAACGATCCCAAATTGGCAAATTCCTTTTGAGCTCAACTTCCCTGAATACAAAATGATGAAATGGCCGCTGAGAATACCTGAGAGCCCCTAAGACTTTTCGCAAATTGTCTTCGGAGCCTCTTCTGCTCACGACGAGGACCTGCTTGTCTATATATTTCGAACTCAATGAAGCATCGTGCCAATCTCTGCACACAAGACCCGCGTACATCCTGTCTGATACCGAGAGATACGACATGATATCCATGACGATCTACGAAATAATAAAGCAAAAGTTATCGATGACGTATTCCATCTCGCTTAAGCCATCCAAATAATAATAATATCTAAGAAAAGATTCTTTGTACGAAATCCGTTTCTATTGCACATAATGTACTTAATGTTAATTATGAACGTAAAAAATTAGGGTTAGAGAAAATATACATTTTTATTCATATTTATTGCACGTGTCTTTAGTGAGAATCTTGTGATATCTGTCTGATAGGTTTTATGCTACGTTGCGGAGATAACGAAAAACGAATGTAAAGTAGAGTGTAATAACACAATGGAATACTTGTTAATTTTATTAACGTTAAAGACGTCAAAACTCACCTCGACCGGTAACTGAGGCCTGTCATTTTCCATGCTTGTATCATTTTCATCAACGTGAAAATCCGGCAGATCTGACAGTGCCATAGTTTCCTTTAAATCGTCGAAATTATAATGTTTGGATGACAGTTCGTGGCGACACGCGATGGATGATCGTCGCGATGCGACGAAGAACGTACGACTGGAGAGAACAATGCGGATGCAGTTCTTTCTTGGACGTTGTCTTAATCAAGATGCCACACACCGTTGCGGCCACCACCTCCTCATTCCTCGTAACGAAGATGGTATGTTTTCTTTTTTGCACTGACTTCACCATCCGGAGAGACGAGAGAACAGAGGGGGACTTTACATCATCACACGCGATCAGCTGACCCGTAGATGTTGTGCCTACCAGCTGGCACACGACATATAGCGCGGGGTAGTACGTTTATTCACCGCTAGGTTCGCTCTCACACAGGGCCCCAACAACCGAAAAACTTGAAAACAACAGCTGTTTCCACATTTCTTTAGTTGTTTGTTTGTGGAAGATAACTTTCAAGATAACGCGTGACAACAAACTTGGCACACAAATTTTCTTTTGGAACAAAATATCAGTCGTTCTATGATGTATAAATGTCACATTCCGAGCAATAATAATTAAATGTGTTCGGTATGGATTTGATGTCTCTTGTACCTAACAATGGACCACCATGGACTGACAATCAGCTGGTGCGTCATAACACCAGCCATCAACATATGTATATCCAGCTGGAAAGATGAAGTTTAAAGAGACCGTATAAATTGGAATTTACATATCGCTTCGCCGTTATTGCCGCTAATTCCCAAAGCATCGAGTGGCTTTTGAGCAATGCTTTCTCAATTTTACCTTCCTCCTAGCGGCAGTTTTATGAATGACCGAGAAAGCTATGTCTGCATTGTTCAAGGTCATCGCACAAGTTCTCGCGAATAAATATTTTTTTCTAAACACAAGTTTAAATACTATCGCACGAGAAACTCAATAACATTTTTTATCGCATTAAATCTTTTACGAAGAAACCAAAAATAAATTCACCATTATACGTACCTTTGTTTATCATGTACCGACAGAAAGGTCCACGCATAGTACACAACTGCGAAGTGCCCAAAGCCGACGATGAGATCGAAAAACTCGTCGATGGAAAGCGTTTTATCGATAAAATACGACGTTGGATCATTCGCAAATCGGTTTTATCGAAAAACCATCCGATAACGAGAACCTGTATCAAGAGCTCAGCTGCGGTTAATTACGAAATAAGCCGACATATACGATTCTATCCTTACACGATATATCCGTTTAGTCAAATACGAAGTTTTTGGGAAACTACGATGACAGTTTTCACTATACTCTCCCTAATAATCGTACCTCTCATTCTTGCGTTTGACTTTCATACGCCCGAGAATTGGTTTTATGTCTTACTCGTCATAAATATCGTATTCGCTGCAGACATCGGTCTGTGGTTCTTGACCGGTCATTACGACGACAGCACGAGGATCATTATTCTTGATCGGAAAATTGTCGCTGGGTGAGCAGTTACCGGACGAAACTATGAATGAAATTTACCAAAAAATACGAAATTCATTTTCCTACGATGCTAATTTAAATAAGGAAATTAAATTTCGTCAACACGTTTTTTAAATTTAACCAATTCCATCTGTAAAATTTACAATAACAAATTTATCATTATGTACATGGACAATTTTATACTTCAGTATGCAAAAAAAATTGAATCATTATCAGCCCTCTCGTATTATACATATTTGCTAAATTTCAATGAACTTTACTGATATTTATTATTATTTATTGTTAATACTTGCTAATTCTTTCAGAAAATATCTTAAAGGCTTCTTTACGCTGGATCTTCTCTCCGCTATTCCCATCGAGGTCTTTCACGTTATGATAACGGGGCGTGGAAATACCATGTGGTACTGCGCAGCTCTGAACCTGATAAAAATATTTCGTATCAGAACGATTGTCCTGTATTCGAGAAAGCTTCGCTACGTAAGTAATTACCTGGAGTGTTTTCTTATTAAGTATTCTATTTGCGTCAATTCAATTTTGTGGCTAGCGGTAGTTTCATTAAATCGCATTGTTAAAATAATTACTTATTACAGAATAATATATCCAAAATTTGTTTATTTTCTTTCTGACCAACAGCTGTACCGCATATCCTTCCAGAAGTACAAGATCTTCGAGATGTCGACAATCGTAATTTTGTCCATCCATTGGGCAACTTGTCTCGAATTGTACGTCGCTCTGGTCGGTCGTGAAATCGATGGGAAAACGAGCAATCGTGGGTACGAGAAATTTAAATTACTCTTTTACTTTTTAACTCCAACGATAAGATATTTCAGGTCCTGGCTGATGTCGGAACGGATGAAGGACAAAAATACGAAATTGCAAATGTACTTGGCTTGTGCCAATCGTGCGACGGTGTCTCTCGTGTCCTCGTCTCACTATCTCGATGTAAATACTACGGAAGATATTTTACTGAATCTCGTACTTACGGTAGTTGGAAGAATAGGCTTTATTTACATAGTTGGTGAGTAATAACATTTTTCTCTAATTCGTTTCTCGACTCGATTATGCCCGAAATTCTAACGACGATTTCTCGTTACAGCTCAATTTTTTCAACTCTTGACGACCTTTAATGCAACCAGTAAAAGAAATCTGAAACTGTTGCGACAGTTACAGGGTTACATGCAGTACAAGGAATTATCATATCCGATTCAGCGTCGTCTTCTCGATTATTACAAATTTTGCCACAAGAAGAGTTTCGACAGGGACAAATACGTTATAAACGAAGTATCCCCACATCTTCGCGAAGAATTGTTGTTGCATAATTATTCGAGATTCGTTAATAGCATCGATTACCTTCGTCATTTTCCTCTAACGGTCGTTGCTCAGATCGTTGGATTTTTGCGTACGGAAGTTTATCTGACGAACGACACTGTCGTGAAGTCTGGCACACCTAGCGACGCTCTGTTCTTCATAGCTTCCGGCACCGTTGCGATTTACACGAACGCTGGAAAAGAGGTGATCCGTTTCAAAGATATTAAATCAGTTTGTTCTTAATCCTCAAACTACAATTTATATTTGAAATGTTTAAGGTACGCCATTTGGAGGAAGGATCGCACTTTGGTGATGTCTCGCTCGTGATTGAGAACGAGCAGAGAAGAGTTAACGTCGTAGCCGTTGAGATTTGCGAAATTTGGAAACTCAAAAGATCCGATTTCTTGTTTTGCATATCGCCGTATCCTAGTCTACTAAACCGTCTTCAAAAGATCGCTGTCGAACGTCTTGAGAGGAATCTGCACGGAGGTCACAGCGCGACTGGTGAAAAAATCGATTATGTCGTTGGAAAAGATAACGAAGAAAAATTGTGAAGATCATCAATGATTTTGCTCGACAACATACTTTTATGTAAGTCCATTATACGATTCTTACGAGACTATGAACTTCTTTAGATTCTAATGCACAATTTTCTTAATATTCTTTTAATATTAGAGGTACGAGAGAAGGGAAATTATGAAGAGGCCTGAAAATAATACTAAACTATTGTATTCGTCAACAAATCTTCGAATTGCTAATTATTAGCTTTTTAAAATCTAATACAGAATATCATGATATCAGAAACATAAGACAAGAGTAATTTTGAATTTAATCTCAATGGTAATTTAGAATCGTGCCTCTCTGTTTGAGAGGATTTCTGTAAGACTGTTGATAGACCGACGTGAGTCTCCAATGTTCAGGATAATCGGCGTCTCTGCATCCATTAACGATACTGAAAGGTGGCGTCAGTGTGTCGATGCAAAAAGATCTCTTGGCATAAGGAGTCTTCGGTCTAGGCACGGTCATCTTCGTCGGCAAACCATTTCTTCGAAAATTTCTCGTTCCTGCGTGAGCCGAGTGGGCGAATCTCTGCCTAGGTTTTCTGGCGGTTCGTTCACCACGACACTCGCACGAGGTGCAATTTCTCAGATGAAGAGGCTGAAGTTTTTCTCTTCTCGAGACAACCTGACGCAAAGACGGATCGTGTTGCTCGGAGATGTGAATCGAGCCGAGTTCATCGCATAAATCTCTGTCCAACGATTTTCCATGCTCTTCGTTCACGATCCTTTCGCTGAATTCTGGATCCTCGGGACATTTTCTGCACGCATTGCCATTTTCTGTATTAACTGGGATCGTTTCGCTCGCTCTGGTAATCGTCGCAGCTTTTTCCTCGTCGTTACAATGACAACGATTTTTAACGTTGCTGAATTTCGCCTCGTAACTTTCCAGAGCATTTTTAAAGCACTTTGGCGGATTGCGATGAGTCTCGTGATGGGGAATCTCGTGCTCGACGAGAGCGAATATCGCCGGTCCTGGACCACCGTCCGTACCGTCGATGTGCACAGCGCGACGAGGTTCGTAAGTCGGATCGATCGGGGCTTCCCAACATATCGCCAGATCCATATTGGTAGCCGGTGTTTTGCATCCGAGGGTCGGACCGTACCCAGCGTGAATTTTCTGGGAAAATCTCGAACGAGGATTTGGTCGATAATTCGCAGTCTCCGGACGTTTCTGCGAGACGAGAATCTCACCGTTGGGACCTCTGAAGTTTTTGAAAACAGCGTCGTCAACGCGATCCGGAAGTGGCTGATGCTGAAGATTCTCAGCGTGAAATTTCTTCGCTATAGCAAATCTGTCGTAACAGGAAGTCGGACGATCGTTTTGGTGTTTGTTGGTTGCGACTTTGCCACGAAGTCGCTCGGCTCTCTCAGCTTCGCCAGGACCCAATTTTTGCAACGATGAAAGTTTCAAATTTCCACGTACGTACGTGGGCAAACAGCAAGAGTGAGCGTCTTGGCGTTCTTTCGAGGACGAAGTCCAATTGCCTGGACAATGCAAGCAACATTTTTGACGCTGCTGCATATCTCACTTGGCACTCTTGGCTCACAAAAGTCACTCAAGAATTTCGACGACCCACTATACATTTTCTATAGTCGAATTTTGATTTATTAATCGAATGTTCGAAGATTATTATCCTCGTCCACTCATCACGGAGAACCCGGTCGGGTATTATTCGAGAATTTTTCATTTCTTTATGCTAATCGAAGAATTTCATCGGAAAATTCTTTTATTACAAAATTCATCGGTCCATCAATTTTTTTACTTTCGTTCGAGATATTATTCGAGTAGATATTTCTCAGGTCTGGTGGAAAGGAATATTGACCCTAGAATGATTTTCTTTTTCATGCGATAGCGTTGTTTGGATAACGAAATTCCGATCTTCTTCTTTTGTTACTCGAAATATTTCAATCTTTTTGTATATTAAAAATTGGAAATTAGTCTCATTTTTGTAGAATGATTGATCTTTAAGTTTATGGATATATAATTGGTAATTTAATTCGAAAATTCATTGAAAAATAGTCGGACTCTGATTGAAATAAATATTGACCGAGTGTGATGGGAACTTGTCGCGTTCGGCCCAATTCGCTCGGTTGCGACGAACTGAAGGAATTTTCATGGCCCTCGGTACATTATTAGCTTTGCAGGGATCGAACTCAACCCCCTCGTGCCAGGGTTGTTTTGCTTGACAACGAGAGATAGTTCAATACCCCGAGATATGCAAGAATGTATGCGGATCACAATAAGAATGAGAGAAAGAGAGCTCGGAATTTTCGTTCCTTTTTCACTGTCGTGACTTGCCAAAAGCTATTTCATGATCGATACGAGATGATAAAACTGGTTGACTATAAACACGTAAACGTATCGTCAAATATTAGAACGTTAACGAAAGTAGGACGATCGTTTATTGTCCTCGCACGTGCTGGAAAAAATTCAAAGAACTAAAGAATAAGATTTGGAGCGTTTGATCTAGTAATCGATTAGTTAAATGTTAGCCATCATGGAAATTTGTTTCTTATCGCTATTATTCTTCCTTTTGTCTTTTCCTAATGGGACAACGACCTTTCGTGTTTCGAAGCCATGTATAGACAGAGATTTCGATTACGGTAAACTAGTGTGGGTTGTAAATTCTTTCTACTACAATACAATAAAATCCTAGCTGCCTATAAGCCAGTCACGTGGCACTTACGTCACTTATACGACGAGCGAGGTTGATCGTCGATTCGAAAGAACGATGAACGTGCGAACAATGCATTCCCAGCGAAAAAATATAAATAACTATTTGTAGACAATAAGGATTAGTACGGTTATTTGCTTTGTTTTCATCTTGTTACTAATGATTTTTCTTAATTTTATTTAAATTGTTAATGCGTTATTATTTTGTTGAGCTTTGTAGACAATATTTGCAGAAATATTTCAGTCTACATTTGCCTGTCTGTTGTAGACTGGAAGCATTTAGAAGAGTTAAGTAATAATAAAGTTCTCGCAGCTTAATTATTCGCAACTCGATTATCCTCGCTTCTTCGTCAAAAAAAACCACAAATTGTGCAATTTTTTCTAATTTCATTAATCGCATGCACAACGTTTAAATTTATTATATACATTTATTAATTAATTTATTACAATATCAATTTTGATTAATAAACCGAGTTTACGATTAATCGTAGATTTTACCGGATTTATTATTAATCGAAAATTTTCAAGAAAATTACATATTTACAATTTTACAGCTTAGATTTTTATGAAGAAGTCGAGGGTGTCGCGAGGCAACTCGAATTTCTCGGCACGAGGAAAAAATAAATAAAAGAAGATCCCAAAGTGTCAATTAACGTCAATTAAAATCATTGAATTATGTTGTCCTTCAACTTCCGGTTGAAAGAAATGTAACGAGGAATATACTTAGAACGCACGATCGGTGAAAACCCGTGAATCGTTGCAGACCTTCCTCTTGGCGCGTTACATATGGGCAGAAATATTGTGACCGAACGACTAGATCAAACATGCTACTATGTTAAAAAAAAGAACGGTCTATAGTCACTGACGCGCTGGCCTCGGAATCCCCTGAACGATGTCATGATTCAGTCCGAGAGATCTCTCTGGGAGTTTCAACTACTACACAGACATAATCAGAAAGTGTGAGAGAACGGTCAGTTAGAACTAGAAGCCGCATCCGAGTTAGAATGTGTTCACCCGACGTCGAGGACGGTTGATCGGATCTCTTAGAAATATTCATCGACAGTGCTCGATAGTATCGAGCGATAGAAAACTATACTCATTATTTTGTGGGACTTTCTACGTCTCAATTAAAAAAAAAGTTCTCGCATCTCACAAAAAAAGGAAAATATTCAAGAAAAACATCAATTGGAAGTTTTTAAGAGAAACGGAAAGCTTGGACGTTACCGGTGGGACGATATTTTCGTATAAACGTAAAGTTCTATTCAAGAAACTTACAGTTAGAAAATATTAACGTCTGTTCACCTATAACTCGATTATTCGTGTCGTCGAATTTAATATTCTACAATTTTACGTGATTTTATTGATTATGATTTTTATAATTTTATTTGACCCGTTCGTGCTTTAATTTTTTACGTTTTATTGCGTTTTAGCTCGACACGTGACAACCGTCGACTGTCCTCGACCCGCGAGACAAGCACCTTGGTAGCTCGAGTCACGAGAGCTATGAAACTTCATCCAATGGCGATGAGAAAAAACGTCTGAGGAAAAAAAATGCATCGTAACATGCAGTTAATACCATACCAGAACGACGAAGTAGTTCTTTACATGGATGACGTAAGTGGTACGAACATAGTCCTCCAGCCTCGGAGGAATCACGAAGCTGGAAAGCCAAATGGATTACCCGCTGGTACGTCGCGTATGGCACCTGGGTCAAACCATCCGGTTGCCCTTTTGGAAACCGACAACAATCCAGTGAGAAATCAGCCTCCCTCTTATGGACCGGAAGTCGATGATCTCGAGCCCGGAAACAAGACATTGGGCGGTCGCAGGAACGACGATGATGATGGTGGTATCGACGATGGTCTTCTTCCTACGTCTTCTCAATATCCGAGACCGGGTGGACGATTTCCCTTCGACGTGAATATCTATCAGCAGAAAAAAACACTTGCTCAAGGAATGATGGATCTCGCTCTGATATCAGCTAATGCCAATCAGTTTCGTTACGTTCTTCAATCCGCTGGTCATCCTTATTATCTCGCATCACTCGCGATGATAGGCACGAGTCTCTTCCTTCAGATCGTCGTTGGCATCGGTCTCATCTGGAATAGCACGTATAACGTTAAAAAGGACACCCAAGTTCATCAAGCTAACAAGGCCAACAATTGGACTGTTATTGGAATTTTTCTCGTTACGATTCTCAACGTTTTCATATCTTCTTTCGGTGTCGCCGAGCCATCGAACGTTAATGGTATCGTTAATAGTCCGTTAAAGTTAGGTGATGAAGTTACCGGAACTGAAACATTAAGCGAAGATTAGAATGACGAAAATAGTGGTTGAAAAAAAAAAACTAATTAACGAGATTTTGTGACGCGATATTTTTTAATGGGAAATTTGACCCGATTTGAGAATGCCTCGAGTGATATGACGCGAAAGGAGTGTGCTGGAAAAGTTGATACTCATAATTGAAGACTAATTGATTTAAGTTTCTTTTTTTATGGTAAACTTTTATTACGTTTTATAATAAGTAACTTAGCTCATTGTTCGTTGTTTATTTTCAATATGGATATAAGTGTTGCGAGGGGAAAGCAAAGATGATAATAGAATTTTGTATATTTTGATTATTGTACGTTAGATCGTACCACGGGAAAAAAGATAACGAACTGAATGTGAGCAGGGTCCTGAAGGGCTGTAGTCAATTTTCTCGAAGAGCAAAGTTGCATTTGTGTAAAAAAACTTGTCCTTGGGAAGAAATTCTTTTTGGATTTCTTACGACCAAGATCGCAACAGGTTTTTCACTCACAGTTATATGATCGCATTAGCAACTCTCAATTTGGTCCGAGAAGCCTCACGAATATCTCGAGGAATGTGTTTTATAACTCTTTTGTTAAAGGTGCGATACCGGCTTTGCCAAAGCTCAATGACCCGTTGACTCGCGAAGTTCAACTGGGTTCGTTGAAGCAAGCGGAGCTATTTGTATAAAATATTATTCAAGTATATTGTACTGTTGATGATAAAAAATACAAAAAAATGTTCTACAGAAGATGTTTAAAGATTTTTTATTTGCATAGAACTTGAACCATTGGATTTCTTAGCTGGTTCAATTTTAATAGCCCCTTTCACGCTGATGGAAAATCTCACTGCGACTCTTGACTGACTATAGATGCACGTATAATCATAAATTTGTAAACTATCGTGTCTTCTGACCAGAATGAAGAAATTAATTCTTAGTGGTCGGTGTGAGCGTAATCTTCTGGAAAACTGATGACTCATTTGAGGATCAAAGTTTTCCAAATAAATGTGATATATTTTTAGGCGCAATGAGATCATCGACAAAATAGTTAAACATTTCGTGATGGAGAAAATTACTGTTTACCATGTACCTGAAAGATCGATTTACTCAATAAAATATTGTTCATCGTAATATTCTTTCTCGTTAGAGAACATAAATTAATTTTCAGTATTATCGCGTCTGAAGTAAACCTAAGCAATGTGATTTCTTTCTATTAATCAAACTATATTTATTTTAGTATTAAACTTTGTGACGGATCATTGTATTCCTAGAATATAAATGTCTTCCCTTGGCTGGAATTAGAATCGTGGTTCTTTCGCCGGCGAAATCATTGCCATCGGTCATATCTTTGAATATCTACAGAGAGAATATATAGGTTATGTTTATCTTCGAGCGCGGCATATCGCCAGTCCCTTATTCAAGGATCACTTCTCTGCAAATATGTAAAATCACAACAAAATAATGTCTGACATAAAAAGTGTTCTTGCTTTATTGTGCAAATATCTCCATCTTTCGATTGACTCTTCTTTCAAACCCGAATACTTTAGATTAGCCAAGTACAACAAAGATAACGAAGAAGTTGTAAGTATTGAAGAATCGCCATGAAAAATGAAAAATGTATCAACAGTAAGTTCGCTCACGTTTGTCCTTTCAATTGTTTCAGACTCATGCCCTCTGGACGACCTTGTACAATCTCAGTTACCATGCTGTAAAAGATATGCAGATTGATGACAATTTTGATCGATATGGTACAAGGATAAACGATGAGAAACATTCCCCTTAGAAAGTCTACTTTATTCTTGACATCATGAATTTGTCATTTCAGACGATATTTATGCGACGAAACTGTTTTTCGCATTTATGCAATATCCAACGATAGAATTTTACGAATTGCCACCAGGGGACAATGCCTCGACCCGAGAACTCCTGGTGGCTCTGAGCTGGTTACTGGCAACAAAGAATGTCTTGAATATCGTCCTAAGGGCCAAACTGGCTTCGAGTATTTTCAGCCAGGAATATTCTAACGCGGACGATACTTTGCCGGTAAGTTCGCTGGTGCGTTCACTCGTGCTCGAGTTTCGTTGCATTATTTATGATTTCGTCTCTCTCGCACGAGGAAAACAAAAGAATCGCATGGTATTATTGATGTGTTGCAATTTCATCGAGGAAGAATTTTTAGGAAAAAGTTGAGAATCAATCGCCGATAACAGATCCAAGGTCACTGATGAACAGCATCGTCAGCACGTGCGGTCGAGTGGGTCACAATATCAAAGGGATTGCAGAGCTAGTAACGGAGAGAATCAAGTTAACGACAAAAATACACGGTGCTAGCTTGAACACTTGCGGTTTGCCTCATCTCAGCGGTTGGGAAGTCGCTCTGGCAAAAAAATCTTTTGGAAAGACCAAAGTCGTTTATACGAAAAAGGACGAAGATTGCCTGAGAGAATTAAAGTCTTTGGCAGAGATTCTTGATACTCGTACACAGTGGACGAAGAAAG
Source organism: Netelia inedita (assembly GCA_964017225.1). NCBI lineage: Eukaryota > Metazoa > Arthropoda > Insecta > Hymenoptera > Ichneumonidae > Netelia > Netelia inedita. The sequence goes on from OZ024920.1 coordinate 40,189,167, forward strand.
AACATGTCTTTTACGACTGGATGGTAGGATATCGACAGAGTTATTCATTCCATGAAAAAAAAAGAAATTTACCTCGAAGACTTCAAAATTACAGAAAAACGTTGAACGTAGAAGAGAAACAAATTCATTGGGTATTTGTATACAAAACTTAACGTATTTCAGGTAACAGTACTCGAGGAGAGTACAAAAGACGAAGCGAAAACGTCACCGATAAATCGTTGTGACGAGTTATCAAATTTCCTCTCCCTACTGCGTCACGTAATTAAGAAAAAAATGCACTCGACGAAGGCCGTCGAGACAAAGCCGCAAGAAACTCGGATCGACGATAAATCCTGTGTTTCTCGGCTACAGAGAACTGCTCACGAAGGCAACGAAGCTGAAATGTGGTGTTCGAAGATAAACGAACAATTGAACACCGTCGAGATCGACGTCGATGAAAAACTGAAGAAACTCACTGCGGAATTGGAAAAAATGTTAAAATCGATACCAAACTGTGTCGAAATATGATAATAACGTACTACTTACGATTTTTATCTTACGAGCAACACTCTTTATTAAATAAATTATGTACAAATCCATCTTGCGTACAGGCATTCTTTTCACTTTACTCTTTTTCATTAGTTTTTCTTGATTTTTTCTTTTTATTTATTTTTTCTTCTCATTACTTTCCATCGTCACTGGAATTATCGTATGTATATGCCGCATAAATTAATACAGTGCTTAAATTCGTCCTACTAAAATACATTGACTTCATAGGCCTTCGCATCTACTTATAAATCATAAAATCTATGTACAAGTTCACCGTCTCTTCTCTTCGCGTCTTTCCATTCTTCTTAATATACATTTATTAATTAATATATAAATATATATATATACATACATATATATATATATATATATATATATATATATATATATATATATATATATATATATATATATATATATATATATATATATATATATATATATATATATATATATATATATATATATATATATATATATATATATATATATATATAACATACTATATGTGTCTCCACTAGTCAATCATAATAATTCATTGCAGTTGTTTCTCTTTTCTTCATTTTATTTTTTGTCAAAATTACCGTAGGATCATGAGTGAGTCTGTTACGTGTGAAATTTCGTTCTATTATCGTATTATAATCGTGTAGCAAATAGAAATATGTGTGTAATATGTGTGCTCGTTTTCTTCGTTTCTCATTTCCTGCTGTGAGCACCGTTACTATATACTTTTCTTTTTTTTTCTTCTTTTTCTTCACATTATTACTTATTCTCTCCCTTTTTCTCTCGTGTAGGCATGCTTATCGCATCTACATAGATATTATCAGGATTATCACAGTCTGTGTATTTACAACTTACGAGTCTAGAGACGATCAACTTTACGAATTAGCGTTCATTTATTGTTTCTTTTTCCTTGCCCTATCTCTCGCTCTTTCTCTTTCATCATCTCCGCATCGTTATTCCCTCGTCATTCTACTTCTTCGTTATTGTGCTAATTTAAACACCCTCTTACCATCGTTTTCTATCTTGTCAATATAGAGATTGTTTTTTCGTTTAGCTTTTCTCCCGTTCGTTTTCTTTCATTTTTGTTTCCAGTTCGACAAATAAACGCGTATTGATTATTAATCGATGCGATAGAGTAGTATGGAGTAAAAAATACGTGCTTAATGATAAACATAATTTAAACGAGAAAAGAAAATTAGGGAGAATACCTAGCGACAATACTTAGTTCTTCTCGTTTTCTCTTATAATAATTACTTGTTTTTTTTTCTTTTTTTTTCGAATCTTCGCACACATTGAACGGAATCGCCAATGTTTCACTTTTATCCATTTCTTCGTAAATCTTAAATTCGTTAAATATTAAACTTATAGGATTGCGTATATCGATTTCTGATGTATCCTCCAGTCACAATAACGCGCGCATTGTCGCGTTTTATCAGCCGAGAGTCATGAGAGTCGAGTGTCAATTGAATTAAAGTCATTTGATCGTTTGCAAAAAAGAAAAAAACATCATTCGGAAACGCGCGAACAATGAAAACAAATGTACGAGAGACTTCACGACGTCCGCATCGATTGATCTCCGTGTCAAGGGAACGAACAAAAAGAGAAATCCTCGCGACCTTACGCAGCGTCAAAAAAAAAGATCGGTCGCGACTCGATATCTCCGGACGATTGAGAAACGTTATTAAAAAAACGAAACAAAAGTATAATAATAATTCAAAGTCAATAATCGCATAGCGTGTCATATCGAAATTCCGAACAATGCCAGAGATCCGGAAAAAAGCATTTCTCGTCATTAACACACAATGTCCGAGAAAAAGAGGCGACGACGATCGACTGTTCAAGAATTCATGGACATTCGCCCTCGAAGAATGATTCACTGGACGAAACGGCGCATCGACGGGGGAGACGCTCGATACATCGGGAAGACATTTCACGAATCCCAGACGCGACGAGGAATAAACAAACGAGAAAAAAATCAAGAAAATAAGTAAAATTTACTCGTCAAGCGTTTTCGATTCTCGATCATTCGGATATCTCCTCTCGTCTGGGATTTCGTCGATACAAAAGATCAATTAATTACATTCGGATATACGCGTCAAGAAATTCGTAGTATTTCGTCCCGCGTGCAACGAAGAAGCGCGGAACGTTGTAGTCGATATTGGACGTATTTGTTGGCAACGGATGGACCAAAGGCGAAAAAAAAAATGAAAATAAAAAAAAAATCGAAGAAGAAAAATCGACTCGTCTTATCGAGCGAATCCAAGAAAATCCGTTAGTCGATCGTTCCAGTCGTGAAGCCAGTGCGACGGTCCATGAGGCGTTTGTCGCTGTTTGCAAGGATTGATCTCTTTCTCGGGCGGCATGTACTCCTCGCCTCGTATGCAGAAGTAACTTTTAATCGGGCTACGACACATCGGACACCTGTCCAATTTTCCAAAACAGGAAGCGCATATGCACGTGTGCCTGCAAGGTAGTAGCGCCCTCGAGAGTGGAAAATATTGGCAGACGACACAGAGCTGTTCGCCGGCAGAGTTCCAGAGGGAGCCTTCCGAATCTCCGGCGCCCGAGGCGACGAGAGCGCCACGCGGCGCTCCGCCGTTACTATTGCAAGGCTCGGCCAATGCGAGCGCCGGTCCAAGACCCGATGACACGTCGCTCTCCTCGTAATTCGTTGAATTTCCCGTCGCCAAGTACAATTGCTGAAAAAACAAAACAACGTAAAAACAAAGTTAATCGGTCGTCGAGATTTTCCTCATTGATCGTTACTTCGTGAAAACGATAATTACAAAAAGTAGATTACAGAAACAAGAGTCGAGAACCGATTGGAAAATAAAGTTAAACGAAAAACAAAAAAATTATAGAAATTAATGCAAATGATTTCGTAAACTTTTGCAATCTACTCTCGCTCGTGTTTTTCCTTCGCGTCGAAGCTTACCACTAGAATTTACTCCAACGACACTGTGCATTCAGCGTCGTTAGTCAATAATTGGAATTTGCTTTGGTAATTGAGTGATAAGCCACGAGTCGTTGGTAATACGTCTTACCACGCCTTTTCGACATCGTCGACGAACGAGAATCTTGCAGTTGCACGTATTTGTATAAAAAAAAGAACCGATAACGATCGGTCTCGCGTTATAACTCGATCCATGAACGAGAGCGAAAGGTCTTCGACGATCCTCGTTAATGTTTACATGGAAATAGTAAAAGGATATTAAAAAATTCACGATCGAAGATCGTCATGAACGTGTACGAGCGACAACTTTGTATCTTTATTCAAATACTCGAGAGTGTTTAAACGAGATTATTTTATCACCCTGTTTCTGCATTCTTCTTTTAATTTATATCGTTTATTTTTTCAAATAAAAAGTGCAAACTATCTACTCACCTTTAGACAGGACAGCTGGCCGTTTGCCTGTTTGAGATATTGCGCGAGAATCGAGGTCGGCAACGTGCACACGCTGTCCTTAATGTGAACGACATTCACCAGAGCAACCTTTGGAGAAAAAATAATGAAAAATGATTCAAATCGATCGGAGAGAAACAAAAGCAGGGGTGGCGGTGAGAGAGAAAGATCGAGAGGAAAATGTCAATCGTGGGGACGATAAATATCACGACCTACGTGGAATGGATTCGCTCTCGAGCCTCGTGGGAGTTATATCGGTTTTTTTTCTTCTCTTCTTTCTAAACTTACGGTTTCGTCGGGATGCGGATCTCTGTTGTCTCTGCGAGTGAGAAAAATGACGAGCGGATAGCAGAGTCGAGGTGGTGTGCCGAGCTCGAGTTCGGGCGCCGGTAAAGAAAGCCTCAAAGTTTCCTCGCCGTGCGGCTGCCTACTGTGGCACAAAGTTAAGGGAAATATTTGCTCTTTCTCTTCTTCGCACTGTTTAAACCTTCGGGATTTCGATATTCCTCGATCGGCTAACATCAAAATTAATTATATTCAATTTTATGCCAAATACGAAACGAAACTGCACGAAAACACTTATGACTATTAATTACAAAAACAAAAGCAGAACTTTTAATCGTTGGAAATTATGAGAGAAGACAGATTTTAATGACAAAATATTATAGGAATTTTTATCTAATTGGAAGAAATTAGAAGAATAAATAAAAGTTGATAATTATCGTGGATTTTTTATTTTAAGAAGACGTTAACATTTTTATAAATTCAAAGCCAGAAGAATGAAATAATGTTTTCGTAAATTATAATGAAAATTAAGTTTCGATCGATATTATCCAAATGGAATATTGGCTCGAAACGATGAAATTGGAGACCCGAACGAAGTCAAACTTCGTGTGTTACGTAATCGTGACAAAGTTGTGTAAAGGATACGTTTGCGGTGGGGTCAGATATTGCGCGTGACCCTGAAGTAAAGTTCCATTGAGCGAGGCGTCTCTCAAAGCGTTCCAGGGCTTCCAGAGCGCGAGATGAAGCTCCCTTATACTGACTCCCCATATCGCCTGGAGCGAATATTCCACTTGGCTCGATACCTCGCACTCGACTTCTGTAAAAAATAAAAAGAGAAACAAACAAACAAAATTAGAATTTCGTCAAAACTGACTAAGAACATTGGCGATGTACAAAGAAAATTTAATATTTATGAACTTGATTGAGAAAAAATATTAATATTAAATATGTTTGTCAGTTGTTGAAGAAAACCTTCCCAGCAATTGCAAAGTACCTACGAGAATTGTGGGACGACGCTCGCGACCTCTTCACTATGTATTTGGGACTTGAATATTTAACCGACGCGGTCGTTACTTAATAATTCGAACTCACGTGTTAAAGTGCCGGTAATATAAGAGGTCGAGCGGTATCGGCATAATTATGAATGTTCGAATAAAATTTCTCTCTCTCTCTCTCTATCTCTAAACAAAAATATAAAAAATAAAATAAAATTAATGAATGACATTTTGGTATCAAACGACGAATTTTTCGAATTCCCGGATGTTTCGCGACACGGTATTTTTTTCGCTCGTAGAAGAGGGGAGTTTGCACGTTAAAAAAAATAAAAATAAAAAAATACGAACGTTGATAGAAAAATTAATATTAATGGAAATGTGGTTATTAAAAATTCATCGCGCGTACATTCCAAGCCAAACATTAAAATCAATGCTAATTGCGGCGCATCTTGATGAGACAAGAATTTGTAATAAAAAAAAACCTCTACTATGTCGAAGTCACGAGGAGCATCGAGTTTTAATAATAATCTTCAAAGTCTTCGACACAGTGTTATCTCATCTTTCTTAAAAATATTTAAAAACGTTACGACGCATCGATATGACAATTATATTGATATCCAAATTTATTTAAAAAATATGCGAAATAATTTAAAAAAAATATCTCATATTTTTTAAACAATTTAAAATTTGGTAAAAAATGAAAAAAAAAAGAATAAAAACTCAAATCAGGCATCGTCCAATATCATATCGATACATTCATGCGATAATGAAATTTTTTCGAGAATTAAAAATGAATTAAAGAATAAATGTTTATATTTCAAAAGAAAAAAGGAAAAAAATGCAATTAAATTGAAAATCTGATAAAAATTCAAATCGCGCATCGTCCATGAACGTAATTTTTCATTCTCTCGCCGACTCGATTATTCGAGACTGAAAAAACACAAAAAATAAAATAAAAAATAAATATAAAGATTGACGTTCATTCTTTATTTCTCGGTTCCTTCGACTTTGCCAATTGGAGACTGACGGCGCGGCGTCGACTTCAGCTTCGAGGGGCTCGTGATATTTCATAGTTGGAAGCAACGGTTTCACGTTCGCGAAGCATGTCTACCGTACGCACAATGTAGCCCGAGGGCGGTGGGGGTGGCAAGTACCGTTCGAAATGGAGGTACGATATCTCTCTCTTTCTTTTTCCTTTTTTTATTTTCACATACGTCGATCCAAGAGGCAAGAGTTTCTTAGCTCCGAAAAATTCGCCTAGAGCAGAGCAGAGGGCGAGAGATAGAGAGAGAGAGAGAGAATTTTTTTTCTCGTTCACAATGTCCGTGGCACTGGAGAGAACCTTGCAAGAGTGTAAACGGGCAAAGGAATGAGAAAGAGAGCTCGTTTTCTCGAGACGTGCCGAGCGCTATATACGAGTCTCTTTTTTTTTCTTTTTAGTGTCTTCGTGTTCTTTTTTTTTCACTGTTTTTACTGCTGCCGCTGCGGCGTGCTCGCTGTATTTCTCTCTATTGGTAACTCGCTTACTACACGTACGGGCGAGACGACGTTCGACGAACCAACCAAGGACAGCAAGGTGTACAACAGTGAAATATACTCGCTCATTATATATATATACACATTATGTTAAGAAGTTTACATATATATATAAAGGTTTACGTATTTGTATATATCGGGTAGGATCGTAGGTCTGCACTTACGCAAACGAAAAAAAAATCTAATCCTTTCTCTGTCTTATTTTGGTGATGAATGTAGACTGTTTTTATTTTCGAAGGAATTAAATAAAGGTTGCTTCTAAAAATTCGAATAAAAATATGTTCCAGCGGTGAACAAATAAATTTCAATAAATTATGGTAAAGGGACGATTATATTGATTAATAGTTTCATCGTCGAGGGTCTGTTTATGGGCCAAGGGCAAATTACGAAGTGGACGGGAAGATGAAAAATTGCTTTTTTCTCGCGTCACGCTCGCCACGCGATAGGTGTTCTCGATCGTTCCTCGTTTCGATTTCGAAAGTGGTATTCTTACCGGTTGGTAAGGGCGTGTAGGAGTCGTTTTCGGTAGCGTTTGTGCCGATGAAAGAAAACAAAATAGAAAAAAAAACGACAACAAAAAAGGAAAGGAAAGGTAACGAGGATAGGTCGGTTGGTCTAAAAGCGAGATCGACGAAAGGATTCCTCGCGAGTTTGAAAGGAGGTCGGGGACCGTTACGAGGCTGAATCGAGGATGCGAGAATCGAAGACTCGGAGAACGGGACTAATGACCTTGCTTCCTCGAGAATCTTATTTTGATTCGGTCGTCGTTACGGGATTGACGTCTATATGTGTTTTTCTTTTTGGTATTTGTCAAATTTTCCGACAATTCGTTGTTGCAACGGTAATGAATTTTTGAATTTGTAAAATAGAAAAAAGTTATTTGAAAAAAAAAAACAATTTTTGCCACGGATGTCGAAGAAAATTGTCTTGGATTAATTTATAGTTTGCTGATAAGACGCTTTTTTCGTACAATTAATTATCGTTACATTTTTTTAAAAAAATGTACATTTCTTGGAGTAAATTTAATTACAATTCTTTTGATTTTGATTTTAATTCAATTTAATTTTTGTTTTATTTAAATAAGAAATCCTTAAACGACATTTCGGAATGAACGATTTTATTTTCAATGGAAAAATTGGAGAAAATTTGTTGCTGGTGGGCGTCGAAAATTAGAGAGAAATTTTTTTTAGTTCGAAATTGCTAATCTTTTGCTCTTTCGCTATTTTTTTGAGGCTTGAGGGAGAAAAAGAACGAGGTAAGGGGCTCGTCGATGAGGCTTTGCATAATATCGTACTCGAACTGATCAATTGTGGAGTGGAGGAGAAAAAAAAAACCGAGTGACTACGAGAGTTGACCCATCGGATGAAAATTATTCTTTCCGTCGGAAGAAGACACTCGAGCTCTCGAACGAGCACGAGTTACGATATCTTTTTCCTCTTTGTCGGTATTGCTGCTGTCTGGAAGTTTGCTTGGACAAACTTTGCCCGAGTGTTCCAAGTGCCAGAGCCAACAATCGAACGTGGCTTCTTCGGGTCATCGGTCTCTCTCTCTTTCTCTCTCTCTCTTTTTCCTTGGTATTTAGTCGTCACTGCTAGTCTTTCGTCGCGTTTCAACGGCGACAAATGAAGGAACGATGTGACAAAAGGTAATAATAAATTTTACCGATAGTAATTGTTATTTTTATGAACGGTTCGATGGAAAAAAATAAAGAATCATGACAACGTAGTCGTAGCTTTATAAAAGTCAATTGTCGATATATGTAAGACGTCAGAGACCAAGGTTTTTCATCTTTTGGCTGGTCAATTGTACGAAAACAGAGTTGCTGACATCTTAGTCATGCTGTATGGGAAACTTCAGTAACCATCTTACAAACTCTTTTTGGAGGAAAACAAAATTTGACCCTCGGCAGTTGCCGATGATCGATATTCATGATTTACGTTCCTGACTTTGGGGAGTCCGGGGGAGGTCAAAAAATTGTTTTCCCCAAAAACACTTTGTAGGGTCATTTAGGAATCAAAAATTTGCCGGGTGACGAGAATATCGTCATTATAATATCGATATATTGCAATTGACGTAAATATTCATTTTTTCGACTTTAATGATAATATATAAGACTGATAAAGTGCCTATACCTCTAGGGTATAGGTACTATACCCTATACTTTATATACCTATATATACACTAGTCTAGGCTTATTATTAGAACTTCTTATACATTCGATAACCGTTTAACCGTAATTAATTAATTCGTGAAATAAAATAGAATAATATAATTCATTCGTTTGTCGAGAATCGGAGATGAGTCTCGTCGGGAATCCTTCAAAGATTGCGCAACGGGGGTTCTCCTTCGAGATTTTTCCGGCCGCTAGTGTGAACGCGAATGAAGTGAAAGCTGACGGTGCTACACGGACCAACACGTTGCAGTTTCGACTGCCAACTGCTTCTCGCGTTCCGTCCCCGACGATGTTTTTCGTTTCTCGTTGTTCTACGTCGATCCGTCACCGTTTCTCTTGCACGTAATGGATAACTCGATCCGATAATTCGAGATTACAACAAAAATAGATTCGCCTCAATGGATTAACAATTTTTTAATTATAAATTATCGAACGACGAACCTGAATCAACAAAAATCATTTTACTCAAATACCCACGAAATTCAATTTAAAAAAAGTCGTAACGACCTAAAGAATCAAATAAATCAAAACGATTTGTACGATTGGCTAAAAAATCACACAAATTGCATACATTTGTGATTTTAAAGACGTTCCTAAAGATTTATCGCTCCTATTAAAACCAATGAAAAGAAATCGTATCGCCTACGTCGAATGAACAATAATACAAAACAAATAATGACATTTCATACGATCGACTGAAAAAAATCAATTAAATCGCGATTTACTTTCAATCTTTTAGACGAGATCGGCGAGTTCGTCCAGTCAAAATCTCTTCCATGTCGTAATTGACGATAAAACGAAAAAAAATAAAAAATTTTAAACATCGAGCATAAAAAAAAGTCGAAGGATACGAAATTTGATAACTCTCCCTTCACAATCGAGACAGAAATCACGTGTGCGCGTAAACTGAATTTCGATATCGTAATAACCATACGTGTATATAATGTATATAATGATACATTATATATTACACGCGGTTATGGTTATGCCGATATAAAAAAATAAGTAATAGGAGGCAACGGTCGCGTCGGGGAGAGAGCGCACGCGCGCGCATGCTCCTCGTCGGTCGTCCCGTGCATTTGTGCCGGTGAAAGGCCGCCGCGCGCGTTGCTTTTCTCGTTGTCCCGCGTGCGCTTGTTACCCATTGCTCGGTTCGACCGACGGGATTTTGATTCGCGTTTGTTATTCGTCGTTGGACGTGATCTACAGGGAAACGAGAGTCGTTTTCAGCTCGTCGTGATCGTCTCGAGGGCACGAAAGAAAAAGAAAAAAAAAACAATGAGTGTCTCGTGTGCGAGAGAGGCGAAGTGCACGGTGGCGACGTAGAGGGGGCAGCACTCGAGTCGCAGGAACGAGAAATCGGGAGGAATTGAGAAATAAATACTTCCGTACGTAATTATAAGATTGGCCAATTAATTATCAGGATATAAAAAACGTCGTACGATTTTTAATACCACTATTTTAATATCGATCGAAACGAACCACCGGCGATCGTCGCTAATTGCTTTTCGTTCGTTTTAATAAGTGTTTTATTTTTTTAATTTTTTCTCGAACGTCTGAGAATTTGGACAAAAAATTTCTATCTTTTCCCACGACACGATCACGATTTCGGCCACTAATAATAACAATAATAATAATAGAAATAAAGTAAGATAAAAATAAAATTGAAATAAAATGAAAAATAAAGTGTTGTTTTTTTCACTTTTTTTTTTGACGCTATCGTATTTTTTCAATTGCACGTATCTCGCGTCTAGCTCTTTAGCGAAGTACAAAATCGTGTTAAAAATCGGTAAGACCGGTGGCTTCTCACCTCTTCGCTGAGCACCGTGGCCACGTCTACGAGACTGTTCCATAGAATCATAGTATATTATACATATACATATATATATATGTATAATATACTATATATATTATATATATATGTAGACGACTCGAATGTATAGCCCACTCGGCGAGCGTACACACGGAACGCTGATTATCAAATCGCTTATTGCGTAATGGAGAACCGGCGAGCGGTTGTTGCGTGCTCTCCGCGCGGTGACTCCGTGTGGCTCTCTCGGTTACGGCAACCCGACGGTACGAGGCGAGCGGCCCGGCGTGCACCGACGAAGAAAAGAAATACGAAATAAAAGAAAATAAAATGGGGAAAAAAAGAAAGAAAAAGGAACGAAAGAAAAAATAAAACGACCGGGAAGGATGGAAATCAAGACAGACCGCGAGAGAGACAGAGAGGGGGAGGGGGGTATAAACGATTCTTCTTGCGCGAAAATAAATTATTTCGACGCTAAGATGAATCGATGAATGATTCGAATATTTTTTTTAACCAGGCTCGATGTGTGAAACGTGAGAAAAAAAAGAGAGCAAAAATAAACGAAATCGTGTCACGCGTCAATTACGAACGTAAATGCACTAACTACGGAATGTTTTTTTTCTTCCTTGCGTGTTTTTTTTTGTTCTTGTTGAACTTTTCGTACGCGGCGTTATTACTGTTATTGTTATTATTTGCTATGATCTGCGCGACCGCAATGCCGTGTCTGACGATTTTATCGAGAATGTTCCACGATGAAATTGATTCATTGTTCGAACGATATTTCCATCCTGCTGCTACCAGAGTTAAATCATATGCATATACGTTATTACGATTTAAAATAATATATTTATATATCTATTTTTTAATTATATATATATATAAAATTATATAATATAATTTATTATATTTTTATTATTAATTATATATTATTATTATATTGAAATTATTATTATCGTATGTATAATAAAAATATAATAAATTTGAATAAACAATTTAATAAATGTTTTTTATTTACTAAATATATATATTTAGTTCGTGATGAGAATATAACGTAGATATATATATATGTCGGTTTATTGTTAGTTAGCGTATTGGAGAAGCCGCGTAATGAGCCTCTTGCGGGAGATATTTTGCCACGTCAGAACGATGTCGATGCAAACTGGACGAAGACGAGATCGACGCTGTTTCGACGAACTGAGACACGTACGCGATTTTACGACGACGTAACAAACGGTAAGTGTCACGAAACTATACAGGAAACGAAACGAAGGAATGACTGGTCGATCGCTCGAATATTCTCGATCGATGTTCTTCTTCCCCCACCCACACACCCCACCCCGGAAGTCAAAGAAAAGGACCGAAGGCGTTGGATTATTTAAATCTACGTTAGGCAGCTCCGTTCTTTTCCGGCATTTTTGTTTCTTAATTGACCGTAAGACGTATTCGTCGATGAAGCGTTACTGGGAACAAAACACAATTGGGAAAAAACCAAATTTGATTTCCGGGAATTTCGTCGTCTTAAGAGACTCCTGTTTTGCCAAATCTCAAGGTCATTGACTAGCCGGTACGTCGCATTTTTAATGAGATTGTTGGACTTATCGCGTCAAAGATCTCGCGACTGTTCTATCGAAGTAATTTATTTAATCCGCGATTCGATGGAGGAAAAGTTATTTCGGATTCTTCGACAAAATTCGATTCAAAATAAAAATTGTTTTTTTTTCTTCTAAATTTACGAAATAAAATACGGTTTTGTTTTTCGCCGTGTAAAAACAAACTTATTTCCTTATTTATCCGTAGTAAACGTCGTTTTGTTATTTTTTCGAAGATTTATCAACGTATTGAGGAACGTTAATAATGTGTAAAAAAGAAAAGAAATAAAAACAGATTTATCGGAAAAAAGAAAAAGAAAGGAAGAAAAAAACAACGGTAAATTTCGAGAATAGGTCAGTGATGGAATTAAAAATGGAATACATGAATAAAAAATAATATTATCGAAGATTCGACGAACGAGGTTTAAAAAAAAACTCTCCATTAATAACTTCTCGATCATCGTTGGGGTTGTGCAAACTACAAAATCGATATTTTTGTCCTCACGAAGATTAATTTGATCTTTTCGTTGAAATTTGAATCTCATTACGGGATGAAACCAAAGAATGTCCATTGTTTTTTTTTTCGTCAAACCGGTTTGATTCTCAAAATATACTCGCTCGAGCCGAAACATATTTTAACGAAAAAATTTAAAAAAAAAAAAAAAATAATAAACTAATTTTTGTTTGCCTCCGGTTACATTTTTATTTTTCGACATGTTCGCGACCGTCCTAGATTGAAGGTCACCTTTCTCGACCCGAGGGACAAGAATGTAAAAAAAAACGGTACGTTATCGTCAAATTTTGAAAAAGTTGTTTGAAAAAAATTGTGTGAAAAAAACGAGAATGAAAAAAGGTGGATAAACGGATCGCTTGAACGGATCGAGGAGTTTGGAGATGAGATATACGAGGCGAGGAGACCGTCAAGGTCGTCGGGTAAGTCGATTTCAGCACGTACCCGTATGTATTTGGTCATAAATCGAGAAACGCCAAAAAAGCATCGATCGGTAAAGTAATAGCCGGCGAAATGATTTCACGTGAGAAAGTACGAAATTCGCGTAATGCGAGCGCAATACAAGTCAGAGACGAGGTGAGAGAGAGAGAGAGAGTGAGAAACGATGGGCAAAATCATCGGTTCGCCGGTTAAATCTTTAAAAGACTCTCTCGAAATGTGCCAAGGACAATACGTGCGTCCAAACCGAGATCGAGATCGAGGCTGATACTGCCATCACCGAGTCAATATTCTCTCCTCGATTCTCGTACTTTTTGTCGTTTTTTCTGTCGTTTTTGGTCGGTTTCCCTCAAATACGAAAATGAAACCAGCTGTTCGATCGAAAATTAATGTATACACGTGATTGAAATGGCAATGGTTTCGAAATCATCCAAAATTTGTCAATGAATTTGGATAAAAAAACGATTCGAGTAAAAATGTTGATGGATAATAATTTTTATTTTGTAAATCTAGGGGAAAAGAAAAGATCGCAAGATTTTGAAAAAATTCGAACGTATTCATCAACGGTGAAACGAAACAATTATTTTCATTTGTTTCAATCGTTTTACAAAATTTTTAAAAAAGAAAACACAAAATTAAACGATAATTCCGACATAATTTTAATCGATCGATTAATTAAAATTGATCAATTATTTTAATTCGTTTCAAACGTTTCGATAAATTCCTCACGAATTTTTTTGTCAACTTTTTAAACAAATTTTTTACGTATAGAAAAAAAATCGTGCGACGATCGAGTCTTCGAGCGTGTCTAAAAAAAGATTGTCGTCGATTATCGCACGAGATCAATCATGACCTTGAAAAGTGTGCGCATGTTTGCCAATGAGGATTTCCACGCGTGTCGTTGAAAGAAGCGAAAAAAAAATTTAAAAAAAACAAAGAATCGGCAAAGTCGCGTGAACGAAGGATCGAATACTTATTCGATCGATCGGGTGAGGTCGACATGCGCCTCCGTAGAGTCTTATTCAACCTCGCCACTCGAATATATCCGCGTCCGATTATAAACTTTTTTTTGTGTGCATCACACGTTATTTTTCTCCTTTAACGTAAGGTATGACAAGAATAAAAAAAAATTGAACCGATACGTGCAATTTGAGTCAATGAAACCGGAATAATCTCGACTCCGTTGACGCTAATGATCTCACCTGCGTGTTCGCAGGTTAACGCGGAAAAGGAATTTCCGATAATCGTCGTGACAGATGGAATCGGAAAAGTGAATATTCACTCGCCGGTATCGTTACGCAAAATTTATCGATCGGTACGAGATCGAGTCTTCGAAAGCAAACAGATCCATTATCTTCTTCTCCTTCTCGCAGATCCAACAAAAAATTGAGGTATAATAAATCGATAAATTTCAATGTTTATCGATTTTTATTATAATTAAGAATATAGTCTTTATCTTTTTATCACTTTTGTCGAGTAAAAACTGTTTCTTTTAGATCCGATTTATAAATATCACGGTGGTGCTTTAAAAAAATTATTAATAACGGCTATTACCATAATCAGAAATAAGTTTCCGGTAAAATACCGATTATTGCAGCGATAATGCAATTTTAATATCGTTATTATACAGTTTATGAGTAATTGCATCGCAAATTTCTGTTCACGGACGTTTTTTCAAAAATTGAAACTCAATCAAGTAGGAAAAAAGAAAAAAAGTTGTTTCTTATTTTACTCCGAGACTTTGAAACATTTAAATTTTTATATCGAAACGATTAAACGTTTATCGAACGCTTGTCCTCTCGCGACCTGGGGTTCTCGATCGTGTCTGCACAATAACGTGACCACTCGGTGATCGACTAAATTATTAAATTGCCAGAACGAGGATTAAGTGCATTGACGATCTCGAAAGAGAGTGAGAGAAAGAAATAATCGAGAAAGTCTATTGTACTCTCATAAAGCCCGAGTCCTCTGAGATTTTCCAAGAGATAAGAGCGTTAACAAGACTTTGTCACGTTGCAATAATCAACGATCCAAAATTGTATTTATTTAAATAACCAAAAAACCTCAATTTACAAAACTAATTTAAACAAATGAAATAAAAATTTACAGAAAAAAGACGAACTGAGAAATTGGAAGTTAATTGTTACCTAAATCTCCATTCGTTCATTTCGAAAGTTCGTAATTGAAACATACTTAAATATATACGTATGTAGGATCATCGAACCAACCGTGGGAAATTAGAGTGAATCGTTCGTAGCAGACGCGTTGGAGCTGAGAAACGCGCGACGAAAAATTTGCATTATTTGACCCGAGAGAGAGAGAGAGAGTGAAAGAAAGAGCGAACAATCGTCGTATCACTTGACACTCCACACGTGATGTCGTTTTAATTTGTTTTTTTTCGTCTGACTCACTCACGTTCCAATTATTCCTTCGCTTAAAGAAACAAACTCTCTCTCTCTCTACCTATATATATATATATATATATATAGTTATAGGTCGTTGTCGCTATATACATATGAATTTGCCTATTTAATTATAGCATTTACGGCCCAAGCTGCCCGACGTGTCTCATGAAACATTTATTCGTTTCGATCGCCCGTAATTGGTCTCTAATTTCACGTTGAATAAATCCCGGTCATTGAAATTAAGAGAAAAAAAAAAAGAACAAGAAGAAGCGTCTAAGCAAGTAAAATACGGAATGGACGGTATCGCTCGTGTTTGCCGATTTTACCGATCGGCGGGCGATCGGTATCGCGATACCGATCAAACGCGACATTTTCGCCTTTTTTTGTTTGTTTTTTCTTTAATTTTTACCGAGAGGCATTTTTTCCTTTGGTCGACGCATGAACGCATAATCCGGAGCTTGTAATCAATCGGTAAGATTTATCAATAATTCATCGGGGAATATAGGAAACAAGAAAATAATCGGTCGCGTGTTGTACACACTTTTGCGCCAAGGAAATCACGTGCGTCTCACTAGACGGCGGCTCGTTTCATTCAATTTTTGTGCAATGCGACGAACGCGGAATAATAAATCGATCGTTATCGATGATTGACGATCGTTTTTTTTTTAAATTCTTTATAACGATTATTTTACTTTGCTGATTAGCAATATTTCCTGTAACGTCGTTGCGTTTGAATTAAATAAATTCGTAACAAAAAAACGGATTTGTAAATTGATATCGC